>CM038669.1:541356706-541956706 GCA_021605145.1 Aegilops bicornis | reverse complement strand
GCCCTAGAGGCAATAATAAAAGTATTATTATTATATTTCCTTGTTCATGATAATTGTCTTTTATTCATGCTATAATTGTATTATCCGGAAATCGTAATACACGTGTGAATACATAGACCACAATATGTCCCTAGTGAGCCTCTACTTGACTAGCTCGTTGATCAACAGATAGTCATGGTTTCCTGACTATGGACATTGGATGTCGTTGATAACGGGATCACATCATTAGGAGAATGATGTGAAGGACAAGACCCAAATCCTAAGCATAGCACAAGATCGTGTAGTTCGTTTGCTAGAGCTTTTCCAATGTCAAGTATCTCTTCCTTGGACCATGAGATTGTCAGGACCCCGATTCCAAGTAACACCGATCTAGCCGGTAACACCTCATATCACTTTGCGGCCTCACGCACGGTATTCCCACGGGTGTCGCCTTACCATGGCCCGGGACAGTTTGCGCCTTTTGGCTCACGTATATGATAGTGTCGCTAGCATCCATATGAAAGAGAACCCGGGCCGACATGGCTAGTCGTGAACCCAAAGCGGCACTAACCCATGGGGACAGGCATACATGAATCAACTTCGAGCATGTCGGTCAGCAATGTGTGAATCCGGGCTGTAGCACTGGCTATGAACTCCGGGAACCCGGCTGTAGCAGGCTAAGCAGGACTCGGATGTCACCGCGTGACATTTCCCGAAGGACGGACACGAACAGTGAATCACATGCCAGCCAGTCAAGTGTCCAGAGCAGTAGTTCTGGGCTAGCAGGACTCCGGTGAACCGGGCTGTAGCGGACTACTATGGCTCAAGGAAGCACTAGACTACATTTCCCCATAAGAGAGGCTGCCAATGATAAACAACTAGATTGTCGGATCCCACACATACCAAGCATTTCAATAGCATACACACAATATGCTCGATATATGCAAATACAACATGGCATCACAACATGACTCTACAACTCAAGTATTTATTCATTAGCCTCCGAGGAGCGAGATATTACAAACATGGGTCTCATGACCCAACATACAGAAACATACAAATCAAGCACACGCGGAAGCTTAACATGTCCGAAAGTACAGACATCTACAAATGAAAAAGGTTTAGAAGCCCGACTATCTACCAGATCCGCCGAGGCACAAGATCGTAGCTGAGGTAACAAGCTAAACGTCAAGTCCACGCTGAACTACTAGCGAGACTGACGTCTCTCTGCAAAACATAAAATAAGCAAACGTGAGTACAAATGTACTCAGCAAGACTTACATCAGAACTAACTACATATGCATCATTATCAACAAAGGGGGTGGTGGAATTTAACTGCAGCAATGCCAGCTTTGACTCGGTGGCTATCCTGAACTACGACAGCAAGTAACTCTTTCGAGGTGGCACACATGAGTCCACATATTCTTCATATCAATACACCACTATGGATCCGCTCCCGTCTCCCTACGAGAACGCCATCCATAGCACTCACGCTTATCTTGCGTATTTTAGAGTATCCACCTTCACTTGTCTATGAACTGTTATAGGCAACCCAGAAGTCCTTTACCGTGGACGCGGCTATTTGAATAGATCATTTATAACCTTGCAGGGGTGTACTTCTTCACACACGCTCTCACCACTTATCGCCGTTTACACGTCATGTACTCGGCAACCTTCAAGCAGAAGCCCAGCGAGGGTGTCGGCCACAGCCTACCTAAACACTCAAGTCTCTAGTCCAGGTTTATCGCCTATTCATGTTCCATCCGCAGGGAGTCCGGCCGCGGTTTCCACTAACGGCCCCGAACGATGTGAGCAGGGTTCCCGAGATACCAACGGGCATTCGGTACACCGTGCCATGGTGTATCTACCACATCATAGCCCACCCCTAGGGTCAGCGCTTCGCACGGCCTCCAACACATATCCTACAAACACCAGAAACTAATTGCAACTCCTGGACAGAGAACAAGGGTGGTTAAGAAGCCGAGAGGGTCCATTGGTTTCGGGCCCAATGCGTGGTAGTAATGCTGTTTCATGAATCACAAACACGTAACTCAGTTCACGAGGGCGGCTTCAATGAGACAACCCACCATGTACTCCTACATGGCCTCTCACCGCTACCTTTACCAAATCGTGTTCACACACTTAGCTCACACACGATGGGACATGTTCACACACCTCCGATTCATCCTCCGATGAACCAGACCCGACTCAACTCTAAGCAGTAGCAGGCATGACAAACAAGCATGAATGAGTAGGCACAATAGGGCTCAAACAACTCCTACTCATGCTAGTGGGTTTCATCTATTTACTGTGGAATGACAGGTCATGCAGAGGATAAAGGGGTTCAGCTACCGCAACAAGCAACAGATGAATCGTTGTTGTCCTAATGCAGTAAAAGAGAGCAGGAGCGAGAGAGTAGGATTGTATCGGAATGAACAAGGGGGTTTTGCTTGCCTGGCACTTCTGAAGATAACAATGAGTCTTCATCGGTGTCATCGAACTCATCGTCGGAACAGCGTCTACCGAGAGGGGACAATTACCGCAAACAAGAAAGAACACAATCAATGCGATGCAACAATATGATGCATGACCATGACATGTCAATATGCTGCATTTTGAGCTAATGCAACTAGCAACATGTTAAATGGAGTTGGTTTGAACCCTAGGTTCAAATTCAAACTTCATATGTGAGAGTTTAAATGCCATTTATATGATTTGTGCTAAACAGCAGCTATAAGTTGTTCTAATATGCATGAAAATGGTACAAATGGCTAGATTGGATTTTTCTGATCATTTTTCATATATAATTTATCTCATTTGGAGTTACGGTTGAATTTCTATGAATTTTAGAAGTTTGAGCTATTTTCTGGAATTTCCTGAATAATAATAAATCCAGAAAATGATTAACTGCGTCATCCTAGCGTCATGCTGACCTCAGCAGGTCAACGGACCCGGTCCAGGTCAAACCTGACGTGTGGGGTCCACACGTCAGTGACACATGAACCAATCCCGGTCAAACCTCGCGCCGACCGGGTTTGACCAGGTGGGGCCCACCGTCGCTGGGTCGTAGGGTGTTTAAATGGCTGGGTTAGCTCCTAATGATGTAGCCACGTCGGCTCTCCGGGTTAGGCATGATGACCAAACCGCTGGCGGTGCTAGCCGAACGCGCTAAAGCGGCGGAAAAGCGCTGGGACTACCAATCGGCAGCTCAGCCGACCGCATCCACCTGGGCATAGGGGAGGTCGCGGGGACGGCGGAGCTCACCGGAGCAGGGCTCGCGGCGGCGGCCGGGGCTCGGGCAAGCTCGGTGTCGGCGTTAGGGAGCACAGCGGAGGGTGCGGAGGGGTGCTATGGCGTCCTGGGTGTGCACTGAGCATGGATGCGTGCTCGGTTGCAGCTCTAGGCAACGGTGGCTACGGCGGCGACATGGCCGGCGGCGAAGAGCTCTCGGCTCCGACGGGCATCGGTGTTAGAAGGATAAAACGAGCCAGTGGAGAGGGGGAAACGACACAGGAGCTCACAGCGGGTGCGGCGGTGCCCTCGGCGAGCTCGGGGAGGCACCGGAGCGAGCGGAGCATCGAGGGGGATCTCCGGTGGCCGGCGATGGAAACGAAGACGGTGGCGTCGTTTTGGACGTTCCGCGGGTGCGTTGCTTGGCGAGGAGGAAGAGGTGGTCGAGGAGGATCCGTTGGAGCAGGCAGAGGGACGAGGGGAGCCCGGCGGACGCGGCAGCAACAAGCGGCGGCGACGGTGGCGCTCGGGTTCAGGCGAGAGAGAGGGAATAGAGGGGAGGAGGGCCTCGGGGAAGAGTGAGAGGGGTCGGGCGTGTCGGCGTCGACGTCCAGAAGATCGTGGAGGCCAGGCAGGCAGGGAGGAGCTGGCGCGGCTCGCCTGCGCGCCGGGCACGCAGCTGCTTCTCCTCCTGGCAAGAGGAAGAAGACAGTGCTGCCCCTGGTGGGCCGGGCTGGCTTTGCCCGGCTGGGCTGCTACAGTGGTGGGCCGGTGGGCTGAGAGGTGAGCGCCAGGTACTTCTCTCTCTTTTAATTGTTTTTTTTGTTTTTCTAATATTCTGTAGTCTTTAAGGTTTTACTAAAAATACCAGAACATTTTCAAAAATCCTGAAGATAATTGTGGGCTCTGTTTGGATTATTCCTAACAACCCAAAACTAGTTTCAGAATTATTAGAGCATTTAAAAATATTTATAGGATTTAAATGCCCCAATTCAAATACAGTATGAGTTAATTCAATAATCCAAATGTCATGGAAAAATGTGCAATATCTCTGGTTACTGTTTCCAGCATTTTCCAAAAATTGGTGAACATTTTTGAAGGCCATTTGCGTTTATTGAAAATATTTTTAGTTGAACCTATTTGAGTTGCTTTAGTGCTAGGGCTTGGTCATCCCTACTTCAAAATTTCCTTTGAAATTGGACATGATGCATGGATGCAGATGCAACTAGTTACAAACAATTCTAGGGCTGTGACAACTCACCCCCACTAAACAAGAATCTCGTCCCGAGATTCTAGACGTGAGGTAAGAAGACAGAGGGGACACTACATAACACGAACTTGTCGATCCAAATGCCCTTCCTGAAGATGTTGGTTCATTGCTCCAATTTCTCTTGACGTTCTTGCTTTGAGAACTTCATCCAACATGACAACGAGAGGAACGGGAGAATGTTAGAAGAATCGATCTTCTTGAGGTTCGAGCAGCTTAGGATTATCACAAGGATCACAAGATCAACTCACGGGATGAGACATAGCAGCATCTCTGGAGCTGAGAGGGAAAACATGCATCAGGAGGGACGGAAGAAACAATTTGACGAGGGTTTCAAAGTAGCAAGGAAGAATTGCCATGATTCCATAATGGGGCACCTTAGGGAGGGTGACTCGTAGAATTATTCCCTCAAGTGGCAAAACGAATTACTTTTGATTCAGAGACCATTGAAACTCTTCGTACCAGCCTAAGGCAATTCACAATGATCGTTTGGCGAAGTGCAAAGGAATGGCATACCCGGACTAGGATGGATGATGTGGACTACCTTGTTGAAGACAACGCAATGGATGATTTTTGCTTATCATCGGAGGTGGAGGGGACCCATGGTAGGACCACTTTTGAGGATGATCCTGAACAAGAATTACTAAGAAGGCAGCCCATAGTGAAATGGCACAAGGACGGTGCAAGCTGGGAACGAAATGCAACTGTTGGAATGTTCCAACCATCATATCTGCCTGAGATTCAGATCCGATTGGTGATAGGATACTTCGGACTCAGCATGTCCGAAAATAAAGGTCGCAACACAAATCGACGAGATGACGTTGCGAGATTCTCGGGATATGAACTACGATAGCAAGCTCCAAAACATGAGCTGGTTCTGCTACACACATGTGAACATGCTGTCCTAGACAAGCATGATCACATGGTAGTCTTACAATAAAACAATACCAAGTTCAGGTTGGGAACCATCATCGAGGATAACGAAGTCCTAACATAAGTCATGACTAGTTGTTATGAAGGAACTCCTGCTCCTTGAACAAATCAATCAGTGGCTTGGTGTGCTAGGGATACTTATAGGATGGAGGTTGCAAGTCTCCAGACTACAGAATACTTCGCACGTTTGCATGACTGATTTGGGATGATTCCAGAGGAAACAAAACAACCTTTCTCAAATTCATGGCGGCAACTTACACCTAAAGCACATGAATTTGAGGAAGTCACTTCTTCCATCCAAGCATAGGCTTCATGAACGGCACACGAAGGCATTGCTTACAAAGTTTCCAACGCTAGGTTGATGTTCAACATGAATCATGGGGGAGACAAAATGCTACGGATGGGCTCAACAGCAACTCATCGGAATTTCCATATCACTGGACTTCCACCATCATGTGAACAAGGTGATAGAATTGGTCAGACCAAAAGATGTAATGGTGTATGCTTGAGGGATCAACCACAAGTAAGACAACATTACGAACATCGTTGGTTCTGATTTGACATGACGATAGCCCATACTCAAATCAAGGTTTGTACAAGACGATAGATTCAACAACCGATCACGGGGAACAATTGATGAAGATATCATCTCTCTTCAACATACGCACACACACAGAAGGATATCCCTTAGAAATGAACTAAGTTAGGCAAGCTTTTATCTTCCAACTCTCCAAGTTATTGTTTAGCTCAACCAACTGACTCAGGGGTACCCAACACAGATTCTTGGAGAAAGGATGGTTCACAAGAAACCAACTTGATCACGAGCTCAACATAACAGTCAGGGGACAACCTGGTAATACTTCCGAGAAGATATTCAGAAAATCACGAACCACCGATATGCTATTAAGCTCGAGAACAATCTTGCTTTTCAGGGCAAGATGATATGATCAAAAGAGTGAGGGATTGGCACAATCCTAACTCATTGATCGAAGAGTGCACCGGAAATAAGGACTAGGTAGCACGATCAGTCCTAGGATGGTGATTTAATAACCAACACGCTAAGAATGAGAATATTGTCCATTAACTACCAAGCAACATGGTTGCTAGGAGTATTGATTTCACACATCACAGTTCACTTGTCGGCATTCCGGTTACAACAACACGGGACCGAGGAATGAACAATGATAGCGAGAAGTATCACTACGTCAAGAATTCATGAGAGTTGGTGCAGTTATCATGACATTCCTGACATCAAGAGGGCAATACTTCAGGGTAGAACAGAATCAAAAGCTGGATTGGCATTTTGATCTGCGGAATACAACTACTTTGACCCAATCCTAGATATGGATGAGGTACTGGAGTCTGTTTCTCCTAGTCATTACGGACTAGAATGGCTTGACGGACCACAAGAGTAATAGGCATCGACATACACGATCGCACACATAGCCTTGACTATCAATTGATAGACGGGGGTCAGAATACAACTAAGGAGGAACAACTCAAAGGAACATATAACTTTTCGAGTTGTGGAGGCATGGTTTAGTATGTCGAATCAAGTTCAACAGGTTTCTTCCGGATAACCCATGCAGGAAAGTAGAACTGGCAGATTCACAATGTAGAATGAAGAACTCATCAAGAGCACTCTTGCTGTGACATTTTGGCTCAAAAGAACTTCTGCCATAAGCAGTTCATGGTATTTGGAAGAAGGAAATACCACGGACCTCGAGGACTATCGCAAGGTTACTAATATCCTAAAGGAACTAGCTAACACTATCAACAGGAGGTAAGTAGGGTGAACCTCGGGTTCAAGAACCCAGAAATAGAATACCTACTAACTAATAACATCACGGGATGCTTTCGAGATTGATGGCCAGAGTCATCACACTGGAGACACAAAAGCATTGCTAAATTATTAGGTGACTTCCTAAACCACCTAGGGTCATAATAATAACTCCAATATATATGTTGAGGCAACAGAGTACCTCAACTCATTGGCTAGTGTGCTTATTCTGACCAAAAGGACATCGGGAACGGAGGAATGATTTGCAAATGCATCAGATTGTTTAGAAACCTGGGATGACTCGGACAGCATAACGGTTGTAAATGCTCAAAATGATTTGAGACATCCTGCAAAATGGTGGCATAACCACTCAAGAACATCATATCAAGGTTCTGGTTCAATTGACAACACACAGAAGTAGTAGAAACTGAACTGGGGCGTAAAACCAACATTCTTAAAAGTCTATGGATTAGTAACACGTCATCCTGATAGATAGATGAGAAGCCTAGTTCTTAAACCACGTAGAAGAGAAGAGGACGACTCGGATCAGAAGGGCATAAGATAAAGGAGTAAAAAGAGCCTTACGTTCCTTTCCACAATCAATTCCCTTACATAACTAAAGCATTTCTAGACACAACTTCGACCAGTTTGGCTTCGTAATCCCTCTGCAACGGGCTCGATACCAACGCTGTCGGGACCCGATTCCAAGTCACATCGATCTAGCCGGTAACACCTCATATCACTTTGCGGCCTCACGCACGGTATTCCCACGGGTGTCGCCATACCATGGCCCGGGACCGTTTGCGCCTTTTGGCTCATGTATATGATAGTGTCGCTAGCATCCATATGACAGAGAACCCGGGCCGACATGGCTAGTCGTGAACCCAAAGCGGCACTAACCCATGGGGACAGGCATACATGAATCAACTTCGAGCATGTCGGTCAGCAGCTTGTGAATCCGGGCTGTAGCACTGGGCTAATGTAACTCCGGGAACCCGGGCTGTAGCAGGCTAAGCAGGACTCGGATGTCACCGCGTGACATTACCACGAAGGGACGGTCACGAGAACGAAGTGAAACACATGCCAGCCAGTCAAGTGTCCAGAGCAGTAGTGCTGGGCTAGCAGGACTCCGGTGAACCGGGCTGTAGCGGACTACTATTGCTCAAGGAATCACTAGACTACATTTCCCCATAAGCGAGGCTGCCAAGGATAAACAACTAGATTGTCGGATCCCACACATACCAAGCATTTCAATAGCATACACACAATATGCTCGATATGTGCAAATACAACATGGCATCACAACATGACTCTACAACTCAAGTATTTATTCATTAGGCTCCGAGGAGCGAGATATTACAAACATGGATCTCATGACCCAACATACAGAGCATACAAATCAAGAACACGCGGAAGCTTAACATGTCTGAGTAAAGACATCTACAAATGAAAAAGGCTTAGAAGCCTGACTATCTACCAGGTCCTGCCGAGGCACAAGATCGTAGCTGAGGTAACAAGCTAAACGTCAAAGTCCACGCGGAACTACTAGCGAGACTGACGTCTCTCTGCAAAACATAAATAAGCAAACGTGAGTACAAATGTACTCAGCAAGACTTACATCAGAACTAACTACATATGCATCATTATCAACAAAGGAGGTGGTGGAGTTTAACTGCAGCAATGCCAGCTTTGACTCGGTGGCTATCCTGAACTACAACAGCAAGTAACTCTTTCGAGGTGGCGCACACGAGTCCACATATTCTCCATATCAATACACCACTATGGATCTGCTCCCGTCTCCCTACGAGAACGCCATCCATAGCACTCACGCTTATCTTGCGTATTTTAGAGTATCCACCCTCACTTGTCTATGAACTGTTATAGGCAACCCAGAAGTCCTTTACCGTGGACGCGGCTATTCGAATAGATCATTTATAACCCTGCAGGGGTGTACTTCTTCACACACGCTCTCACCACTTATCGCCGTTTACACGTCATGTACTCGGCAACCTTCAAGCGGAAGCCCAGCGAGGGTGTCGGCCACAGCCTACCTAAACACTCAAGTCTCTAGTCCAGGTTTATCGCCTATTCAGGTTCCATCCGCAGGGAGTCCGGCCGAGGTTTCCACTAACGGCCTCGAACGATGTGAGCAGGGTTCCCGAGATACCAAACGGGCATTCGGTACACCGTGTCACGGTGTATCTACCGCATCATAGCCCACCCCTAGGGTCAGCGCTACGCACGGCCTCCAACACATATCCTACAAACACCAGAAACTAATTGCAACTCCTGGACAGAGAACAAGGGTGGTTAAGAAGCCGAGAGGGTCCATTGGTTTCGGGCACAATGCGTGGTAGTAACTGTTTCATGAATCACAAACACATAACTCAGTTCCTGAGGACGGCTTCAATGAGACAACCCACCATGTACTCCTACATGGCCTCTCACCGCTACCTTTACCAAATCGTGTTCACACACTTAGCTCACACACAGTAGGACATGTTCACACACCTCTGATTCATCCCCGATGAATCGGACCTGACTCAAGTCTAAGCGATGGCAGGCATGACAAACAAGCATGAATGAGTAGGCACAACAGTGGCTCAAACAACTCCTACTCATGCGAGTGGGTTTCATCTATTCTTGTGGAATGACAGGTCATGCAGAGGATAAAGGGGTTCAGCTACCGCAGCAAGTAACAGATGAATCGTTGTTGTCCTAATGCAGTAAAAGAGAGCAGGAGCGAGAGAGTAGGATTGTATCAGAATGAACAAGGGGGTTTTGCTTGCCTGGCACTTCTGAAGATAACAATGAGTATTCATCGGTGTGATCGAACTCATCGTCGGAACAGCGTCTACCGAGAGGGGACAATTACCGGCAAACAGGAAAGAACACAATCAATGCGATGCAAGAATATGATGCATGACCATGACATGTCAATATGCTGTATTTTGAGGTAATGCAACTAGCAACATGTTAAATGGAGTTGGTTTGAACCCTAGGTTCAAATTCAAACTTCATATGTGAGAGTTTAAATGCCATTTATATGATTTGTGCTAAACAGCAGCTATAAGTTGTTCTAACATGCATGAAAATGGTATAGATGGCTAGATTGTATTTTTTTGATCATTTTCATATATAATTTATCTCATTTGGAGTTACGGTTGAATTTCCATGAATTTTAGAAGTTTGAGCTATTTTCTGGAATTTCCTGAATAATAATAAATCCAGAAAATGATTAACTGCGTCATCCTAGCGTCATCTTGACCTCAAAGAGGTCAACGGACCAGTCCAGTCAAACCTGACGTGTGGGGTCCACACGTCAGTGACACATGAACCAATCCTAGTTAAACCCTGCGCTGACTGGGGTTTGACCAGGGTGGGGCCCACTGTCAGTGGCTGTAGGGTGTTTAACTGGCTGGGTTAGCTCCTAATGATGGAGCCACGTCGGCTCGCTGGGGTTTGGCCGGCGGCGACCAAACCGCATGGTGGTGCTTCGCCGGAACGCTCTACAGGCGGCGGAAAAGCGCGCGGGGACTACCAATCGGCAGCCCGCGCTCGACCGCATCCACCTGGGCATAGGGGAGGTCGCGGGGACGGCGGAGCTCGCCGGAGCAGGGCTCGCGGCGGCGGCCGGGGCTCGGGCGAGCTCGGTGTCGGTGTTAGGGAGCACAGCGGAGGGTGCGGAGGGGTGCTATGGCGTCCTGGGGGTGCACTGAGCATGGCTGCGTGCTCGGTTGCAGCTCTAGGCAACGGTGGCTACGGCGGCGAAGAGCTCTCGGCTCCGACGGGCATCGGTGTTAGAAGGAGAAAACGAGCCAGGGGAGAGGGGGAAACGACACAGGAGCTCACAGCGGGTGCGGCGGTGGCCTCGGCGAGCTCGGGGAGGCACCGGAGCGAGCGGAGCATCGAGGGGGATCTCCGGCGGCCGGCGATGGAAACGAAGATGGTGGCGTCGTTTTGGGCGTTCCGCGGGTGCGTTGCTTGGCGAGGAGGAAGAGGTGGTCGAGGCGGATCAGTTGGAGTAGGCAGAGGGACGAGGGGAGCCCGGCGGACGCGGCAGCAACAAGCTGCGGCGACGGTGGCGCTCGGGTTCAGGCGAGAGAGAGGGAACAGAGGGGAGGAGGGCCTCGGGGAAGAGTGAGAGGGGTCGGGGGCGGCGCGTGTCGACGTCCAGAAGATCGGGGAGGCCAGGCAGGCAGGGAGGAGCTGGCGCGGCTTGCTGCTTGGCACGCAACTGCTTCTCCTCCCGGCAAGAGGAAGAAGACGATCTTGCCCTGGTGGGCCGGGCTGGCTTTGCCCGGCTGGGCTGCTACAGTGGTGGGCCGGTGGGCTGAGAGGTGAGCACCAGGTACTTCTCTCTCTTTTAATTGTTTTTTTGTTTTTCTAATATTCTGTAGTCTTTAAGGTTTTACTAAAAATACTAGGACATTTTCAAAAATCCTGAAGATAATTGTGGGCTCTGTTTGGATTATTCCTAACAACCCAAAACTAGTTTCAGAATTATTAGAGCATTTAAAAATATTTATAGGATTTAAATGCCCCAATTCAAATACAGTATGAGTTAATTCAATAATCCAAATGTCATGGAAAAATGTGCAATATCTCTGGTTACTGTTTCCAGCATTTTCCAAAAATTGGTGAACATTTTTGAAGGCCATTTGGGTTTATTGAAAAATATTTTTAGTTGAACCTATTTGAGTTGCTTTAGTGCTAGGGCTTGGTCATCCCTACTTCAAAATTTCCTTTGAAATTAAACATGAAGCATGGATGCAGATGCAACTAGTTACAAACAATTCTGGGGCTGTGACAGAGATCGTGTAACTCCCGGATACCGTAGGAGTGCTTTGGGTGTACCAAACGTCACAACGTAACTGGGTGACTATAAAGGTGCACTACAGGTATCTCCGAAAGTGTCTGTTGGGTTGACGCGGATCGAGACTGGGATTTGTCACTCCATATGACGGAGAGGTATCACTGGGCCCACTCGGTAGTGCATCATCATAATGAGCTCAAAGTGACCAAGTGTTTGGTCACGGGATCAAGTAAAGTGACTTGCCGGCAACGAGATTGAACGAGGTATTGGGATACCGACGATCGAATCTCGGGCAAGTAACATACCGTCTGACAATGGAATAGTATACAGGGTTGATTGAATCCTCGACATCGTGGTTCATCCGATGACATCATCGAGGAGCATGTGGGAGCCAACATGGGTATTCAGATCCCGCTGTTGGTTATTTACCGGAGAGCCGTCTCGGACATGTCTGCATGTCTCACGAACCCGTAGGTTCTACACACTTAAGGTTCGGTGACGCTAGGGTTATTAGGAAGACACGTATGTGATTACCGAATGTTGTTCGGAGTCCCGGATGAGATCCCGGACGTCACGAGGAGTTCCGGAATGGTCCGGAGGTGAAGATTTATATATGGGTAGTTGTCATACGGACACCGGAAAGTTTCGGGGGCATATCGGTATTGTACCGGGGCCACCGGAGGGGTTCCGAGGGTCCACCGGGAGGGGCCACCCTTCTCAGAGGGCCTCATGGGCCGCAAGGGATAGGGAACCAGGCCCTGGAGGGCTGGGCGCCCCCCCCCTTGGGCCCATGCGCCTAGGGTTGGGGGGGGGGAACCTAGTGGGGGCGCCCCCCTTGCTTGGGGGGCAAGCCCGACTCCACAGCCCTTGCCCCCTCTAGATCTCATCTAGAGGGGCCGCCCCTTCCCCTTCCCTATAAATAGAGGGGCAAGGGAGGGCTGAACACCTGATCCAAGGCGCAGCCCTCCCTCCCTACACCTCTCCTCCTCCGTTGAGTGCTTGGCGAAGCCTGTCAGAATCTTGCCTCTCCACCAACACCACGCCGTCGTGCTGCTGCTGGAGCCTTCTTCCTCAACCTCTCCTTCCCCTTGCTGGATCAAGAAGGAGGAGACGTCATCCGCTCCGTACGTGTGTTGAACGCGGAGGTGCTGTCCGTTCAGCACTTGGTCATCGGTGATTTGGATCACGACGAGTACGACTCCATCATCCCCGTTCCATTGAACGCTTCCGCACGCGATCTACAAGTGGTATGTAGATGCAATCTCTCTCCCATGACTCGTTTCTTAGATGAACTCATAGATGGATCTTGGTGAAACCGTAGGAAAAATTTTAATTTTCTGCAACGTCCCCAATAGTGGCATCATGAGCTAGGTCTATGCGTAGTTCTCTATTGCACGAGTAGAACACAATTTGTTGTGGTTGTAGATGTTGTCAACTCTCTTGCCGCTACTAGTCTTATCTTGCTTCAGCGGTATTGTGGGATGAAGCGGCCCGGACCGACCTTACACGTACTCTTACGTGAGACAGGTTCCACCGACTGACATGCACTAGTTGCATAAGGTGGCTAGCGGGTGTCTGTCTCTCCCACTTCAGTTGGAGCGGATTCGATGAAAAGGGTCCTTATGAAGGGTAAATAGAAGTTGACAAATCACGTTGTGGCTTTCACGTAGGTAAGAAAACGTTCTTGCTAGAACCCTATTGCAGCCACGTAAAACTTGCAACAACAATTAGAGGACGTCTAACTTGTTTTAGCAGCAAGTGTTTTGTGATGTGATATGGCCAAAGTTGTGATGAATGATGAATGATATATGTGATGTATGATATCATGTTCTTGTAATAGGAATCACGACTTGCATGTCGATGAGTATGACAACCGGCAGGAGCCATAGGAGTTGTCTTTATTTTTTGTATGACCTGCGTGTCATTGAGAAACGCCATGTAAATTACTTTACTTTATTGCTAATCGTGTTAGCCATAGTAGTAGAAGTAATAGTTGGCGAGCAACTTCATGGAGACACGATGATGGAGATCATTATGATGGAGATCATGGTGTCATGCCGGTGACAAGATGATCATGGAGCCCCGAAGATGGAGATCGAAGGAGCTGTATGATATTGGCCATATCATGTCACTATTATATAATTGCATGTGATGTTTATTATGTTTATGCATCTTGTTTACTTAGAACGACGGTAGTAAATAAGATGATCCCTTAAAATAATTTCAAGAAAGTGTTCTCCCTAAGCGTGCACCGTTGCTAAAGTTAAATCGTTTCAAGCACCACGTGATGATCGGGTGTGATAGATCCTTACGTTCACATACAACGGGTGTAAGACAGTTTTACACATGCAAAACACTTAGGTTAACTTGACGAGCCTAGCATGTACAGACATGGCCTCGGAACACAAGAGACCGAAAGGTCGAACATGAGTCGTATGGAAGATACGATCAACATGGAGATGTTCACCGACGATGACTAGTCCGTCTCACGTGATGATCGGACACGGCCTAGTCGACTCGGATCATGTAACACTTAGATGACTAGAGGGATGTCAAATCTGAGTGGGAGTTCATTAAATAATTTGATTAGATGAACTTTATTATCATGAACAATAGTCTAAAATCTTTGCAAAATGTCTTGTAGATCAAATGGCCAACGCTCATGTCACCATGAATTTCAACGTGTTCCTAGAGAAACCAAGCTGAAAGATGATGGCAGCAACTATTCGGACTGGGTCCGGAACCTGAGGATCATCCTCATAGCTGCCAAGAAACAATATGTCCTAGAAGCACCGCTAGGTGATGCACCCATCGAGAAGAACCAAGGCGTTATGAACGCTTGGCAGTCTCGTCTTGATGATTACTCCGTCGTTCGATGCGGCATGCTTTACAGCTTAGAACCGGGGGCTCCAAAAGCGTTTTGAGCAACACGGAGCATATGAGATGTTCAAGAGCTGAAACTAGTTTTCCAAGCTCATGCCCGGTCGAGAGATATGAAGTCTCCGACAAGTTCTATAGTTGTAAGATGGAGGAAAATAGTTACGTCGGTGAGCACATACTCAAAATGTCCGGGTTGCACAACCGCTTTGTCCCATTGGACATCAACCTCCGGACGAGGCGGTCATTGACAGAATCCTTGATCGCTCCCACCGAGCTACAAGAGCTTTGTGATGAACTACAATATGCAAGGGATGGTGAAAACTATTCCTGAAGTATTTTCAATGCTAAAGTCAGCAGAGGTAGAAATCAAGAAGGAGCATCAAGTGTTGATGGTCAATAAAACCACTAAGTTCAAGAAGAGCAAGGGTAAGAAGAACTTCAAGAAGGACGACAAGGAAGTTGCCGCGCCCGGTAAGCCGATTCTTAGGGAAGAAGTCAAAGAATGGACCCAAGCACGAGACTGAGTGCTTTTGTTGCAAAGGGAAGGGTCATCGGAAGCGGAACTGCCCCAAATACTTAGCGCATAAGAAGGCCGGCAACACTAAAGGTATATTTGACATAAATGTAATTGATGTGTACCTTACCAAAGATCAGTAGTAACTCCTCGGTATTTGATACGGTGCCGTTGCTCATATATGTAACTCACAGTGAGCTGCCGAATAAGCGGAGAATGGCAAAGGACGAGGTGACGATGCGCGTCGGGGAATGGTTCCAAGGTCGATGTGATCGCCGTCGCACGCTACCTCTACATTTACCTACGGGATTAGTTTTAAACCTCAATAATTGTTATTTAGTGCCAAGTTTGAGCATGAACATTGTATCGGGATCTCGTTTAATACGAGATGGCTACTCATTTAAATCCGAGAATAATGGTTGTTCTATTTATATGAGAGATATGTTTTATGGTCATGCTCGATGGTCAATGGTTTATTCTTAATGAATCTCGAACGTGATGTTACACATATTCATAGTGTGAATACCAAAAGATGTAAAGTTGATAACGATAGTCCCACATACTTGTGGCATCGCCGCCTTTGGTCACATTGGTGTCAAGCGCATGAAGAAGCTCCTGGCGATGGACTTTTAGAGTCTCTCGATTATGAATCATTTGACACATGCGAACCATGCCTTATGGGCAAAATGACCAAGACTCCGTTCTCCGGAGCAATGGAGCGAGCAACCAACTTATTGGAAATCATACATACCGATGTGTGCGGTCCAATGAGCGTTGAGGCTCACGGAGGATTTCGTTATGTTCTCACTCTCACTGATGACTTGAGTAGATATGGGTATGTCTACTTGATGAAACACAAGTCTGAGACCTTTGAAAAGTTCAAGGAATTTCAGAATGAGGTAGAGAATCAACGTGACCGAAAAATAAAGTTCTTACGATCAGATCGTGGAGGAGAATATTTAAGTCATGAATTTGGTACACACTTAAGGAAATGTGGAATCGTTTCACAACTCACGCCGCCTGGAACAGCTCAGTGTAATGGTGTGTCTGAACGTCGTAATCGCACTCTATTGGATATGGTGCGATCTATGATGTCTCTTACTGATTTACCGCTATCATTTTGGGGATACGCTCTAGAGACAGCTACATTCACTTTAAATAGGGCACCGTCTAAATCCATTGAGACGACACCGTATGAATTATGGTTTGGGAAGAAACCTAAGCTGTCGTTTCTAAAAGTTTGGAGATGCGATGCTTATGTCAAGAAACTTCAACCTGAAAAGCTCGAACCCAAGTCGGAAAAATGCGTCTTCATAGGATACCCTAAGGAAACCATTGGGTATACCTTCTACCTTAGATCTGAAGGCAAGATCTTTGTTGCCAAGAACGGATCCTTTACGGAAAAGGAGTTTCTCTCGAAAGGAGTAAGTGAGAGGAAAGTAGAACTCGATGAAGTACTACCTCTTGAACCGGAAAGTAGTGCGGTAGCAGGAAAATGTTCTGTGGTGCCTACACCAACCGGAGAGGAAATTAATGATGATGATCAAGGTACTTGGATCAAGTTGCTCTTGAACCGTGAGGTCCACAAGGACACGTTCCACACCAGAGTGGTATGGCAACCCTGTCACGGAAATCATGTTGTTAGACAACGGTGAACCTTCGAACTATGAAGAAGCGATGGCGGGCCCAAATTCCAAGAAATGGCTTGAAGCCATGCAATCCGAGATAGGATCCATGTATGAAAACAAAGTATGGACTTTGAGAGACTTGCCCGATGATTGGCGAGCGATAGAAAACAAATGGATCTTTAAGAAGAAGACGGACGCGGATGGTAATGTTACCTTCTATAAAGCTCGACTTGTCGCTAAGGGTTATCGGCAAGTTCAAGGGGTTGACTACGATGAGACTTTCTCTCCCTTAGCGAAGCTGAAGTCCGTCCGAATCATGTTAGCAATTGCCGCATACTATGATTATGAGATATGGCAAATGGACGTCAAAACGGCATTCCTTAACGGCTATCTTAAGGAAGAACTGTATATGATGCATCCGAAAGGTTTTGTCGACCCTAAGAATTCTAACAAGGTATGCAAGCTCCCGGGATCCATTTATGGGCTGGTGCAAGCATCTCGGAGTTGGAACATTCTCTTCGATGAGATGATCAAAGCGTTTGGGTTTATGCAGACTTATGGAGAAGCCTGCGTTTACAAGAAAGTGAGTGGGAGCTCTGTAGCATTTCTCATATTATATGTAGATGACATACTTTTGATGGGAAATGATATAGAACTTTTGGACAACATTAAGGCCTACTTGAATAAGATTTTTTCAATGAAGGACCTTGGAGAAGCTGCTTACATATTGGGCATCAAGATCTATAGGGATAGATCGAGACGCCTCATAGGTCTTTCACAAAGCACATACCTTGATAAGATTTTGAAGAAGTTCAAAATGGATCAGTCCAAGAAAGGGTTCTTGCCTGTTTTGCAAGGTGTGAAATTGAGCTCGGCTCAATGCCCGACCACGGCAAAAGATAAAGAAGAGATGAGTGTCATCCCCTATGCCTCAGCCATAGGATCTATTATGTATGCCATGCTTTGTGTACAGGACTGATGTAAATCTTGCCGTAAGTTTGGTAGGAAGGTACCAAAGTAATCCCGGCAAGGAACACTGGACATCTTTCAAGAATATCCTGAAGTACCTGAAAAGGACAAAGGGCATGTTTCTCGTTTATGGATGTGACGAAGAGCTCGTCGTAAAGGGTTACATCGACGCTAGCTTCGACACAGATCTGGATGACTCTAAGTCACAAACCGGATATGTGTATATGTTGAATGGTGGAGCAGCAAGCTGGTGCAGCTGCAAGCAGAGCGTCGTGGCGGGATCTACATGTGAAGCGGAGTACATGGCAGCCTCGGAGGCAGCGCATGAAGCAATTTGGGTGAAGGAGTTCATCACCGACCTAGGAGTCATACCCAATGCGTCGGGGCCGATCAAACTCTTCTGTGACAACACTGGAGCTATTGCACTTGCCAAGGAGCCTAGGTTTCACAAGAAGACCAGGCACATCAAGCATCGCTTCAACTCCATTCGTGAAAATGTTCAAGATGGAGACATAGAAATTTGCAAAGTTCATACGGATCTGAATGTCGCAGATCCGTTGACTAAACCTCTTCATGAGCAAAACATGATCAACACCGTAACTCTATGGGTGTTCGATTCATCACAATGTAACTAGATTATTGACTCTAGTGCAAGTGGGAGACTGTTGAAAATATGCCCTAGAGGCAATAATAAAAGTATTATTATTATATTTCCTTGTTCATGATAATTGTCTTTATTCATGCTATAATTGTATTATCCGAAAATCGTAATACATGTGTGAATACATAGACCACAATATGTCCCTAGTGAGCATCTAGTTGACTAGCTCGTTGATCAACAGATAGTCATGGTTTCCTGACTATGGACATTGGATGTCGTTGATAACGGGATCACATCATTAGGAGAATGATGTGATGGACAAGACCCAAATCCTAAACATAGCACAAGATCGTGTAGTTCGTTTGCTAGAGCTTTTCCAATGTCAAGTATCTCTTCCTTAGACCATGAGATCGTGTAACTCCCGGATGCCGTAGGAGTGCTTTGGGTGTACCAAACGTCACAATGTAACTGGGTGACTATAAAGGTGCACTACAGGTATCTCTGAAAGTGTCTGTTGGGTTGATGCGGATCGAGACTGGGATTTGTCACTCCGTATGACGGAGAGGTATCACTGGGCCCACTCGGTAGTGCATCATCATAATGAGCTCAAAGTGACCAAGTGTTTGGTCACGGGATCATGCATTACGGTACGAGTAAAGTGACTTGCCGGCAACGAGATTGAACGAGGTATTGGGATACCGACGATCAAATCTCGGGCAAGTAACATACCGTCTGACAAAGGGAATAGTATACGGGGTTGATTGAATCCTCGACATCGTGGTTCATCCGATGACATCATCGAGGAGCATGTGGGAGGCAACATGGGTATTCAGATCGCGCTGTTGGTTATTGACCGGAGAGCCGTCTCGGTCATGTCTACATGTCTCACGAACCCGTAGGGTCTACACACTTAAGGTTCGGTGACGCTAGGGTTATTAGGAAGACTTGTATGTGATTACTGAATGTTGTTCGGAGTCCCGGATGAGATCCCGGACGTCACGAGGAGTTCCGGAATGGTCCGGAGGTGAAGATTTATATATGGGAAGTTGTCATACGGACATCGGAAAGTTTCGGGGGCATATCAGTATTGTACCGGGGCCACCGGAGGGGTTCCGGGGGTCCACCGGGAGGGGCCACCCTTCTCGGAGGGCCTCATGGGCCGCAAGGGACAGGGAACCAACCCCTGGAGGGCTGGGCACCCCCCCTTGGGCCCAAGCCCTCCTCCCCGCCGCCCCCCCTCTAGATCTCATCTAGAGGGGCCGCCCTTCCCCTTCCCTATAAATAGAGGGGCGAGGGAGGGCTGAACACCTGATCCAAGGCGCAGCCCTCCCTCCCAACACCTCTCCTCCTCCATTGAGTGCTTGGCGAAGCCTGCCGAGATCGCCTCTCCAACAACACCACGCCGTCGTCTGCTGCTGGAGCCTTCTTCCTCAACCTCTCCTTCCCCTTGCTTTGGATCAAGGAGGAGGAGACGTCATCCGCTCCGTACGTGTGTTGAACGCGGAGGTGCTGTCCGTTCAGCACTTGGTCATCGGTGATTTGTATCACGGCGAGTACGACTCCATCATCCCCGTTCCATTGAACGCTTCCGCATGCGATCTACAAGTGGTATGTAGATGCAATCTCTCTCCCATGACTCGTTGCTTAGATGAACTCATAGATGGATCTTGGTGAAACCGTAGGAAAATTTTTAATTTTCTGCAATGTCCCCAACATGGCCTACTCCAGTCATCGCTACAAGCGGCTGTTATAGTAGTATGTTACTTTCCTATGATTTCATGATGGCTTGCTTATAATATTGTCAACATTTGCTGAAAAAATATTCATGCTCATAACATGATGTTCTTAAGATTGACTAAATCAAGAGCCCTTTTTTATTTGACTCCAACTTGATATAATGTTGTAGGCCGCCTGGTGTCCCTACCCTTCCTAATCCCAGAACCTTTCAAAGAAAAGCGGCATGGCAGTTGCAGGTGGTTCTGGCTCAATCGACGACGGCGAAAGATTGATGATCGTCAGACGCATCGGACGTGTTGTTTCGCGGAATACAATCACAGCCATCGCAAGGTCTTTGAGCAGGATCCCGGCTTCTCTGGGCCTTCGTGAATTTTTGACTGGAGGCTGGTAAGTAGCCTTGGTACACGCTCTCTGTTTGTCGGACTGAATTATCCGATTAACCAGGAGATAACCGACTGCAAGGATCATGATGGCAGCGCGGTTTCGTTCATCAGGCAAAAATGTGTGTACACATCGTACCATGCGTCTCTGCATGCACCATACCCTGATATGTGCCGCCACGCTCTGCAGCCCAAAGTAGGAGAGAGGGTCGCAAGTATCAGACTTCGACCTGTTGGCTGGAGTTTCCCCGTCGAGCACCCATCCGGGTCAAGTCGTCGACCAATCTCCACAGCTTAATAAATAGTAACGTCTAACCGAGCTAGTTAGTTAGATGCGCATACACTTGGTGTAGTAGGATCTTTATTTAGTTTGATGCATACACTTGTTCTTTTTGGTAGCCCTTTTGTAATGATGGCTGATGTTTGGTTTGGAAGAGAGAGCTGCATCTTCACTCTTCCGGCACCTTCTTTATACATTGCACCCCAGCCTACGGTTCTGCCGCCGCTGTTTTCAATGTACAATCAATAGTATATTTCATTCGTTGGTTGAATATAAATGTGTTGTTAGAACGACAAACACAATGTTTTGGAAGTCGTTGCACGGTTCGATCCTTTAGTGCCCTGCATCGCACGTAGCTCATATTATTTTTAAATACGAACACATTTTCCACTTGTTGATAACATGCAGCCCAATTGATGAAGGCCCAATAGAGAAGCCCATAATTAATCGAAGGGAGGCTCTCACATGAATCTGGCCTGGTACATGCACATGGTCCCCTAAACATAAATAAGTAAATAAATAAATAAAGCTAAATGCTCATGCACCAGTTCTTTGGGAAAATAGGTAGCCCAGTATTTATTTTTGAAGAATACCCAAGCTAGGCCTATTTGTTTTCTCCGAATTACTGGGCTGCAAATCTTTCAAGACGAGCAAATGGGATATTAGTTTTTTTTAATTTTGTTCTTCACTGATATCTTATACGTATTTCATTGGATTTAACATGACATAGTACTAACTTATTTTTAAATTTGTTTTAGTATGGCTATTAATTTTTGGATTAAGAATATTTCGTTCCCCAACAAAAATTTCCCACATATTTAGTTAATTTTTGACCACAATGCTGACGAGGAAAATGGCCGGCAATTCTAAAAATGGAAAATGGGATGCAATAAATTCCGTATGAATTAGAAAATGAGTAAAAATTATAAAAATAATAGCAAATGGGTTGTACACGCCACAAATTTTGAGGCTGACTTGTTTACGCAAGGCTTTGTCAGTGAACACACGATTCTAGCCACCGTGCTTCTTCAATCTCTGATCTTCCTGCTCCAGCCGCCTAAACTAGCGCCGGCGGGACTGCTTGCTCCCTCCTCTTATGGCCCGCTGTGAGGTCGCGCAGGCTTCCCCAGCCCACCCTACTCCCTTCGCTGACCTAGCCGCACGCAATCAACTGCCTCCTTATTACGCGAAAAAAATGATTCCTCCCACTGACATCTGAGATGCACCGGTTGGGAGGCTGACCTGTGGGCCTACACGTTGACGCGTACGCAGGGCTTGTCAACTTAGTCAACAAACGATTCTAGCAGCAATAACCGTTGGATTTGAATCGAACGGTCCTTCTGCTTCTTCAATCGCTGCTCTTCTTGCACCAGCCGCCCAAACCAAAGGCCGGGAGACCGCTGCTCCTGCCTCCGGTGGCCGGCTGTCTTTGCCGTTGAGGCCTCTCGCGCCCTACTACTCCCACCGCTAGCTGTGCCACTGGCGACGGCAGCCTCACACCGCAGCCGAACTAGTGAACCCTCAGACTCCTCTCCGTGGGCATCCACCGCCGCGTCTTCCCGGCTCCGTGTCGTCCCTTCCTAGGCCTCGCCGTTGTCCACCGCCTTGGTGCTCTCGGCGGCATGGTCAATGTGGTCAACGACATTCCATCGGGAGAATCTATGCGTGTAGAGGCTGATAGCTGGGTCCACGGCCACAGCCCAGTTTTTTGTGATTTGCCAAGTAAGTCTCTTTGTCAGGCCTGTTGGGCTGCAAATCTTTCAAGACGAGGAGAGCTTTCATTCGGCTGGCCGAGAAAATGGCCCATTAGTAATGAGAAATGGGCTGTACATTTTTAAAACACATCAAACCGACAATTAGTTTTAAATATATTTTTTTTCGAGATTTTAAATTACATTAACTTTTATGCATGGAGAATTTGTTGGATTTTATATTGATATACATTTATTTTTAAAATCAGTTTGAATGTGAGTAGAAATTTCGGGATTAAAAACAGTTCGGACCGCACCGAAATATGCAAAATTTCATATAAGTTTTTAACCGTGGCCACAATATGGGCTGTAATGCTAACAAAAAGAATATGGGCTCTAAATTATTAAAAATAATGGCAGATGGGTTGTATGCTGTTATCCACAGATTTGAGGCTTTCCCAAAACAACGTTGACGCACAAGCAGTGACTGTTGGATGGCCATCCAACGGCCGTCGTGCTTCTTCAATCTCTGCTCTTCTGCTCGGCCCGCTCAAACAAGCGCGGCGGGGACTGCCTGCTCCCTCCTCCCGCTGCCGCTCGGCGGCTCGGACCCACCAGCTATATCTTCGTACGCAAGGAAGTGCCTCCTTATTACGCACAGAAAAAAATGAATACTCCCCCTGTTAGCTGGGACCCAGTATAGTGGCAGGCTGACTTGTGGGCCTACTAAGTTGACGGGGACGGAGGGCTTTGTCAACTTAGTCAACCTCTTGTCTTCTTGCTCCAGCCGCCCAAACCAGTGTCGGTCGTGCCTCGTGCTCCTGCCTCCCGTGGCTGGCTACGATGCGGCGTAGGCCTCACCGCCCCCTACTACTCCCACCGCTGGCCAGGCCATCCCTCTACTCACCCACACCCCCTGTTATTCTCAAGGGCGACGGCAGCCTCACACCGCAGTGAACCAGTGAACCCTCGTACTCCTCTACGCGTGGGCATCCACTGTCACGTCTTCCCCGGCTCCGCGTCGTCCCCTTCCTAGGCCTCACCATCATCCACCGCCCTGGTGCTCTCGGCGCCGCGTGGTCAACGTGGTCAAGGAACGGCTTCCATCGGACGTGTATTGTACGTGGAGCGGCTGACAGCTGGGTCCACGGCCGCAGCAAGGAAGTGCCTCCTTATTACACGGAAAATAATTATTCCTCCACCTGACAGCGGGGACCCACCGGACGGGCCACCATATTTCGCGAAAAAATGTTTCCCCCCTGACTGCTGGGACCCACCAGCTACACCGTCGCACCCAAGGAAGTGCGTTCGGGCAAAAAAACAAAACGATTCGCCCCCCTGACTGCTGGGACCCACCAGCTACCTCTTCGCATGCAAGGAAGTGCGTCCAGGCAAAAAAACGATTTGCCCCCTGACTGCTGGGACCCACCAGCTACATCTTCGCACGAAAGGAAGTGCATCCGGGCAAACAAAACGATTCGCCCCCCTGACTGGTGGGACCCACCAACTACATCTTCGTAGGCAAGGAAGTGCCTGACAGTCGGGACCCACCTGGTCGAAGCGTACATAGCGTTGTCATTCTGGTGACGATATGCGTACATCTTTGGTCGTTGTAGAGGCGCGCACGTGTCGTAGTAGAGGCGCGCACGTGTCGTAGTAGAGGCGCGCATGTAGCATGTACATGTACGTACAGCGGCGAGGGTGCAAGAAAGAAAATACGGCCACGTACGTACATACGGGCAGGGTCTGGAACGCCTACTCGCTCATACGTACATGGCTGGGTCGGAACGGAGAAACAGTGTCGTCGTCGTGTTCATTGGGAGCCAACCGGCTGGGTCGGAACAGAATGCGTGGTCGTGTTCATCGGGAGGGCTTGGACGGAACAGGCGATGGAAACGAGGCCTGGCATACCGCTGGCGGAGGAAGCGGACCTCCTACGTTCGGGCAGGGTCCTGTTGATCGGGAGGGTGTGGCGTCGCAAGAAACGGAGGAAACAAACCTCCTACGGTCAAACGGGGTCTTGTTGATCGGGAGGGTGCGGCGCATCAAGAAAAACAGAGGAAGCAGACCTCCTACGGTCGAAATGGGGGTCCTGTTGATCGGGAGGGTGTGGCGCATCGCAAAAGCGGAGGAAACGGACCTCCTACGATCGAAACGGGTCCTATTCATCGGGAGGGTGTGGCATACCGCAAAACGGACGAAAGCGGACTTGTCTTTGGAGCTCTACGGTCAGCAGGGGTCCTGTTCATCGGGAGGTGTGGCGTGCAAGCAGGACTCCACGGGATACTGTTCATCTCCACCGTCGACCTCCTCCAGCCTCCACGGGCTCCTATTCATCCAGCCTCCACCACGCGCTACTCCACCGGCTACTGTTCAACCACCCCTCCACGGGCACACCTCGACCGTCTACTGTTCATCCAACCCTCCAAACCACGGGGTCCTGTTCAACCACCCCTCCACGGCCACCCCTCCACCGCTTCATCGCTCATCCAGCCCTCCACACCACGGGTTCCTGTTCATCCAGAGGCAACGCCACCGCTCACTATTCATTCAAACCCCGCAACACTCACTTTGCTCATCCCAGGCGGCATCGATCGGCTTGATTAGCAGCGATGGCGAAGAATCGCTCCATCGGGTTCGATTAACGACCATCGATCGATCGCCGGGTTCGAAGAACGTGCTGCCTTTACCTGTCGCTTCGGGTTCGATTAGAGCCCAACGCCTCGCCGGGTTCGATTAGAGCCAATGCCTCGCACACACGCTGCATCAGACGAGAGAAACGCGCATCGCTCTCCCACCGTAACCGGCAATTCACCGAAATTTTCCTCCCCCTCGCTTCTACCACAGTTTTTTCCGTCATGGACGGCCCAAAGAATGTCATGATTTTTTGTCATAGAAGTAGGAGCCCACCACATCTATGATGATACCGGGTTTTGTCACAATTATCGTCATAGAAGTGTCATATGTATGACAGAAAAAATTCGTTCGGCCCAAAATGTCACGGATGTGTCTTTTTTTAGTAGTGTATGAGGTTTTGTGTTTTGATGTACTGAAGGTAGTTTGGAGTCCCGGATATGATCACACACATGATGAGGAGTCTCGAAATGGTCGAGACGTAACGATCGATATATTGGATGACTATGTTCGGACACCGGAATGGTTTCGAACATTTACTGAAGTACCAGGGGGTTACCGGAACCCCCCGGGGAGTATATTGGGCCTAATGGGCCTTGGTGGGAGAAGAGGAGTGGCGGCCAGGGCAGCCGCGCCCCCTCCCCCTCTAGTCCAAATTGGACAAGGAGGGGGGGCGGCGCCCCCCTTCTTTCCTTCTCCTCCTCTCTCCCTTCCTTCCCTTCTCCTACAACAACAAGGAAAGGTGGAATCTTACTCCCGGTGGGAGTAGGACTCCCCCCTTGGTGCGCCCTCCTCCTGACCGGCCGCCTTCCCCATTGCTCCTTTATATACGAGGGCAGGGGGGCACCTCTAGACACACAAGTTGATCTATTGATCTCTCCCAGCCGTGTGCGGTGCCCCCCTCCACCATATTCCACCTCTGTAATATCGTAGGGGTGCTTAGGTGAAGCCGTGCGTTGGTAGCATCATCGACACCGTCATCACGCCATTGTGCTGATGGAACTCTCCCGCAAAGCCCTGCTGGATTGGAACTCGGAGGTGCCGTACGTTCGGTACTTGGACCGGTCGGATCGTGAAGACGTATGACTACATCAGCCGTGTTGTGCTAACGCTTCCGCTTTCGGTCTACAAGGGTACGTGGACAATACTCTCCCCTCTCATTGCTATGCATCACCATGATCTTGCGTGTGCGTAGGAATTTTATTTGAAATTACTACGTTCCCCAACAGTGGCATCCGAGCTAGGTTTTACGCGTAGATGTTATATGCACGAGTAGAACACAAGTGAGTTGTGGGTGATACAAGTCATACTGCTTACCAGCATGTCATACTTTGGTTCGGCGGTATTGTTAGATGAAGCGGCCCGGACCGACAATACGCGTATGCTTACGCGAGACTGGTTCTACCGACGTGCTTTGCACATAGGTGGCTGGCGGGTGTCAGTTTCTCCAACTTTAGTTGAACCGAGTGTGGCTACGCCCGGTCCTTGAGAAGGTTAAAACATCACTAACTTGACGAAATATCATTGTGGTTTTGATGCGTAGGTAAGAGCGGTTCTTGCTCAGCCCGTAGCAGCCACGTAAAACTTGCAACAACAAAGTAGAGTACGTCTAACTTATTTTTGCAGGGCATGTTGCGATGTGATATGGTCAAGACATGATGCTAAATTTTATTGTATGAGATGATCATGTTTTGTAACAAAGTTATCGGCAATGGCAGAGCCATATGGTTGTCGCTTATTGTATGCAATGCAATGCATACGTAATTGCTTTACTTTATCACTAAGTGGTAGCGATAGTCATAGAAGCAATAGTTGGCGAGGCGACAATGATGCTACGATGGAGATCAAGGTGTCGGCGCGGTGACGATGGTGATCATGACGGTGCTTCGGACATGGAGATCACAAGCACAAGATGATGATGGCCATATCATATCACTTATATTGATTGCATGTGATGTTTATCCTTTATGCATCTTATTTTGCTTTGATTGACGGTAGCATTATATGATGTTCTCTCACTAAATTTCAAGGTAAAAGTGTTCTCCATGAGTATGCACCGTTGCCAAAGTTCGTCGTGCCGACACACCATGATACGTCTCCAACGTATCTATAATTTTTGATTGCTCCATGCTATATTATCTACTGTTTTAGGCAATATAGGGCTTTATTATCCACTTTTATATTATTTTTGGGACTAACCTATTAACCGGAGGCCCAGCCCAGATTTGTTGTTTTATGCCTATTTCAGTGTTTTGAGGAAAAGGAATATCGATGAGTCAAACGGAACGAAATCAACTGGAGAAGTTATTTTTGGAAGGAAAGCAACCCAGGGAACTTGGAGTGCACGTCAGGGGAGATACGAGCTGCCCACAAGGGTGGGCGGCACGCCCCCTGCCTCGTGGGGCCCGCGTAGCTCCTCCGACGTACCCCCTGCACCCATATATACTCTCGTACCCTAAAACTTCGAGAACAGAATATAGATCGGGAGTTCCGCCGCCGCAAGCCTCTGTAGCCACCAAAAACCTCTCGGGAGCCCGTTCCGACACCCTACCGGAGGGGGAACCCATCACCGGTGGCCATCTTCATCATCCCGGTGCTATCCATGACGAGGAGGGAGTAGTTCACCCTCGGGGCTGAGGGTATGTACCAGTAGCTATGTGTTTGATCTCTCTCTCTCGTGTTCTCTCTCATGTTCTCTCTCATGTTCCTCTATGTGTAACATCCCAAATTTTCAATTTGGAATGTTATACATAGAGCACCATTGCATATCATATTTTTCATCGCATTTTCTTTGCATTTTGCTCGATCCTAGAAAATTCTACACAACTCAAGGACCCACGGGGAGAGTTGGGGATTTTCGTTATTTTCATATTTGAGTTTTCTCAAATTTTGAAAAATAGGATCGTTGATTTTAATTATTTTATCTTCAATTATTTCTATTACAAAAATATGAGAGAGGGAATAAAATGACTTTCCCAAAATAAAGAAATAATGAAGATTTAATAATAAAATCAAATAAGATTTTATTTTGGAATTTTTCGCCTTTTTATTTGAATTTAAGAAAAATGCGCATTTTTCAAAATTGCATCTAGGCCCCAAATAAATGTTTATTAAATCCGGCTTGATTTTAGAAACCGAGGAAAATTTATTTCGGGATTTTTGGAGTCCGTTTGGTACTTCTTTTGATTTTTTTTCTGCGCGTAATGTTTTATAAAAAAAAAGACGAACCGCCTTTTCGGGTCAGACAGCGGGACTCCGCTGGGGCGCTTTAAATAGCAGCCACCCCGAGCCGCTAAGCCCACCCGAGCCCAGCCACCTGGCCGCCGCCGACTTCATGGGAGTTCGCCGCCGAGGTTCACCGCGCCTCGATTTCCGTGCCGATTTTTATTTAAAAAACCGATCGGTTTTCTTCGGTTTTTTCGGTTTTTTTATTTTATTTATTTATTTTTTTATTTTTTTTCATTTTCCGTTCGAATCTGTTCGTCGTATTTTTCTTTTTCTCGGATTTAATCCGCGATTTTTCTGATCGCGATTCCAGATCCGATTTTCGTTTTAGTATAACTTTTCGCTCGTTTAACGGAAGCAGGCGATTCAAGCGCCTGGAGTTTAAATCTCGAAACCCTCTTTCCGAATAATCTACTTAAACAAGTTTTTGCATCTGTAAAATTTGACTTAGATCCAGATTAGTAAAACGAAGCTGTTTTCTTCCGCCGTTTGACTTTCGTTGCTTCGTTTGATTTGATTCTTTTTGCAAACCGGAGTTCTTAAGTTGAACAATCTGGTTAGATCTATTTGAGTTTTACCTGTGCATTAGATGAGTACTTATTGTATGCTTGTTTGTTAGTCTGCGATAGAATACCCGGAGTGCGCCTCTTGTTACTTGAATCTCTAGGTTTCATGGATCATCGACAAGGCAAGTAACACTTTGATCATACTCTTCTCATACCCAGTTTTTATGCATTAGATCTATTTCTCAAACACTTGCATGATTAGGATCTAATTAAATTGTGGGATGGGAAGTAGATGAGGTAGTACCTATTACCTGTTTTATTATCAAACCTTTGGGAGTTACTTCTACGTTTGCTTATTATGCTATGCTATGCTAGTAGACATGGATTGGGTGAGTGTATCCATGACAGATGTGAGATTGTTAATTAATGGTTTATTTAAGGTGGCAACTTAAACACACATCTGGGTGGATTGAGGCACCTGGTTTCTATCAGGACTTGCCTGTATTTCTTCGGACCGCCACCCAGGCTCAAAGGGATCATGAGATTATTCAAACTAGAAACTTCCGTGTGCAGCCACAAGCCATTATGGGCTCTGGCATAGTTGATTAAGTTGTGTGAACTCTTACTGGTAGGCTAGCTGATGTAGGGGTTGTTGGTTGGTACGGTCTACCCACATGTAAGGTGCTAGTGCTTCTGGAAGACTGTGTCTCGGTCATCCGTTTCTCAAACATCATGTAGTGCGAGAAATCAAACGTAGGCGATCGAGTCTTGTGGGGAAAACTGCGCAAACCTCTGCAGAGTGTATAAACTAATCATGGTTAGCCGTGTCCCCGGTTATGGACGTCTTGAGTATCTAGTACCTGGATATCATGTGAATCTCATCATGTTACTTCTAATTAATATTGTTGGGTTTGTTAATGAGTACTTTTAATTGGGATTGAGAATGCTGTCAACCATTCTCAATGTTTCACAACCACCATAATAGTTAAATAAATTTATTCCTTTGCAGTAGGGAAAAATTGGCTTTATGCAAAACTGTAATCAGTAGAGCTTTCCACCAGCCATATATGCATGTAGTATAGGCTTATCATTCCATTATTCTCTATGTGTTACATTGCGGCATATTCCATGTGCTGACCCGTTTCGGCTGCAACGTTTCATGTTGCAGACTTTTAGAACGACGATTAACGTGCTTAGGTCGTGGTTCTATACTCGATGATGCCGTTGGAGTTGATGGACTCGCTTATTCTTCCAAGCCTTCCGTTGTTATCGTTATTAGATGGCCTTAAGCCATATTTATTTTATTAAGTTCTCTCTTGAGACATTCGATTGTAATAAGTGTGTGATTGCTACTCCGTTATAAATCCTTCGAAGTACTATGTGGTGTCAGCATTACTGATCCAGGGATGACACAGAGCACAGAGACTTGATCCATTCGGGTCGGGTCGCTTCTGATGATGGTATCGAGCACCTGTTGTTGTAGAGACACGACCATTAAGCTAAAGCCCTAGATCACTACTCTCTCTTCTCATTTCGACTCCTCATCTTTTCTACTCTTTTAGGATGACGGAGCGAGGATCAAGTTCACTCGGTAGGATGAAGATACACCCTTTGGGCGACACACGAAGGAAGTCACTAAGTACCTTAACATAGGATTACCAAGCTTCACCGGGACCTACAATTCCACTTTACCCGAAGAAGAGCGCTGGAAGATTCAAGCTCATGTTCCTGGAAGGACATTTGCGCCAATCACGGAGCCCATAGAGTGTGTTTTCAATGCACCAACCTGGAGTTTGGGAAAGAGCATGGCAGCCCACATAACCATGGGGTGCATTGGAGAAGTTTATAAATAAGACCTCAAGGATACTATCTACCAGATTTGCGGACGCCGAGATGAACAATGGGAGATAGTTGGCACTAAGAAGGACCGATCCATTGCAGCTTTTATCCATGAGTTAAACCAGCACATTCGACGTCAGGAGAACCAGATGTGCGCAGACATGATGAAGTTGAAGGCAGCAAGAGCCAAGATTATCGAACTAGAAGGAGAACTGAAGGCCACTCGCAAGGACTACATGGAGGAGATTGTAGCTCTAGTGGGACAAAATGGCGATCTTAAGGAAAAGATTGAAGAACTCATGGGAAATTCAGCACCCGGAGGAGAAGATGAAGATACCTGTCCAGAGAACTACATCATCATCGACGACACCGATTCCGATCCTAGTGATGATGATTACGAAGATGAAGCTGGAGCAGATATCATGGAGTCTTCATCGGCGCAGTTTTCTAGTTGACCACCATAACAACAGTAGATTACCCCCATGTTATTTTAGTTTTAGTTTCAGCACTTCGTAACGATAGATAGACCGTTGTATGCCCTTGTTTGAATTGATTGGAGTGATATTGTGTGATTTTTCTCATGTGCATATGGGTAGTGTTTCTCTCTAGACCTCATTCTATTCTAAATTCTCGTCTTTTCTTAAAACCCTCAGATGCCTCCGAGACGCGATCCCGGATTTGTTTTCCCGCCGGAGATCACTTGATTCAGCAGCAGAATACCTTGATTCAAACATTGGTACAGAACCAAGGCAACAACAACAACAACAACAACCCACCGCCACCACCACCTGTTGACCATTTGACCCGTTTCTTAAGGCTGAATCCGCCGGTGTTTTCCAATAGCACCGAGCCGATTGTTGCAGATGATTGGCTCCATAAGATAGGGAGGGAGTTGACCACTGCAGGATGTACAGATGGAGAAAGGGTGAAGTTTGCTGCACATCAGCTAGAAGGACCCGCAGCAGCATGGTGGGAGAATTTCTGACCACTTACCCGATGAGACACCTTTGTCACATGGGATCAGTTTGAGCAAGCTTTCCGTCTTGCCCATGTTTCACGGGAGCTATGGCCATGAAGAAGCGTGAGTTTACGCAACTTATGCCAAGGAGGACCAGACGGTTGGCGGTATGTAGATGATTTGATGAAGCTAGCACGTTATGCCGGATGGCGTTACTACGGACGCAGCTAAGGTGGAGAAGTTTCTAGAAGGATTGAATGATGAGCTGAGCATGCAGTTGATGGTAGCCACTTTCAATAACTACCAGGAGTTAGTAGATCGTGCGCTTATGATTGAAGGGAAGCAGCAGCAGATTGAAAATCGCAAGAGGAAGTATGGACAGGGGAAGAATAACTCTGGAGCTCAGCAGAAACTTCGTTTTACCACGAAGCCAGGAGGACAATTTCAGCATACCCATGGAGGAGGTAGCCCGCACAACCATAATGGCACCAAGAATGGAAACGGGAATGGAGGAAGCAATGGACAGAACCGCACCAACCCGTCAACACCATCCAAGGTAGACCTGAGCCACGTTACTTGCTTTAAGTGCCGCAAGACTGGGCATTATGCAAACGAGTGTCCAGAAGGCCAGAATGGAAATGGCAATTGAAGCTCAGGAAAGAAGCCGAACCCTTTCAACAAAGGACAAGTGAACCACGTTACCGATGAGGAGGTTGAAGCTTCGGCCGGATGCGATAATAGGTAAGTTTTTGGTTAAGTCATTTACTGCAGTTGTTCTTTTTGATACGGGTGCATCGCATTCATACATATCAAGGGGATTTGTGGATAAGTACAAATTACCAACCCAAGCCCTTAGGTCACCCATGCTAGTAACCTCACCTGGAGCAGAATACATGGCTATTATATGGTGTGATCGACTGCCATTAAGGATTGGACATTATGTTTTTCCCTCGGACCTAATAGTTCTGGAATCCCAAGGACTGGATGTGATATTAGGCATGGATTGGTTATCGAAGTATGGAGGGAACATAGATTGCGCCAATAAGTCAATTTTTCTTACCGCCCCAGAAGGAAGGAGAATCAAGTATGTATCACGGCACGAGCCGAGGAGAGCACATGTAAATTCCTTATCAGGAGTTGTACAGGAGGAAGTACCAGTGGTAAGGGATTACCCGGACGTGTTTAGGAAGAGTTGCCGAGCATGCCACCGGATAGAGACATTGAGTTTCTGATTGAACTCTTGCCGAACCTTTGGGCGATATCTAAGAGACCGTATAGGATGCCAGCCCAAGATTTGGAGGAAATTAAGAAGCAGATTAAGGAGTTCTTGGACAAAGGTTTTATTCGCCCAAGTTCTTCGCCTTGGGGATCACCAAGACTTCTAGTGGAGAAGAAGGATGGATCCTTAAGAATGGTTGTTGATTATCGAGGATTGAATGAAGTGACCATTAAGAACAAATACCCGTTACCGATGATCAATGACTTGTTTGACCAGTTGCAAGGAGCTAAGGTGTTTTCAAAGATCGATTTGCGATCAGGGTACCATCAGTTGAAGATCCGAGAGCAGGATATACCTAAGACAGCTTTTACCACCAGGTACGGGCTGTATGAGTATATCGTTATGTCATTTGGTCTGACTAACGCTTTTGCCTATTTTATGAACATGATGAACAAAGTGTTTATGGAGTTTTTGGATAAGTTCGTCGTGGTGTTCATTGATGATATTTTGGTTTACTCGAAGAATGAAGAGGAACATAAGGAGCATCTGCGTTTGGTACTCGAGAAGCTCAGAGAACATCATTTGTACGCCAAGTTCAGCAAGTGTTGAGTTTTGGTTGAAGGAAGTTGGATTTCTTGGACATGTTATATCCGGAGAAGGTATAGCAGTAGACCCCATTAAAGTTGTCACTGTAACAAACTGGGAAGCGCCAACAACAGTTGGAGAGATCCGGAGTTTCCTTGGACTAGCGGGATACTACCGGAGATTCATTGAGAATTTCTCAAGGATTGCGAAGCCTATGACAGAATTGTTGAAGAAGGATACCAAGTTCATTTGGACCGAGGAGTGTGAAGCTAGTTTCCAAGAGTTGAAGAAACGTTTAGTTACCTCACCAGTGTTAATTCTGCCAGATTAGACCAAGGATTACGAGGTATATTGCGACGCTTCACGTCGAGGACTTGGAGCAGTGCTTATGCAGGAGGGGAGAGTTGTTTCGTATGCTTCACGACAGCTTAAGCCTCATGAGCTAAATTATGCTACGCATGATTTGGAGTTAGCAGCCATAGTGCATGCGTTGAAGACATGGAGACATTTCCTCATTGGAAATCATTGTGAGGTGTATACGGATCAGAAGAGTTTGAAATACATTTTCACGCAGAAGGAGCTAAATCTCAGGCAAAGGAGATGGTTGGAGCTTATCAAAGATTATGATATGAGATTGCATTATCACCCCAGAAAGGCTAACGTTGTAGCAGACGCGTTGAGCCATAAGATTAACGTCAATACATTAATGACGGAAGAAATACCAAAGGAGTTAGCCGAGGATCTTCGAGAGCTATGTCTGGAAATAGTTCCGAGAGGCTATGTAGCAGCATTGGAGATTCAGTCAACTTTGATGGACAAGATCAGGGAAGCTCAGAAGACTGAGAAAGAGATTACCTCTATAAAGGAGAGAATGAGCGAAGGAAAGGCTAAGGGATTTCGTGAGGATGAGCACGATACCCTATGGTTTGAAGACCGTGTATATGTGCCCAATGACCCGAAGATCAGGAAGTTGATTTTGCAAGAGGCACATGATTCACCATATTCGATTCACCCAGGAAATACCAAGATGTATTTGGATTTGAAGAATACTTTCTGGTGGACCGGAATGAAGAAGGATATTGCAGAGTACGTAGCAGTTTCAGATGTATGTCAGAGGGGGAAGGCAAAACATCCGAAGCCAGCAGGATTGTTACTGACCATTGCCTATACCCGAATGGAAGTGGGATAAACTAGGAATGGATTTCATCACGGGATTGCCTGTGACTCGTTCAAGCTATGACTCGATTTGGGTTATAGTAGATCGTTTGTGAAGGTAGCTCATTTCATTCCATAAAGACTACCTACTGATTGCCAAATTGGCTAAGATATACATGACCAGGATTTTATGCTTGCATGGAGTTCCGAGGAGTATCGTATCAGATAGAGGAACCCAATTCACCTCAAAGTTCTGGAAGCAGTTGCATGAAACTTTAGGAACCAGGCTGGAGTTTAGCACAGATTTCCATCCACAGACAGATGGACAAACCGAGAGAGTCAACCAGATTTTGGAGGATATGCTTAGAGCTTGTGCTTTGGATTATGGATCAAGTTGGGATGACAATTTGCTGTATGCAGAGTTTTCTTACAACAATGATTACAGACGATGCGAAGATGGCCCCTTCAAGCATTATGCGGAAGGAGGTGTAGGACCCGTTGTTGTGGGATGAAGTTGGAGACCGCCATTGTTTGGACCAGATTTGATTAAGGAGTCTGAGCGAAAGTAAAATTGATTCGCGATAGGCTCAAGGTAGCCAGTCAAAGACGAGAAAAGTTATGCGGATTCAAAACGCAAGGAGACAGAATACAAAGTCGGAGACCGAGTTTATCTTCGAGTATCGCCACTTCGAGGAGTTAAGCGTTTTGGAGTCAAGGGAAAGTTAGCACCTCGATTTGTAGGACCATATCGTGTTTTGGAACGTATGGGAGAAGTTGCGTACAAGTTGGAATTACCCGAAGGATTATCAGGAGTTCATGATGTGTTTCACGTTTCACAATTGAAGAAGTGTCACGCAGAGATGGCTGAAATACCACTGAGAGATACAGTACCATTGGAAGCAATTCAGTTAAATGATGATTTGACCTACGAGGAGAAACCAGTTAAGACTTTGGCGTATGCCAGCAGAGTCACTCGCAGCAAGGTCATTAAGTTTTGCAAAGTTCAGTGGAGCCACCACACAGAGGATGAAGCCACCTGGGAGCGAGAGGAAGATTTGCTTAAAGACCACCCTCACCTATTTTCTAGCCAACCCGAATCTCGAGGGCGAGATTCATCTTAAGGGGGTAGGTTTGTAACATCCCAAATTTTCAATTTGGAATGTTATACATAGAGCACCATTGCATATCATATTTTTCATCGCATTTTCTTTGCATTTTGCTCGATCCTAGAAAATTCTACACAACTCAAGGACCCACGGGGAGAGTTGGGGATTTTCGTTATTTTCATATTTGAGTTTTCTCAAATTTTGAAAAATAGGATCGTTGATTTTAATTATTTTATCTTCAATTATTTCTATTACAAAAATATGAGAGAGGGAATAAAATGACTTTCCCAAAATAAAGAAATAATGAAGGTTTATTAATAAAATCAAATAAGATTTTATTTTGGAATTTTTCGCTTTTTATTTGAATTTAAGAAAAATGCGCGTTTTCAAAATTGCATCTAGGCCCCAAATAAATGTTCATTAAATCCGCTTGATTTTAGAAACCGGGAAAATTTATTTCGGGATTTTTGGAGTCGTTTGGTACTTCTTTTGATTTTTTCTCAGCGTAATGTTTTATATAAAAAAGATGAACCGCCTTTTGGTCGAGCGGCACTCTGCCGGGCGCTTTGAATAGCGGCCACTCCCGAGCCGCCAAGCCCACTGAGCCCCCAGCCCATGGCCGGAGTTCGCTACGCCGGCCGACTTCACGGAGTTCGCCGCCGAGGTTCGCCGCGCCTCGATTTCCGTGCCGATTTTTATTTAGAAAACCGATCGGTTTTCTTCGGGTTTTTTTATTTTTTTTATTTTTTTATTTTTTTTATTTTTCCGTTTGAATCTGTTCGTCGTGTTTTTCTTTTTCTCGGATTTAATCCGCGATTTTTCTGATCGCGATTCCAGATCCGATTTTCGTTTTAGTATAACTTTTCGCTCGTTTATCGGAAATAGGGGATTCAAGCGCCTGGAGTTACGTCTCGAAACCCTCTTTCCGAATAATCTACTTAAACAAGTTTTTGCATCTGTAAAATTTGACTTAGATCCAGATTAGTAAAACGAAGCTGTTTTCTTCCGCCGTTTGACTTTCGTTGCTTCGTTTGATTTGATTCTTTTGCAAACCGGAGTTCTTAATTTGAACAATCTGGTTAGATCTATTTGAGTTTTACCTGTGCATTAGATGAGTACTTATTGTATGCTTGTTTGTTTGTCTGCGATAGAATACCCGGAGTGCGCCGCTTGTTACTTCGAATCTCTAGGTTTCGCGGATCATCAGGAAGGCAAGTAACACTTTGATCATACTCTTCTCATACCCAGTTTTTATGCATTAGATCTATTTCTCAAACACTTGCATGATTAGGATCTAATTAAATTGTGGGATGGGAAGTAGATGAGGTAGTACCTATTACCTGTTTTATTATCAAACCTTTTGGGAGTTACTTCTACGTTTGTTTATTATGCTATGCTATGCTAGTAGACGTGGATTGGGTGAGTGTATCCATGACAGATGTGAGATTGTTAATTAATGGTTTATTTAAGGTGGCAACTTAAACACACATCTGTGTGGATTGAGGCACCTGGTTTCTATCAGGACTTGCCTGTATTTCTTCGGACCGCCACCCAGGCTCAAAGGGATCATGAGATTATTCAAACTAGAAACTTCCGTGTGCAGCCACAAGCCATTATGGGCTCTGGCATAGTTGATTAAGTTGTGCGAACTCTTACGGGTAGGCTAGCTGATGTAGGGGCTGTAGGTTGGTACGGTCTACCCACATGTAAGGTGCTAGTGCTTCTAAAAGACTGTGTCTCGGTCATCCGTTTCTCAAACATCATGTAGTGCGAGAAATCAAACGGAGGCGATCGAGTCTTGTGGGGAAAACTGCGCAAACCTCTGCAGAGTGTATAAACTAATCATGGTTAGCCGTGTCCCCGGTTATGGACGTCTTGAGTATCTAGTACCTGGATATCATGTGAATCTCATCATGTTACTTCTAATTAATATTGTTGGGTTTGTTAATGAGTACTTTTAATTGGGATTGAGAATGCTGTCAACCATTCTCAATGTTTCACAACCACCATAATAGTTAAATAAATTTATTCCTTTGAAGTAGGGAAAAATTGGCTTTATGCAAAACTGTAATCGTAGAGCTTTCCACCAGCCATATATGCATGTAGTATAGGCTTATCATTCCATTATTCTCTATGTGTTACATTGCCAGCATATTCCATGTGCTGACCCGTTTCGGGCTGCAACGTTTCATGTTGCAGACTTTTAGAACGACGATTAAGGTGCTTAGGTCGTGGTTCTATACTCGATGATGCCGTTGGAGTTGATGGACTCGCTTATTCTTCCAAGCCTTCCGCTGTTATCGTTATTAGATGGCCTTAAGCCATATTTATTTTATTAAGTTCTCTCTTGAGACATTCGATTGTAATAAGTGTGTGATTGCTACTCTGTTATAAATCCTTGAAAATCTTGTGTGGTGTCGACATTCCGATCCAGGGATGACACTGAGCACAGAGACTTGATCCATTCGGGTCGGGTCGCTACACTATGGCACGATCTTGATGTATCCCGAGCTTTGCTATTGTAGTTGGATCTTATGATGTTTCTCCCCCTCTACTCTCTTGTGATGAATTGAGTTTCCCCTTTGAAGTTATCTTATCGGATTGAGTCCTTTATGAACACTTGATGTATGTCTTGCCGTGATTATTTGTGGTGACAATGGGATATCATGTGCCACTTGATGTATGTTTTGGTGATCAACTTGCTGGTTTCGTGACATTGGGAACCTATGCATAGGGGTTGGCACACGTTCTTGACTCTCCGATAGAAACTTTGGGGCACTCTTTGAAGTACTTTCTGTTGGTTGGATGAATCTGAGATTGTGTGATGCATATCGTATAATCATGCCCATGGATACTTGAGGTGACAATGGAGTATCTAGGTGACATTAGGGTTTTGGTTGATTTGTATCTTAAGGTGTTATTCTAGTACGAACTCTTTTATAGATCGATCCGAAAGAATAACTTTGAGGTGGTTTCGTACCCTACCATAATCTCTACGTTTGTTCTCCGCTATTAGTAGCTTTGTAGTGACTCTTTGTTGCATGTTGAGGGCTTGTTATATGATCCGTCTATGTTATTATTGTTAAGAGAACTTGCACTAGTGAAAGTATGAACCCTAGGCTTTGTTTCCTATCATTGCAATACCGTTTACGCTCACTTTTATCATTAGTTACCTTGCTGTTTTTATTATTTCAGATTACAAAAACCTTTATCTACTATCTATTTTGCACGTGTATCACCATCTCTTCGCGAACTAGTGCACCTATACAATTTGCCATTGTATTGGGTGTGTTGGGGACACAAGAGACTCTTTGTTATTTGGTTGCAGGGTTGCTTGAGAGAGACCATCTTCATCCTACGCCTCCCACGGATTGATAAACCTTAGGTCATCCACTTGATGGAAATTTGCTACTGTCCTACAAACCTGTGCACTTGCGGGCCCAACAACGTCTACAAGAAGAAGGTTGTGTAGTAGACATCAAGCTCTTTTTCTGGCGCCCGTTGCCGGGAGGCTAGGTAAAGGCACTCACTCACTCACACCCCGTCAACTAAGCTCTTTTCTGGCGTCGTTGCCGGGGAGGTGAGTGCTTGAAGGTATATCTTTAGATCTTGCAATCGAATATTTTTGTTTCTTGTTTTAGCACTAGTTAGTCTATAAAAGAAAATTACAAAAAAAATGGAGTTAAGTTTGTCTCATACGCTTCACCTTCTTAATATCTTTCGTGAGTATGATGGAAAGGATAATTGTGCTCAAGTGCTAGAAGAAGAAATCTCTAAATTGTTTGGCACTAAATCTTTGAATGATGAGCATGATTGCAATGTTGTTAGTACGAATTCTTTGAATATCCATGATGCTAATGATGATTGCACTAGTTATGATGAAAATGTCTCTTATGAGCATGTCAATTTTTGTGGAGTGCATTGGGTTTGTAATTACACACCAAATAGGGAAGATAGATATTGCAAGAGGCATAAGTACTTAGAAACCAAATTGTTGCAAAAAGAGCTAGATGAATGTGCTGAAAGATTCAATATTTATAGTACCCCTTGTGAACTTTGCAATGAACATGGTCATTTAAAGCTCCAATGCTATTTGTTTCATGATCAAGTCGTTTCCAAATATTGTGATAATTTGATTACCCTTGAGCATCATAAAGAGCTTAGCCTTTTTTTGGGTTATGAAGAAATGAAACGTATAACTGAGGGTATTCCAAAACTTAATCTTGATAGATTTCTTGATTTTGATCTAGAGAAGATTTATATGTATTGTGCGGTGAATTGCATTGAAAATCCTTATATTGCCAATTACATAAGGAAAAGAAAGCATATGGAAGATGATGAAAATAATAATCAAAGGGAAGAGGCTTCCCAATCTCCTCCTATTATTTCTTATGATGAATCAGGTAACGAGGAGGAGCCTTCTATTCAACCAATCTCATCAATAAGGAGCTCAAAGAGGAAGGTTGAACCCACACATAATGTGAAGAAGAAGAAGAAAAGAAGGAGCAACAAAGGTAGAAAGGTATCCCTCCCAAATGATGTTGCTCCTATCACTCATTGTGATGATGATAATTGCTATTCTATTGGTGCTATCAATATTTTTAATGATGAGAGTGATTATGCTTATGATATGAAAGGGCCCAAGCTTGGGGAAGCTATGTTTGATTGGGATGAAATATTTGAGAATATATTTGCTGGAATTAATGTTTGTCCCAAGCTTGGGGATGCTATGTTTAATGAAGATGATATTTTAGCATCCCAAGTTTTGATATGCAAAGTTGTTATGATGATAGCATGCCTCCTACCTATGATGATTATATTGATGAAAGTGGGTTCGGAAGAGAGTCAACTTTAGGAAGTAGTGATCGCACTATTTTGGAGGATGTTGAATTTTGCTGTGATGAATACGAAAGTGGATTTGGAAGAGTGTCAACTTTATTTAGTGATTCCATTATCTTGGGAGAGGTTTCAATCGATTATGATGGGAACGAAGTTGCTACTTATGATGATTATTTTGATGAAACTTATGCTATAAAAAGTAGTGATGATTATATTTACAAATCTTGTCATGATTATGATTACCCTTTTTCTGAACATTACTCTTTTAATGTGGAAACAATTTTTAGTGTTCAAGTCTCTTATGATACTCCCACTATTATTCATGAGAAGAATTTTGCTTATGTGGAGAGTAGTGAATTTTCTATGCAAGTAGATCATGAAAAGAATGCTTTAGGTGCTGGTTATATTGTTGAATTCATTCATGATGCTACTGAAAATTATTATGAGGGAGGAACATATGCTTGTAGGAATTGCAATAATGTGAAGTTTCCTCTCTATGTGCTTAAAATCTTGAAGTTATGCTTGTTTTACCTTCCTATGCAAGTTGATTATTGTTCCCATAAGTTGTTTGCTCACAAAATCCCTATGCATAGGAAGTGGGTTAGACTTAAATTTGCTAGTCATATGCTTCATGATGCTCCCGTTATGTTTCAATTCTTATCTTTTTTTTTTGTGAGCATCATTATGCTCATCATGCCTAGCTAAAAGGCATTAAAGAAAAGCGCTTGTTGGGAGACAACCCAATACTTATCCTTACTGTTTTTGTGTGTCCACATGGTTATGCTACTGTAGTAATCATGTTTCATAGCTTTTGTTTCAATAAAGTGCCAAGTAAGACCTTTAGGATAGCTTACGGTGATAGTTGTGTTGATCCTGCTGAAAATCAGAAACTTTTACACCCAGTAAATTAGTTTTGTTAATTCACAGAAACGTGCTTCTGATCTGATTCTTTTTGCTATGGATTGGTACAAAAATTTCTCAGGCCATCTTAATTTGGTAGAATTTTTGGAGTTCCAGAAGTATACGTCTGATACAGATTACTACAGACTGTTCTGTTTTTGACAGATTCTGTTTTCTATGTGTTGTTTGCTTATTTTGATGAATCTATGAGTAGTATCGGAGGGTATGAACCATAGATAAGTTGGAGTACAGTAGATATTACACCAATATGAATTTAGAATGAGTTCATTACAGTACCTAAGTGGTGGTTTTATTTTATTATACTAACGGAGCTTACGAGTTTTCTGTTGAGTTTTGTGTTGTGGAGTTTTCAAGTTTTGGGTAAAGATTCGATGGACTATGGAACAAGGAGTGGCAAGAGCCTAAGCTTGGGGATGCCCCGGAAGGCATCCCCTCTTTCGTCTTCGTTCATCGGTAACTTTACTTGGAGCTATATTTTTATTCACCACATGATATGTGTTTTGCTTGGAGCGTCATTTTATTTTGTTAGTATTTGCTTACTGTTACTTAGATTAATGTTTTGCATCTTTAGTTCCAATAAGAAAGTCAAGGATAGCCTTTGCCGTGCTTATTTTGCTAGTATACATGTTGCTGTTTGAAAACAGAAAGTTTACCGTTGTTGCAAAAATTCCCTAGAAAAGTCAGAGAGTGGTATAATGTTGAATCCTTTTGCATATTGAGCTCTGATAAATTTATTACAGTGGGAATTTTAGTTCATAATTTTTGGAGTTAGGGAAGTATTGATACTCTTGCACTCTTTACAGACTGTACTGTTTTGGCAGATTGCTGTTATGTTTGAATTGTTTGCATATGTTTGCTTGTTTAATGATTCTATTTGGTGATAGGAGTATTAAATATGCAGAGGCATTTAGTATGAAATGTTGAATAATAATGTTAGTGATTTGTTACAGTAGAAAATGATAAGGTTTTGCATTGGTTTATACTAACCTATCTCACGAGTTCTTGTTGAGTTTGTTGTGAATGAAGCTCTTGATATAAAGAGAAACCATGGTATGAGAGAAATTAAGGAGACACAAAAGCTCAAGCTTGGGGATGCCCAAGGCACCCCAAGATGATATTTCAAGAAGTCTCAAGCATCTAAGCTTGGGGATGCCCCGGTAGGCATCCCACCTTTCTTCTTCAACAACTATCGGTTAGTATCGGTTGAGCCTAAGTTTTTGCTTCTTCACATGAGTTGTGCTATCCTTGCAATGTAGTTTTCTTTAGCTTTGCTTGCTGTTTGAATAAAGTATCAAGATCTGAAATTATTAAATGAGAGAGAGTCTTCGCATAGTTGCATAATTATTTAGCTACTCATTGACCTTCACTTATATCTTTCGGAGTACTTTGTCATTTGCTCTAGTGCATCACTTATACCTTTTAGAGCACGGTGGTGGATTTGTTTTAAAGAAACTATTGATCTCTCATGCTTCACTTAGATTATTTTGAGAGTCATTAATAGCATGGTAGTTTGCTTAATATACTTAGTGTTCAAGATATGTGAAACTTTCTTTTGAGTGAATTTGAATACTAAGATAAGTTTGATTCTTGATAATTGTTTTGAGATATGGAGGTGATAATATCAAAGTCGTGCTAGTTGAGTAATTGTGAATTTGAGAAATGCTTGTGTTGAAGTTTGCAAGTCCCGTAGCATGCATTATGGTTAAAGTTGTGTAACAAATTTGAAACATGAAGTGTACCTGGCTTGTGCATCCTTATGAGTGGCAGTCGGGGATGAGCGATGGTCTTTTCCTACCAATCTATCCCCCTAGGAGCATGCGCGTAGTACTTGATTTTTGATGACTTCTAAAATTTTGCAATAAGTATATGAGTTCTTTTGACTAATATTGAGTCCATGGATTATACGCACTCTCACCTTTCTGCCTTTGCTAGCCTCTTCGGTACCGTGCATTCCCTTTCTCACCTTGAGAGTTGGTGCAAACTTCGCCAGTACATCCAAACCCCGTGATACGATACGCTCTATCACACATAAACCTCCTTATATCTTCCTCAAAACAGCCACCATACCTACCTATCATGGCATTTCCATAGCCATTCTGAGATATATTGCCATGCAACTTCCATCATCATCATCATCATGACATACATTACTTTTGTCATATTGCCATTGCATGATCATGTAGTTCGTATTTTTGGCAAAGCCACCATGCATTATTTTTCATACATGTCACTCTTGATTCATTGCACCATCCCGGTACACATGGAGGCATTCATATAGAGTCATATCTTGTTCTAAGTTTCGAGTTGTAATCCATATGTTGTAATCAATAGAAGTGTGATTATCATCATTATTAGAGCATTGCCCCCCAAAAAAAGATAAAGGCCAAAAAAAAGAAAGGCCCAAAAAAAATAAAAGAAAAAAAGGGCAATGCTACTATATCTTTTCCACACTTGTGCTTCAAAGTAGCACCTTGTTCTTCATGTAGTGAGTCTCATATATTGTGTTTCAAAGTAGCACCTTGTTCTTCATCTAGTGAGTCTCATAAGTTGTCTTTTTATACTAGTGGGAATTTTTCATTATAGAACTTGGCTTGTATATTCCTACGATGGGCTTCCTCAAATGCCCTAGGTCTTCGTGAGCAAGCAAGTTGGATGCACACCCACTAGTTTTCTTTTGTTGAGCATTCATAGCTCTAGTGCATCCGTTGCATGGCAATCCCTACTCCTCATGTTGACATCAATTGATGGGCATCTCCATAGCCCATTGATTATCCTCGTCAATGTGAGACTTTCCCCTTTTTTGTCTTCTCCACACTATCCCCATCATCATATTCTATTCCACCCATAGTGATATATCCATGGCTCACGCTCATGTATTGCGTGAAGGTTGAAAAGGTTTGAGATTATTTAAGTATGAAACAATTGCTTGGCTTGTCATCGGGGGTATAGAAGTTGGGAACATCTTTGTGTGATGAAAATGAAGCATAGCCTAACTATATGATTTTGTAGGGATGAACTTTCTTTTGCCATGTTATTTTGAGAAGACATGATTGCTTTGATTAGTATGCTTGAAGTATTATTATTTTTGTGTCAATATGAACTTTTGTCTTGAATCTTTCGGATCTGAATATTCATATCACAATTCAGAAGATTTACATTGAAATTATGCCAAGTAGCACTCCGCATCAAAAATTCTTTTTTATCATCTACCTACTCGAGGAAGAGCAGGAATTAAGCTTGGGGATGCTTGATACGTCTCCAACGTATCTATAATTTTTGATTGCTCCATGCTATATTATCTACTATTTTAGGCAATATTGGGCTTTATTATCCACTTTTATATTATTTTTGGGACTAACCTATTAACCGGAGGCCCAACCTGATTTGTTGCTTTTATGCCTATTTCAGTGTTTTGAGGAAAAGGAATATCGACGGAGTCAAACGGAACAAAATCAAGCTGGAGAAGTTATTTTTTGGAAGGAAAGCAACCCAGGGAACTTGGAGTGCACGTCGGGGAGATCTGGGCTGCCCACGAGGGTGGGGCGCGCCACCACCCCACCCGGGCGCGCCTGCATCGTGGGCCCCCCGTAGCTCCACCGACGTACTCCCTGCACCCATATATACCCACGTATCCTAAAACTTCCAGAACAGAAATATAGATTGGGAGTTCCGCCGCTGCAAGCCTCTGTAGCCACCAAAAACCTCTCGGGAGCCCTTTCTGGCGCCCTGCCGGAGGGGAACCCATCACCAGTGGCCATCTTCATCATCCGGCGCTATCCATGACGAGGAGGGAGTAGTTCACCCTCGGGGCTGAGGGTATGTACCAGTAGCTATGTGTTTGATCTCTCTCTCTCGTGTTCTCTCTCGTGTTCTGTCTCGTGTTCCTCTATGGCACGATCTTGATGTATCTCGAGCTTTGCTATTGTAGTTGGATCTTATGATGTTTCTCCCGCTCTACTCTCTTGTGATAAATTGAGTTTCCCCTTTGAAGTTATCTTATCGGATTGAGTCTTTTATGAACACTTGATGTATGTCTTGCCGTGATTAACTGTGGTGACAATGGGATATCATGTGCCACTTGATGTATGTTTTGGTGATCAACTTGCGGGTTTCGTGACATTGGGAACCTATGCATAGGGGTTGGCACATGTTCTTGACTCTCCGATAGAAACTTTGGGGCACTCTTTGAAGTACTTTGTGTTGGTTGGATTAATCTGAGATTGTGTGATGCATATCGTATAATCATGCCCACGGATACTTGAGGTGACAATGGAGTATCTAGGTGACATTAGGGTTTTGGTTGATTTGTATCTTAAGGTGTTATTCTAGTAGGAACTCTTTTATAGATCGATCCGAGAGAATAACTTTGAGGTGGTTTCGTACCCTACCATAATCTCTATGTTTGTTCTCCGCTATTAGTAGCTTTGGAGTGACTCTTTGTTGCATGTTGAGGGCTTGTTATATGATCTATCTATTTTATTATTGTTGAGAGAACTTGCACTAGTGGAAGTATGAACCCTAGGCCTTGTTTCCTATCATTGCAACACCATTTACGCTCACTTTTATCATTAGTTACCTTGCTGTTTTTATTATTTCAGATTAAAAAAACCTTTATCTACTATCTATTTTGCACTTGTATCACCATCTCTTCGCCGAACTAGTGCACCTATACAATTTGCCATTGTATTGGGTGTGTTGGGGACAAAATAGACTCTTTGTTATTTGGTTGCAGGGCTGCTTGAGAGAGACCATCTTCATCCTACGCCTCCCACGGATTGATAAACCTTAGGTCATCCAGTTGAGGGAAATTTGCTACTGTCCTACAAACCTGTGCACTTGCAGGCCCAACAACGTCTACAAGAAGAAGGTTCTGTAGTAGACATCACACCACGTGATGATCGGGTGTGATAAACTCTACGTTCATCTACAATGGGTGCAAGCCAGTTTTGCACACGCAGAATACTCGGGTTATACTTGACGTGCCTAGCATATGCAGATATGGCCTCGGAACACTGAGACTGAAAGGTCGAGCGCGAATCATATAGTAGATATGATCAATATAGTGATGTTCACCATTGAAAACAACTCCATTTCACGTGATGATCAGTTATGATTTAGTTGATTTGGGTCATGTGATCACTTAGATGATTAGAGAGAATCAAGTGTTGATGGTCAACAAGACCACCAGTTTCAAGAAAAAGGGTAAAGGGAATAAAAAGGGAACTTCAAGAAGAACGGCAAACCAGTTGCTGCTCAAGAGAAGAAACCCAAGTCTGGACCTAAGCTCGTGGATCGAGTGCTTCTACCAGAAGCGCATCGTCATCGGAAGCGGAACTGCCCCAAGTATTTGGCGGATAAGAAGGATGGCAAGTTGAACGAAGGTATATGTGATATACATGTTATTGATGTGTACCTTACAGAGCTCGCAGAGCACACGGGTATTTGATCTTGGTTACATTGCTAATATTTGCAACTCGACATAGGGACTACAGATTAAGCGAAGACTGGCTAAGGATGAGGTGACGATGCGTGTGGGAAATGGTTCCAAAGTCGATGTGATCGCCGTCGGCACGCTACCTCTACATATACCTTCGGGATTAGTTTTAGACCTAAATAATTGTTATTTGGTGCCAGTGTTGAGCATGAACATTATATCTGGATCTTGTTTAATGCGAGACGATTATTCATTTAAATCTGAGAATACTGGTTGTTCTATTTATATGAGTAATATCTTTTATGGTCATGCACCCTTGAAGAGTGGTCTATTTTTGTTGAATCTCGATAGTAGTGATACACATATTCGTAATGTTGAAGCCAATAGATGTAGAGTTGATAATGATAGTGCAACTTATTTGTGGCACTGCCGTTTGGGTCATATTGGTGTAAAGCGCATGAAGAAACTCCATACTGATGCACTTTTGGAATCACTTGATTATGAATCACTTGGTAGTTGCGAACCATGCCTCATGGGCAAGATGACGAAAACGCCGTTCTCCGGAACTATGGAGCGAGCAACAGATTTCTTTGAAATCATACATACTGGTGTATGTGGTCCAATGAATATTGAGGCTCGCGGCGGGTGTCGGTGTCAAAACCGGAGGATCTCGGGTAGGGGGTCCCGAACTGTGCGTCTAAGGCTAATGGTAACAGGAGGCGGGGGACACGATGTTTACCCAGGTTCAGGCCCTCTCGATGGAGGTAATACCCTACTTCCTGCTTGATTGATCTTGATGATATGAGTGTTACAAGAGTTGATCTACCACGAGATCGTAGAGGCTAAACCCTAGAAGCTAGCCTATGATTATGATTGTTGTTGTCCTATGGACTAAACCCTCCGGTTTATATAGACATCGGAGGGGGCTAGGGTTACACAGTCGATTCTGAGAGAATGAGATCTACACATCCGAATTGCCAAGCTTGCCTTCCACGCAAAGGAGAGTCCCATCCGGACACGGGACGAAGTCTTCAATCTTGTATCTTCATAGTCCAACATTCCGGCCAAAGTATATAGTCCGGCTGTCCGAGGACCCCTTAATCCCGGACACCCTCAGTAGCCCCTGAACCAGGATTCAATGACGATGAGTCCAGCGCGCAGATTTTCTCCGGCGTTGCAAGGCGGGTTCTTCACCAAATTCTCCGGAGTACCTGTTGCAACGAGCAATATCCGGCTTCCTATTAATGTTGCACTCCTCGGCTTCTGTGCTTTAATAATGGCAGTCTTCACGTGTTGAGCGAATGCGAGAAGTCGGGGCATTTTTACATTTTCCACCCTGACCATGCAAGTAAATTGTCTATTTAAAGAGACGGGGATCCTCAGATCCAAATCACACCATTCTCCCCAGCGAGTATTCATCAGAACGCGCCCGGAAGAAGCCATCCCATCATGGCCGGTCATCGTAGCTCCTCCTCTCGCTCCCATAGCACTAGGCTAGGCGATTGGGAGAAATGTTCTGTCCCCCACAGCCGACTAGTAGAGTTGCAGACCAAGGGGTTCCTTCCACCTGCGTACATGGTCCCCGTCCGAGCTGGATTAGCCACTTATAATGGCGGGGAGCAAGCGGAGAGTTCTCCAAACCCATCCAAGGGGGAGTGGGTATGCTTTGTCCCCTATTTGCTGAGGGGACTCGGATTCCAATCCATCCTTTCCTCCGCGGGCTCCTGGAGTTCTACAGCCTCAAGCCGCATAACTTTACCCCAGCCTCCATACTGCATATCGCAGGCTACGTCGCCTTCTGTGAGCTATTTCTGGGTTGCGAAGCTCATTTCGAGCTGTGGAAGAGGCTATTCTGCCTCGTACTCCGCACTAAGGAGGGGTCGGTATATCAAGTGGGCGGAGCCGAAATATGGCACATCGCTGGGACCGGATACCTGTCCGGTACGCGTAAGAAGACATCCAAAGACTGGCCTTCGGAGTGGTTCTATATGGAGGACGTCCCTCTTCCGAACCATATTCGGAAGGGCCTTCCAGAGTTTGTAAATGCCCCGTTGAAGAAACGCCACAGCTGGCGCCCCCGGAGCCCCCAGGAGGAAGATAACAGAGAGATCCTTTTCCTGATGGACAGGATAAAGACGATGGCCAAATCAGGACTGACAATAATTGAGGTTATGCCAATATGTATAATGCGGGGAGTGTAGCCACTTCAATATCGGGGGAAACCCATGTGGCACTTCAATGGAGAAGACGATGCCACCCGCTGCGCCTGTAAAGGTCCGGACTCCGCCGCCGCTCTGGCGCAGATACTGTCTGGTTTGTATAAAGGAGAAGAAGAGGAGTTCATCCGTATCGAACCACAGGATGGATTCTCCATGTACAACCCCTGAAGCTGGGTGAGTTGCTATCTTTTATTCCAGTCTTTCCCGCATTTTTCAGCACAAATGTTTACCTCGTCAATTCATATCAGGAACCGCGAAGAGCTATGAGGGAGGTTCACAGCCCGTCTCCACAGCCAGAGGACTCCAACCGGGCCCTCGACCCCAGACTCAAAGAAGATCCGGACACATTTGTGGAGCTCGTCGATAGGACATTTTATCAGTTAAGCTGCGATGGTGCGTTGGTGGCCATCATAGCTGATTACCCTGGCCTACTCCCTGTATCACATGTAAGTAAAGCCAGAGTCCCAACTTCCAAAAGGGATTCCCTCTTTGTGCCTTACCCACCGCACATGTATTGCGTTTTACAGGGAAGTCCATCGGGACGCCATGCCGAACCCGCGGCGACTCGTCAACAAGGGGCACCAAAGCCGGGTAGGCTTAAAAGGAAGGCGGTCAGGACCGAGACGCCGTTGCAAAGGTATGTTAATAACCTACCACGTAGTTATCATCAATAAAATATAACAATGTCTGTTGTCTCCTGGAAGAAAAATCGCTCGCCGGACTATATCCGGAGAGCCTGCCGGCCATGCCTCCACCAGCCGGACTCCGAGGCCGGACTCAAGGGAGGAGGTCAATGCGTGGACAACACCGGACGATCCTCCTACAGAGGATGCAGATAGATTCTCCCCTACAAACTCTGAAGTGGAGAGCGCCATGAAACATAGGCGCCGACGGGCCACACTACGCGACCCTAATTTCTCTGAAGAGGCGTTCAATGCCTTCAACTCAGGGGAATCGTACATCCGGGCTGCTCAAGATGGCCTCGCCAGAGCCACGGACCAGTACATAAAGTATATACGGGTAAGAAAATTTGATAAGTATGTATATCAGTATCCCCTGAGACTTGAAACAGTTGGCACAACTGATTTAAGGATCCTCGTGTACATAGGTTCTGACAGAGAAGAATACCCAGCTATCTAAAGAGCTGGAGGAGTGCAAAGCCCAACTGCGGGCTGCAATTTCCAGAATGGAGGAGTCCACGAAGGCCCCATCTGGTAATACTTGTTTTGATCAAAAATAATGTAATGGCATGTACTAGTTAGTATTCGGCATGAATGCAAATCTAACAATAGATTCTGCAGACAATCCCACAGGCAATCCGGAGATCATACCAGAGGATGAGCAATATGCTCAACGACAGCTGAAGGCTGGCGAGCGTGTGCTTACAAAGGTTATACGAGAGAAAAATAATCTCCAGGACGCGAACACCCGACTGGACGTCGAATTAAAGGATGTTTGGGCCCAGCTTGCTGACTCCGTGAAGAAGAATAAAAGGCTTCGACACGGCATTTTTAGTAAGTGAACAAACGAACCACTATAAAGTTCGATGAAGAAGCGAGCTAACAGAATTATATCTGTAGGTATGTTGACAGGTCGTCCCGAAGAGGAGATGCCCGGATCTGCAGGCGATCTTCTGCAGGAGCTCTCACAACTGCACGAACAAGTTCGGCAGGTGATGCAGGGCATCGCCTAGGCCTTGTGGCCATCCGCCTCCTGGCCAGGATGCATGGGGGAGCTTGTAGAGATGCTCAAGGGAGCGCGGCGGCGCTTCCAATTATGGAAGATATCGGCCTGCCGACAAGGTGCAAGGGAAGCCTAGGCCATGGTGAAGACGCGATACACCAAGGCTGGCCCAAACCAGATGGCCGAGGTCAGACCTGTAGGATCAGATGGGAAAGAGATCCATGTAAGTCTAGTATATGACCAGGTAGCATTAGCCGCTAAGTATTCCCAATAGGATTGTAGGCTAGATAGCCTGTTGGATGGTATAGAAGAAGAATTTAGTCAGTCTAAGTGACTTTGTACTTCAAAGGACATATTTTGCCCCTAGCCGGATTGCAAATCATTTGTCTTGGCGTACCTTTTCGCTTCAACCTCTGGACCGACAGTCTGGAGTGTATCCGAATACCCGCTCAGTTATGTGAAAATCGGGGCATGCGTGGAAACCAGGCGTAGGGGTCATAAGTGCTTGAACAGACAAGTACCCAACTAGCTATGTTATATTACATGGGTAGTAAGAAACATCTTCCAGGGAGAATAGTTCCATTAAGGGTTCCTTTCCCTGGGTGTGCATGCATTTAAGTGCATGTCCGAACTGCAAAAAATGACGCAAGATATAACCATTTGGGGGCATGTTTTGCAATAAGTAAAAGGTATCTTTTGTTCACCGATCGAATATTCCCTCAACAACGCTAAATTTTGGCTTCACATAGTCTGAGGTACACATCCGGCTGACCCGGCAGTAACAATCGTAGAGGTGCTCCCCTTATGCCCTAGCCGAATTAACGGGAACGTAGGGCATAAACACAAGAGCCAGGCAACCCGGCTTGGCCAAAAACTTAAGTCATATCAATGCAAATAGTGGTGAAAAAAAGGCACATATGGAGAAATGACGCATATGTGGTGGGCATAAAGCCCAGAAGATAATTATATTGAGCTTCTATATAAGAAGCCCCCAGGTATATTGAGCGAGCATAGCGCGGCAGGAGTGTGCGGTCGAAGCATACTTGAAGCTTTTAAGGCTATTGTAGGACCTTGAAGTAAGTCTAGAGGGGGGGTGATTAGACTACTTGACCAATTAAAAACTTAACCTTTTCCCACTTTTAGAGTTTGGCAGATTTTAGCTATCTTAGGACAAGTCAAGCAATCATCACACTATTCAAGCAAGCATGCAAAGAGTATATAGGGAGCGGAAATTAAAGCATGCAACTTGCAAGAAAGTAAAGGGAAGGGTTTGGAGGATTCAAACGCAATTGGAGACACGGATGTTTTTGGCATGGTTCCGATAGGTGGTGCTATCGTACATCCATGTTGATGGAGACTTCAACCCACGAAGGGTAACGATTGCGCGAGTCCACGGAGGGCTCCACCCACGAAGGGTCCACGAATAAGCAACCTTGTCTATCCCACCATGGCCGTCTCCCACGAAGGACTTGCCTCACTAGTGGTAGATCTTCACGAAGTAGGCGATCTCCTTTCCCTTACAAACTCCTTGGTTCAACTCCACAATCTTGTCGGAGGCTCCCAAGTGACACCTAGCCAATCTAGGAGACACCGCTCTCCAAGAAGTAACAAATGGTGCGTTTTTGATGAACTCCTTGCTCTTGTGCTTCAAATGATAGTCTCCCCAACACTCAACTCTCTCTCATAGGTTTTGGATCTGGTGGAAAGAAGATTTGACTGAAAAGCAACTTGGGAAGGCTAGAGATCAAGATTCATATGGTAGGAATGGAATATCTTGGTCTCAACACATGAGTAGGTAGTTCTCTCGAAATGGTAAGTTGGAAGTGTAGGTTTAGTTCGATGGCTCTCTCCATGAATGAAGAGGAGGTGGAGGGGGTATATATAGCCTCCACACAAAATCTAACCGTTACACATAATTTACCAAACTCGGTGGGACCGATTCAACAGACTTGGTCGGACTGATTTAGTAAACCTAGTGACCGTTAGTGATTTTCGGTGGGACTGACATGCAACTCGGTGAGACCGATTCTGTTAGGGTTAGGGCATAACGTAATCTCGGTAAGACCGATTACACTAACTCGGTGAGACCGATTTTGGTAATAAGCTTTCCAGAGAGTTGGTCAGGTAAACTCGGTGGGACCGATTTGCTCTTTTCGGTGAGACCGAAATGTTACAAAAGGGAAACAGAGAGTTTACATTATCTCGGTGGGACCGATCGCTTACTTCGGTTAGACCGAAATGTTACGAAGGGAAACAGAGAGATTACAATCCCATCTCGGTGAGACCGAGATCCCTATCGGTAGGACCGATTTGCCTAGGGTTTTTGGCAGTGGCTATGACTTTTGAAATCGGTGGCGCCGGATAGGAAGAAACGGTGTGATCGATTATGGCTGTTGGTTTAGGTCATTTGTGGATTGTGAGAAAGTAGTTGAGGGTTTTGGAGCATATCACTAAGCACATGAAGCAAGAGGCTCATTAAGCAACACATCATCCCTCCTTGATAGTATTGGCTTTTCCTATAGACTCAATGTGATCTTGGATCACTAAAATATAAAATGAAGAGTCTTGAGCTTTTGATCTTGAGCCAATCCTTTGTCCTTAGTATTTTGAGGGATCCACTTTCATCATCCATGCCATGCCATTCATTGAGCTTTCATGAAATAATAGTCTTGGAATAGCATTAGCTCAATGAGCTATATGTTGTTATGAATTACCAAAACCACCTAGGGATAGTTGCACTTTCAATCTCCCCCTTTTTGGTAATTGATGACTACATATAGATCAAAGCTTCGACAAATGATAATAAGATTGAAAAACATCGTCGCTTTGAGAAGTATGTGATAAGCAAGAGCTCCCCCTAAATTTGTGCATGGTTTAAGATTTGCTTTGGACTGCAAACGCACAAGGAATTAGGCTCATGGGTTACTCTTCCATGTCACATACATCTTGGTGGAGCGCTCAATATGATAAAGATTGAATACATGCACTCATCACCAAGCAAAGTGAATGATCACATAGGATAGATAAGATAATATCATCAAACATGCATAAGGGTAGCTTATGATCAAACACATGATCATCAATGTCTCACAAGAATAGCATAGTATCTCAAGCAATCAAAAGCAAACAAAGTTTTAAACCACCAAAGCAAGAGAGAACAAAAGCAACACACTCTCTCTCTCTCGAAGCCTATGATCTATACATTTTTCTCCCCCTTTGGCAACAAGTTACCAAAAAGTTCATAGAAAATGCATAGTGCTAGATCGGCTCTCAGGCTTGATCTTCAGGTGGTGGTGTAGAGATGGCTCCTTGGACGAAGGCTTCAGTTGATGTAGAGGGAGCTGGAGGAGTTGGTGCTGGAGCTAGTTGCACTGGAGCTGTAGGAGCTATAGCTGGTGCAGATGATGTTGATCTAGTGTTTGGCACTGGCACTGCAGCTGATCTCTGAGCTCTAGGCACTCTGGCAAAGACATTTGTGGTAGTCTTGCCCTTCCTCTCCTGCATGTCATCCTGGAGCTGCTCCACAACTGACTGAATCTCAGTTACTTTGACATCTAGATCATAGAATTTTTGTTCCATGATTCTTTCCAGGCTCTCCTGATTTTGAGTGAGGGTGGCCAATCCCTTCTCAATCCTCAGAGATGATGCTATCAAGTAACCAAGCTGCTCCTACTTGTTCTTCAAGAAATACTCAGATGCCTCCTCTTGAGTTGGCATCTTGGCAGCCTTCTCCTTCCTTGCCTTCTCCTTCTTCTCTTGAGCTTGAACTGATGATGGATCATTCTCATTCATGACAACCTGGTTGTCCTCAAAGTCTGGATAAAGTGGAAAACGTTCCTTATCCAATAGATATTTGCATGTGCCCATCTTTGAGTTAATCAACTCCTAAATCTGAGGGGCATATCCACAACTCCTCTTATGATCTGCTGCAGTCCTCTTAATGGTTTCAACTATAAGGCTCATGACCTTGAATTTTTGAGGCACATCAAATAAATGCAACATATTGATTGCATGCCCTCTGATCATGTTGTGGTCACCTGACTTAGGCAATAGAGTGTGCCTTAGGATCCAATTGATTGTAGGATGCCACAGCGGAAGAAAGTGGACTGATCCAAAAGAGAAAGTCTCTAGGGCTTTGTCTGGGATCTCCTTGTACATATGTGCCATGGTATTGTGTCCCATTTTCTTCTTGGCATATACATCCAGGTCATCATCATTTTCCTTTGGGGCATTTATCAGTTTTGCCCACTCCTCAACAGTTGACTGGTACCTTGTACCTTCAGACATCCAAACTATCCTCCCATCTGGATAGAAGTGTGTGGAGTAGAATTGCATGATAAGTTCATCATTCCAGTTGGTGAGCTTTTGCCCAACAAAATCTGCAACTCCACAAGCAACAAAACTGTCTTGCACTCGAGGATAGTGCTCTTCATTTTCCTTCATGTAGGTCCAGTCGACCCACCTCATATCACACACAATGGGCTTCTTGTCCAACAAGATTGTCTCATAGAAGTCCTGTTGTTCCTTTGTATGGAACCTGTAATCAACAGCAGTCCTTCTCCTTGTGGCATATGGATCTGCCATCCTCCATAGCCTCAACCCTGAATCTTTTCTGATGTTCATGTCCTCAGCCACAGGATGGGCATCATTATGATCTGGTATCTTGGGCTTGAGCTTCCTCAGAAATTTTCCTTCTTCATCTTCCTCATCAGCAACCTCAGGCACTGGGGCCTTGTTCTTCTAAGAAGCTGGAATACTCCTGGTATTCCTCTTTGTTGCAGACTTGGCCTTGGGGGCAGCTTTGGGTGCTTCCTTGGGCTTAGATGTTGCAGCCCCTGATCTAATAGCATCACCCATAAGCTTTGGTGCCTTGGGTGCTGGTGCAGCAAGCTCTTCTTCCTCTTCCATCATGGAAGGTTGCCCAACAACTCTGGCTATGGTCTTCTTGACCCTTTCCTTCATTTTCTTTCCTTCTTCAGCAGTTGGCTCTTTGGGATCAGGCTTTTCAGGCAGTTAAGTTGAGACTCTGGCTTTGGACATTGGTTGTCTTCCTGCAGGCCTTTTAATCTTCATGCCTAGCTTTGTATGCTTTGCTGAGCCATACTCCTTTTTGAGTACTACTTTCTTGGAGGTAGCCTCATCTTCTTCTGCTCTATAATCCTCATCTTCAGAGTCTGAAGTTCTCTTCTTCCTTTGCCTGGTAGCAGCCTTAGGCAGGTTGCTAGGAGTGCTCCTGCTGCCTTCATCTGAAGTGCTGGAGGGACTAGTGCCCTCACTCATGTCAATCTGCTCTGCTGACCTGTTCTGGCTGTCACTCTGGTCTGCCATGCTGCAAACACTGATTGCTGACCCTGTGAAGAGTTATAGATGAGATAGATTGGATGAGCATCACAAAATGCAGAGATTTTTGCAAAAGAATGATTCAAAAATTCAGTTTTAGTTTTCCACGGAAAGCATTTCGGATCAACCGATTTTCAAACTCGGTGATACCGAAGCAGTTTTGGAACCTAAAGCGATGAACTTCGGTTGGACCGAGTCACAGTTCGGTGGCATCGAGACTGCTAGGGTTTCACAAAGTCCTAAAATTGGTCGCACCAATTAGCAATTCGCGGTCAGACCGAGAGTTACTAGTGCAATGGCATAAGCCAAATCGGTGGGACCGAGTTTTTCAACTCGGTGGGTCCGAGATGGTTTCGGCAGAAACCTAACCCTAAAATTTTGAATCTCGTCTAATCTACGGATTGCATTGACTGGATAGGAGTGTTTCAATCGTGGAAAGAATCAATAACAACACAATGTTCTAGGAATCAGACGAGGATAGCACAGTTATCGAGTCCATACCCTAGTTCGGTGATGAACTCGCTACGGCGGTAACGGCGGGGTTGAATTCCGTTGACGGCGGCGGAGACCAGCGACAGGAGGCGGCTGGCGACGAGGAGACAATCCGGAGACCTTGGAGGCAAAGCGAGCTATTGCGTGGGCGAAGGGGTTCGGAGGAATTTCCAAAAAATTTCCCGTGACTATATATAGCCCGACCCTGTCGGTGTGACCGAGTGGAACAACTCGGTGGCACCGAGATGCATAGCGTAATGCGATTCTGACAACGGTGTGACCGAAAGTTCAAATCGGTTGCACCGAGATTGAAAACCTAGATCGACTTAGTGATCTCGGTTGGACGAAATGGAGGAATCGGTCGGACCGAGAATCACAAAGAAGTTTTGGAAGTTTAAGTCTATGATTTAATCGGGGACTCGGGTGCTCCTCACAGAGTGGTTCAAATCTGACTTGATCAAATTTTGCGATGTAGCATGAATAGAGTTTGAGACGAGAAAAGCATAGATAGCTAGAGAAGGTTCTTAGGCATTCTTGTCCATCCACTTGGCAAAAAGAAAAAGAGGCAAATCAATCAAAACAACAAGTGGATGTCCTTGAATGAGTAAAATATGCACCAACATGCTCACACAATAAGATGGCAAATGAAATATGTGGCAAAGCATGCACAACCAATTCTAGCATCTATCAAACAATTGACGATGACTAGGTCATCTATATATGAGTATATTGACTTAGGAGTCAAATGATAAACATTTGATCATAGGTTATACTCATCGTTTAAGCTCAAGTGGGGTTACCACTTTTACATAATGCATTGATGTGTTCACACCATTAGAGTTGCTTTGACTCAATTCTTAGAGCTAAGCTCCTCCTAGATGTGAGATCCCCCCTTAGAGGGATGAACTAACCTTGGGTTTTGTCGATGATGACTTCATGTAGGTGTTGAAGATGTGGATGCTCAATGTTGATGTAGATCATTTGGAGCAATCCGTTGGAGTGAGTTGCACTTTCAACTTACCTACATGGGTTAGTCCCACAAGGAACAAACAATAATATCCATAGACATAGAGAGATGCACACACAAGATGATGTCCATGAAAACATTAGGTTACCTTGTCCCTTGCCTTACCAACATGAGGGTTTGTGACTCCTTGAACTAGTGCAAGATGTGGAAGTTGATTGCACTTGTCCTTGACATAATGATATGAGTGAAGAATGTTGGCGGAGTCACCCTCAAGAACTCTCTAGTTCATCTTCTTCGGGATCCACATCATCTTGATGGGAATCCTTGGAGTTGTAGTTGTACTTGATGAAGTAGAACTTGACGTAGTCTTGGGAACCCACTTGAACGAGGCCTTAGGTGCTTCTTCAAATGCATCAATCTCTTCTTGAAGCTTGTCCTTGCCTTTGTTCTTGTGGTCTTGTGGTGGAAGATCATCTTGAGCTTGTGTTCCCTTGAAGGAAGTAGGATCATACTTCACTTGTTGAGGAACAAACTTCGTCTTGGGTTATTGATCTTCTTCCCACTCAACTCCATTGGCATTGAACTTCCGTTCAAAACCAACACCTTGATTCTTCCGGTGTCTTCCTTGCTTGCGTACAATTTCCTCGAATTGCTTACTCCCGGCAAGGCTCTTGTAAACATCTATCTCTATAATTCCCTTCAATGCTATTTTCTTGCTCAAGTGTAACTTGGCTAAGAGAATCATTAGTGAATCAAGAGAACTACTATAAGCAACAATATTGACATTATTATTGTTACTACTAGAGGAAGTATATTTCTTGTACTTGTTACTAGACTTGACTTGAGGCATGCAAGTAGATAAGAGTAAACGCTTGGCAATGTAAGAAGAACTTTTCTTACGGAGATCATCATTGATTGCTTTTAAGAACTCATGCTCTTGCTCAAGATTGAGCTTTTCAAAGCGTAACTTCTCATGAGCCCTTAAAAGTTCTTGACGATCTTCAAAGATAGTTTCATGAGCTAACTTAAGAGTGTTTAGTTCTTTAGTTAGAAGCTCAATCTTCTCCTTATCATTGTCATTCGTTTTATCTTGATTAGCATGATTAATTGACGTTTCATCATAGTATTCATCACTAGAGTTGTCAACAAGTAAATCATCATCCACAAGCAAGTCATCTTCATCACTTTTGAAATCAACATACTCAGGATGTGTTACATTTGGACCTTTGGCCATGAAGCATCTTCCAATTCCTTCATTTGGTGAATCAAATATGTCGTAGGAGTTGGTTTACACAAGTGCTAGACCGGCAACACCTTCATCTTGAGTATATTCGGAGTCGGAGTGATAGCTTCTCTCGGAGTGTTTGTCGGAGTCGGAGCCGGATACCCATTCACCAACATGAGCTTGATGTCGTCGTTTTGTGTAGCTCCTTGATGACTTGTCCTTCCTTTCCGAATCCTGGCTTCTCCGTGAGGGTCTTCGTTCATAACGATCATCTCTACTCCCCCTCTCTCTTGGTGGTGATTCTTCTCTTTTGCTTCTTCTTCTTGGAGAATCTTCTCTTCTTTTGTAGGGTGTCGTACACTGATTGGAATAGTGTCCAGGCCTCCCACAATTGTAGCAATTGCGCTCTCGACTAGAAGATCTTTTGTCATGGTAAGACCTTGACTTGGAGCTTCTTTCTTTGCTTCTACTCTTGTAGAATTTGTTGAAGTTCTTCACCATTAAGCTCAATTCTTCATTGAAGGTTTGTTTCTCACTTGATGATGTGGGGGCTTCACTTGAGGCTTTGTAAGCACCACTTGACTTGTTGTGAAGTTCCTCCTTATCCTTGAGTGACATCTCATGAGCAACAATTCTTCCAATGACTTCCGTTGGCTTGAGATCTTTGTAGTTTGGCATCATTTGGATCAATGTGCACACGGTATCATACTTTCCATCCAATGCTCTTAGGATCTTCTTGATGATGAATCTGTCGGTCATCTCTTCACTCCCTAAGCCGGCAATCTCATTTGTAATAAGAGCAAGCCTAGAGTACATTTCAAAGAACACCTTCACCATCCTTCATTTTGAACTTGTCAAGCTGACTTTGGAGCACATCCAACTTGGATTCCTTGACGGATTCGGTACCTTCGTGCATATCAATCAAAGTATCCCAAATTTCCTTTGCATTCTCAAGACGGCTGATTTTGTTGAATTCTTTGGGGCACAATCCGTTGAAGATGATATCACAAGCTTGAGCGTTGTATTGCAGCATCTTCAATTCTTCCGCATTAGCTTCACGGTTCGGCTCTCTCACATCAAAGAATTCACCTTGCAAGCCAATACAAATAATTTCCCAAACGGCGGGGTTATGTCCGAGAATATGCATTTTCATCTTATGCGTCCAACTAGCAAAATTAGTACCATCAAAGTAAGGACCTCTACGGTAATAATTTCCCTCACTAGACGCCATACTCTCCTAGGTTGTGAAACCAAGGCTATGACCACCAAAGCTATGGAAATCAAAGCAAATGGAGACCAAAGCTCTGATACCACTTGTAGGACCTTGAAGTAAGTCTAGAGGGGGGGTGATTAGACTACTTGACCAATTAAAAACTTAACCTTTTCCCAATTTTAGAGTTTGGCAGATTTTAGCTATCTTAGGACAAGTCAAGCAATCATCACACTATTCAAGCAACCATGCAAAGATTATATAGGCATAGGAAATTAAAGCATGCAACTTGCAAGAAAGTAAAGGGAAGGGTTTGGAGGATTCAAACGCAATTGGAGACACGTATGTTTTTGGCGTGGTTCCGATAGGTGGTGCTATCGTACATCCACGTTGATGGAGACTTCAACCCACGAAGGGTAATTCTGTGAGTCCCGGAGGGCTCCACCCACGAAGGGTCCACGAAGAAGCAACCTTGTCTATCCCACCATGGTCGTCGCCCATGAAGGACTTGCCTCACTAGCGGTAGATCTTCATGAAGTAGGCGATCTCCTTGCCCTTACAAACTCCTTGGTTCAACTCCACAATCTTGTTGGAGGCTCCCAAGTGACACCTAGCCAATCTAGGAGACACCACTCTCCAAGAAGTAACAAATGATGAGTTGATGATGAACTCCTTGCTCTTGTGCTTCAAATGATAGTCTCCCCAACACTCAACTCTCTCTCATAGGTTTTGGATCTGGTGGAAAGAAGATTTGAGTGGAAAGAAACTTGGGAAGGCTAGAGATCAAGATTCATATGGTAGGAATGGAATATCTTGGTCTCAACACATGAGTAGGTAGTTCTCTCTCAGAAATGGTAAGTTGGAAGTGTAGGTTTAGTCTGATGGCTCTCTCCACGAATGAAGAGGAGGTGGAGGGGTATATATAGCCTCCACACAAAATCTAACCGTTACACACAATTTACCAAACTCGGTGGGACCGATTCAACAGACTCGGTCGGACCGATTTAGTAAACCTAGTGACCGTTAGTGATTTTGATTGGGGATGACATGCAACTCGGTGAGACCGATTCGGTTAGGGTTAGGGCATAACGTAATCTCGGTAAGACCGATTACACAAACTCGGTGAGACCGATTTTGGTAATAAGCTTTCCAGAGAGTTGGTATGGTAAACTCGGTGGGACCGATTTGCTCTTTTCGGTGAGACCGAAATGTTACAAAAGGGAAACAGAGAGTTTACATTGCAATCTCGGTGGGACCGATCGCTCACTTCGATTAGACCGAAACGTTATGAAGGGAAACAGAGAGATTACAATCCCATCTCGGTGAGACCGAGATCCCTATCGGTAGGACCGATTTGCCTAGGGTTTGTGGCGTTGGCTATGACTTTTGAAATCGGTGGCGCCGGATAGGAAGAATCGGTGTGACCGATTTTGGCTCTGGGTTTAGGTCATTTGTGGATTGTGAGAAAGTAGTTGAGGGTTTTGGAGCATATCACTAAGCACATGAAGCAAGAGGCTCATTAAGCAACACATCATCCCTCCTTGATAGTATTGGCTTTTCCTATAGACTCAATGTGATCTTGGATCACTAAAATATAAAATGAAGAGTCTTGAGCTTTTGAGCTTGAGCCAATCCTTTGTCCTTAGTATTTTGAGGGATCCACTTTCATCATCCATGCCATGCCATTCATTGAGCTTTCCTGAAATAATAGTCTTGGAATAGCATTAGCTCAATGAGCTATATGTTGTTATGAATTACCAAAACCACCTAGGGATAGTTGCACTTTCAGCTATATATATATATATATATATATATATATATATATATATACATATATATATATATAAAGAAGAGAGAGATGGAGGATATAATTTAAAAAGGAAGACGTAGGTAAGGAGACAAACACGGAGTTCAGCACTAGGCATCGAATCTTTGGAGTCTGGCCGCGTACCATGGGTTCGGCTCGAGTCGATTATCTGATGCATCACGTAGACGGTACGCTCCTCCGATGAGAACTTTATCAATGATGAAGGGACCCTCCCATTTGGGCTTGAGCTTGTCCTTTTTCTTCTCTGGTAGGTGTAAAACTAGTTCGCCAATGTTATAACTTTTGGCCCGTACTTCTCTGCTTTGATACCTTCGAGCCTGATGTTGATAGAATGCGGAACGGGCCTTTGCAACGTCACGCTCCTCCTCCAGGGCATCTAAGCTGTCCTGCCGATCCAGCTCAGCTTCTCTCTCTTCGTACATGCGCACTCTAGGTGAGTCATGGATGATATCGCAGGGTAGCACTGCCTCTGCGCTGTACACCATAAAAATGATGTGTATCCGGTCGTGCGGTTTGGCGTGGTCCGCGGCCCCCATAGTACGGAGTCGAGCTCCTCGACCCAGTGCGTATCTAATTCCTTCAAGGATTGCACTAGTCTGGGTTTAATGCCGCTCATAATAAGACCATTCGCTCATTCGACTTGACCGTTTGTTTGGGGGTGATAGACGGAGGCATAATCCAGTTTTATGCCCATTTTGCTGCACCAGATTTTCACCTCGTCGGCTGTGAAGTTTGAGCCGTTATCGGTGATGATGCTGTGGGTGACACCGTAACGGTGTACGGCCCCAGATATGAAGTCTATCACTGGTCCGGACTCGTCTGTTTTAACTGGTTTGGCTTCTATCCATTTGGTGAATTTATCGACCATGGCCAACAAGTATTTCTTCTTGTGGCTTCCTCCTTTAAGGGGTCGAACCATATCGAGCCCCTAGACCGCAAAGGGCCAAGTTATGGGGATTGTTTGGAGAGCGGTAGGTGGCATATGGCTTTGATTTGCAAAAAGCTGGCAACCGACGCAATGTTGGACAAGGTCCTGTGCGTCTACCCGGGCTGTCGGCCAGTAGAAACCTTTACGGAAGGCCTTGCTTATGAGCGCCCGAGCTGCGGCATGGTGGCTGCCGAGTTCGGCATGAATTTCGTCCAAGAGCTACCGCCCTTCCTCTTCGGAGATGCACCTTTGGAGCACTCCAGTCGCGCTTTTCTTATAAAGCTCTCCCTCGTGGACTTTGTAGGCTTTAGAGCGCCGCACAATGCAACGTGCCTCATTTTGGTCCTCAGGGAGTTCTTGCCTATTTAAGTAGGCTAAGAAGGGTTCTGTCCACGGGGCGATGACAGCCATAATCGCGTGGGCCGAAGGTGTTATTTCGGTGGCGGAGCCTCCGATTATGTCAGATTGTTCGGGATCTGGGGTTGTGTTCGGATCCGAACTGGTATTGCCGGTCTCCCCTTCCCATACCACGGATGGCTTGAACAGCCTTTCCAAAAAGATATTAGGAGGGACGGGGTCGCGCTTAGCGCCGATGTGGGCGAGGATATCCGCCGCTTGGTTGTTTTCTTAGACCACATGGTGGAATTCGAGCCCCTCGAACCGAGTTGACATTTTGAGGACGACATTGCGGTATGCCGCCATTTTTGGGTCCTTGGCGTCAAAGTCTCCATTTATTTGAGATATTTAGAGATTTGAATCCCCACGCACTTCTAGGCGTTGAATGCCCATGGAGACTGCCATACGAAGACCATGCAACAGGGCCTCGTATTCGGCTGCATTGTTGGAATCTGTGTATAGTATTTGGAGTACGTATTGGACTGTATCTCCGGTGGGGGATGTCAGGACAACGCCTGCCCCTAGACCAGCCAGCATCTTAGAGCCGTCAAAGTGCATGATCCAATTGGAGTACGCGCCGTACTCTTTAGGGAGTTCGGCTTCATCCATTCGGCATTTAAGTCAGCCAAGATTTCATGCGACTTAATGGCTCGCCGTGGTTTGTATGTTATGTCGAACGGGAGGAGCTCGACAGCCCATTTAGCAATCCGGCCCATGGCATCGCGGTTATTTATTATGTCATTGAGTGGTACTTCAGAGGCCACCGTGATTGAACACTCTTGAAAGTAGTGTCCTAGTTTTAGGGATGCCATGAAGACCGCTTATGCTATCTTTTGATAATGTGGGTACCGTGACTTGCATGGAGTGAGAACAGTGGATACGTAGTATACCGGCTTTTGAAGCGGGAACTTATGTCCATCTGTCTCTTGTTCGACGACGAGCACTGCACTTACAACCTGGTGTGTTGCAGCTATATATAACAGCATAGATTCGCCAACATTTGGCGCGGCCAGGATTGGATTGGTGGCCAAGAGGGATTTTATTTCCTCCAGTCCGGCCGTAGCCGCATCCGTCCACTCGAAGTGTTTGGTGCATCGAAGAAGGCGATAAAGAGGTAGTGCCTTTTCTCCTAATCAGGAGATAAAGCGGCTTAAGGCGGCCACGCATCCAGTTAATTTTTGGATTTGCTTGAGGTCTGTTGGGGTAGCCAATTGTGACAGAGCTCGGATTTTAGCCGGGTTTGCTTTGATTCCTCTATTGGAAACGATAAAGCCCAAGAGCTTTCCGGCAGGTACGCCGAAAAGGCATTGTTCCGGGTTGAGCTTGATGTCATATGTTCGGAGATTATAGAACGTAAGCCTCAAGTCGTGTATTAAAGATTCGACGTGTCTGGTTTTGATGACCACATCGTCTATGTGTGCCTCCACTGTTTTGCCGATCTGTGTTTCCAGGCATGTCTGGATCATGCGTTGATAGGTTGCACCGGTGTTTTTGAGCCCGAAAGGCATGGTGTTAAAACAAAAGGGGCCGTATGGAGTGATAAATGTCGTTGTGGCTTGATCGGACTCCGCCATCTTGATTTGATGGTATCCGGAGTATGTGTCGAGGAAACACAATGAGTCGTGTCCTAAGGTAGCGTCGATGATTTGATCGATGCGGGGGAGGGAGAAGCGATCCTTGGGGCAAGCCTTATTGAGGTCCTTGAAATCGATGCATAGGCGCCAGGATTTTTCCGTCTTTGGTACCATCACCAGGTTTGCTAGCCAGTCCAGATGTTTTATTTCTCTGATGAATCCGGCCTCGAGTAGTTTGGCTAGCTCTTCTCCCATAGCTTGTCACTTGGGTTCTGAAAAGCGCCGAAGAGTCTGCTTGACCGGCTTGTATCCTTTTAGTATGTTTAGGCTATGCTCAGCCAGCCTGCGTGGGATACCTGGCATGTCTGAAGGATGCCAGGCGAAGATGTCCCAATTCTCGCGCAGGAACTCTCGTAGTGCGGCGTCTATTGTGGGGTTTAACTGTGCCCCAATTGATGTTGTTTTTGTTGGGTCCGTTGGATGGACTTGGAAATTGACTATTTCGTCTGCTGGTTTAAAAGAGGTGGACTTGGGTCATTTGTCGAGTATCACGTCGTCCCTGTCCACTGTGGAGCGCAGCGTACTTAACTCTTCGGCCGCGAGGGCTTCGGATAATGCCTCCAGGGCTAGTGCGGCGGTTTTATTTTTGACGCGGAGTGCTATGTCCGGATCACTGGCTAGAGTGATGATTCCATTGGGCCCAGGCATCTTAAGCTTCATGTACCCATAATGGATTATAGATTGGAAGCTTGTGAATGTATCCCGCCCTAAAACGGCGTGGTATCCACTGTTAAATGGGGCCACTTGGAATGTGATTTCTTCAGACCTATAATTCTCTGGCATACCGAATACCGCATCCAGTGTAATTTTGCCCGCGCATTGTGCCTCCCGACTAGGGATGATTCCTCTGAAGGTCGTGCTGCTTTGCTCAATGCGGCTCTTATCTATTTCCATTTTCTTAAGAGCTTCCTCATATATGAGGTTTAATCCGTTGCCGCGGTCCATGAGCACTTTAGTAAGCCAGAAGCTGTCCACAATTGGGCTAAGGACCAAAGCGGCTGGTGCTCGGACTGTTTGGAATTGAGGTTCGTCACTGGCATTGAAGGTTATGGCCGTATCGTTCCACGGATTTATTGATGCGACGTGGTAGACTTCGGCGAGGCTGCGAAGTACTCCCTTACTCCTATTGTTTGAGGCGAAAGTCTTGAAGACTGTCAGTACTGTATTGTTACTTTCCGTGGGATGGTGCTCTGCGGTATTGTTGATGAGGAGGTCCCCGCCACTCTTGGCCACATTCCGGAGTATCCAACATGCTCTAAGGATGTGTGTTGGTATTGTGCCCGATGTGCTATGAATTTTGCATGGCTTATTGAGCCATCCCTCTAGAACGGTTCCACGCCCTGTAGAGGGCTTTGGCTTCTTTGTAATTGGATTGGGTAACTTGTGAGAGCGCACCCTTTTAGTTCGGACGAGGGGTTTAGTTAGAGCCGGAGGATCCCAGAATTTTGTTTGGGTTTTCCAGGCGCTTTCCATCGCACAGTACTTCTGTACTATGTCCGCCAAGTCGGCAAAGTGCGCTATGTCACGGCGACTTATGGCGTTGAGAATTCCCTTGTCCGTGCAATTTTTGCAAAAGAATGAGATTGCGTCTTCCTCGCGACAGTCCTTGACCTTGCTCATTACAAGAAGGAATCTGGCCCAGAAGTGATGTACTGTCTCTTGGGGCTCTTGTCTAGTGTGGGAAATATCACTTGTATCTGGGTGGGTGGGTGGCTTTAAATCCAAATCCTGACCGGATCTCAGACCCAGGGGCAAAGGAGCTCCCGAGCTTGGCAGCTTGGACTCCGGGATGTTGCCCAATATTTGTGGCCCGTTGCCCGATTCTATGTTCGGGGCCTAGGCCATGTCCTCCCGTAGACGGGTGTCCGGCTCAGAGAGCTCGGGAATCCGGACATAGTTCGTCCTCAAGATAGAGGGAGAATCGCTGTTTTGTTCCTCCACCACTGGTATCTGATGGGTGACCGGCGGAGAGTTAATCTCCCTTTGGTCGGGTTTAAGCCCGATCCGATCATAGTCCGTGGCGACTCCCAGGGCGGCGATGCGATCCAAGAGCTCGTTCAGGGAGGAGAGCTCCATTGGATCCATCTGCTCAGTGAATTCAGGCCTGACGCGAAGGCTGTTCTTGATGACCTAAGAAGTCATTGTCGGCGCGGCGGCCGAACGGGCGGCTATGACGAAGCCGCCCAGCCGGAGAGTCTAGACTGCAGCCAGGGTTCCTCCAGAGGTGATGTTGTCCTTGACAACAAGGCGAGCCATCAATCCTTATCGCGACGGCATAGTGGAACTCTCAATGAAAGCACCAATGTCGGTGTCAAAACCGGCGGATCTCGGTAGGGGTCCCGAATCGTCTGGTCTAAGGCTAATGGTAACAGGAGACGGGGGACATGATGTTTACCCAGGTTCGGGTCCTCTCGATGGAGGTAATACCCTACTTCCTGCTTGATTGATCTTGATGATGTGAGTATTACAATAGTTGATCTACCACAAGATCGTAGAGGCTAAACCCTAGAAGCTAGCCTATGATTATGATTGTTGTTGTCCTACAGACTAAACCCTCCGGTTTATATAGACACCGGAGGGGGATGGGGTTACACAGAGTCGGTTACAGAGAAGGAGATCTACATATCCGAATTGCCAAGCTTGCCTTCCACGCAAAGGAGAGTCCCATCCGGACACGGGACGAAGTCTTCAATCTTGTATCTTCATAGTCCAACAGTCCGGCCAAAGTATATAGTCCGGCTGTCCGAGGACCCCTTAATCTCGGACACCCTCAGCGGGTATCGTTATTTTCTCACCTTCACAGCTGATTTGAGCAGATATGGGAATATCTACTTAATGAAACATAAGTCTGAAACATTTGAAAAGTTCAAAGAATTCAGAGTGAAGTGGAAAATCATCTTAACAAGAAAATAAAGTTTCTACGATCTGATCGTGGATGAGAATATTTGAGTTACGAGTTTGGCCTACATTTGAAACAATGCAGAATAGTTTTGCAACTAACGCCACCCGGAACACCACAACGTAATGGTGTGTCTGAACGTCGTAATCATACTTTACTATATATGGTGTGATCTATGATGTCTCTTACTGATTTACCGCTATCCTTTTGGGGTTATGCTTTAGAGACGGCTGCATTCATGTTAAATAGGGCACCATCAAAATCCGTTGAGACAACGCCTTATGAACTATGGTTTGGTAAGAAACCAAGGTTGTCATTTCTTAAAGTTTGGGGTTGCGATGCTTATGTGAAAAAGCTTCAACCTGATAATCTTGAACCCAAATCGGAGAAATGTGTCTTCATAGGATACCCAAAGGAAACTGTTGGGTACACCTTCTATCACAAATCCGAAGGCAAGACATTCGTTGCTAAGAATGGATCCTTTCTAGAGAAGGAGTTTCTCTCGAAAGAAGTGAGTGGGAGGAAAGTAGAACTTCATGAGGTAACTGTACCGTCTCCCTTATTGGAAAGTAGTTCATCACAGAAATCGGTTCCTGTGACGCCTACACCAATTAGTAAGGAAGCTAATGATATTGATCATGAAACTTCAGATCAAGTTAGTACCGAACCTCGTAGGTCAACTAGAGTAAGATCCGCACCAGAGTGGTACGGTAATCCTATTTTGGAGGTCATGTTACTTGACCATGGTGAACCTACGAACTATGAGGAAGCGATGATGAGCCCAGATTCCGTAAAATGTCTTGAGGCCATGAAATCTGAGATGGGATCCATGTATGAGAACAAAGTGTGGACTTTGGTTGACTTTCCCGATGATCAGCAAGCCATCGAGAACAAATGGATCTTCAAGAAGAAGACTGACGCTGATGGTAATGTTACTGTCTACAAAGTTCAACTTGTTGTGAAAGGTTTTTGACATGTTCAAGGGGTTGACTACGATGAGACTTTCTCACCCGTAGTGATGCTTAAGTCTGTCTGAATCATGTTAGCAATTGCCGCATTTTATGATTAATAAATTTGGAAAATGGATGTCAAAACTGCGTTCCTGAATGGATTTCTGGAAGAAGAGTTGTATATGATGCAACTAGAAAGTTTTGTCAATCCGAAAGGTGCTAACAAAGTGCGCAAGCTCCAGCGATCCATTTATGGACTGGTGCAAGCCTCTCGGAGTTGGAATAAACGCTTTGATAGTGTGATCAAAGCATATGGTTTTATACAAACTTTTGGAGAAGCCTGTATTTACAAGAAAGTGAGTGGGAGCTCTGTAACATTTCTGATATTATATGTGGACGACATATGTTAATTGGAAATGATATAGAATTTCTGGATACCATAAAAGGATACTTGAATAAAAAAAATTCAATGAAAGACCTCGGTGAAGCTGCTTATATATTTGGCATCAAGATCTATAGAGATAGATCAAGACGCTTAATTGGACTTTCACAAAGAACATACCTTGATAAAGTTTTGAAAAAGTTCAAAATGGATCAAGCAAATAAAGGGTTCTTGCCTATATTACAAGGTGTGAAGTTGAGTCAGACTCAATGCCCGACCACTGCAGAAGATAGAGAGAAAATGAAAGATGTTCCCTATGCTTCAGCCATAGACTTTACCATGTATGCAATGATGTGTACCAGACCTGATGTGAGCCTTGCTATTAGTTTTGCAGGGAGGTACCAAAGTAATCCAGGAGTGGATCACTGGACAGCGGTCAAGAACATCCTGAAACACCTGAAAAGGACTAAGGATATGTTTCTCGTTTATGGAGGTGACAAAGAGCTAGTCGTAAATGGTTACGTCGATGCAAGATTTGACACTGATCCGACGATTCTAAATCGCAAATCGGATACGTGTTTATATTGAGCGATGGAGCTGTCGGTTGGTGCAGCTTCTAAACAAAGCGTCGTGGCGGGATCTACGTGTGAAGCAGAGTACATAGCTGCTTCAGAAGCGTAAAATGAAGGAGTCTGGATGAAGGAGTTCATATCCGATCTAGGTGTCATACCTAGTGCATCGGGTCCAATGAAAATCTTTTGTGACAATACTGGTGCAATTGCCTTAGCAAAGGAATCCAGATTTCACAAAAGAACCAAGCACATCAAGAGATGCTTCAATTCCATCCGGGACCAAGTCCAGGTGGGAGACATAGAGATTTGCAAGATACATACGGATCTGAATGTTTCAAACCCGTTGACTAAGCCTCTTCCACAAGCAAAACATGATCAGCACCAAGACCCCATGGGTGTTAGAATCATTACTGTGTAATCCAGATTATTGACTCTAGTGCAAGTGGGAGATTGAAGGAAATATACCCTAGAGGCAATAATAAAGTTATTAATTATTTCCTCATATCATGATAAATGTTTATTATTCATGCTAGAATTGTATTAACCGGAAACATAATACATGTGTGAATACATAGACAGACATAGTGTCACTAGTATGCCTCTACTTGACTAGCTCATTGATGAAAGATGGTTAAGTTTCCTAACCATAGATATGAGTTATCATTTGATCAATGGGATCACATCATTAGAAGAATGATGTGATTGACTTGACCCATTCCGTTAGCTTAGCACTTGATCGTTTAGTATGTTGTTATTGCTTTCTTCATGACTTATACATGTACCTATGACTATGAGATTATGTAACTCCCGCTTACCGGAGGAACACTTTGTGTGCTACCAAACGTCACAACATAACTGGGTGATTATAAAGGTGCTCTACGGGTGTCTCCGAAGGTACTTGTTGAGTTCACGTATTTCGAGATTAGGATTTGTCACTCCGATTGTCGGAGAGGTATCTCTGGGCCCTCTCGGTAATGCACATCATTATAAGCCTTGCAAGCAATGTGACTAATGAGTTAGTTGCGGGATGATGCATTACATAACGAGTATAGAGACTTGCAGAACGAGATTGAACTAGGTATTGAGATACCGACGATCAAATCTCGGGCAAGTAACATACCGATGACAAAGGGAACAACGTATGTTGTTATGCGGTTTGACCGATAAAGATCTTCAGTAGAATATGTAGGAACCAATATGAGCATCCAGGTTCCGCTATTGGTTATTGACCGGAGACGTGTCTCGGTCATGTCTACATAGTTCTCGAACCCGTAGGGTCCGCACGCTTAAAGTTTGGTGACGATCGGTATTATGAGTTTTTGTGTTTTGATGTACCGAAGGTAGTTCGGAGTCCCGGATATGATCACAGACATGACGAGGAGTCTTGAAATTGTCGAGACGTAAAGATCGATATATTGGATGACTATGTTTGGACACCGGAATGGTTTTGGGAGGTTTCGGACATTTACCGGAGTACCGGGGGGTTACCGGAACCCCCTGGGGAGTATATTGGACCTAATGGGCCTTGGTGGGAGAAGAGGAGGGGCGGCCAGGGCAGCCGCACGCCTCCCCTCTAGTCCGGGTGGACAAGGAGGGGTGGCGCCCCCCCCCTCTTTCCTTCTCCTCCTCTCTCACTTCCTTCCCTTCTCCTACTCCAACAAGGAAAGGTGGAGTCTTACTCTCGGTGGGAGTAGGACTCCCCACTTGGCGCGCCCTCCTCCTGTCCGGCCGCCTCCCCCCTTGCTCCTTTATATACGGGGGCAGGGGCACCTCTAGACACACAAGTTGATCTATTGATCTCTCCCAGCCGTGCGCGGTGCCCCCGTCCACCATATTCCACCTCAGTAATATCGTAGCGGTGCTTAGGCGAAGCCCTGCGTCGGTAGCATCATCAACATCGTCATCACGCCCGTTGTCTTGTGGAACTCTCCATAAAGCTCTGCTGGATCGGAGTTCGTGGGGCGTCATCAAGCTGAACGATGTCTTTGAACTCGGAGGTGCCGTACATTCGGTACTTGGATCGGTCGGATCGTGAAGACGTACGACTACATCAACTGCATTGTGCTAACGCTTCCGCTTTAGGTCTACGAGGGTACGTGGACAACACTCTCCCCTCTCGTTGCTATGCATCACCATGATCTTGCATGTGCGTAGGAAATTTTTTTGAAATTACTATGTTCCCCAACACTTTTCGGCAGAGTCCGGGAAGTGAACACGATTTGGGTTACGTTTGGACGTAAGTTGTCTTCAGGATCACTTCTTGATCACTTCTCGATGACGACCGTTGCGTAGTTTCTCTTCCTACTCTTGTATTCGCCTGTTAGCCACCATATTTTGCTTATCAATTGCTGGAACTCCACCTCATTACCTTGTCCTACCCTTATGCTTAAATAGTCTTGATCTCGCGGGTTTTGAGATTGGTGAGTCCTCGTGACTCACAAGATACTACCAAACAGTTGCAGGTGCCGATAATACCAGTGCAGGTGATGCAACCGAGCTCAGTTGGGAGTTCGATGAGGATCTTGGTCGTTACTACGCTTCTTTTCCGGGTGATCAGTAGTGGAGCCCAGTTGGGATGATCGGGGATCTAGCATTTGGGGTTATCTTCTTTTCATTTGGATTTGTCCGTACTCGGACTATGTGTGGACTCTGAATGATGTATGATTTATTTAAGTACTTGTGTGAAGTGGTGATTGTAAGCCAACTCTATTTATCCCTTTCTTGTTCATTACATGGGATTGTGTGAAGATGACCCTTCTTGCGACAAAACCACAATGTGGTTATGCCTCTAAGTCGTGCCTCGACACGTGGGATATATATAGCCGCATCGTGGGTGTTACAACTACCACCTTGCCACAAGGCCTTGCGAGCGTTTCTCCGGGTTTATCAACAGCTCCAACTATAGTTTCGCTATGGTGGACACCACCAACGATCTAAAAGCGCTCAAGGTTTCGGACTTGAAATGCCCGAATCTTGTCAACATCCAGCACCACTACAAGGTCTGGGGCATCAACAAAAACAAACTGAACTCCCTGGTTGACCTCGCCTCGGTCATCATCGACCCCTACTACATGAAGATAAAGAATGAGAGCAATAAGGACAAGAACGCTTGGCACAGTGTGTGGCATGAGAGACTGGATGAACAACATGTCAAGTACGCGGCCATGGACGCGTACACAAGCTACGAGATGTACAGGCTGATCGTTGACATGAGGAAGTGTCCACAATAAATAGATGACTAGACGATCGTTTCTCCTACTTTAGAATGCATGCAATTGTTTATTGAGGTGTGTGCAAATGATCTGTATAGTTATTTATGTAATTGGATGTTTATTTCAGTTAGGGTGGGTCTATTCTAATAACACCCCTTAAGACCTTATTCTGCTAACAAAATGCTTATTCTGCTAACAAAAACGAACTGCGTCACGCCCTATCTAATCGCGTGTGCAGACCGAACCAAACCGCAAGCACGCAAAAAACCAATCGCCCCTCTCTCTCCACTAACCAAATCCCAATCCCCCACTACCGTACGCCCACCTCCTCCACTCCCGTGCCCTCCTCCACCTTCTCCGGTGCCGCCGCTCGGGCCCCGCCGCACCACCTCCTTCCTTCAGCGCCGCCGCTTCGTCCCCGCCACACCACCTCCTTCCTCCGGCGCCGCGTTGGCGCCCTGCACCGGCCCGACCCCCCTCCCTCCCACCTTCTTCCTCCTCCCACCTACCCTCCACCTTTCACTGCCGGTGCCGCCACAGCGCCCGTCCAACTCCCTCCAATGACGGATCCAACTCGCCACTCCCCATAGAGCACCTCTCGGTGAATCTCATGCGCGGCTCCCCAACAGCCCCTGACTGGGCTCCTGGCACGCAGTTCAGGCAGCGTGGATGTTCAGTACGCCGGGGCTACCGTAGAAGAGGCACGACATGATTGGCCACCACCTCGCCACGAAGACGAACCTGCCTGGACCCGTGCCGCAGCGGCCGGGCCAGCTCCCCCATCACGCCTCCTCCCCATCCTAGATTTGACGGCTGATGGGTCGCTGATGCCTCAGGTGGCTCCTGGGCGAGAGGGCTCTCTGCAGTCCGCGCCGGCATGCAGTTTGGTTGACCGTGGATTGCATTTCCCTTTGACGACTAGGAGGGTCACCTCTCGCTATAGTGCAGCTCGGCTGGCTCTTTGTTGCAGCTCCTCCGGCCGGGTGTTCGCGGTTCTGTTTGAAAGTGTTATGCATAGTTTTCGATTCAGGGCTTCTTTTGTGTAGTTCATTGCTTTTTCTTTGAAAATTTTGTGTATGATCCAGGACTCCACCTCCGCCTTCAGTCCAGAATTGCAGCGCAGTGTATTTGACAAAGGAGTTCACTTTGCAGAAAAAAATTGTACATGGGAGTTCACTTCTATGTTATTTTGGGGGGAATTGTTTTTTGCAAAATTGTAAGGACAATGGTGTATAATTTTTTAAAATCGATGCAGCTCAATAAGAACATCTTTGTGGTGCACTTTCTACTATCTTGCAGGTTATTTGTTCTCTATGGCGGTATGTGTTGTGCACTGCACCCATGCGTATCGAGGAGCTGTAGTTCAGTTTCCAATCTAGCGAGGTGCAGTGGCGGCAGTAGCTACAGGAGCATAGTAGCAGGCGGCGGTGTGCAAAGAAGGTCGTTTGATCCGTTGCTCGTGGCCTCCGATTGCTCCACTGCTAGCTGCTATCTCCACCGCTTCTGCTCCTAACTGCAGGTTTGCCTCCATCCCCTGACCAAGTGTTAGTTTTTTTCTCTCTTAACCGATTCCTTACCGTCGGAGACTTTTGAAGCAACTACTACTGTCCCACGAAGTCATGCCGCTTTGTTCTTCATCCTCAGGGTCAAAACGGGGAGACGAGGACACCCACTGCTCTAGCACCCGCAAGCTCACGTGCAGTTTGTGCAGTGCGCCAATGAAATTCAGAGTCTCATTGTGTGGTGCGGATCATGTGTGTTGCAGAGATTGGGCCCGGCGGCAGTGCTGATGCCCGGCACTTGAATCCGCTATTGTTAATTGCTGTGGTTTCAAATTAATTTCTTTTGCAGGAGAGAAGCCAAGAAGCAAATAAAGAGAAAAGAAGTGCACAACACACTCAGTAAAAAGAACTTGTCGATGATCGTTTGCTAATTAAATCGTTAATGTGTATTATGAAAAAGGCAAACAGTGAAAGAAAAAGTGCACTGCACACGAGTGCAGTGCACTAGGCGTGTGTTTGCAGTGGGCAATGCGGCAAAAGGCAGCCCATGTGGTTCAATTAGTTGCTGGTGGTGCTCGAGAGCTAATTCTTCTCTGTTGAGATATATGTATGACTGTATGTGTGCCTAGAGATTCATTATTTTTTGCCTTTTTGCATCAAGAAAACCCCCTTATTATTAAGGGAATTGATGTTCATTGTTACGAAAAATGTGTAACGTTCACTCTGTAAAAAAGCATGGTCATTATTCTCATAACAAAAAAAGATGCAGTTCTCTTGTCTTGGCCATGTAATTCGGATGCATTTTAAAAAGTTAATAAAAGAAATAAAATGAAGCCGATCACTAACGTTGGCCATGTGGTTCACATAACCTATAATTTTTTTAAGAGAAAAGACAAAATGTCATGCGGTCCGCTTCCATGTATGCCGAGGTTCATTTGCACTCATCTCTGCGGTCCACTGTCGTTCATTAAAAAGTTAAAAAAACAACAAAAACTCGCCCGACAAAAGAAATTATGCAGCTCGCTTGACCCTTGTATGCGGTGCGTTTTTTCGTCTGAAGCAGTGTGATTTTATGTTGGATGAAGCTCACTAGTCGATTTGAGTGTCGCAAAAAAACGAGTGTCGCAAATATGTTTTTGTGTGTCTCAGAATTCAGTCGACTACATCAACACTTGCAGTGCCTTCGGTCTTCGAAATGCCGTTCACTTTTGAGAGTGATGTTGTTCACTTGCGTATGAGAAAAAAAAACGTCCGACAAAACAAATTATGCAGCTCGCTTGCCCTTCCGATGCAGTGCGGTTTTCATTCAGAAGCAGTGCGGTCGGCCTTATGATGTTGTTCATCCCGTAAGTGCAAAAAAATTGTTATGAAAGTGAAAAAAAGTAATGCGGTTCACTTTTTGGTACTGTTGTGGTTCATTTACACCTGATGTGAAGTGCACTCTACTTTCTCGTTCTTGAAAAAATCACGTTTGAATAAAAGAAACCATGCAGTTATCTTACCCGTGTGATGCAGTGCGGTTTTACGTCCGTTGCAGTGCGGTTTTCAGTCGGATGAAGTACCCACGTCGATTTGGGTGTCGCGAAAAACAGAGTGTCTGCATTTCGGTAAATTTGAAATTCCTCTTAAACCGTGAAGAATTAGAGAGAGTGTTCTACATGAAAGGGTTGCCTATCATCGATATCTTTCCAACAGCGCAACGTTTGAATCATTCCTACCAGCTGTTTGCAAATATTTCACCAAAATCGGCTCCTGCCACTCGTCGTCCGCCGCACGATTTTCAAAATTAACTTAAAACCGTAAGGAAATTTCAAAATATTTCAACTTATGAAATTTGTGCCTCGTTCGTAGCTTTCCAACAGCGTATTACACGCCTCGTTTCGACATTCGGTTCAAAAACTGGAGCGAAAACAGTACCGAAAATTTGAAAATTTTTGAAAAACAGAATTCTGTGATTTAGTAAATTTGAAACTGCTCTTAAACTGTAAGGAATTAGAGAAACATTTATATATGAAAAAGATGCGCCTCGACGATATCTATCAAATGGCGTATCGTTTGCTTCATTCCGACGAGCGGTTTAGAAAAAATTGCGAAAAAACGCTCGCTGCCACTCGTCATGGGCCGCACCATTTTCAAAACTGCTCTTAAACCGTGTGGAATCTCGAAAAAGTGTTCAACATGTCTTAGTTGTGCCTAATCCATAGCTTTTCAACGGTATATCACAAGCCTCATTCTGATAAATGGTTAAAAAATTAGAGTAAAAACAGTACCGAAAAAATAACGCGTGCAGTTTTTTTCGACGAGAAGTTCACTCGTGTGAGTAATACAGCACACTTGGTTCAAAGAATGACGTGCACTTGCGTTCAGCGTGCAGTGCGGAAGTGATGTGCAGAATAGTTATTCTGCTAATATTAGCAAAATAGACCGTCTATATATATATATATATATATATATGGACTATTCTGTTACCGGTAACAGAATATTATTCTGTTACCCTGGCGCCCTATATAGAGGCCATCCCACCGGACCCTCTTGCATCTGGTCAACCCCCACAACCTGTCTCCGTCCCGAGCGCCCACCACCTCCACCCTCGCGCGACTGACCGCCGACTCCCTCCCGCGCGCCGCCGGCCAACACCTCCCTCCCCCGTGCCGCCGGACACCGCCTCGCTCCCCCGCGCCGCCGGACGCCGCCTCCCTCCCCCGTGCCGCCGGACACCGCCTCGCTCCCCCGCGCCGCCGGACACCGCCTCCCTGCCCCGTGCCGCCGGACGCTGCCTTCCTCCCCAGCGCTGTTGTACGACGCCTCCCTTCCCGACATCGCCGGTCGCCGTCTCCTTTCCCTGCCCCGCCGGACGCTGCCTCCTTCCCAGATCCCGCCGCCGCCCGCAACACAACCGACACCGTGGCTGTCGCCCCGCACCAGATTCATGAGCTGCTATCGCTCAACCGCCGTGTACATGCAGTTCAACGCTGCAACCACAGGCCGTTTAATCTCACCATCGTGGACACGCCCCTCCACCTCCTGGTTGCCACTCATCCCGGTGTGGCCAGGCCGTTGGGTCCGCCGTTGCTGCGATCAGCAGTCCAACCCAGCCGCCCCAGGCCGTTCACCGTCACAGCTCCCAGGCCGACTGTGTCAAGCCACCTTCTGCCCGCACCTTGGGCTCCCGTATGCGTCCCCTACCCCAGCAGGTGCACACGTCCCTTCCCACCGTTCCCCCTGTGTTGTTCTTTTGACCTTACTATATAGGATACAACTTTTATTTGATTTTCAGTTCACCTTTTGCGTTCTTTTCAGTTCATAAACTTTAATGTATTGATGAAATCCTGAAATATCATATGTGCACTCTACGTATTTGTTCTTATGCCTACGAACAATTCTGCACTTGTGCTGTTATGCATCAGTTTTGGTCACCAAAAAAATGGAGGTTTTAGATATGACAAAATGGATTAGAGCACCACGCCCTCAACCAGAAGTTTGAAAAAAATCATTGCTTTCAGTTCTAGTAAAATGTTTTTGTTTAAAACTGGACTGCTGATTCTTTCTGTAATGGGCTTTATATATTATCTTTCCTATGTATTACTGTAGGAAAATATGGTGGCCTTCAGCAAGTAATCTTTCTCTAACGGGCACCCTATGCCTGCGCCACCGACAGCCTGATCCTACTTGCTGCGTGCTCACGGCGACCACAAGCATCGTAAGAAAGAGGCTTTGGTGTTCTTGTTTTGTTAAAATATAGCATGCAGAATGTTATAGAAAAATCCTGAAATTTGAGCGTGTCTTTTACCTCCTTGTGGTAATGTGATCATGTTCAGATTTTGCTTCAGTATTTCTCTATAAGATAAACATAAAGGAGTCAAGTGTATAGATACATAAGTTCAGTACATAGATTTTTGGTTTGGTCAATCTGTAATCTATGGATTTTATTTGGCCTAGACTGCTAGATGTACTATCTTGTTGTGCCAAGGCAATCAAAAACATAAGTGTTGCTACTCTAATTCACCCCCGACACCTCGACAGTCGCCAGGCGTGACGCGCCTCCTCCCAAGGACGTGCTCGCCTCCCTGCGCCTCCTGCCGGTGATGTGACCACTTCTCGCGGCAATGCGCCATGTGTGGCCCATGTTCCGGCGTCGCCCTCCGCGGCCTCAGCACGCAGGCCCGTTCAACTCCGCCACCTGAGGCTGTTCACCACGACCAGTCCCCGTCCAAGGCCGCCCAACGACCCCGTGCGATAACACCCCTGTCAACCCCGTGGAATTTTTTTCTCTCAGCTTCGAAAAGAGGTTCAGTTCAAAACTTTGAACACCCGGAGGTTCAGTTCAGAACTTGCAATGTCTCCAGGAATGTTACTACTGAATTGTTTCTATTTGAGTTCATTTTGAATCCATGTGCCATTTTGCTATCTTTTAAAGGTGTTTTTTGTAATGCAGAAAACTGTTTGTAATACCACAAAACAAGTTCATGCTTAGAAAGTTTGTACGTTCGTACATAGAAACTTAGTAAGTTCAGGAAAGAAATTGAAAACAAAAAGATGTTGACTGTACATTGCTACCAATTTAGTTATCCATACCGAAGCCTTGATCTCATATTTTTTTTATCAAAATAGGGGGCTTCTTGTCGAGAGCACACCAAATGGATCTCTGCTTCCGGCCACGGTGGGAACTCCAGGTATGCTACTCGTGTTTTGCCATGCTGGACACCAAGCAGCACACATGAGAAAGATTGCTTTGCTTTTGTAGTTACTTTGCTAGTTTGTTGGGCAAAATGAAAATTACAGTTGAAGGAAGATTGAGGCTTAAAGTTCAGAGACGTTTTGATTAAAAGTTTTGATAGTGTAATACCAGAAAAACATAGGGCAGGTCTTATTTAGTTGCAGAATGAAAGTCCTGTTTTGGACTTTAGGTTGCAGCTTGCATCTCCCAAATTGGGTACGTCGAGGTTAGCCGAGTACCTCAAATGCAAAGCAACAAGGTTTATACATGGAAGCATCTAAATTTGGAACACTGTCCTTTGCCTATACTTACATCAATTAATTTTTTGAATGTAGCTCTGGAGCAAGCACAACACTAGTTCTGGACAGTAATGATGTTGATATACTCACTTCTCAAGATCATCGATCTTTTGATGTTTCAGGTTGGGCTCGCATCAGGGCCTGGGCAGTATACCGAAGTCGTAAGGGAAGCTCAGAATGGATTAAAACTTTGGAACGTGAGGTTTGTCGATGCAATGGGGTTGCCGTTCCAAGATGACCATCTGCATCTTAACACCCAGGCTCAGGTCCAGCTGGGACATATGCTGGCTCAGTCCTATTTGACTTACGGTACATTCAAACACTAGTTCTCCCGGTAGCTCTAAAGGGATCCATAATTTATTTTCTCTCTACTTTGGTTAATTTCCTCTCTGAACTCTTCGCTGAGCACCACCATTCTTAAATTCTTGAATTTGATTGGTATAAATATGCCAATGTAATTCAATACAGGTTCTTCATGATCAATGAGAATGGAGAACCACCGGACAAATCTGAAATATTTTTCCAATCATACTAGTTCTTATGCTTTTTGTTCTTATGCTTTGTAACATTGTTCAGTTTGCATTGGAAAACTTGTACTATTCCTGTTGCTCTCAAGCTATTTGTTTATATGCCTAAAAGAACTTAAATAATCCTTTTTGATGTTTCTTTGTTGTCAAATAGAAGCTAAAATAGTTTGGGCATATGCAGTAATAACATTTCTTATGGAGCAGTACACATATTTAGAACTTTTAGTTAGTTACAAAACATGAATCCTCATTCCCAAAAACCTGCAATTAACATCAATCTATATATTGACATCTGGCGTCACCCTCTGCCGCCTCAGCGCACAGGCCGTTCACCTTCGCCACCCTAGGCCGTACACCACTGCGAAGAGAGTCCGTTCAACTACATGATAGAGAATTTTTGTACCAGACATAGTATTAGTTCGGTGTGTAATCTATCATCAGTCCATGAAAAATCACATAATAGTTGGTGTGTGTGCAGAAATATCGTCAGTGCAAGTTTCAAAACTCTGTAAGTTTAGATATATCAAATAAATAAGTAATGATTTGTAGCAAGTTTCTTAAAAATTCTGTAAAGTTTAGATATATCACCTAAAGTATCGTCAGTGCAAGTTTGAAAATTCTGTAAGTTTAGATATATCGTAAAGAAAAATTGATGAGTTACCATCTACTTTATATTCATGTTCTCTGCAGCACAGGTGGCAGTGGGACTGACTGGGTCTGAATTTGCTATAAGTTTCTTTCTCATAGATTTTTATTCAATATATTTCTTGCTGATCCTCACACATGCGGTTAACAGAAAAATGAAGTTCAAAAACATCATCGGGGCAGGTTCATGGATCCTCACACTCTTGCTCACGGTTCGGTTTGTGTGTGTTGCTCCACAATATATAATTTTTTGTTTAATTCTTATTTTGTTTCTGTTCAATATATAATTTTAGTTTAGTTCAATATCTTGAGTATCACCTTTTTCTGCCATGAACTCATGCTATAATATGGGCAGCTAAGTTCACTCTGAATATGTTGATACTAAACCAGAAGTTTGCTCTGAACTCTCATGTTCGTCTTAACAATTGACAGGTCTGAATATGTTCCCGCTGCCATGCTGATTTCCTGTTGCGACCTCGTTGATTCCCCACCGCCGACTGTGGGATGCACCTTCCATGCGCAACCATGTGACCATGTAGATGCACGTGTTCATTAAGTCGCTCACAGCGCATATTGTTGGAAATATGCCCTAGAGGCAATAATAAATTAGTTATTATTATTATATTTCCTTGTTCATGATAATCGTTTATTACCCATGCTATAATTGTATTGATAGGAAACTCAGATACATGTGTGGGTACATAGACAACACCATGTCCCTAGTAAGCCTCTAGTTGATTAGCTCGTTGATCAATAGATGGTTACGGTTTCCTGACCATGGACATTGGATGTCGTTGATAACGGGATCACATCATTAGGAGAATGATGTGATGGACAAGACCCAATCCTAAGCCTAGCACAAAGATCGTAGTTCGTATGCTAAAGCTTTTCTAATGTCAAGTATCATTTCCTTAGACCATGAGATTGCGCAACTCCCGGATACCGTAGGAATGCTTTGGGTGTACCAAACGTCACAACGTAACTGGGTGGCTATAAAGGTGCACTATAGGTATCTCCGAAAGTGTCTCATGGTTGGCACGAATCGAGATCAGGATTTGTCACTCCGGTTGACGGAGAGGTATCTCTGGGCCCACTCGGTAGGACATCATCATAATGTGCACAATGTGACCAAGGGGTTGATCACGGGATGATGTCTTACGGAACGAGTAAAGAGACTTTTCGGTAACGAGATTGAACAAGGTATCGGCATATCGACGATCGAATCTCGGGCAAGTACAATACCGCTAGACAAAGGGAATTGTATACGGGATTGATTGAGTCCTTACATCGTGGTTCATCCGATGAGATCATCGTGGAACATTTGGGAGCCAATATTGGTATCCAGATCCCGCTGTTGGTTATTGACCGGAGAACGTCTCGGTCATGTCTGCATGGTTCCCGAACCCGTAGGGTCTACACACTTAAGGTTCGATGACGCTAGGGTTATAAAGGAAGTTTGTATGTGGTTACCGAATGTTGTTCGGAGTCCCGGATGAGATCCTGGACGTCACAAGGAGTTCTGGAATGGTCCAGAGGTAAAGATTTATATATGGGAAGTCCTGTTTTGGTCACCGAAAAGTTTCGGGTTTTATCGGTAACGTACCGGGACCACCGGAGGTTCCTGGGTTCACCAAGTGGGGCCACTGCCCCGAGGGCTGCATGGGCCAATTGTGGGAGGGGACCAGCCCTGTGGGCTGGTGCGCCCACAAGGGCCCAAGGCGCCTAGGGTTTGGGGGAGGGGGCGTACCCACCTAACTTGGGGGCAAGTTTCCCCTCTCCCCCCCCCTTGGCCGCACCCTAGATGGGTTTTGTGCTGGCTGCCGCCCCTAGGGGTGGAACCCTAGGTGGGGGCGCAGCCCTCCCTCTCACCGTATATATACTTGAGGACTTTGGGGCTGCCAAGAGATGAGTTTGACCTCTCCCTGGCGCAGCCCTACACTACAAGAATCTTGTTAATCCATGACGGATTCATCCCGTCACAGAACAGTGCAAAACCATCAAGGAGGGCGGTCCATGACGGATTTGGAATCTGTCATGTATATCGCGTCATAATTGGACAACCGCACCACCATGACGGATTCTGGCTGTCACCGAACAATCCATAGGCCCCTCCGGCCCGCTCCAGGCCCGGTCCTCTATGACAGACTAATCCGTCATGGACTGACATAACGTTGTACCAACATGGATCCGACATGACATCTACGTGGACCTGACGTGGCATCCTGCATAGCCACTGGCCTAATTATTTCTGTCTAACCAGGCCCATTATCTCATTTATTTCAATACAAACCATGATATTCATCCAACCAGCTACAACACAACCCATTACACATATTCGAACGAGTTTTCACAACCCAATTAATTTCCATTGAACATGGCCATAAGTTGACCCATTTCATAAATTTTCATTCAATAATTTCACCAAGTAAAGGTCATTTACATCCAACATCTGTTCACATGCCCCTCTTACAAATTACACGTCATTACATAAGAAGTATACAACCACTAGTGCAGAACCGGGCAATAGCACGGTTAAATAAAATACTTTAGTGCCGGTTCCCATAACCGGCACTAAAGTGTGGGCACTAAAGCCCCCCTCTTAGTACCGGTTCAAAGACGAACCGGTGCTAAAGGGAAACCACGTGAAACGAGCCAGCTCGAGGGCTCGAGTTTTAGTACCGGTTGGTAAGACCAACCGTACTATAAGGTTTGGGGGTTTTAGTTTTATGATTTCTTTTCATTTAATTTTGTGTTTCCATTTTAATTCTTTTTCGCTTCTCGGGTATTTTACGATACTACACATTGTACACGTTATGCATATATATATATATATATATATATATATATATATATATATAGAATTTCTAGTAGAACCAATCATGCATATATATATATATATCATCAATGTCTCACAAACCATCATATTAATTAATTCACACATACACACATGTATAGCTATATACAATTTCTCCTACATATGCATGTTGCCTTGAGCCAAGTGGCATTAGCCTAATTGGTGCCTTGAGCACGATGGGGGCGGTAGCGGGTAATAGTATTCTCCCTTTGGATTTATGACCTGATCGAGCAAAAATCCCGCTTATTTCCTCTTGAAGTGCTTCTACGCGCTCGCTTTCTAGGAGCTTCTCCCGCACCTCTGTGGAACTGTTAAGAAGGAGATCAATATGCATGTGTATTAGTTGTGTGACTAGATATCGATAATGGTGTAAAAATTGTGAATAGTGTTTTGACAAGCGAACCAATTCATTTCTTTGAGATCTGCTCCTTTGGACGCCATCATGCGAATGTTCTCGTAAACGCAGAATGCACACAGATCGATCCTCTGCGCTTTGCTTCAGGGCCTTTACTAGAATGGAATTTGATCAGATAATAATTAATCAAGCATGATAATTAAAGAGATGGCAGCTAGCTAGCTAGCTAGTACTACTTAATTACTTAGCTTGGGTCGAAACCATGTAAGCTTTTTTTTCATTCTCCTCGGGTCACGCTGATGAACCTTGCCCAAGCCCTGCCCGCCGACAAAGAAAATGAATAAAGGGGTTATTAAATAGTTCATATCATGAAAAATGACGAACTAAATAGGTGTCACATCCCCAGTTCAGGCCTTGCTTGTTTTTGCTTTGGCATCCATGCATCATGTTTAAATTCTATGAAAATTGAAATGGGGATTGCCCAAACCCTAGCATTAAAAGAATTCAAATAGGTTCAACTAAGAAATATTTTTCAATGAACCAAATGGCCTTAAAAAATGTTCACCATTTTTGGAAAAATGCTGGAAACAAAGAACAGAGATGTTGCACATTTTTTCCATGACATTTGGATTTTTGAATTAAATCATATAGTATTTGCATTTGGGCATTTAACGCTAATAAATAGTTTAAATGTTTAAATAATCATAAACTGAAATGTATGTTGTTGGAAATATTCCAAACAGTGACATTGACCAGTTTCATGGTTTTTGGAAATGCCACAGCATTTTTAAAGCCAAACATAATTACAGAAAATAGAAAATGGAAATAAATAATAAGGAAACACTTACCTGGAAACTTACCCGGCGCTCACCGAAGCCCACCTGGTCTGGTCCAGCTCCTCCAGCTGGCCCGGCCCAGTCCACCATCGCCCCTCCCGCGTCGTCTTCCTCCTGCCAGGAGGACAGGCAGGTGCGTGGCGGCCAAGACGGCCACCGTGACGCCACCTCCTGCTTCCCGGCCTCCTTGCGACGCCACGACGACGCCCCATGCCCCTCGCTCCTCTCCCTCACTCGCTGCTCCCTATCTCCCTCGCCCTCTTCCTCGAAGCTCACCCGAACGGAGCCGCCACACCGACGAGCTCCACCACGGTCACCGACCTCCCCACGGCCAGCTATTCCGCCCACGAGCCCCGCCTCGCCACCCTGAACCTCCCGCCGAGCCACGCGAGCTGGGAAGCACCGCAACGCCTCAACGTCGTCGTCCTCTACCTCGGGCCACCGAGATCGCCGGCGCCGATTTGCGCCACCCCGGCCGTCCCCGACCTCGATCTAGCGTTCATTGGACTCGCTGTGAGCCCCTGCCCCGAACCCCTCTTCTCCCCCTCGCGTTTGCATGCTCTAGCCCCATTCCCCGGCATGGCCGAGGCTCGCCACCGCCGTGCCTCGTCGCCGTCGTGGCCAGAGCCACCGTGGCTCAAGCCGGCACACCACCGTGCTCCACACCTCACCAGGAGCACGTAGCACGCACCAACGCCTCCCCTAGCGCCCTGCATCGCCTAACCGCCGTTGGCCGAACTCCGGCGGCCGCCTAGGTCGTCGCCGGCGTCGATTCCGGCCGCCCCGAGCTCAACTGGCTCCACCAAGAGCTTCGGCTCGTCCCCAGCTCCACTTAGATGCCTTCCGCGATCCATTTGGTGGCCGGAATGGCAAAAACCACTCCCGCCGCCGCGTCGGGCTCGCCGGCGGCTAAACGCCGGCAGCCGACTTTGACTTTGACCACGGGTGGGCCCTGGTTGACTCTCCTGAGTCAATGACAGGTGGGGCCCGACTGTTAACTATTTAGGATTAGTTTTAATTAATTTTAGTTAAGCTAATCACATCGACACGCTGGACCCACTGTCGAGTTTGACCGGACCGTGTCCTGTTGACCATCGACATCACACCGACGTCAGTGACCCGATAATAGGTTTTCTCGGATTTAATTTAATTCAGGAAATTTCGTAAATACCGCAAACTTCTAAAAATCATATAAATTCAACCGTAGCTCAGAATGAAATAAGTTATATATGAAAAATGATCAGAAAAATATGAAGAATCTGTTTATGCCATGATCATGCATGTTTGAACAAGTTAACCTCACTGAATAGGATGAATCATGATTAGGGCAAAATTATGAAATAACATTTGGAGTTGGAATTTGTTCTTGTTTGAATTCCACTTCAATTAACTTGGCTTACTGCTGCATTAGGTCAATTCAGTTCCTTAACATGATCATGCATCATATATGTGCATTGCATTGATTGTGTTCTTCCTCAGTTGCCGGTGTCTGTCCCCTCTCGATAGACGTGGTTTCGACGATGAGATCGATGACACTAATGAAGAGCTATATTATCTTCACAAGTGCCAGGCAAGCAAAACCCCCCTTGTTCATTCCGATGTAATCCCACTCTCTCGCTCCTGCTCTATTTTATTGCATTAGGACAACAACGACTCATGTGTTACCTGCTGCCGTAGCTGAACCCTTTATCCTCTGCATGACCTGTCATTCCACAGTAATTAGATGAAACCCACTAGCATGAGTAGGAGTTGTTTGAGCCCTGTTGTGCCTACTCATTCATGCTTGTTTGTCATGCCTGCTACTGCCTAGAGTTGAGTCAGGTCTGATTCATCGGGAATGAATTGGAATGGTTGTGTGAACATGTCCTACTGTGTGTGAGCTAAGCGTGTGAACACGATTTGGTAAAGGTAGCGGTGAGAGGCCATGTGGGAGTACATGGTGGGTTGTCTCATTGCAGCCGTCCTCAGGAACTGAGTTCTGTGTTTGTGATCCATGAAACAGTTACTACCACGCATTGGGCCCGAAACCAATGGACCCTCTCGCTTCTTAACCACCCTTGTTCTCTGTCCGGGGAGTTGCAAGTAGTTTCGGTGTTTGTAGTATCTTTGGGGCCTCACGCAACGCTGACCTTTGGGGTGGTTTGTGTTGCGGTAGGCTCCGTGGCAGGGTGTACCGTGTGCCCTTTTGGTATCTCGTGAACCCTGCTCACATCGTTCGGGGCTGTATGGGAAACCTCGGCGGACTCCTGCGGATGGAACCCGAATAGGCGATAAACCTGGACTAGGGACTTGAGTGTTTAGGTAGGCTGTGGCCAACACCCACATTGGGCTTCCGCTTGAAGGTTGCCGAGTACATGTCGTGTAAACGGCGGTAAGTGGTGAGAGCGTGTGTGAAGAAGTACACCCCTGCAGGGTTAAAATGATCTATTCGAATAGCCATGTCCGCAGTAAAAGGACTTCGGGTTGCCTATATCAGTTCATAGACAAGTGAAAGTGGATACTCTAAAATGCGCAAGATAAGCGTGAGTGCTATGGATGGCGTTCTCGTAGGGAAGACGGAGGCGGGTCCATAGTGGTGTATTGATATGGTGAATATGTGGACTCGTGTGCGCCACCTCAAAAGAGTTACTTGCAATGTAGTTCAGGATAGCCACCGAGTCAAAGCTGGCTTGCTGCAGTCAAACTCCACCACCCCCTTTGATAATGATGCATATGTAGTTAGTTCTGATGTAAGTCTTGCTCAGTACAATTGTACTCACGTTTGCCTATTTTATGTTTTTGCAGAGAGACGTCAGTCTCGCTAGTAGTTCCACGTGGACTTGACATTTAGCTTGTTACCTCAGCTACGATCTTGTGCCCTCGGCAGATCTCGGTAGATAGTCAGGCTTCTCAGCCTTTTTCATTTATAGTTGTCTGTACTCAGACATGTTTAGCTTCCGCTTGTGCTTTGACTTGTATGCTCTGAGTGTTGGGGTCATGAGACCCATGTTTGTAATATCTCGCTCCTCGGAGCCTAATGAATAAATACTTTGAGTCGTAGAGTTATGTTGTGATGCCATGTTGTATTTACACATATTGAGCATATTGTGTGAATGTTTGAAATGCTTGGTATGTGTGGGATCCGACAATCTAGTTGTTTATCCTTGGCAGCCTCTCATATGGGGAAATGTAGTCTAGTGCTTCCTGGCGATAGTAGTCCGCTTCTGACCGGTTCACCGGAGTCCTGCTAGCCCAAAGACTACTGCTTTGGACACTTGATCGGCCGGCATGTGTTTCACTTGGCTCCTATGTACGTCCCTTCGGGAAATGTCACGCGGTGATATTCGAGTCCCGCCTAGCCTGCTACAGCCCGGGATACCGGAGTCCTGTTAGCCCAGTGCTACAGCCTGAATTCATACGTTGATGACCGGCATGCTCGATGTGATTCATTTATGCCTGTCCCCATGGGTTAGTGCCGCTTTGGGTTCACGACTAGCCATGTCGGCCCGGGTTCTCTGTCATATGGATGCTAGCGACTCTATCATATCGTGTGCTAAAAGACGCAAACGGTCCGGGCCATGGTAAGGCGACACGTGGGAATACCGTGCGTGAGAGCCGCAAAGTGATATGAGGTGTTACCGCTAGATCGATGTGACTTGGAATCGGGGTCCCGACAGCGTTGGTATCGAGCCTGATCGCATGTAGGATTACCAAGCCAAACTGGTGAAGTTGTGTCTAGAAATGCTTTAGTTATGTAAGGGAATTGATTGTGGAAGGAACGTAAGGCTCTTTTACTCCTTATACCTCATGGCCTTCTGATCTGAGTCATCCTCTTCTCTTCTACGGGGTTAAGAACTAGGCTTCTCATCTATCTATCAGAATGACGTGTTACTAATCCATAGACTTATAAGATTGTTGGATTTAAGCCCCAGTTCAGTTCCTACCATTTCTGTATGACTACTGTTGATCTCGGAACCTTGATATTGTGATGTTGAGTGGTTATGCCACCATTTTTGCAGGATGTCTCAAATCGTTTTGAGCATTTACAGCCGTTATGCTGTCCGAGTCATCCCAGGTCTCTAAATAGTCTGATGCATTTGCAATCCTTTCCTTCTGTTCCGATGTCCTTTTTGGTCAGAATAAGCACACTAATCGGTGCGTTGAGGTAATTTATTGCCTTGACATATATGTTGGGATTATTAATATGACCCTAGGTGTTTAGGAAGTCACCTAGTAATTTAGTAATACTTTTGTATCCCCAGTGTGATGATTCTGGCCATTATTCTTGAAAGCATCCCGTGATGCCATTTAGTTAGTAGGCATTCTATTCCTGGGTTCTTGAACCCGAGATTCACCCTACTCCATGTTGATTAGTATTTGCTAGTTCCTTTCGGATATTAGTAACCTTTGCATTAGTCCTCGAGGTCCGTGGTATTTCCTTCTTCCAAATACTATGAACCGCTTATGGCAGAAGTTCCTCGGTGAACCAAAAGATCACAACCAGAGCGCTCTTGAGGAGTTCTCCATTCATAATTGTGAATCTGCCAATTCTACCTCTCTGCATGGGTTATCCGGGAGAAATGTTGAGCTTTGCTTGATATACTAATCCATGCCTCCACAACTCGAAAAGTTATATGTTTCTCGATGTTGTTCCTCCTTAGTTGTATTCTGATCCCCGTCTATCAGTTGATAGTCAGGAGTAGTCGTGCACTCGTGCTCATTGATGCCTATTATCCTGGTGGTCCGTCAAGCCATTCTGTTCTGGAATGACTAGGAGAAACAAACTCCAGTACCTCATCCATTTCTAGGATTGGGTCAAAGTAGTTGTATCCCGCAGATCAAAATGCCAATTCAGCTTTGTTATACGCATTGGAGTATTACCCCCTTTATGTCAGAATTGTCATGAGAACTGCACCAACTCTCATGAATTTTTGACGTAGTGATACTTCTCACCATCATCATTCATTCCCCGGTCCTCGTGTTGTCGTAACCAGAATGCCGACAAGTGAATTGTGATGTGTGAAATCAATACTCCGAGCAACTCGTTGCTTGGTAGCTAATGGACAATATCCTCATTCTTAGCGTGTTGGTTATTAAATCATCATCCTAAGATTGATCGTGCTACCTAGTCCTTATTTTGGTGCACCCTTCGATTGATGAGTTAGGATCTTGTCAAGTCCTCACTCATTTGACCATATCGTCTTGCCCTCAAGCAAGATTGTTCTCGAGCTTAGAGACATATCGGTGGTTCGTGACTTTCCAAATATCTTCTTGGAAGTGTTACCGGGTTGTTTCCTGACTGTTATGTTGAGCTCGTGACCAAGTTGGTTTCTTGTGAACCACCCTTTCTCCAAGAATCTGTGTTGGACATCCCTAAGCTAGTTGGTTAAGCTAGACAACAACTTGGAGAGTTGGAAGATAAAAGCTTGCCTAACTTAGTTCGTTCCGAAGGGATATTCTTGTGTAGTGTATGTTGAAGAAAGATGATATCTTCATCGATTGGTCCCTGTGATCGATTCTCGGACCTATTGTCTTATCAATCCTTTGATTTGAGTATGGGCTATCATCAAATCAAATCAGTACTAACGATGCTCGTGATGTTGTCTTACTCGTGGTTGATCCTCGAGCATACACCATTACATTTTGGTCCGACCAATGCTATCACCGTGTTCACATGATGGTGGAAGTCCAAAGATATGGAAATTCCGGTGAGTTCTTGTTGAGCCCATCGGTAGCATTTTGTCTCCCCATGAGTCATGTTGAACATCAACCTAGTGTTGGAAACTTGTGTAAGCATTTCTTCGTGTTCCGTTCATGGAGCTTATGCTTGGATGGAAAGAGTGACTTCCTCAATTCATGTGCCTTAGGTGTAAGTTGCCGCCATGAATTTGAGAAAGGTTTGTTTTTTCCTTTGGAATCATCCCAAGTCAGTCATGCACGCATGCGAAGTATTCTATGGTGCGATAGTGATCATCTTCATTCTATATGAATTCCATAGCACACCAAGCCAGCGATGGATTTGTTCAAGGAAAAGGAGTTGTTGTGTAAATCCTAGGTCGTGCACAAGACTCCGTTATCCTCGATGATGGTTCCCAACAAGAACTCGGTAGTGTTTTATTATAAGACTACTACGTGGTCATGCTTGTCTTAGACAGCGTGTCCACGGGTTTGTAGTAGAACCAGCTCATGTTTTGGAGCTTGCTATCGTAGTTCATATCCCGAGAATCTCGCAACGTTATCTCGTCGATTTGTGTTGCGACCTTTCTTTTCAGACATCTTTGAGTCCGAGTATCCTATTACCAATCGGATCTGAATCTCAGGCAGATATGATGGTTGGAACATTCCCAGCATTTGCATTTTGTTCCCAGCTTGCACTCTATTGTGCCAATTCCCCATGGGCTGCCTTTCTCGGTAGTTGATGTCCAATATTATCTTCAAAAGTGGACTTACCATGGGTCCCATCCATTTCCGGTGATAAGCAAAATCATCCATTGTGTTGTCTTCAACAAGGTAGTCCACATCATCCATTCTAGTCCGAGTATACCATTACCTCGAGCTCTCTCAATCAATCAATTGTAAATTGCCTTAAGCTGGTATGAAGAGTTCCAAGGATCCATGGATCAAAAGTAATTCTTTTGCCACTTAAGGGAACAGTCCAACGAGTCACTTTTCCTAAGGTGTTCCGTTATGGAATCATGGCAATCATCTCCTTGTTACTTGGAAACCATGCACCATTTTACTTAAGCGTGGAATGGTTGCCTACCAATTTGAACCTTCGTCATCCATTTGTTTACCATCATTCCTAATGTGTGTTTGGTGTCTCAACTCAAGAGTTGTTCTTACGTCTCTCCATGAACTGATCTTGAGTTGCTCGATCTTCAAGAAGATTAAATCCTGTAGGGTTTTCCCCTTCTTTCTGTTGTCGTGTCAGGTGAAGATCTCGGAAGCAAAGACGTCAAGACCAGGATGATGGAATGAATCAACATCTTCGAGAAGGGCAAATGGATCATGAAGATTGTGATAGTTTTGTGACTTCCCTTTTCCTCCTACCCCACGTCTTGAATCTCGGGGCGAGATTCTTGTTTAGTGGGGGTGAGTTGTCACATCCCCAGTTCAGGCCTTGCTTGTTTTTGCTTTGGCATCCATGCATCATGTTTAAATTCTATGAAATTTGAAATGGGGATTGCCCAAACCCTAGCACTAAAAGAATTCAAATAGGTTCAACTAAGAAATATTTTTCAATGAACCAAATGGCCTTCAAAAATGTTCACCATTTTTTGAAAAATGCTGGAAACAGTAACCAGAGATGTTGCACATTTTTTCCATGACATTTGGATTTTTGAATTAAATCATATAGTATTTGCATTTGGGCATTTAACGCTAATAAATAGTTTAAATGTTTAAATAATCATAAACTGAAATGTATGTTGTTGGAAATATTCCAAACAGTGACATTGACCAGTTTCATGGTTTTTGGAAATGCCCTGGCATTTTTTAAAGCCAAACATAATTACAGAAAATAGAAAATGGAAATAAATAATAAGGAAACACTTACCTGGAAACTTACCCGGCGCTCACCGAAGCCCACCTTGTCTGGCCCAGCTCCTCCAGCTGGCCCGGCCCAGTCCACCACCGCCCCTCCCGCGTCGTCTTCCTCCTGCCAGGAGGACAGGCAGGTGCGTGGCGGCCAAGACGCCACCAAGACGCCACCTCCTGCTTCCCGGGCCTCCTTGCGACGCCACGACGACGCCCCGTGCCCCCTCGCTCCTCTCCCTCACTCGCTGCTCCCTCTCTCCCCCCTGGCCCTCTTCCCTGAGCTCACCCGAACGGAGCCGCCGCCACCGACGAGCTCCACCACGGTCACCGACCTCCCCACGGCCAGCTATTCCGCCCACGAGCCCCGCCTCGCCACCCTGAACCTCCCGCCGAGCCACGCGAGCTGGGAAGCACCGCAACGCCTCAACGTAGTCGTCCTCTACCTCGGGCCACCGAGATCGCCGGCGCCGATTCGCGCCACCCCGGCCGTCCCCGACCTCGATCTAGCGTTCATTGGACTCGCTGTGAGCCCCTGCCCCGAACCCCTCTTCTCCCCCTCGCGTTTGCATGCTCTATCCCCATTCCCCGCCATGGCCGAGGCTCGCCGCCGCCGTACCTCGTCACCGTCGTGGCCAGAGCCATCGTGGCTCGAAGCCGGGCACACCACCGTGCTCCACACCTCACCAGGAGCACGTAGCACGCACCAACGCCTCCCCTAGCGCCCTGCATCACCTAACCGCCGTTGGCCGAACTCCGGCGGCCGCCTTGGTCGTCGCCGGCGTCGATTCCGGCCGCCCCGAGCTCAACTGACTCCACCAAGAGCTTCGGCTCGTCCCCAGCTCCACTTATATGCCTTCCGCGATCCATTTGGTGGCCGGAACGGCAAAAACCACTCCGCCGCGTTGGCTCGCCAGCGGCTAAACACCGCAGCCGACTTTGACTTTGACCACGGGTGGGCCTGGTTGACTCTCTGAGTCAATGATGTGGGGCCCAGCCTCGTTAATCGCTTTAGGATTAGTTTTAATTAATTTTAGTTAAGCTAATCACACCGACACGCTGGGACCCACTGTCAGGTTTGACCGGACCGTGTCCCGTTGACCATCGACGTCACTGCGACGTCGGTCGACGCGATAATAGGTTTTCTGGATTTAATTTAATTCAGGAAATTTCGAAATACCCCAAACTTCTAAAAATCATATAAATTCAACCGTAGCTCGTAATGAAATAAGTTATATATGAAAAATGATCAGAAAAATATGAAGAATCTGTTTATGCCATGATCATGCATGTTTGAACAAGTTAACCTCACTGAATAGGATGAATCATGATTAGGGCAAAATTATGAAATAACATTTGGAGTTGGAATTTGTTCTTGTTTGAATTCCACTTCAATTAACTTGGCTTACTGCTGCATTAGGTCAATTCAGTTCCTTAACATGATCATGCATCATATATGTGCATTGCATTGATTGTGTTCTTCCTCGATTGCGGTGTACATCCCTCTCGATAGACGTGGTTTCGACGATGAGATCGATGACACTAATGAAGAGCTATATTATCTTCACAAGTGCCGGGCAAGCAAAACCCCCCTTGTTCATTCTGATATAATCCCACTCTCTCGCTCCTGCTCTATTTTATTGCATTAGGACAACAACGACTCATGTGTTACCTGCTGCCGTAGCTGAACCCTTTATCCTCTGCATGACCTGTCATTCCACAGTAATTAGATGAAACCCACTAGCATGAGTAGGAGTTGTTTGAGCCTGTTGTGCCTACTCATTCATGCTTGTTTGTCATGCACGCCATCGCCTAGAGTTGAGTCAGTCTGATTCATCGGGAATGAATTGGAATGGTTGTGTGAACATGTCCTCTGTGTGTGAGCTAAGCGTGTGAACACGATTTGGTAAAGGTAGCGGTGAGAGGCCATGTAGGAGTACATGGTGGGTTGTCTCATTGCAGCCGTCCTCGTGAACTGAAGTTCTGTGTTTGTGATCCATGAAACAGTTACTACCACGCATTGGGCCCGAAACCAATGGACCCTCTCGGCTTCTTAACCACCCTTGTTCTCTGTCTAGGAGTTGCAAGTAGTTTCTGGTGTTTGTAGTATGCTGGGGGGCTGCACGCAACGCTGACCTTAGGGGTGGGTTGTGTTGCGGTAGGCACCGTGGCCCGGTGTACCGAGTGCCCGTTTGGTATCTCGGGAACCCTGCTCACATCGTTCGGAGCTGTATGGGAAACCTCGGCGGACTCCTGCGGATGGAACCCGAATAGGCGATAAACCCGGACTAGGGACTTGAGTGTTTAGGTAGGTCGTGGCCGACACCCACGTTGGGCTTCCGCTGAAGGTTGCCGAGTACATGTCGTGTAAACGGCGGTAAGTGGTGAGAGCGTGTGTGAAGAAGTACACCCTGCAGGTTAAAATGATCTATTCGAATAGCCGTGTCCATGAAAAGGACTTCGGGTTGCCTATATCAGTTCATAGACAAGTGAAAGTGGATACTCTAAAATGCGCAAGATAAGCGTGAGTGCTATGGATGGCGTTCTCGTAGGAAGACGGGAGCGGGTCCATAGTGGTGTATTGATATGGTGAATATGTGGACTCGTGTGCGCCACCTCAAAAGAGTTACTTGCAGTCGTAGTTCAGGATAGCCACCGAGTCAAAGCTGGCTTGCTGCAGTCAAACTCCACCACCCCCCCCCCTTTGATACTGATGCATATGTAGTTAGTTCTGATGTAAGTCTTGCTGAGTACAATTGTACTCACGTTTTCCTATTTTATGTTTTTGCAGAGAGACGTCAGTCTTGCTAGTAGTTCCACGTGGACTTCGACATTTAGCTTGTTACCTCAGCTACGATCTTGTGCCCTCGGCAGGATCTGGTAGATAGTCAGGCTTCTCAGCCTTTTTCATTTATAGTTGTCTGTACTCAGACATGTTTAGCTTCCGCTTGTGCTTTGACTTGTATGCTCTGAGTGTTGGGGTCATGAGACCCATGTTTGTAATATCTCGCCTCGGAGCCTAATGAATAAATACTTTGAGTCGTAGAGTTATGTTGTGATGCCATGTTGTATTTACACATATTGAGCATATTGTGTGAATGTTTGAAATGCTTGGTATGTGTGGGATCCGACAATCTAGTTGTTTATCCTTGGCAGCCTCTCATATGGGGAAATGTAGTCTAGTGCTTCTGAGCGATAGTAGTCCGCTTCTGACCGGTTCACCGGAGTCCTCGCTAGCCAAAGACCTCTTGCTTTGGACACTTGACTGGCCGGCATGTGTTTCACTTCGCTCCTATGTCTGTCCCTTCGGGGAAATGTCACGCGGTGATATTCGGAGTCCTGCCTAGCCTGCTGCAGCCCGGGATACCGGAGTCCTGTTAGCCCAGTGCTACAGCCTGAATTCATACGTTGATGACCGACATGCTCGATGTGATTCATTTATGCCTGTCCCCATGGGTTAGTGCCGCTTTGGGTTCACGACTAGCCATGTCGGCCCGGGTTCTCTGTCATATGGATGCTAGCGACTCTATCATATACGTGTGCCAAAAGACGCAAACGGTCCCGGGCCATGGTAAGGCGACACCCGTGGGAATACCGTGCGTGATGCCGCAAAGTGATATGAGGTGTTACCGGCTAGATCGATGTGACTTGGAATCAGGGTCCTGACAATAGGCCGAGATATATAGTTAATAATGATTGAAATTACCTGTTGACTATCCCAAACAAGATGTTATAGTCAGTTTTTTCTTTGAGTAGTGAGTCCATTATTTCAACTGTTCCAAGGCCAACTTTAATGATACACAAGACCCAATGAAACCTGCATGCACACACGTTTGCATGTCTTAATTAAGCGGGCATATGTAAGCAAAAACATGTAGCTAGCTAGTAGGCAAAACAGAGAATTTGTAGTACAATATGATTGTGACTCACTCGAAGTTGTAAGGAAGTAGTATATCTTCATTGTATTTGAGGCGCTTCAAGAACTCTAGCATGTTTTCCTCACGTCCCTTTTGATGACGTGGATTTATTTTCCATGTGTATTCATTAACGGTGTTTGGGTCAATGAACCCAATGCCAAAGCGCCCACCTTTGCTCATTTCATACATCTTCATCCTGCATATAATACCACGTAAAAGAATATAGTGAGGATAATTACAGGTAATGATTGATCAAAAGGATCACTACAGCTAGCTTGAGACTTAAATTACGTAAAGAAATCACTTACAGACAATAGCAGCGGCGATTTATAGATTTGTCGAGTGCGTCTTGATTGTATAACTGAAAGCGATTCAGAATACTCAATGGACACAGCTTTCTCATGGAAGTAATGCTCCTCCTTGACATTCATCATGAGGGACAATCGACCGGAAATCTTGGTAATGTTCATGTACCATTGATGAAATTCATACATTCTCGTTGGGAGGTTCTTGACCTTGTCTGGCTCGACCAAAGGTTGGCCCCGGACATATTTCCGTTTTATTTCATCCTCTCTAAGCACAGGCATGGGCTCAATCTCGAGGAGTTGTCCAACAGTGATTTTGAGAAGTTCAGCCTGCATTATATGGTCCTCCGTTATTACCACATTGCCCACCTCAGGAACGTAAACTGTTTGCCCACAATAATATTGGGCCACAGCGTCTTTATCACGTGTTGTTGGCACAACAAGCGAGGGATCGATTGCGCCGCTGTTCTCCCAAATGGGGAATGGTTTTCCCGCATTTTTGACAAATGCTTCTTGTTTGCTCGATCCCGAGCTCGCCTCCTTACGTGAACATGCTCGATTTAACTTCACGATGTGGCGCTCATAGTACGTGGTCAACAGGCTTGGGAGCTGGTGGTTGAGCCATACGAATGAAATGGTCAATCATTTCCTCAGGCACTTTCTCCCTTGGCGGCGGTGGCGGTTTCGGTGCAAAATGGGCTTCCACCTCGGACTTCGATATGGCTGCGATTTCCTCCTCGGACCTGTCATAAGACCTCTGCGAAAGAGGCGTGAGGCTTGGAGCATATTTATATCGCTTGCCTCCGCCTGTACTTCCTGTACTACCTCGACTCGTATCGCTATGCACCATAGCTGCGGGGTGTCTCTTCTGCGATTGCTGAGGCGGCGGAGACGCCGGCTGACGGGGCTGAGTTGAACGAGGAGGAGTGGCCTGAGGTTGTGCCGGACTTGGAGGAGGAGTGGCCTGAGGTTGTGCCGGACTTGGAGGAGGTGGACGTCGGCGTTGTGGCGGACTTGGAGGAGGAGGAGTGGCCTCGACACTTTGCCGGACTTGGAGGAGGAGTGGCGACACTTTGCCGGACTTGGTGGACTTGCGGGAGCGGGAGACTGCTGACTCGGTGGCGGACTTCGACGAGGAGTCGGATGACGCGTGTGTCGGTGGCCTTGAAAGATGATGCAATCCTTTTTCCATAGGATGATACGATGGTTGGCGTCTCCGAGAAAGCGCCGTCGTCACCTCCGTGAATGTCAAGCTCTAGCCCCGAATATGGGTGCACCACCTCGTCAACCATGACACGAGCATAGCCCTCTGGAATGGGGATGCAATGGTAGGTTGCTTTGGGGGTAACTGGAAAAGCAACGCCGTCCGCCACCTTCATGGATATGTTCTTCATTTTGACGTGTAGCTCGCAGCTAGTGTTCTCTGTGATGTCATCCACGGGGTATCTACCCAGCACTGCGTCGTCCGGGGCAGAACCCACGCTGCTTCTCGGCATGGATGGGGTGGTGCTATCCAATGCTGGATCATTCGCTAGCTGATGCAGCTGCTGAGACCCCCTTTGCTGGGTAAGTGAGTCGATCTGCTCCTGCTGCCACTGGAATTTGACTACCAATTCCGCTTGACTTGCTTCTAGGCCTTGAAGGCGTTCATAGTCCCGCTTCCTCTGCTCCTCCTCCATCTTCCTCTTCTTCTCCTCCGCAATCTTCTTTCTCGCACGGGTTTTGTAGTCGGTGTTCCAGTCTGAAAACCCCTCATACCACGGAATAGCGCCCTTGCCTCGTGTTCTTCCCGGGTGTTCAGGGATTTCCAGGCACGCGTAAGCTCGTCGTTCTCTCTGTTGTCTTTGGAACACCCCGATCGTGCCTCTTCTATTGCAACAAGTATCGCATCGTCGGCTCCCTTCAGACTTGCCCTCGTCGAAACATTGCCTGTCTTGGGTCCAACTCCCCCATGCGCATAGAACCAAGTCGACCACTGGGGGGCAGCTCTTAGTAACCGGAGTGGCTTTGCATCCTCCATCTCTTTCTCGGACTTATCCCACTTAGGCATTGCCACGCATAGCCACCTGGCCCTGACTTATGGAACTTATCCTTTTTTGGCATTCTTCTTGTTTATTCTCGACCGTTCCTTAGCTAATTCCGAATCCTTGAATTTCACGAAATCGTCCCAATGAGCACGTTGGTTCTCTAGTGTTCCCTCGAATACTAGAGTCTTCCTTCCTCCCTTGACGTACTTGTCCCATTCACGATTCTTGTGGTTCTTGAATGCAACCGCCATCTTCCTAATAGCAGCGTCCTTGACTTTCTGCACATCTCGCTTACGTGAAATGATCTGGTAGGGTGAAATGTTCCATGAGAGTATCCCAAAGCAGATCTTTTTGATTCTTGTCGACAAAAGTAACATCCGGGCGTGGAGCAGCGTCCTCTTTGCCTTTTTGTCCTTTGTCTTTTGCTGGCTCTCTCCATTCTTGAAGGGAGATCGGGAGTTGGTCCTTCACAAGAACTCCGCATTGACGAACGAACTTGTCCGCAATCTTCTTAGGCACTAATGGTTCGCCATTAGGTCTGACTGCCTCAATATTGTACTTTACGCCCTCCTTCAACTTTTTGTTCGGGCCTCGTTTCGTCCCTTTGCTCAAGATTTGCTCGATCCGGATGGCTGAAAGAACAAAGATCAATTCGTTAATATATCTTCAAGTCATTTAAAACATGTGATGATCACCAGATACCTGCTTATATAAATATATATAACTCGCTGGTCTTTGTTGTTTCAGGATCAACATGTTCTTCGTCATTGTCATAATCGGAGTTCATGACTTCATCAATTCGGTCGTCGCGATCGAATATCATATCACCCTCTCCGGTGTTGTTTAGAAATTCGGAGCCGTCATAATCTTCTTCATTCTGATCATCATCTGGCCCGTGTATCATATCGAACATGGTCTGTTCTCCCTCTCTGTCGGTATTATACGCCATAGCTTTTATTTAACTAATTCAAAAGAAATATAAAACAATTTAGTATTCAAATTACATCGTCTTGAATAATAGATATAATCTCGAATACTTCGTCTAGAATAATAGATATAATCTCGAATACATTGTCTCGAATACATCGTCTCGAATAATATATAATATTGAATAGTACATCACTGGCTAGCTAATTAAAGATCGAATACTAAAGAAGAATCTAGGACACTCGCGGTTCCTGCGGCGCGGGCGGTGGACACCCAAAGAGAAGGAACCCTCACAGGATCATAGCTGAAGTGAGATCCCTGAAGATACTGCCAGGTATTGGAGAACCTGCCGCCCTCTAACACAACCATGTAGCGATGGACGTGCTCGTCCTCCTCCCTGACACGGCGACGTACCTCCTCCGGCGGGGTCGGGTCCCTCCGCACCGAAACTGGCCCACGCGAACGCCACCAAACGAGATCAGGGTCGACGACGGGACCCGGGGCCGGGTTCCTCATCAAGCGGCGCGCCCCTCCAGGCAGCACCTCCCAGTGCCAGCCCGGCGGAGCCAGTCCGGACATGGGTCGGCTGGGCGTCGTCATGCAGACGGTCGATGGCGAGGATGCTGGTCGGGCATCATCGAGAACAAATACTAGCTATATGCCCAAAAAGTAATATTTTTTAATGATTGGATTTTGATAACTAAAATTTCTAACATTTCTACTATTTCAAAATCTATATACTATTTCATACTAATTAAGCATCTAACACTAAAAACAGAAAACACAACTTCTATACATCCATTAAAAAACTGAAAAACAACATTATATAAAAAAATTCCATACTAATTAAACACTAATTATATCCATCTAACATGCATTCATACATATATAATAGTGAAAAAATAATAATCTAAATAATCTAAACTAATTAAACATGCATTAATTCATACATATGTGTGTGTGTGTGTTCATCATGCTTGTGTGTGTGTGTATGGGCTCGGGGAGGGGCGGCGCTCATGGTGGCCGCCGGGGGCGAGGGAGAGGGGTTAGAGGGGGAGAGCTCTGGGCGACGGGCGACGGCGAGGCGACGGCCGGGGCGGTGACGGGCAGGCGGCGGCGGGGGACGCGACGGGACGGGCCAGGCGGCGACGGGACGGGGGCGACGGAGACGAGGAGGCGACGGGACGGGCGGCGACGGAGACGAGGGCGGCGACGGGGACGGGGGCGGCGACGGCAACGGAGACGACAGAAACAGAGGAAGAAACAGGAGGGGGAATGAAATTTTCGAAGTGTTGTATATATAGAAGGCACCTTTAGTAACGGTTGGAGCCACCAACCGGTACTAAAGGTCTGTTTTGGCCAGCCCAAGCGGCAGGAAGCGACCCCCTTTAGTACCGGTTGGTGGCTCCAACCGGTACTAAAGGCCCCCCCTTTAGTACCGGTTGGTGGCTCCAACCGGTACTAAAGGTCTCTCTTTAGTACCGTTGGTGGCTCCAACCCAGACTAAAGGCCTCGCCGCCACCCCAAAGTTTAGTCCCACCTCACTGAGCGAAGGGCAGCCGACTGGTTTATAAACCCAGCCGTGGCTACCACTTGAACTCCTCTCAGTATAGCAGGCTTGTGGGCCTAAACTCTGCGGCTGCCTGTGAGTCTGCTTGGGCCTTTAAGGCCTGTAATTACACACTGTGGCCTATCAGCCCACAGGCAGCGCTAATTTTTTATAGTTTTTTCTTTTACGCTTTATTTTCTTCTATTTATTTTTTATGTAGTTTTGTATAGTTTTTATTTTCTGTTATATTTATTTTCTTCTATTTATTTGTGAGTAGTTTTTCATCTAGTTTGCCAAAATTCTACATTTTCAGAGTTCATTTTGTAGTGATTTTCAATTTCACGGTCATTTTGTAAGCGATTGAAAAATAGCAAATATAATTTTTTTCTTTTCTGCTTTATTTTTCTTCTATTTATTTCTGTGTAGTTTTTCTTTTCTGCTATATTTATTTTCTTCTATTTATTTTTGAGTAGTTTTTTATATAGTTTTTTCTTTTCAGCTATAGTTTTTCTTTCTTTTCTGCTATTTTTTCTTTTCTGCAAAACTTGATGGTCAAGATCTGGAGTTATAACTTAAAAAAAAAAGAAATGTCAACGTGCAATTAGTTTTTGCCATAAAAGAAGAAGTCCGGAGTTGTAATAAGTTATTAAAAATAAAAAAGAGGTGCAATGCTCGTTAATTTGCTTTAAGCCTTTCGGAATAGTGTAAACTGCACTGCGCATAGCTCCGTGCAGTCTACCGTATTCTGAAGGCTTGAAGCTAAGCAACGTGAGCATTGATCCTCTTCTTCATCGTCCCTGCACTCGGGCTTATAAACCGCTCCTAGTCCCTCTCACTTGGCGAGGTGGGACTAAAAACAGCTTACGTTTGGTTCATCCATGAACCGGTACTAAAGGTGCTCGTGGGGCCCCAAATTTACACGACACAACCTCATTAGTACCGGTTAGGTAGTACGAACCGACACTAAATGGTGATGGTGGGGCCATAGCTTTGACCGGAGGCTGACACAACCTCTTTAGGTACAAAAATTACAAACTTTCTGTTAGTTCCCGTAGTATTCAAATTTGAATAGTTTAAATTTGAATTATTTGAAATTAGTGTGAATTTGTTTGCACATAAACTTTCTTAGCGTTTCAAATGCCAAAACACAAAACTACACTAACTATTACAGAGATTCCCTCTCGGTGCGAAACACGGAAGAAAGTGATGATAGCTAGTGAAGCCGATCACATCCCAGATCTTTGGGTGTGAAACTTTTCTTCAGCGTGTGTCCCTTTATACTGTAACCATGGAAAATCTTCATCATTTAACGGGATGCTCGGGTCAATATTCACCGTGAATGGAGCAATTTCATCAAACTTTTCATAATCTTACGACTTGTCTGTCTTGTCATCCACTCCCACGATGTTTCTCTTCCCGGAAAGAACTATGTGCCGCTTTGGCTCATCGTGACGATGCATACGCTTCCTTATCTTTTCTTTTTCTTAGCTTGGTAGACATGTCCTTCACATAGAAAACCTGTGCCACATCATTGGCTAGGACGAATGGTTCGTCTGCATCACGCAAGATTGTTGAGATCCTTGTTGTCATTCCGCATCTGCGGGTCTTCCGTTACCCGCCTCGTGTCATTTTGACCCATTTGCACGAAACAAAGGGACCTTTAAACCACGTCGATAGTCAAGTTCCCATATGTCCTGTATATAACCATAATATGTTTCCTTTCCGTCTTGGTTTCTGCATCAAAGCGGACACCACTGTTTTGGTTGGTGCTCTTCTTATCTTGGGCGATCGTGTAAAATGTATTACCATTTATCTTGTACCCTTTGAAAGTCATTATATTCGAAGATGGCAACTGGGACAGCAAGTACAGCATTACCGGCTCAGCTTCTTCCCCCATTGTTGTACCATCGTATTCAGGGAACCCATGGCCAGGATAGTTGTCGTCGTCCTCTTCTTCTTCATTGTCTTCCATCATAACCCCTCTTTCTCCGTGCTTGGTCCAAACATTATAGTGGGGCATGAAACCGGACTCAAATAGGTGGACGTGCATGGTTCTTGACGTAGAGTAATTGCGACCATTCTTACAGTCAGCACATGGACAAGGCATAAAACCATCCGCCCGCTTGTTTGCCTCGGCCATAGCGAGAAAAGTATGCACGCCCTCAACGAACTAGGGAGAGCATCGGTCATCGTACATCCATTGCCGGCTCATCTTCATTACACAACACCGAATAGACCAAATTAATACAAGTTCATACATAAAGTTCATACAACACTTAAATGCAACAAACAAATAACTCTCTAGCTAAAGCATTTAAATGCAACAACAAATGCGATAAAGATCGCAACTAAGGTAACAATTGATCCAACAGCATAATGATACCAAGCCTCACTATCGATGGCATATTTTCTAATCTTTCTAATCTTCAAGCGCATTTTCTCCATCTTGATCTTGTGATCAACGACGACATCGGCAACATGCAACTCCAATTCCATCTTCTCCCCCTCAATTCTTTTCAATATTTCTTTCAAGTACTCGTTTTCTCTTTCAACTAAATTTAACCTCTCGACAATAGGGTCGGTTGGAATTTCCAGTTCACATACCTCCTAGATAAAAATATCTATGTCAACTTGATGGGCATAGTTTGTCATAAACACGAAATGCAACAAATAGTTTTAAAAGAGAATATACCACATCCGAATCATAACAAGGACGAGGGCCGACGAGGCGGATATCAAAACCATGGCACTATGTATAACAAACAACGACGGGTAAGATAATTATTATACGAGTAACTATATATTCAAATCACACAAACATCAATTTTTTATATAAAATTTCATGAACAAGAGGCTCACCACAAGGTGGTGCCCGGCTGACAGACGGATGTGAGCGATCGGCGGTGGTTATTCTGACGATTTAGAAGGCACTAAGTAAACCACACCTACATATGCAAACTAAGTGTTATTTTGACCTCAAATTGCATATATATCAAATACTACCACATATAATTCCTCCCAAATTACTAAAACCCACAATTAATCACTATATAAACCAATGCAAGAGCTAATCTAGCAATGAGAGATGAAAGGACAAAGTTGCTAACCTTGGTGATCATTTGAATGGATGAGGGCCTGCAAATCTAGACAAATTTGGGGCAAATTTTGTGATGAACTCGAGAGGAAGAAGGGAAGAACAGAGGAGAGGGAGAGGGAAAGGGGAAGAACAGAGTGCGGGTGGACGAAGGATTTATATAGGGCGACATTTAGTACCGGTTCGTGCCGCGAACCGTACTAAAAACTTGGAAGGGCCCCATTCGACAACATCCTGCCACCACTCTCATTAGCACCGGTTCGTGGCACGAACCGGTGCTAAAGGTTTGCCACGAACCGGTACTAAAGAGCTCCTCCCGGCTAGCCGTTGGAACCGGCACTAATGGCCACATTAGTGCCGGTTCTGTTACAAACCGGGACTAATGTGTCTCACATTTGACCCTTTTTCTACTAGTCAACATTGTGCAGACCCTCTTAATCATCAACTTCACCTCTACCACTCAAACTTTCTTTGCAGCACTGACCAAGGAAACCTGTATAACAAACTTAGATTTTGTTACACAATAGCAAGTTGATTACAACAATAGCAACAGTAGTTATTATCATCTGAACCATCGTTCTAATTTCATATTATTCTAAAATGTATCCAAAAATGTCATCGAAAATCCGTCATGGATTAACAGGTTTCTTGTAGTGGCCTCTCTCCCTCCTCCTCTCCCGCGGTGCTTGGCGAAGCCCTGCAGGATTGCCACGCTCCTCCATCACCACCACGCCGTTGTGCTGCTGCTGGACGGAGTCTTCCTCAACCTCTCCCTCTCTCCTTGCTGGATCAAGGTGTGGGAGACGTCACCGGGCTGTACGTGTGTTGAACGCGGAGGTGCCGTCCATTCGGCACTAGGATCTCCGGTGATTTGGATCACGGCAGCACGACTCCTTCAACCCCGTTCTCTTGAACGCTTCCGCTTAGCAATCTACAAGGGTATGTAGATGCACTCTCCTTCCCCTCGTAGCTGGTTTCTCCATAGATAGATCTTGGTGACACGTAGGAAATTTTTTGAATTTCTGCTATGTTCCCCAACAGTGGTATTAGATCTAGGTCTATTGCGTAGATTCATTGCACGAGTAGAACACAAAGTAGTTGTGGGAGTTGATTTTATTCAATATGCTTACCGTTACTAGTCCAATCTTGTTTCGACGGTATTGTGGGATGAAGCGGCCCGGACCGACCTTACACGTACACTTACGTGAGACGAGTTCCACCGGTGACATGCACTTGGTGCATAAGGTGGCTAGCGGGTGCCGATCTCCCACTTTAGTCGGAACGAATTCGATGAAAAGGGTCCTTATGAAGGGTAAATAGCAATTGGCATATCACGTTGTGTTTTGCGTAGGTAAGAAACGTTCTTGCTAGAAACCCATAGCAGCCACGTAAAACATGCAAACAACAATTAGAGGGCGTCTAACTTGTTTTTGCAGGGTATGCTATGTGATGTGATATGGCCAAGAAGAATGTGATGAATGATATGTGATGTATGAGATTGATCATGTTCTTGTAATAGGAATCACGACTTGCATGTCGATGAGTATGACAACCGGCAGGAGCCATAGGAGTGGTCTTTATTTATTGTAGGACCTGCGTGTCATTGAACAACGCCATGTAATTACTTTACTTTATTGCTAACCGATAGCCATAGTAGTAGAAGTAATAACTTGGCGAGACAACTTCATGGAGACACGATGATTGAGATCATGATGATGGAGATCATGGTGTCATGCCGGTGACGATGATGATCATGGAGCCCCGAAGATGGAGATCAAAAGGAGCAAAAATGATATTGGCCATATCATGTCACTTTTTGATTGCATGTGATGTTTATCATGTTTATGCATCTTATTTGCTTAGAACGACGGTAGTAAATAAGATGATCCCTCATTAAAATTTCAAGAAAGTGTTCCCCCTAACTGTGGACCGTGCGAAAGTTAAATGCGTTTGAAGAACCACGTGATGATCGGGTGTGATAGATTCTTACGTTCACATACAACGGGTGTAAGCCAGATTTACACACGCGAAACACTTAGGTTAACTTGACGAGCCTAGCATGTACAGACATGGCCTCGGAACACAAGAGACCGAAAGGTCGAGCATGAGTCGTATGGTGGATACGATCAACATGAAGATGTTCACCGATGATGACTAGTCCGTCTCACGTGATGATCGGACACGACCTAGTTGACTCGTATCATGTAATCACTTAGATGACTAGAGGGATGTCTATCTGAGTGGGAGTTCATTAGATGAACTTAATTATCCTGAACATAGTCAAAAGCCCTTTGCAAATTATGTCATAGATCGCGCTTTAGTTCTACTGTTTAGATATGTTCCTAGAGAAAATTTAGTTGAAATTTGATAGTAGCAATTATGCGGACTGGGTCCGTAAACTGAGGATTGTCCTCGTTGCTTCGTAGAAGGCTTATGTCCTTAATGCACCGCTCGGTGAGCTGAACCCCAAGCGTCAAATGCATGGATGTTGCGAACATCGGACATACACGCTTTTGATAACTACGTGATAGTTCGATTAAGCGGTTTAGAGTTGAGGCACCAAAGATGTTTTCGAAACATCGCGAAACATATGAGATGTTTCGAGGGCTGAAATTGGGATTTCAGGCTCGTGCCCACGTCAAGAGGTATAAGACCTCTGACGATGTTCTTAGCCTACAAACTAAGGGAGAAAAGCTCAATCGTTGAGCTTGTGCTCAGATTGTCTGAATACAACAATCACTTGAATTGAGTGGGAGTTGATCTTCCAGATGAGATAGTGATGTTTCTCCAAAGTCATTGCCACCAAGCTACTAGAGCTTCGTGATGAAATATAAAATATCAGGGATAGATATGATGATCCTTGAAGTATTCGGGATGTTTGGCCTTGTGAAAGTAGAAGTCAAGTAGGAGCATCAATTGTTGATGGTTAGTAAAACCACTAGTTTCAAGAAGGGCAAGGGCAAGAAGGGATACTTCATGAAACGGCAAAACAGTTGCTGCTCTAGTGAAAACCCAAAGTTGAACCCAAACCTGAGACTAAGTGCTTCTGTAATAAGGGGAACAGCCACTGGAGCAGAATTACCCTAGATACTTGGTAGATAAGAAGGCTGGCAAGGTCGATAGAAGTATATTAGATATACATTATGTTAATGTGTACTTTACTAGTACTCCTAGTAGCACCAGGGTATTAGATACCGGTTCGGTTGCTAAGTGTTAGTAACTCAAAATAAAAGCTACGAAATAAACGGAGACTAGCTAAAGGTGAGTGACGATATGTGTTGGAAGTGTTTCCAAGGTTGATGTGATCAAGCATCATGACGCTCCCTCTACCATCGAGATTGGTGCTAAACCTGAATAGTGTTATTTGGTGTTTGCGTTGAGCATAGACATGATTGGATTATGTCTATCGCAATGCGGTAATTCATTTAAGGGGAATACTGGTTACTCTATTTATTTGAATAATACCTTCAATGGTCTTACACCTAAAAGAATGGTTTATTGAATCTCAATCGTAGTGATACACATTTTCATGCCAAAAGATATAAGATAGTAATGATAGTACCACTTACTTGTGGCACTGCCATGTAAGTCATATTGGTATAAAAGGCATGAAGAAGCTCCATATTGATGGATCTTTGGACTCACTCATTTTTGAAAAGTTTGAGACATGCGAACCATGTCTATTGGTGTATACGCATGAAGAAACTCCATGCAGATGGATCGTTTGGACTCACTTGATTTTGAATCACTTGAGATATGCAAATCATACCACATGGGCAAGATGGTGAAAAGCCTCGTTTTGGAAGATGGAACAAGATAGCAACTCGTTGGAAGTAACACATTTTGATGTGTGCGGTCCAATGAGTGCCGAGGCATGTAGTGAATATCGTTATGTTACGACTTCACGAGATGATTCGAGTAGATGTTGAGTATATTTACTTGATGAAACACAAGTCTGAATTATTGAATGGTTCAAGTAATTTCAGAGTGAAGTTAAAGATCATCGTGACAAGAGGATAAAATGTCTATGATATGATCATAGAGATGAGTATCTCGAGATTCTGAGCTTTGTACGCATAATTAAGACATTGTGGAAATTGTTTCACAATTAATACCGCCTGGAACACCATAGTGTGATGGTGTGTCCGAACATCATAGTTGACCCTATTGGATATGGTGCGTACCATGATGTCTCTTATCGAATTACCACTATCGTTCATGTGTTAGGCATTAGAGACAACCGCACTCACTTTAATAGGGCACCACGTAATTCCGTTGAGACGACACCGTTTGAACTATGGTTTGGAGAAACCTAAGTTGTCGTTTCTTAAAAGTTTGGGGCTGCGATGCTTATGTGAAAAGCTTCAGGTTGATGAGCTCGAACCCAAAGCGGATAAAAATGCATCTTCATAGGACACCCAAAACAGTTGGGTATACCTCCTATCTCAGATCCGGAAGCAAAAGTAATTGTTTCTAGAAACGGGTCCTTTCTCGAGGAAAAGTTTCTCTCGAAAGAATTGAGAGGGAGGATGGTGGAGACTTAATGAGGTTATTGAACCATCACTTCAACCAGTGTGTAGCAGGGCACAGGAAGTTGTTCATGTGGAACCTACACCAATTGAAGTGGAAGCTGATGATAGTGATCATGATGCTTCGGATCAAGTCACTACCGGACCTCGTGGAGTCGACAAGGGCGCGTACTACTTGAGTGGTACGCAATCCTGTCTTAGAGGTCATGTTGCTAGACAACGATGAACCTACGAGCTATGGAGAAGCGATGGTGGGCCCGGATTCCGACGAATGGCTCGAGGCCATAAAATCCGAGAAAGGATCCATGACTTTGGAAGAAATACTTGATGGTCGTAAGGCCGTTGGGTAAAGATGGATTTTAAAAGGAAGACAGACAATGATGGTAAGTATCACCATTAAGAAAGCTTGACTTGTCGTTAAAGATGTTTTCCGACAAGTTCAAGGAGTTGACTATGGTGAGGCTTTCTCACTCGTAGCGATGCTAAGAGTCTGTTGGAATTGGATTAGCAGTTACTGCATTATTTATGAAATCTTGCATATAGGATGTCAAAAAACATTGTTTCCTTGACAGTTTTCTTGAGGAAAGTTTGTATGTGATACAACCAGAAGGTTATTTTGACAATCCTGAAAGACGCTAACAAGTATGCAAAGCTCCAGCAATCCTTCTAAGGACTGGAGTAAGCATCTCGGAGTTGGAATGTACGCTTTGATGAGATGATCAAAGATTTTGGGTCTATACAAAGTTTATGAGAAAACTTGTATTTCCAAAGAAGTGAGTGGGAGCACTATATAATTTCTGATGAGTATATGTTGTTGACATATTGTTGATCAGAAATGATGTAGAATTTATGGAAAGAATATAGGGATATTTGAAAAGTGTGTTTCAATGGAAAACCTGGAATAAGCTGCTTGAACATTGAACATCAAGATCTATGAGGATAGATCAGAAACGCTGAATGGTACTTTCAAATGAGCACATACCTTGACATGATCTTGAAGGTGTTCAAGATGGATCAGTCAAAGAAGGAGTTCTTGCCTGAGTTGTAAGGTATGAAGTTAAGAGTTAAAGCTCGACCACGGCAGAAGAAAGAGAAAGGACAAAGGTCGTCCCCTATGCTTCAGACGTAGGCTCTATAGTATGCTATCAGTGTACCGCTTAGGAAGTGTGCCTTGCCATGAGTCAGTCAAGGGGTACAAGAATGATCCAGGAATGGGGATCATTGGACAGCGGTCAAAATTGTCCTTGGAGTAAATAAGACATGTTTCTCGATTATGGAGGTGATAAAGAGTTCGTCGTAAAGAGTTATATCGATGCAAGCTTTAACACCTATCCGAATGACTCTGAGTAGCAAACCGGATACGTATAGTGGAGCAACCATTTGGAATAGCTCTAAGTGGAGCGTGAAAGCAGCATTTACAATATAACATAGAGAATTGCGAAGTACATACGGATCTGAATGTTGCAGACCCGTTGACTAAAACCTCTCTCACAAAGAAAACAGGATCAAACCCCAGAACTCATTGAGACTTAATCACATGGTGATGTGAACTAGTTTAGACACTAGTAAACTCTTTGGATGTTGGTCACATGGCGATGTGACCTATCAGTGTTAATCACATGGCGATGTGAACTAGATTATTGACTCTAGTGCAAGTGGGAGACTATTCGAAATATGCCCTAGAGGCAATAATAAATTAGTTATTATTATTATATTTCCTTGTTCATGATAATCGTTTATTACCCATGCTATAATTGTATTGATAGGAAACTCAGATACATGTGTGGGTACATAGACAACACCATGTCCCTAGTAAGCCTCTAGTTGACTAGCTCGTTGATCAATAGATGGTTACGGTTTCCTGACCATGGACATTGGATGTCGTTGATAACGGGATCACATCATTAGGAGAATGATGTGATGGACAAGACCCAATCCTAAGCCTAGCACAAAGACCGTGTAGTTCGTATGCTAAAGCTTTTCTAATGTCAAGTATCATTTCCTTAGACCATGAGATTGTGCAACTCCGGATACCGTAAGAATGCTTTGGGTGTACCAAACGTCACAACGTAATCGGGTGGCTATAAAGGTGCACTACAGGTATCTCCGAAAGTGTACATTGGGTTGTACGAATCGAGACTGGGATTTGTCACTCCGGTTGACGGAGAGGTATCTCTGGGCCCACTCAGTAGGACATCATCATAATGTGCACAATGTGACCAAGGGGTTGATCACAGGATGATGTCTTACGGAACGACTAAAGAGACTTGTCGGTAACGAGATTGAACAAGGTATCGGCATACCGACGATCGAATCTCGGGCAAGTACAATACCGCTAGACAAAGGGAATTGTATACGGGATTGATTGAGTCCTTGACATCGTGGTTCATCCGATGAGATCATCGTGCAACATTTGGGAGCCAACATGGGTATCCAGATCCCGCTATTGGTTATTGACCGGAGAACGTCTCGGTCATGTCTGCATTGTTCCCGAACCCGTAGGGTCTACACACTTAAGGTTTGATGACGCTAGGGTTATAAAGGAAGTTTGTATGTGGTTACCTAATGTTGTTAGGAGTCCCGGATGAGATCCTGGACGTCACAAGGAGTTCCGGAATGGTCCGGAGGTAAAGATTTATATATGGGAAGTCCTGTTTTGGTCACCGGAAAAGTTTCGGGTTTTATCGGTAACGTACCGGGACCACCGGGAGGTTCCCGGGGATCCACCAAGTGGGGCCACCGGCCCCGGCGGGCTGCATATGCCAAGTGTGGGAGGGGACCAGCCCCAGGTGGGCTGGTGCGCCCCCCCCCCACAAGGGCCCAAGGCGCCTAGGGTTTGGGGGAGGGGGCGCACCCACCTAACTTGCGGGGCAAGTTTCCCCTCTCCCCCCTTGGCCGCACCCTAGATGGGTTTTGGGCTAGCCGCCGCCCCTAGGGGTGGAACCCTAGGTGGGGCGCAGCCCTCCCTCTCCCCCTATATATACTTGAGGACTTTGGGGCAGCCACGAGATGAGTTTGACCTCTCCCTGGCGCAGCCCTACCTCTCTCCCTCCTCCTCTCCCGCGGTGCTTGGCGAAGCCCTGCAGGATTGCCACGCTCCTCCATCACCACCACGCCGTTGTGCTGCTGCTGTACGGAGTCTTCATCAACCTCTCCCTCTCTCCTTGCTGGATCAAGGCGTGGGAGACGTCACCGGGCTGTACGTGTGTTGAACACGGAGGTGTCGTCCGTTCGGCACTAGGATCTCCGGTGATTTGGATCACGACGAGTATGACTCCTTCAACCCCGTTCTCTTGAACGCTTCCTCTTAGCGATCTACAAGGGTATGTAGATGCACTCTACTTCCCCTCGTAGCTGGTTTCTCCATAGATAGATCTTGGTGACACGTAGGAAAATTTTTGAATTTCTGCTACGTTTCCCAACACATATGTGTGTGTTGTGTTCGTGCGTGCGTGGTCGCGGCCATGCTTGGAGTTTTGGCGTTGTTTGTGTGTGGTCTTGCGGGCGTCTCACCTCAAACGCATCCCAGGACGATGCACGAGTTGCAGAGGAAATTCCCAAGCCTATGGCCTCTCGACCACAACTTCGTCTCATGGAAGCTGTTGGATGTGGACGGCCAGTATGAATTGAAGTCTAAGTGGCTCATCAAGGAGAAAAAGAAGAGGAACTCGAGTGGTTTCTCTGTGGAGAAGGGCAGAAGACATTTTGCTCTGAACATACTTGTTGATATGCCCATGAGAACGGGTACATTTTTCTACAGATTTTTGTGTTGCTGACGAGGGCTACACAACTTGTATTTACAAGTTGAACTTAAGCGTATCCTCTATAAAGTTCGTGGATGTTGGATGTTCTTTTGACATTGAACTGTTATGTGCTTGCAAAATCTGAAGTGTTGATCCATCAACATTCGCAGCGTCGCACCCCATTCTTGTACGTTATGTGTTTCAAGTGCTCAATGAAGTTTATGTTCTGAGGTCATGTATAACTACCTATGCATTCATGTACCTGTTGCTTCTCTCGCTCGTCTGTGCTGGTGGTGAATAGTTCAAATTCTTGGCAAATTTTGAAACGTTCAAATTGATAAACGTGGTAAGTTCGAACAAAAAACGAACCCTTAGCCAATTTCACCGATGAAAAAATAAGGAGTTCATGTATTACTAGTGCTCTCTCTGCTATCCTTACTATTTGTCCCTTTCTATTTTGGTGATGTCCACAGATTGACAAAAAAATTGTAGTGGAGAGTTCATGTATTACTAGCACATGAGTTCAAATTGTAAAAGTTCAAGTAAAAAGAAACCCCATGCAATTCAAATGGTAAAAGTACAAGTCGTAAAATAAGAGAAGTCCAAAGCATCGTTGTAAAAAATGTTTAGTTTAAAAATAATAATAATAAAACATCTTCTTTTAAAAAAATATCTTTCGGTTCGATGATACAAACCATACAAGTACAGAGGCGACGATAAAGTAAACCGTTGAAAACTTACGAGCAAAAAACATTACCCAAAAACAGAGCAAAGTCTAGTTAGTGAAAACACGCTTAGTACAAACCCATGCAAACTTCAGTACAAGTACTCTTTTTTCAGAGCAATTCAAAATTACTCTACAAAAAATAGCTCAGTACAAACACACACATATATCAGTACGAGTACTCTGTTTTTTCAGACGGGAAAACAACAGGATCCGTCTTGCCGTATTCAAAATTACGCTTAATCGATTGCGAATTTGAGAAAATGTTCAACATGCTTAAGTTTCGCATTTTCTGTAGCTTTCCAATGGTATATTATTTGCCCCATTTCAATAAACTTTTTAACAAAATCGCGTTCAAAACCAACTTTAACCGTATTTGAATTCATATTTGAACCATAAGGAATTAGAAAAAACTTTCTATACGCCAAAGTTGCGCATTTTCCATAGCTTTCTATACGACAAAGCGTTTGCAAACAACAGCGAAAATACTTTTGGCCCATGATTTCACCATTTTTCAAATTACTTTTAAATCTTACAGAATTTGAAAAAATAGTAGATATATGGAAGATGTGTATTTTCACAAGCTTTCCAACGCCATCTCATTTTCTCCATTCCGATAAACTGTTTGAAAATTAGGTCCAAAATACGATTCGTGTTTTCCTTTTTAAAAAAAACGGGTTTTTCAAAACTGCTCTTAAACTATATTTTTTTTGCAAAAACAAATTATAAGATTGTAATTTAGATGTCAAGAGCTTTTCAACGATATATTACACGCCCCATTTCGACAAAAAAAATTTGCAAAAAAATTTAAACTAAAGAAGACGATTTTTAACAGAAACAGAAAGCATCAGTTCAACCGTTTGAATTCATCAGTTCAAGTAGGGTAACAGAATAATATTTTGTTACGCGTAACAGAATAGCCCAGATGTATATACACTGCATGCTCAATGCAAGTGCACGTCATTGTTTGAAGCAAGTGTGCTGCAGTACTCACGCGAGTGAACTTCCCGTCGCAAAAAACTGCGCGTTGTGTTTTTTTGGTACCTTTTTTGCTCTAGTTTTTTAACCGTTTATCGGAACAAAGTGTGTAATATACCGTTGGAAAGCTATGGATTAGGCGTAACTTTGCCATGCTGAACACTTTTCGAGATTCCTCGCAGTTAAAGAGCAGTTTTGAAAATGGTGCGGCCCACAACGAGTGGCAGCGAGCGTGTTTTTCGTGTTTTTTCCTAAACCGCTCGTCGGAATGAAGCAAATGATACGCCGTTGGATAGATATCGTTGAGGCGCATCTTTTTCATATATAAATGTTTCTCTAATTCGTTAAGGTTTAAGAGCAGTTTCAAATTTACTAAATCGCGGGATTCCGTTTTTTTTTGAAATTTTTGCAATTTTTGGTACTGTTTTCGCTCTAATTTTGGAACCGTTTGTCGAAACGAGGCATGTAATATGTCGTTGGAAAGCTATGGACAAGGTGCAACTTTAATATGTTGAAATGTTTTTTAGATTCTTTACGGTTTTAATTTAATTTTGAAAATCATGCGGCGGACGACGAGTGGCAGCGGCCGTTTTTCGTGAAATTTTTACAAGCCGCTGGCCAGAATGATTCAAACGATACGCCGTTGGAAAGATATCAACGAGGCGCAATTTTTTCATGTAGAACACGCTCTCTAATTTCTTACGGTTTAAGAGTAATTTTGAATTTACCGAAATGCGGACACTCTGTTTTTCGCGACACCAAAATCGACGAAGGGACTGCATCAGACAGGAAAACGCATTGCTTCAAACTGAAAACCGCACTGCATGAGTCAGGCAAGTGAACTTCATGGTTTCTTTTGTCCAACAAAAGTTTTCTTAGACGAGGAAGTGGACGGCACTTCACATCGGGCGGAAGTGAACCGCAACACTATTGAGAAGTGGGCGGAAGTGTACTTCAAAGTCCTTCGGAGTGGACTTTATTTAAGACCGGAGTGTACTATATTTTCCTGTTTCTTTTTACTATAGAGTTTGATTTTCCCGTAGTGCACTGCATAATATTTTTTGGTTAAAGAAATATGCACTACGGTGACGAGGCAAGTGGACTGCATTTTTTATTTGCACGCTACACATTACACACAAGCATTCATCCACATCCATCTTTTACTCTCATTTCATCTCTGCATTTTCTCAAACAACAAAATGAATTTCTTTTAAAGGACAAGCCACGCTCTCTTGTCCTTTGTTATTGAGTGCAAAACAAATTATTTTCCCAAAAAATGAAAAACATGGGTGTCGGGCTGCTTCAACCGGCTGCATCAACCCTTTTTTATATGAAAATCAACCTCTCCATCATACCGATCGAACTGCAATGCACCAAACTTAAACAAAAACAAAAAAGTGTTCACTTCTGAAAGTGAGGGAACTACATAAGAAGAAGGACCTGCATGGGGGAGCGAATCTCTCCAACATACACACCGAACAACATCATCACTGGACAAAAATATTTCTTTGGCCGATGTCGTAGGCTGCTACTGCTAGTGAGGTTGCGCAAGAGAAATGTAGAAACCACACGGTGCCGCTGCTAGCCAGGTTGAATGGCGTCGTCCAAAGGGGCACCACCCAACTGCACAACCAGAGAAACTGCACTGCATGCGCGGAGTCGTCGGCTGCATCTTGGGCCGATGTGAATCGACACAACGAGACTGCAATCAACACAGCCGAAACGCATGCACTCACCGGACGCACTACACGCACACGGTCGCTTGAACTGCACGGGCGATGCTGTCCATGTGCTACACCGCCACCGAGCTGCACCACGGGCGCCACCGAACTGCAGAGAGCCCCCTTGCCCGGGGAGACACCGGAGGCATGAGCGACCTGGACCCATCAGCGTCAAGTCCAGGATGGGGAGGAGGCGAGATGGGGGAGCCGGCCCAGCCATGGCGGCGCGGGTCCAGGCGAGACGCGATGTAGGCGGATCCCACCGGATACAGCACACGGAGAGGTCACTGGGACGGGGTGACCGCCATGGATGGGGAGGAGGCAGTGGCACTGGCTGGCGCTGGTGGGAGGGGGTGGACCGGGGGGGCCTGGATCGGGCGGTGTGGCATCGTGGGGGGCTGGCACAGATCCGGCGGTGAGGTGTTGTGGGGAGCCGCCGCGGCCTTGGTCCGATGGCCGTGCCCCGGGCCTGTGGCGGCTAGATCCGGTAGGATCCGTCTGGCGGTGGCCGGATCGCGCGCGGGGCCGGGGCGCTGCGTGGCTTGGCGAGGTGTCGGCGGGGTAGGTGCGGGGCGAAGGCCGGTCGATGGAGCGGTGGAGTGGATCCGGGAAGGCAGGGCCATGGCGCGGCCAGGGAGAAGCCAGGAGGAGGAGCGCCCGGGTGGTGGGGGGCCGCGCCCACGAGGCCATGAAGAAGGTCAGGATGGGGAGGGGAATCGTGCGTGAGGTGAGGGTGGGCACGAGGGAGCTGCACTGCCGAGTGGTGGGGGTGGTCGGGGATGGGTATGGATATTTTTGGGTTGCAGTTCGGTGGAGTCCGCGGCGTGGGCGTGTTAGCAGAATAAGCTCATGTGTTAGCAGAATAAGCTCTTAAGGGGTGTTATTAGAATACACCTATCATATATATATATATATATATATATATATATATATATATATATATATACATGTTATTCTACTGTAGACAGAACAAATCACACGGCTTATTAGCAGCAATCGTCTATGTAATTATTGGTCTTCAAACACATTTCTGATTATGGACCTATTTGTCGCGTATCACACACATCTTGTTCAGTTGAACCGTTTCCATTGTGTTGCCTAATCACACACCGTTCGTCCTAGTGAACCGTATGCTGTATATCGCACACGCCTTCATCTGGCTGCCCGTTTCTTTTGTTCCTCCTCATCCCAAACAGTTAACTGAACTGAACAGTATGCCCTGCATTGCACACGCAACTAAAATCTGAACCACGTTTGATACATCCATCATCGCAAACGTTTTACACCTTTTGATGGTGTTTTTACACCACCGTTTGCGATTATGGCGTCGTACATAGTTTCGTCGAAGGGTCTCTGATCGTAGTGTCGCGTTTGGACCATCCCGCAGTAGTGCATTGCAAGAAAACCCAATCCAGTTGGCCCAATCAAATCAATAGTTCGAAGAGACTTGCAAAGATATCAAATCATGCATATAAGAATTCAGAGGAGATTCAAAAAATATTCATAGATAAGCTGATCATAAATCCACAATTCATCAGATCTCGGCAAACACACCGCAAAAGAGTATTACATCGAATAGATCTCCAAGAACATCGAGGAGAACTTTGTATTGAGAATCAAAGAGAGAGAAGAAGCCATCTAGCTACTAGCTATGGACCCGGAGGTCTGTGGTAAACTACTCACGCTTCATCGGAGAGGTAATGGTGTTGATGTAGAAGCCCTCCATGATCGAATCCCCCTCCGTCAGGACGCCGAAAAAGGTCCCTAGATGGGATCTCACGGGTACAGAAGGTTGCGGCAGTGGAAAAGTGGTTTTGTGGCTCCCCTGGAAGGTTTTGGGATATTTGAGAATATATAGGTGGAAGAAATAGGTCGGTGGAGTCACGAGGGGCCCACAAGGGTGGGGGGAGCGCCCTACCCCCTGGGCGTGCCTCTCGACCTTGTGGCCACCTCATGGCTTTCCTGACGTGCACTCCAAGCCCTCTGGATGTATTTTGGTCCAAGAAAAATCATCGCGAAAGTTTCATTCCGTTTGGACTCCGTTTGGTATTCCTTTTCTGCGAAACTCTAAAACAAGGAAAAAATAAGAACTGGCATTGGGCTCTAGGTTAATAGGTTAGTCCCAAAAATCATATAAAATAGCATATTAATGCATATAAAACATCCAAAACAGACAATATAATAGCATGGAACAATAAAAAATTATAGATACGTTGGAGACGTATCAAGCATCCCCAAGCTTAATTCATGCTCGTCCTCGAGTAGGTAAATGATAAAAATAGAATTTTTGATGTGGAATGCTACCTAACATATTTATCCATGTAATTCTCTTTGTTGTGCCATGAATGTTCAGATCCATATGATTCAAAACAAAAGTTTAATATTGACATAAAAACAACAATACTTCAAGCATACTAACAAGATAATTATGTCTTCTCAAAATAACATGGCCAAAGAAAGCTTATCCCAACAAAATCATATAGCTGGCTATGCTCCATCTTCATCACACAAAATATTTAAATCATGCACAACCCGATGACAAGCCAAGCAATTTTTTCATACTTTTGATGTTCTCAAACTTTTTCAACTTTCACGCAATACATGAGCGTGAGCCATGGTCATAGCACTATAGGTGGTATAGACGGTGGTTGTGGAGAAGACAAAAGGAAGGAGATAGTCTCGCATCAACTAGGCGTATCAATGGGCTCTGGAGATGCCCATCAATAGATATCAATGTGAGTGAGTAGGGATTGCCATGCAACGGATGCACTAGAGCTATATGTTTATGAAAGCTCAAAAAGAAAACTAAGTGGGTGTGCATCCAACTTGCTTGCTCATGAAGACCTAGAGCGTTTTGAGGAATCCCATCGTTATAATATACAAGCCAAGTTCTATAATGAAAAAATTCCCACTAGTATATGAAAGTGACAATGTAGGAGACTCTCTATCATGAAAATCATGGTGCTACTTTGAAGCACAAGTGTGGCAAAAGGATAATAACATTGTCCCCTCTCTCTTTTTCTCTCTTTTTTGGGCCTTCTCCTTTTTTATTTGGCCTTTTCTCTTTCTTTTTTTTCCTCCCATGGGACAATGCTCAAATAATGAAGATCATCACACTTTTATTTACTTACAACTCAAAAATTACAACTCGATACTAGAACAAAATATGACTCTATGTGAATGCCTCCGGTGGTGTATCGGGATGTGCAATGAATCAAGAGTGACATGTATAAAAAAATGATGAACGGTGGCTTTGCCACAAATACGATGTCAACTACATGATCATGCAAAACAATATAACAATGATGATGTGTGTCATAATAAACAGAATGGTGGAAAGTTGCATGGCGATATATCCGGAATGGCTATGGAGATGCCATAATAGGTAGGTATGGTGGTTGTTTTGAGGAAGGTATAAGGTGGGTGTATGGTACCGGCAAAAGTTGCACGGTACAAGAGAGGCTAGCAATGGCGGAAAGGTGAGAGTGCGTATAATCCATGGACTCAACATTCGTCATAAAGAACTCACATACTTATTGCAAAAATCTATTAGTCATCAAAGCAAAGTACTACATGCATGCTCCTAGGGGGATAGATTGGTAGGAAAAGACCATCGCTCGTCCCCGACCGCCACTCATAAGGAAGACAATCAAAAAATATCTCATGCTCCAACTTTGTTACATAACGGTTCACCGTACGTGCATGCTACAAGACTCACAAACCTTAACACAAGTATTTCTCAAATTCACAACTACTTACTAGCATGACTCTGATATCACCATCTTCATATCTCAAAACAATCATAAGGAATCAAACTTCTCATAGTATTCAATGCACTTTATATGGAAGTTTTTATTATATCCCTCTTGGATGCCTATCATATTAGGACTAAATTTATAACCCAAGCAAATTACCATGATGTTTTAAAGACTCTTAAAATAATATAAGTGAAGCATGAGAGTTCATCAATTTCTATAAAATAAAACCACTGACGTGCTCTAAAAAATATAAGTGAAGAACTAGAGCAAAATTCCCTAGCTCAAAAGATATAAGTGAAGCACATAGAGTATTCTAATAAATCACGACTCATGTGTGTGTCTCTCAAAAGGTGTGTACAGCAAGTATGAATGTGGCAAACTAAAAATCAAAGACTCAAATCATACAATACGCTCCAAGCAAAACACATATCATGTGGTGAATAAAAATATAGCCTCAAGTAAAGTTACTGATAGACGAAGACGAAAGAGGGGATGCCTTCCGGGGCATCCCCTAGCTTAGGATCTTGGTATCCTTGAATATTACCTTGGGGTGCCTTCGGCATCCCCAAGCTTAGGCTCTTGCCACTCCTTATTCCGTAGTCCATCAAATCCTTACCCAAAACTTGCAAACTTCACAACACAAAACTCAACAGAAAATCGCATAAGCTCCGTTAGTATAAGAAAATAAATCACCACTTTTGGTACTGTTGTGAACTCATTCTTTATTTATATTGGTGTAATATCTACTGTATTCCAACTTTTCCATTGTCCATACCCCCCGATACTAGCCACAGATGCATCAAAATAAGCAAACAACACGCGAAAAATAGAATCTGTCAAAAACAGAACAGTCTGTAGCAATATGTAACTCTCGAATACTTTTGTAACTCCAAAAATTCTGAAAAATTAGGACAACCTTGGAATTTGTGTATCAATACGGTGCAAAAAGAATCATATCAAAAGCACGCTTCTGTGAATTATGAAAATTATTTTCCTGGGCGTAGAAGTTTCTAATTCTCAGCAGGATCAAAACAACTATCACCGTAAGCTATCCCAAAGGTCTTACTTGGCACAAACACTAATTAAAACACAAAACCACATCTAACCAGAGGCTAGATGAATTATTTAATGCAAAACAGGACCTAAAAAACAAAAACAAAAATAAAATTTGGTTGCCTCGCAACAAGCGCTATTGTTTAACGCCCTTAGCTAGGCATAAAACATGAATAGATCTAGGTATTGTCATCTTTGGTTTTTATTTTTTTAATTGAATTATGCTTAAATCCGGGAGGTTCTTTGCGTTTCTCCTCATATTCGGAAATCTTTAGATCTAGAGCATCCAACCGCTTATTGCAAAGAGTGATCAACATATTCATGCGGTGGAGGTTTCCACTAACATTTTTGGGGGGCTCAAGAGATTTTTGCAAAATTTTCGTTACTTCACACAGTTTCTCAAAAACTTGTGTTCCCTCTTGAGTTTGATGTAGTCCCTTTTGTGTGGTAAATATTCCTACTATTCCTTCTATTATTTCATAAGCAATGTTGGGATCAATTTCAATAAAATTCCCTTTAGCAGCGAAATCCAAAAGTTGCCTATGGGACATGTTTAGCCCAACATAGAAATTGCGAAGTAAAATCTCAAATCTCCCTCTATGGTGCAATTGCGGAAAGATTCTATCTCCTTGCCTCTGTTTGAAATGAAGAACCTCAAAGCCAGGAGACAAAGGAGGAGTAAAAGTGCTAGCCATGAGAGCAAGGCAAGCGATCGAACATACAAGCAAACAAAAAGCAAATGAAGGAAAGAGGGGCAAAGAAAAGGCAAATCTTTTTGAAAATCATTTTAGAAGTGGGGCAGAGGAAAATGAGAGGCGAATGGAAAATAATGTAATGCGAGGGATGAGAGTTTATGATGGGTACTTGGTATGTCTCGGCTTGGCGTAGATCTCCCCAGCAATGGCGCCAGAAATTCTTCCTGCTACCTCTTGAGCTTGCATTGGTTTTTCCCTTGAAGAGGAAAGGGTGATGCAGCAAAGTAGAGTAAGTAGTTCCCTCGGCTTTTGAGAACCAAGGTATCAATCAAGTAGGAGACAACGCACAAGCAACCGAATACCTACACAAACACACACCAACTTGTACCCAACGTGACAAAGGTGTTGTCAATCCCTTCACAGTATATTTGCAAAGTGAGATCTGATATAGATGCATAAACGGTAAAGTAATATTTTTGGAATTTTTGGTTTATGGAACAGAAAGTAAAAGATTGCAAAGAAAGTAAATAGGAAATTATAATTGTAGATCGGAAACTCATATGATGGAAGGTAGACCCGGGGGCCATAGGTTTCACTAGAGGCCTCTCTCAAGATAGAAAATATTATGGTGGGTGAACAAATTACTGCCGAGCAATTGATAGAAAAGCGCAAAGTTATGACGATATCTAAGGAAATGATCATGAATATAGGCATCACGTCTGTATCAAGTAGACCGACTCCTTCCAGTATCTACTACTACTACTCCACACATCGACCGCTATCCAGCATGCATCTAGAGTATTAAGTTCATAAGAACAGAGTAACGCATAAAGAAAGAAGACAGGATGTAGAGGAATTAACTCAAGCAATATGATGAAAACCCCATCTTTTTATCCTCGATGGCAACAACCATACGTGTTGGTTCCCCTTCTGTCACTATGATCGAGCACCGCAAGATTGAACCCAAAGCTAAGCACTTCTCCCATTGCAAGAAAAACCAATCTAGTTGGCCAAACCAAATCGATAGTTTGAAGAGACTTGCAAAGATATCAAATCATGCATATAAGAATTCATAGGAGATTCAAATAATATTCATAGATAAGCTGATCCTAAATCCACAATTAATTGGATCTCGGCAAACACACCGCAAAAGAGTATTACATCGAATAGATCTCCTAGAACATCAAGGAGAACTTTGTATTGAGAATCAAAGAGAGAGAAGAAGCCATCTAGCTACTAGCTATGGACCCGAAGGTCTGTGGTAAACTACTCACGCTTCACGGGAGAGGTAATGTATTGATGTAGAAGCCCTCCGTGATTGAATCCCCCTCCGGCTGGACGCCAGAAAAGGCCCCTAGATGGGATCTCACGAGTACAGAAGGTTGCGGCTATGGAAAAGTGGTTTCGTGGCTCCCCTAGAAGGTTTTGGGATATTTTAGAATATATAGGTGGAAGAAATAGGTCGGTCGAGTCACGAGGGGCCCACAAGGGTGGGGGCGTGATACGTCCATTTTGCATCATGCTTTTATATCAATATTTATTGAATTATGGGCTGTTATTACACGTTATATCACAATACTTATGGATATTCTCTCTTATTTTACAAGGTTTATCATGAAGAGGGAGAATGAAATTTGGGATTACATTTGGAAAAGGAGCAAATATTGTAAACCTATTACGCATGACTCCAAAAGTCCTAAAACTCCACGGAAGTCATTTTTGGAATTATTAAGAATTATTGAGCAAAGAAAGTACTAGAGGGGGCCCACACCCTAGCCACGAGGGTGGGGGCGCGCCCTCCCTTACAGGGCGCGCCCCCTATCTCGTGGGCCCCCTGGTGGCCCTCCGGTGCCCCTCTTCTGCTATATGAAGGCTTTTACCCTGGAAAAAAATCATAAGCAAGGTTACGGGACAAAATTCCGCCGCCACGAGGCGAAACCTTGGCGGAACCAATTTAGGGCTCCGGCGGAGCTGTTCTGTTGGGGAAACTTCCCTCCGGGAGGGGGACATCATCACCATCGTCATCACCAACGATCATCTCATCGGGAGGGGGTCAATCTCCATCAACATCTTCACCATCACCATCTCCTCTCAAAACCCTAGTTCATCTCTTGTATCCAATCTTGTATCAAAACCACAAATTGGTACCTGTGGGTTGCTAGTAGTGTTGAATACTCCTTGTAGTTGATACTCATTGGTTTACTTGGTGGAAGATCATATATTTAGATCCTTAATGCATATTAATACTCCTCTGATCATGAACATGAATATGCTTTGTGAGTAGTTACGTTTGTTCCTGAGGACATGGGTGAATTCTTGCTATTAGTAGTCATGTGAATTTGTTATTCGTTCGATATTTTGATGAGATGTATGGTGTCTCTCCTCTAGTGGTGTTATGTGAACGTCGACTACATGACACTTCACCATTATTTGGGCCTAGATGAAGGCATTGGGAAGTAATAAGTAGATGATGGGTTGCTAGAGTGACAGAAGCTTAAACCCTAGTTTATGCGTTGCTTCGTAAGGGGCTGATTTGGATCCACTAGTTTCATGCTACGGATGCTTGCAATAGGGGTTAATCATAAGTGGGATGCTTGTCCAAGAAAGGGCAGTACCCAAGCACCAGTCCACCCACATATCAAATTATCAAAATACCGAACGTGAATCATATGAGCGTGATGAAAACTAGCTTGACGATAATTCCCATGTGTCCTCGGGAGCGCTTTTTCTCATTATAAGAAATTTTCCAGGCTTGTCCTTTGCTACAAAAAGGATTGGGCCACCTTGCTGCACCTTATTTACTTTCATTGCTTGTTACCTGTTACAAATTATCTTATCACAAAACTATCTATTACCTACAATTCCAGTGCTTGCAGAGAATACCTTACTGAAAACCGCTTATCATTTCCTTCTGCTCCTTGTTGGGTTCGAAACTCTTACTTATCGAAAGGACTACGATAGGTCCCCTATACTTGTGGGTCATCAAGACTCTTTTCTGGCACTGTTTCCGGGGAGTGAAGCGCCTTTGGTGAGTGGAACTTGGTAAGGAAACATTTATATAGTGTGCTGAAATTTACTGTCACTTGTTACTATGGAAACTAATCCTTTGAGGGGCTTGTTCGGGGCATCTTCGCCCCGACCAGTAGAGCAAAGAGTTGCTCCTCAACCTACTTAATTTATTGAAAATGTTTACTTTGAGATTCCTTCGGGTATGATAGAGAATCTGCTTGCTAATCCCTTTGCAGGCGATGGAACATTGCATCCTGATTTACACCTTATCTATGTGGATGAAGTTTGTGGATTATTTAAGCTTGCAGGTATTCCTGATGATGTTGTTAAGAGGAAGGTCTTCCCTTTATCTTTGAAGGGAGATGCATTGACATGGTATAGGCTATGTGATGATACGGGATCTTGGAACTATAAACGATTGAAATTGGAATTTCACCAGAAGTTCTATCCTATGCATCTTTTCCATCGTGATCGTAATTATATATATAATTTTTGGCCTCGCGAAGGAGAAAGTATCGCTCAAGCTTGGGGGAGGCTTAAGTCAATGTTATATTCATGCCCCAATCATGAGCTCTCAAGAGAGATGATTATTCAAAAAAAAAATTATGCTCGGCTTTCTCTCAATGATCGCACCATGCTTGATACTTCCTGTGCAGGTTCATATATGCTAAAGACTATTGAATTCAAGTGGCATTTATTGGAAAGAATTAAACAAAACTCTGAAGATTGGGGTTCCGACGATAGTAAGGACTCAGGTATGACACCTAAGTTTGATTGTGTTAAATCTTTTATGGATACCGATGCTTTTTGTGGATTTAGCGCTAAATATGGACTTGACTCTGAGATAGTAGCTTCTTTCTGTGAATCTTTTGCTACTCACGTTGACCTCCCTAAGGAGAAGTGGTTTAAATATAATCCTCCCACTGAAGTAAAAGTAGTTGCACCTATTACATTTGAAGAAAAGACTATCACTTATAATGATCCTATCGTTCCTACTACTTATGTTGAGAAACCACCTTTTCCTGTTAGAATAAAGGATCATGCTAAAGCATCAACTGTGGTTTGTAAGAGTAATACTAGAACATATACACCTCCTGAGCGAATTAAAGTTGAATCTAGTATTGCTATGGTCAAAGCTCTCTTGGCCGATAGTATAGATGGGCATGTTATTTACTTCTATGAGGAAGCTGCTAATATTGCTAAACCCGATGCTAAGATACATAGACCTGTTGTAGGCATGCCTGTTATTTCTGTTAAAATAGGAGATCATTGTTATCATGGCTTATGTGATATGGGTGCTAGTGCTAGTGCAATACCTTTTTCCTTATATGAAGAAATTATGCATGATATTGCACCAGATGAGTTAGAAGATATTGATGTTACAATTAAGCTTGCCAATAGAGATACTATTACACCATTTTGGATTGTTAGATATGTTGAAGTCTTGTGTGGGAAAGTTAAATATCCTGCCGATTTTCTTGTTCTTGGTTCCCCACAAGATAGCTTTTGTCCCATTATTTTTGGTAGACCCTTCTTGAATACTGTTAATGCTAAGATTGATTGTGAAAAGGATGTTATTACAATTGGCTTGGGGGATATGAAACATGAGTTTAGTTTTGCTAAGTTCCGTAGACAACCCCATGATAAAGAATTGCCTAGTAAGGATGAAATTATTGGTGTTGCTTCTATTGCCGTGCCTCCTACTGATCCGTTAGAACAATATTTTCTAGACCATGAAAATGATATGTTTATGAATGAAAGAAGGGAAATAGATGAAGTATTCCTTCAACAGGGTCCTATTCTGAAACACAACTTGCCTGTTGAAATCCTAGGGGATCCCCCTCCACCCAAGGGTGTTCCCGTGTTTGAGCTCAAACCATTGCCTGATAATCTTAAATATGCTTATCTTGATGAAAAGAAGATATATCCTGTTATTATTAGTGCTAACCTTTCAGAGCAAGAAGAGGAAAGATTATCGAAAACTTTGAAGAAGCACCGTGCTGCTATTGGATATACTCTGGATGATCTTAAGGGCATTAGTCCCACTTTATGCCAACACAAAATTAAATTGGATGAAGGCTCCAAACCAGTTAGAGATCATCAATGACGGTTAAATCCTGAGATGAAAGAAGTGGTAAGAAAGGAGATACTAAAGCTTCTTGAGGCAGGTATAATTTATCCCGTTGCTGATAGTGATTGGGTAAGTCCTGTCCATTGCATCCCTAAGAAGGGAGGTATTATTGTCGTTCCTAATGATAAAGATGAATTGATTCCGCAAAGAATTATTACAGGTTACAGGATGGTAATTGATTTCCATAAATTAAATAAAGCTACTAAGAAAGATCATCACCCTTTACCTTTTATTGATCAAATGCTAGAAAGACTATCCAAACACACACATTTCTGCTTTCTAGATGGTTATTCTGGTTTCTATCAAATACCTGTCACGGAGGATCAATCAAAAACTACTTTTACGTGCCCTTCGGTACTTTTGCTTATAGACGTATGCCTTTTGGTTTATGTAATGCACCTGTTACCTTTCAAAGATGCATGATGGCTATATTCTCTGACTTTTGTGAAAAGATTTGTGATGGATGACTTCTCTGTTTATGGATCCTCTTTTGATGATTGCTTCAGCAACCTTGATCGAGTTTTGCAGAGATGTGAAGACACTAGTCTTGTCTTGAATTGGGAAAAGTGTCACTTTATGGTTAATGAAGGCATTGTCTTGGGGCATAAAATTTCTGAAAGAGGTATTCAAGTTGATAAAGCTAAAGTTGATGCTATTGAAAAGATGCCATGTCCCAAGGACATTAAAGGTATAAGAAGTTTCCTTGGTCATGCCAGTTTTTATAGGAGGTTCATTAAGGACTTTTGTAAAATCTCTAGGCCTCTGACTAATTTATTGCAAAAAGATATTCCTTTTGTCTTTGATGATGATTGCGTAGAAGCATTTGAAATTCTTAAGAAGCTTTGATCACTTCACCTATTGTTTAGCCACATGATTGGAATTTACCCATTGAAATTATGTGTGATGCTAGTGATTATGCTGTAGGTGTTGTTCAAGGGCAAAGAGTTGATAAGAAATTAAATGTTATCCAGTATGCTAGTAAAACTCTTCATACTGCCCAAAGAAATTATGCTACCACTGAAAAAGAATTCTTAGCAGTTGTATTTGCTTGTGATAAGTTCGGACCTTATATTGTTGATTCTAAAGTTACTATTCACACTGATCATGCTGCTATTAAATATCTTATGGAAAATAAAGATGCTAAACCTAGACTTATTAGATGGGTTCTCTTGCTCCAAGAATTTGATTTGCATATTATTTATAGAAAGGGAGCTGAGAACCCCGTTGTAGACAACTTGTCTAGGTTAGAGAATGTTCTTGTTGACCCACTACCTATTGATGATAACTTTCCTGATGAACAATTAGCGGTCATTAATGCTTCTCGTACTGCTTCGTAGTATGCTGATTATGCTAATTACATTGTTGCTAAATTTATACCACCTAGTTTCACATACCAACAAAAGAAAAAGTTCTTTTATGATTTAAGACATTACTTCTGGGATGACCCACACCTTTATAAAGAAGGAGTAGATGGTGTTATTAGACGTTGTGTACTTGAGCATGAATAGGAACAGATCCTACACAAGTGTCACTCTGAACCATATGGAGGACACCACGCTGGAGATAGAACTGCACATAAGGTATTGCAATCCGGTTTTTATTGGCCTACTCTCTTCAAAGATGCTCGTAAGTTTGTCTTGTCTTGTGATGAATGTCAAAGAATTGGTAATATTAGTAGACGTCAAGAAATGCTATGAATTATTCTCTTGTTATTGAACAATTTGATGTTTGGGGCTTTGATTATATGGGACCTTTTCCTGCCTCTAATGGATTTACACATATTTTAGTTGTTGTTGATTACGTTACTAAGTGGGTAGAAGCTGTTCCAACTAGTAGTGCTGATCATAACACCTCTATTAAGATGCTTAAAGAAGTTATTTTTCCGAGGTTTGGAGTCCCTAGATACTTAATGACTGATGGTGGTTCACATTTTATTCATGGTGCTTTTCGTAAAATGCTTGCTAAGTATGATGTTAATCATAGAATGGAATCTCCTTATCACCCACAGTCTAGCGGTCAAGTAGAGTTGAGTAATAGAGAGCTCAAATTAATTTTGCAAAATACTGTTAATAGATCTAGAAAGAATTGGTCCAAGAAACTTGATGATGCATTATGGGCCTATAGAACTGCATATAAAAATCCTATGGGTATGTCTCCGTATAAGATGGTTTATGGGAAAGCTTGTCACTTACCTCTCGAACTTGAACATAAGGCATATTGGGCTATTAAAGAGCTCAGCTATGATTTCAAACTTGCCGGTGAGAAGAGGTTATTTGATATTAGCTCACTTGATGAATGGAGAACCCAAGCCTATGAGAATGCCAAGTTGTTCAAAGAAAAAGTTAAAAGATGGCATGACAAAAGAATACAAAAGCGTGAGTTTAACGTAGGTGAGTATGTGTTGCTATTCAACTCTCGTTTAAGATTTTTTGCAGGAAAACTTCTCTGTAAATGGTAAGGTCCTTACGTTATCGAGGAGGTCTATCATTCCGGTGCCATAAAAATCAACAACTTCGAAGGCACAAGTCCGAGGGTGGTGAACGGTCAAAGAATTAAACATTATTTCTCAGGTAATCCTATAAATGTTGAAACTAATATTATTGAAACCGTAACCCCGGAGGAATACACAAGGAACACTTTCCAGAACGTTTCAGACTCCGAAAAGGAATAGGTATGTGGTACGGTAAGTAAACCGACTCCAAAACAATTCTAATGGCAATTTTTCTCCGTTTTGGAATATTTAAGAATTTAGGGAAGCAAGAAGTAATCCAGGAAGGACACGAGGCCTCCACGAGGGTGGAGGGCACGCCCACCCTTACTGGGCGCGCCCCCTACCTCGTGGGCACCTCGTGTGCCTCCCGGACTCCGTTTTCTTGCACGATACTTCTTTTGGTCAGTAAAAATTCATTATATAATCTCCCAAAGATTTTGACCACCGTATCACGCAAAAATCTTCTATTTTCATTTCGAGCTGTTTTTCTGACAGATTTAGAGCAAGATGTCTTCTCAGGAGTCAGTCGGGGAGAGTCGGGTGTCTCACCCGACACCAGGCCCATGAGCAAACAGCGATGCTTATCACTTTGGGCCATCAACGGAGGACGAGATGGAGGCCGACTTGAAAAGGATAGATGCCATGCAAGAGGATCAAGAAGTTACCTCTCGCTTCCAAGCAGGATTCATGATGGGGGAACTATAGAGCTCGGCAGTTCCAAACTCGGTCATCCCTTCCAATGTTAAATTTATTATGAAAATATGAAAAAGAGTGTCACTTGTTCTCCAGAAGCTATGCAGCACCCCTGGGTAAAAGGAGCCTTAGCTGTCACGTGCAAGCTCCGCAAGGAAAATATGGACCTCAAACAACAAGTCAATAAGCTCGAGGAAGAGAATCGTATCCTGAGGGGCATCTGTCGGTGTCAAAACCGGCGGATCTCGGGTAGGGGGTCCCGATCTGTGCGTCTGAGGCTAATGGTAATAGGAGGCAAGGGACATGATGTTTTACCCAGGTTCGGGCCCTCTCGATGGAGGTAAAACCCTACTTCTTGCTTGATTGACCTTGAGGAAGCGATGATGAGCCCAGATTCCACGAAATGGCTTGAGGCCATGAAATCTGAGATGGGATCCATGTATGAGAACAAAGTGTGGACTTTGGTGGAGTTGCCCTATGATCGGCAAGCCATATTGTATAAATGGATCTTCAAGAGGAAGACAGATGCTGAAAGTAGTGTTACTATCTACAAAGCTCGACTTGTCACAAAAAAAAATTCGACAAGTTCAAGGTGTTGACTACAATGAGATTTTCTCAACTGTAGCGATGTTTAAGTCTGTCCGAATCATATTAGCAATAGCCACATTTTATGAAATCTGGCAAATGGATGTCAAAACTGCATTCCTTAATGGTTTTTTAAAGAAGAGTTGTATATGATGCAACCAGAAGGTTTTGTCAATCCTAAAGGTGCTAACAAAATGTGCAAGCTCCAGCGATCCATCTTTGGACTGGTGCAAGCATCTCAGAGTTGGAATATACGCTTTGATAAGTTGATCAAAGCATATAGTTTTATACAGACTTGCGGTGAAGCCTGTATTTACAATAAAGTGAGTGGGAGCACTACCGCCTTTCTGATAAATATATGTGAGTAACATAGTGTTGATCAGAAATGATGTAGAATTTTTTTGGAAAGCATAAAGGAGTATTTGAAAGGAGTTCTTTAAAAGAAAGACCTCAGTAAAAGCTACTTACATATTGAGCATCAAGATCTATTGAGATAGATCAAGATGCTTGATAAGTTTTTCAAATAAGTACATACCTTGTCAAGATTTTGAAGTAGTTCAAAATGGAACAGCCAAAGAAAAAGTTCTTGCCTGTGTTGCCAAGGTGTGAAGTTGAGTAAGACTCAAATCCCGACCACGGCAGAAAATAGAAAAGAGAATGAAAGTCATTCCCTATGCCTCAGTCATAGGTTCTATAAAGTATGATATGCTATGTACCAGACCTATTGTATACCTTGCTCTGAATTTGGCAAGGGAGTACAATAGTGATATAGGAGTAGATCAGTGGACATTGGTCAAGAATATCCTTAGTGAGGACTAAGGAAATATTTCTCGATTATGGAGGTGATAAAAGAGCCCGTCGTCAAGAGTTACATCGATGCAAGCTTTTTACACCGATCCAGATGACTCTAAGTCTCAATCTGGATACATATTGAAAGTGGGAGCAATTAGCTAGAGTAGCTCCGTGCGAGCATTGTAGACATAGAATATTTGCAAAATACATACGGCTCTGAATGTGACAGATCCGTTGACTAAGCTTCTCTCACGAGCAAAACATGATCATACCTTAGTACTCTTTGGGTGTTAATCACATAGCGATGTGAACTAGATTATTGAATCTAGTAAACCTTTTGGGTGTTGGTCACATGATGATGTGAACTATGGATGTTAATCACATACAGATGTGAATATTGGTGTTAAATCACATGACGATGTGAACTAGATTATTGACTCTAGTGCAAGTGGGAGATCAAGGAAATATGCCCTAGAGGCAATAATAAAGTTATTATTTATTTCCTTATTTCATGATAAATGTTTATTATTCATGCTAGAATTGTATTAACCGGAAACTTGATACATGTGTGAATACATAGACAAACAAAGTGTCACTAGTATGCCTCTACTTGACTAGCTCGTTGAATCAAATATGGTTAAGTTTCCTAGCCATAGACATGAGTTTTCATTTTATTAACGAGATCACATCATTAGGAGAATGATGTGATTGACTTGACCCATTCCGTTAGCTTAGCACTTGATCGTTTAGTATGTTGTTATTGCTTTCTTCATGACTTATACATGTTCCTATGACTATGAGATTATGCAACTCCGTTTACCGGAGGAACACTTTGTGTGCTACCAAACGTCACAACGTAACTGGGTGATTATAAAGGATCTCTACAGGTGTCTCCAAAGGTACATGTTGGGTTGGCGTTTTTCGAGATTAGGTTTTGTCACTACGATTGTCGGAGAGGTATCTCTGGGCCCTCTCGATAATGCACATCACTATAAGCCTTGCAAGCAATGTAGCTAACGAGTAAAGAGACTTGCCGGTAACGAGATTGAACTAGGTATTGAGATACCGACGATCGAATCTCGGCCAAGTAACATACCGGTGACAAAGGGAACAACGTATGTTGTTATGCGGTTTGACCGATAAAGATCTTCGTAGAATATGTGGGAGCCAATATGAGCATCCAGGTTCCGCTATTGGTTATTGACCGGAGACGTGTCTCGGTCATGTCTGCATTGTTCTCGAACCCGTAGGGTCCGCACGCTTAAAGTTCGATGCGGTTATATTATGAGTTTATGAGTTTTGATGTACCGAAGGAGTTCGGAGTCCCGGATGAGATCGAGGACATGACGACGAGTCTCGAAATGGTCGAGACGTAAAGATCGATATATTGGACGACTATATTCGGACTTCGGAAAGGTTCCGAGTGATTCGGGTATTTTTGGTAGTACCGGAGAGTTACGGGAATTCGCCGGGGAGTATATGGGCCTTATTGGGCCATACGGGAATAGAGGAGAGAGGCCAAAAGGAAGGAGGCCTGCGCCCCCCTTCTGGTCGAATTGGACAAGGGGTGCAGCCCCCTTTTCCTTCTCCCTCTCCTCCTCTTTCCTTCTCTCCTACTCCAACAAGGAAAGGAGTAGGACTCCCCCCTTGGGGCGCCCTCCTTGGCCGGCCGCCCCCTCCCCCTTGGCTCCTTTATATACGGGGGCAGGGGGCACCTCTAGACACAACAATTATTCTCTTGATCTCTTAGCCGTGTGCGGTGCCCCCCTCCACAATAGTCCTTCTCGATAATATTGTAGCGGTGCTTAGGAGAAGCCCTGCGACGTTAGAACATCAAGATCGTCACCACGCCATCGTGCTGACGGAACTCTCCCTCGACACTCGGCTGGATCGGAGTAGGAGGGACGTCATCGAGCTGAACGTGTGCTAGAACTCGGAGGTGCCGTAGTTTCGGTGCTTGATCGGTCGGGCCGTGAAGACGTACGACTACATCAACCGCGTTGTTCTAACGCTTTCGCTTTCGGTCTACGAGGGTACGTGGACAACACTCTCCCCTCTCATTGCTATGCATCATCATGATCTTGCATGTGCGTAGGAAAATTTTGAAATTACTACGTTCCCCAACAGTGGTATCAGAGCCAGGTTTTATGCGTAGATGCTATATGCACGAGTAGAACACAAGTGAGTTGTGGGCGATACAAGTCATACTGCTTACCAGCATGTCATACTTTGGTTCAGCGGTATTGTTGGATGAAGCGGCCCGGACCGACATTACGCTTACGCTTACGCGAGACTGGTTTTACCGCCGTGCTTTGCACACAGGTGACTAGCGGGTGTCAGTTTCTCCAACTTTAGTTGAACCGAGTGTGGCTACGCCCGGTCCTTGCGAAGGTTAAAACATCACTAACTTGACGAACTATCGTTGTGGTTTTAATGCGTAGGTAAGAACGGTCCTTGCTCAGCCCGTAGCAGCCACGTAAAATTTGCAACAACAAAGTAGAGGACGTCTAACTTGTTTTTGCAGGGCTTGTTGTGATGTGATATGGTCAAGACGTGATGAGATATAAATTGTTGTATGAGATGATCATGTTTTGTTGAAGTTATCGGCAACTGGCTGAAGCCTTGTGGTTGTCTCTTTATTGCATAAGATGCAAGCGCCAAATAATTGCTTTACTTTATCGCTATGCGATAGCAATAGTTGCAAGAGCAATAGTTGGCGAGACGACCATGTGACGACACATGATATAGATCAAGATAATGGAGATCATGGTGTCGTGCCGGTGACGATAGAGATCATGACAGTACTTTGGAGATGGAGATCAAAGGCGCAAGATGATCATGGCCATATCATGTCACATATTTTGATTGCATATGATGTTTATCTTTTATACATCTTATTTTGCTTAGTTTGACGGTAGCATTTTAAGATGATCTCTCACTAATTATCAAGAAGTGTTCTCCTTGAGTATGCACCGTTGCGAAAGTTCTTCGTGCTGATACACCACGTGATGATCGGGTGTGATAGGCTCTACGTTCAAATACAACGGGTGCAAAACAGTTGCACACGCGGGATACTCAGGTTAAACTTGACGAGCCTAGCATATACAGATATGGCCTTGGAATACGGAGACTGAAAGGTCGAACGTGAATCATATAGTAGATATGATCAACATAGTTATGTTCACCATTGAAAACTACTCCATCTCACGTGATGATCGGACATGGTTTAGTTGATTTGGATCACGTGATCACTTAGATGACTAGACAGATGTCTGTCTAAGTGGGAGTTCTTAAGTAATATGATTAATTGAACTTAAATTTATCATGAACTTAGTCCTGGTAGTATTTTGCAAATTATGTTGTAGATCAATAGCTCGCGTTGTTGCTTTCATATGTTTATTTTGATATGTTCCTAGAGAAAACTGTGTTGAAAGATGTTAGTAGCAATGATGCGGATTGGATCCATGATCTGAGGTTTATCCTCATTGCTGCACAGAAGAATTATGTCCTTGATGCACCGCTAGGTGACAAACCTATTGCAGGAGCAGATGTAGACGTTATGAACGTTTGGCTAGCTCAAAATGATGACTACTTGATAGTTTAGTGCACCATGCTTAAACGGCTTAGAATCGGGACTTCAAAGACGTTTTGAACGTCATGGACCATATGAGATGTTCCATGAGCTGAAGTCAATATTTCCAGCAAATACCCGAGTTGAGAGATATGAAGTCTCCAACAAGTTCTATAGCTAAAAGATGGAGGAGAATCGCTCAACTAGTGAGCATGTGCTCAGATTATGCAGGTACTTCAATCGCTTGAATCAAGTGGGAGTTAATCTTCCAGATAAGATAGTGATTGACAGAATTCTCTAGTCACCATCACTAAGTTACTAGAACTTTGTGATGAACTATGGTATGCAAGGGATGACGAAAATGATTCCCGAGCTCCTCGTGACGTTGAAATCGACGAAGGTAGAAAACAAGAAAGAGCATCAAGTGTTGATGATTGACAAGACCACTAGTTTCAAGAAAAGGGCAAAGGGAAAGAAAGGGAAACTTCAAGTAGAATGGCAAACAAGTTGTCACTCCCGTGAAGAAGACCAAAGCTGGACCAAAGCCTGAAACCGAGTGCTTACTGCAAAGGAGATGGTCACTGGAAGCGGAAATGCCCTGAATATTTGGTGGATAAGAAGGATGGCAAAGTGAACAAGGGTATATTTGATATACAAGTTATTGATGTGTGCCTTACTAGTGTTTATAGTAGCCCTTGATTGTTTGATACTTGTTCGGTTGCTAAAAAAATTAGTAACTCCAAATAGGAGTTACAGAATAAACACAAACTAGTTGAGGGTAAAGTGACGATGTGTGTTGGAAGTGGTTCGAAGATTGATATGATCATCATTGCACACTCCCTATACTTTCGGGATTAGTGTTAAACCTAAATAAATGTTATTTGGCGTTTGTGTTGAGCATCAATATGATTTGATGATGTTTATTGCAATACGGTTATTCATTTAAAGTCAGAGAATAATTGTTGTTCTGTTTACATGAATAAAACCTTCAAATGGTCATACACCCAATGAAAATAGTTTGTTGGATCTCGATCGTAGTGATACACATATTCATAATATTGATGCCAAAAGATGCAAAGTTGATAATGAATGTGCAACATATTTGTGGCACTGCGATTTGGGTCATATCGGTGTAAAGCGCATGAAGAAATTCCATGTTGATGGGCTTTCGAAATCAATTGGTTATGAATCATTTGATGCTTGCAAACCGTGCCTTTTGGGCAAGATGACTAAAACTCCGTTCTTCGGAACAATGGAACGAGCTACCTTGTTGGAAATAATACATACTGATGTATACAAACCAATGAGTATTAAGGCTCGTGGCGGGTATCGTTATTTTCTGACCTTCACAGATGATTTGAGCAGATATGGGTATATCTACTTGATCAAACATAAGTCTGAAACAGTTGAATGGTTCAAAGAATTTCAAAGTGAAATGTAAAATCATCATAACAAGTAAAATAAAGTTTCTACGATCTGATCGTGCAGATGAATATTTGAGTTACGAGTTTGGCCTTCAGTTAAAACAATGTGGAATAGTTTCACAAGCGCACGCCACATGGAACACCACAGCGTAACGGTGCGTCCGAACGTTGTAACCGCACTTTATTGGATATGGTGTGATCTATGATGTATCTTACCGATTTACCACTATCGTTTTGGGGTTATGCATTAGAGACAGCTGCATTCACTTTAAATAGGGCACCATCAAAATCCATTGAGACGATGCCTTATGAACTGTGGTTTGGCAAGAAACCAAAGTTGTCGTTTCTTAAATTTTGGGGCTGTGATGCTTATGTGAAAATGTTTCAACCTGATAATCTCGAACCCAAATTGGAGAAGTGTGTATTCATAGAATACCCAAAGGAAACTGTTGGGTACACCTTATATCACAGATCCGAAGGCAAGATATTTGTTGCTAAGATGGATCCTTTCTAGAGAAGGAGTTTCTCTCAAAAGAAGTGAGTGGGAGAAAAGTAGAAACTTGATGAGGTAATAGTACCTTCTCCTGAATTGGAACTAATTCATCACTGAAATCAGTTCCAGTGATGCCTACACCAATTAGTGAGGAAGCTAATGATGATGATCATGAAACTTCAGATCAAGTTACTACTGAACCTCGTATGTCAACCAGAGTAAGATCCGCACCAGAGTGGTACAGTAATCCTATTCTGGAAGTCATGTTAGTAGACCATGATAAATCTATGAACTATGAGGAAGCGATGACGAGCCCAGATTCCGCAAAATGGCTTGAGGCCATGAAATCTGAGATGGGATCCATGTATGAGAACAAAGTGTGGACTTTGGTGGAGTTGCCCGATGATCGGCAAGCCATATTGTATAAATGGATCTTCAAGAGGAAGACAGATGCTGAAAGTAGTGTTACTATCTACAAAGCTCGACTTGTCACAAAAAGGTTTTCGACAAGTTCAAGGTGTTGACTACAATGAGATTTTCTCAACTGTAGCGATGTTTAAGTCTGTCTGAATCATGTTAGCAATTGCCACATTTTATGAAATCTGGCAAATGGATGTCAAAACTGCATTCCTTAATGGTTCTTTTAAAGAAGAGTTGTATAGGATGCAACCAGAAGGTTTTGTCAATCCTAAAGGTGCTAAAAAATGTGCAGGCTCCAGCGATCCATCTATGGACTGGTGCAAGCATCTCAGAGTTGGAATATACGCTTTGATAAGTTGGTCAAAGCATATAGTTTTATACAGACTTGCGGTGAAGCCTGTATTTACAATAAAGTGAGTGGGAGCACTACCGCATTTCTGATAAATATATGTGAGTAACATATTGTTGATCAGAAATGATGTAGAATTTTTCTGGAAAGCATAAAGGAGTATTTGAAAGGAGTTCTTTAAAAGAAAGACCTCAGTAAAAGCTACATACATATTGAGCATCAAGATCTATTGAGATAGATCAAGATGCTTGATAAGTTTTTCAATAAGTACATACCTTGTCAAGATTTTGAAGTAGTTCAAAATGGAACAGTCAAAGAAAAAGTTCTTGCACTGTGTTGCAAAGGTGTGAAATTGAGTAAGACTCAAATCCCGACCATGGCGAGAAAATAGAAAAGAGAATGAAAGTCATTCCCTATGCCTCGATCATAGGTTCTATAAAGTATGCTATGTTATGTACCGGACCTATTGTATACCTTGCTCTGAATTTGGCAAGGAGTACAATAGTGATCTAGGAGTAGATCAGTGGACATTGGTCAAGAATATCCTTAGTGAGGACTAAGGAAATATTTCTCGATTATGGAGGTGATAAAAGAGCCCGTCGTAAAGAGTTACATCGATGCAAGCTTTTTACACCGATCCAGATGACTCTAAGTCTCAATCTGGATACATATTGAAAGTGGGAGCAATTAGCTAGAGTAGCTCCGTGCGAGCATTGTAGACATAGAATATTTGCAAAATACATACGGCTCTGAATATGACAGACCCGTTGACTAAGCTTCTCTCACGAGCAAAACATGATCATACCTTAGTACTCTTTGGGTGTTAATCACATAGCGATGTGAACTAGATTATTGACTCTAGTAAACCTTTTGGGTGTTGGTCTGTGAACTATGGATGTTAATCACATACAGATGTGAATATTGGTGTTAAATCACATGATGATGTGAACTAGATTAATGACTCTAGTGCAAGTGGGAGACTGAAGGAAATATGCCCTAGAGGCAATAATAAAGTTATTATTTATTTCCTTATTTCATGATAAATGTTTATTATTCATGCTAGAATTGTATTAACGGAAACTTGATACATGTGTGAATACATAGACAAACAAAGTGTCACTAGTATGCCTCTACTTGACTAGCTCGTTGAATCAAAGATGTTTAAGTTTCCTAGCCATAGACATGAGTTGTCATTTGATTAACGAGATCACATCATTAGGAGAATGATGTGATTGACTTGACCCATTCCGTTAGCTTAGCACTTGATCGTTTAGTATGTTGTTATTGCTTTCTTCATGACTTATTCATATTCCTATGACTATGAGATTATGCAACTCCCGTTTACTGGAGGAACACTTTGTGTGCTACCAAACGTCACAACGAATCGGGTGATTATAAAGGAGCTCTCTGGTGTCTCCAAAGGTACATGTTTGGTTGGCGTATTTAGAGATTAGGTTTTGTCACCCCGATTGTCGGAGAGGTATCTCTGGGCCCTCTCGGTAATGCACATCATTATAAGCCTTGCAAGCAATGTAGCTAATGAGTTAGTTACGGAATGATGCATTACATAACAAGTAAAGAGACTTGCCGGTAACGAGATTGAACTAGGTATTGAGATACCGACGAATCTCGGGCAAATAACATACCGTTGACAAAGGGAACAACGTATGTTGTTATGAAGTTTGACCGACAAAGATCATCGTAGAATATGTGGGAGCCAATATGAGCATCCAGGTCCGCTATTGGTTATTGACCGGAGACGTGTCTCGGTCATGTCTACATTGTTCTCGAACCCGTAGGGTCCGCATGCTTAAGGTTTTGATGACAGTTATATTATGAGTTTATGAGTTTTGATGTACCAAAGGAGTTCGGAGTCCCGGATGAGATCGGGGACATGACGAGGAGTCTCGAAATGGTCGAGACGTAAAGATCGATATATTGGACGACTATGTTCGGACTTTCGGAAAGGTTCCGAGTGATTCGGGTATTTTTCGGAGTACCGGAGAGTTACGGGAATTCGCCGGGGAGTATATGGGCCTTATTGGGCCATACGGGAATAGAGGAGAGAGGCCAAAAGGAAGGAAGCCTGTGCCCCCCTTCTTGTCCGAATTGGACAAGGGGTGCAGCCCCCTTTTCCTTCTCCCTCTCCTCATCTTTCCTTCTCTCCTACTCCAACAAGGACTGGAGGAGTCCTACTCCCAGTGGGAGTAGGACTCCCCCCTTGTGCGCGCCCTCCTTGGCGGGCCGCCCCCTCCCCCTTGGCTCCTTTATATACGGGGGCAGGGGGCACCTCTAGACACAACAATTGATCTCTTGATCTCTTAGCCGTGTGCGGTGCCCCCCTCCACAATAGTCCTCCTCGATAATATTGTAGCGGTGCTTAGGAGAAGCCCTGCGACGGTAGAACATCAAGATCTTCACCACGCCGTCGTGCTGACGGAACTCTCCCTCGACACTCGGCTGGATCGGAGTACGAGGGACGTCATCGAGCTGAACGTGTGCTAGAACTTCAGAGGTGCCGTAGTTTGTGCTTGATCGGTCGGGCCGTGAAGACATACGACTACATCAACCGCGTTGTTCTAACGCTTCGCTTCGGTCTCACGAGTGCGTGGACAACACTCTCCCCTCTCGTTGCTATGCATCACCATGATCTTGCGTGTGCGTAGGAAAATTTTGAAATTACTATGTTCCCCAACACGAGGAGCCGGAGCATTTTTACATTTGCCACCCCGGCCCTGCAGACCAACCACCTATTTGAAGAGACGGGGATCCTCAGACCCAAATCTCACCTTCTTCCCTTGAGCAAGCATCAATAGAGCGCATCCGGAAAAACCATCCCAACATGGCCAGCCGTCGCTGCTCCTCTTCTCGCTCCCTTAGCTCTAGGCCAGGTGATTGGGAAGAATGTTCTGTTCCCCATAGCCGTTTAATAGAGCTGCAGATCCAAGGGTTTCTTCCACCGGAGTTCATGGTCCCCGTCCGAGCCGGACTAGCCACCTATAATGGCGGGGAGCAAGCGGAGAGATCTCTTAATCCATCCCAGGGGGAGCGAATATGCCCTATCTCGTATCTGCTAAGAGGCGTCGGGTTTCCAATCCACCCATTCCTTCGTGGGCTCCTGGAGTTCTACGGCCTCCAGTTGCACAACTTCACCCCCGCCTCCGTGCTACACATCTCAGGATACGTCACCCTTTGTGAATTATTCCTGGGCTGCGAGGCTCACTTCGGGTTATGGAAGAAGTTGTTCTACCTAGTCCCTCGCAACCAGGGGGAATCCATATGTCAAGTGGGCGGAGCCAAAATATGGCGCGTCACCGAGACCGGATACCTGTCCGGTACTCCCAAGAAGGCATCTGAACACTGGCCCTCGGAGTGGTTTTATGTTGATGATGTTCCCCTCCCGGATCCAATCCGGACGGGACTCCCTGAGTTCAATAACGCTCCGCTGAAGACACGCCGAAGTTGGCGCCCTCGGGGTTCCCAAGAGGAGGATACCAGAGAAGTCCACTTCCTGATGAGTAGGATAAAGACACTGGCCAAATCAGGGCTGACAATAGTCGAGGTTATAGCAATATGCATAATGCGGGGGGGGGGGGGTGCAGCCACTTCAATATCGGGGGAAGCCCATGTGGCACTTCAACGGGGAAGATGATGCCACCCGCTGTGATCGTAAAGGTCGGGACTCCGCCACTGCTCTGGCGAGAATACTGTCCGATCTGTATAAAGGAGAAGAAGAAGAATTCCTTCGTATTAAACCACGGGATGGATTTTCCATGTACAACCCCCCAAGCTGGGTAAGTCGTCGCTCTTTCCCCCACTCTATTCATTCTGGCGCCCTTCATCACAATCATTTACCTCGATATTTCTGAGCAGGAACTGAGGAGGGCCGTGGAAGGATTCAACAGCCCCTCCCCGCAGCCAGAGGACCCTGGAAGGGCCTTCGATCCAGAACTTGAAGAAGATCCGGATATATCTATGGAGCTTGTCAACGGGACATTTTATCAGGTCAGCTGCGATGGCGACTCGGTGGCTATTATCGCCGACTATCCCGTACTGCTACCTGCGTCGTGTGTAAGCAAAGCCGAAACCTTATCCTCTAAAGAGGATTCCTTTCTTATACCATGCCTTATGCATAAAGTATCATCTTTTTATAGAGACGACCATCAGAACGCGGCGCCGAGCCCCTGGGGGCTCGTCGGCAAAGGGCGTCTGGGTCAGGCAGGCTTAAGAGGAAAGCGGTTAGGGCCGAAATGTCGTTACAGAGGTATGGTAAAAACCTGCTCTGTGATTATCGTGTTTGAATGGTAACAGCGTCCTTCGTGTTCTGGCAGAAAGAGGAGTCGCCGGACTATATCCGAAGATCCTGCCGATCACGCCTCTACCAGCCGGATTCCAGAACCGGCTTCGAGAAAGGAGGCCGATGCGGGGCCGATGCCGAATTGTCCTCCGACAGAGGATGCGGATATGCTTTCCGCCACAAATTCCGAAGTAGAGAGCGCCATGAATCGCCGGCGCCGACGGGCCGTACTTCGCAATAGCATCTTTTTCGAAGAGGCATTTAATGCTTTCAATTCTGGAGACGCATACATCTGAGCTGCTCAAGGCGGGCTCGCCCGAGCGACGTACCAGTATGCAAAAGATATACGGGTAAGGAAATTTGATAAGCATGTATAGCAGTAGCCCCTGAGACTTGAAACGGTTGGAACAATTGATTTAAGGATCATTTTATGCATAGGTCCTTGTAGAGAAGAATACCCAATTGTCTCAAGAGCTAGAGGGGTGCAAGACCCAGCTGAGGGCCGCGGTTGCCAAACTAGAGGAATCCCAGAAGGCCTCTTCTGGTAACATTTGTCTCAATAGAGAAATCTTAAAGGAATATACCAGTTAGTAATTGGCTTACTTCATAAGTCTAACAAAAAATTCTGTAGACAATCCCGGGACGAACCCGGAGATCGTAAGAGATAGCGAGTCATATCTCCAAAGACAGCAAAAGGCTGGCGAGCGTGTGCTTATGCAGGTTAGGTAGGAGAAAAACAATCTCCAAGATGCCAACGTCCAGCTGGGCGTCGAATTGTCAGATGTTCGAGCTCAGCTGGCGGACTCCATGAAGGAGAACAGGAGGCTTCGTCGCGGCATTTATGGTAAGTGCCTAAACGAACTACAGTACAGTTCGGCGAGGAAGCGTATTAAAAGATTTTATGTCTGTAGGTATGTTGACGGGCCGTCCTGAAGAGGAGATGCCCGGTCATGGGCGATTCTTTGCAAGATCTCTCACAACCGCATTTAACGAAGTTCGGCAGGTGATGCGGGGTATTGCCCAGGCCTTGTGGCCATCCGCTTCCCTGCCAGGAGGCATGGGGGAGCTCATGGATATGCTCCAGGGAGCACAGCGGCGCTTCCGGTTATGGAAGGTGTCAGCCTACCGACAAGGTGCAAGGGAAGCCTGGGCCATGGTGAAGACGCGCTACACCAAGCTTGACCCAAACCATATGGCCGAAGTCGGACCGGCAGGGCCGGATGGGCAAGAGATTCCCGTGAGTCTGGTGTATGACCAGGTAGCGTTAGTCGCAAAGTATTCCCAACAGGATTGCAAGCTAGATATCATGTTGGATGGTATAGAGGAAGAATATAGTCAGTCTAAGTGACTATGTAATTCAATGGACATATGTAGCCCCTAGCCGGATTAAAAATATTTTGTCATGGCGGACCTTTTCGCTTCAGCCCCTGGAACCGACAGTCCGGGGTGTATCCGAATGCCAGCTCAGTTATGCAAAACCGGGGTACGCGTGGAAACCAGTCGTAGGGGTCATAAGTGCTTGAATAGACAAGTACCCAACTAGTTATGTTATATTACATGGGTAGTAAGAAACATCTTCGAGGGAGAATAGTTCCGTTAGGGGTTCCTTTCCCTGGGTACGCATGCATCGATGTACATGTCTGAACTGCAAACAAAAATGCGGGATACAAAACATCTGGGGATTCGTGTTGTAATAAACGAAAGAAACATCTTTTGTTCACCGACCGAATATTCCCTTAAGAACGCTAGCTTTCGGCTTCACCCAGTCGGAGGTACACATCCGGCTGAACCGGCAGTAACAATCGCATAGGTGCTCCCCTTATGCACTAGCCAAATTAACGGGAACGTAGGGCACAAACACAAGAGCCAGGCAATCGAGCATGGCCACATCTTAAGTCATATCGATGCATATAATGGTGAAGAAAAGGCACATATGGAAAAAGAACGCATATGTGAGAGGCAGGAAGCCGTGAAGGTAATTATATTTAGCTTCCGTATAGGAAGCCCCCAGGTATGGTGAACACACATAGTGCGGCCGGAGTGATCCGAACGTCCGCACTGTATTGAATACTTTGTGTGGGAAAAGGGCGAGAAAGGAAAAAGGGGGGAACATAATTAAAAGAGCGTGGGTAAGGAGACGAACACTGAGTTCAGCACTAGGCATAGAATCTCCGGAGTCTGGCCGCGTTCCATGGGTTCGGCTCAAGTCTGTTAACGGATGCATTACGCAGGCGGTACGCTCCTCCGGTGAGAACTTTATCAATAATGAAGGGACCCTCCCACTTAGGTTTGAGCTTGTCCTTCTTCTCCGGTAGGCGTAGAACAAGTTCGCCAATATTGTAAGTTTTGGCCCGCACTTCTCTGCTTTGATACCTTTGAGCCTGCTGCTGATAGAATGCGGAACGGGCTTTTGCGACATTGCACTCCTCCTCCAGGGCATCTAAGTTGTCCTGCCGATCTAACTCGGCTTCCTTCTCTTCATACAGGTGCACACGAGGTGAGTCCTGGATTATGTCACAGGGTAGTACTGCTTCTGCGTCGTACACCATAAAAAATGGTGTGTATCCGGTGGTGCGATTCGGCATGGTCCGTAGCCCCCAGAGTACGGAGTCGAGCTCCTCGACCCAGTGCGTGTCTGATTCTGTCAAGGACCGCACTAGTCTGGGTTTGATGCCGCTCATAATGAGACCGTTTGCATGTTCGACCTGGCCGTTTGTTTGGGGATGGTAGACGGAGGCGTAATCGAGCTTAATGCCCATGTTGCCGCACCAAGTTTTCACTTCATCGGATGTGAAGTTTGAGCCATTGTCAGTGATGATGCTGTGGGGGACGCCGTAACGGTGTACCACCCCTGATATGAAGTCTATCACTGGTCCGGATTCGGCCGTTTTAACTGGTTTGGCTTCTATCCATTTGGTGAACTTGTCCACCATGACCAATAAGTATTTTTTCTTATGGCTTCCCCCTTTAAGAGGTCCGACCATATCTAGCCCCCAGACCGCGAAGGGCCAAGTAATGGGGATTGTTTGGAGAGCGGTCGGGGGCATATGGATCTGATTGGCAAAGAGCTGGCAACCGACGCAGTGTTGGACAAGGTCATGTGCATCTGCTCGGGCTGTCGGCCAATAAAAACTTGTACGGAAGGCCTTGCTGACAAGTGCCCGAGCCGCACCATGGTGCCCGTCGAGTCCGGCATGGATTTCAGCCAAGAGCTTCCGCCCTTCGTCTTCAGATATGCATCTTTGGAGCACTCCAATTGCACTTTTCTTATAGAGTTCTCCCTCATGGACTTTGTAGGCCTTTGAACGCCGCACAATACAACGTGCTTCATTTTGGTCCTCAGGGAGATCCTGCCTATTTAGGTAGGCCAAGAAAGGCTCAGTCCACGAGGCGATTACAGCCCTGATTTCGTGGGCCGAAGGTGTTATTTCGGTGGCGAAGCCCCCGATTACATCTGATGGTTCGGAATCTGAGGTTGTATTCGGAGCCGGGCTAGTGTTGCCGGACTCCCCTTCCCATACCACGGATGGCTTGAACAGCCTTTCCAGGAATATGTTAGGTGGGACAGGGTCGCGTTTAGCACCGACGCGGGTGAGGATATCCGCCGCTTGATTGTTTTCTTGAGCCACATGGTGGAATTCGAGCCCCTCGAACCGAGCTGACATTTTGAGGACGGCATTGCGGTATGCCGCCATTTTCGGATCCTTGGCATCAAAGTCTCCGTTTATTTGTGATATTGCGAGGTTTGAGTCCCCGCGCACTTCCAGGCGTTGAATGCCCATAGAGACCGCCATCCGAAGACCATGCAACAGAGCCTCGTATTTGGCCGCGTTGTTGGAGTCTGTGTATAATATTTGGGTACATATTGGACCGTGTCTCCAGTGGGGGATGTCAGGACTACACCCGCTCCCAATCCGGCCAGCATTTTAGAGCCGTTGAAGTGCATGATCCAGTTGGAGTATGCGCCGTACTCTTTAGGTAGTTCGGCTTCTGTCCATTCGGCAACGAAGTCGGCCAATACTTGCGACTTAATGGCTCACCATGGTTTGTATGTTATGTCGAACGGAAGGAGCTCGATGACCCATTTAGCAATCCGTCCCGTGGCGTCGCGGTTGTTTATTATGTCATTGAGTGGTACTTCGGAGGCCACCGTAATCGAACACTCTTGAAAGTAGTGTCGTAGTTTCCGGGATGCCATGAAGACCGCGTACGTTATCTTTTGATAGTGTGGGTATTGGGATTTGCATGGAGTGAGGACAGTGGACACATAATATACCGGCTTTTGGAGAGGGAACTGGTATCCGTCTGCTTCTCGTTCGACGACGAGCACTGCGCTTATAACCTGATGTGTTGCAGCTATGTATAATAGCATAGGTTCGTCGGTAGTTGGCGCGGTCAGGACTGGATTGTTGGCCAATAGGGTCTTTATTTCATCCAGTCCGGCCACGGCTGCATCCGTCCACACAAAGTGTTCGGTGCGCCGAAGAAGGCGGTACAGAGGTAGCGCCTTTTCTCCTAATACAGAGATAAAGCGGCTTAAGGCAGCCACGCATCCAGTGAGTTTCTGGATATGCTTGAGGTCTGTTGGGATAGCCAACTGTGACAAAGCTCGGATTTTTGCCGGATTTGCTTCAATTCCTCTATTGGAAACGATGAAGTCGAGCAACTTCCCGGAGGGTATGCCGAAAACAAATTTTTCCGGGTTGAGCTTGATGTCGTATGTTCGGAGGTTGTCAAACGTAAGTCTCAAGTCATCTACTAAGGTTTCAACGTGTCTTGTTTTTATGACCACGTCGTCCACATATACCTCCACTGTTTTGCCGATTTGCTTCTCCAGGCATGTTTGAATCATGCGTTGATAGGTTGCGCCGGCATTTTTGAGTCTGAAAGGCATAGTGTTGAAGCAGAAGGGACCATATGGCGTTATGAAGTCCGTTGCGTCTTGGTCGGACTCTACCATCTTTATTTGATGGTATCCAGAGTATGCGTCGAGGAAACATAGTGAGTCGTGTCCTGTGGTGGCGTCGATGATTTGGTCGATACGTGGGAGGGGGAAGGGATCCTTGGGGCAAGCCTTGTTGAGGTCTTTGAAATCGACGCATAGGCGCTAGGATTTGTCCTTCTTTGGTACCATTACCAGATTTTCCATCCAATCCGGATGCTTGATATCTCTGATGAATCCGGCCTCAAGTAGCTTGGCTAGCTCTTCTCCATGGCTTGCCGTTTAGGCTCTGAAAAGCGCCTAAGAGTCTGTTTGACTGGCTTGTATCCTTTCAGTATATTGAGGCTGTGTTCGGCCAGCCTGCGTGGGATGCCCGGCATGTCTGAAGGATGCCAGGCGAAAATGTCCCAATTCTCGCGTAGGAAGTCTCATAGTGCGGCGTCCATTGTGGGTCTCAACTGTGTCCCGATGGAAGTTGTCTTTGTGGAGTCCGTTGGATGGACCTGGCATTTAACTATCTCGTCTGCGGGTTTAAATGAGGTGGAATTGGGTCGTTTGTCGAGTATCACGCCGTCCCTGTCCACCGTGGCGCGCAGCGTTGTTAGTTCTTCAGCCGCTAGGGCTTCGGATAGTGCTTCCAGGGCAAGTGCTACAGTTTTATTTTCGGATTGGAGTGCAACGTCCGGATCACTAGCTAGAGTGATGATTCCATTGGGTCCGGGCATTTTAAGCTTCATGTACCCGTAATGGGGTATAGCTTGAAAGCTCGTGAATGCGTCCCGCCCTAATAGGGCGTGGTATCTGCTGCTGAAAGGAGCCACTTGGAATGTGATTTCTTCGGACCTGTAATTCTCCAGGGTGCCGAATACCACATCGAGTGTGATTTTTCCCGCACACCGTGCCTCCCGACTAGGGATGATTCCCCTGAAGGTCGTGCCACTTTGCTCAATGCGGCTTTTATCAATTTCCATCTTGTTGAGTGTTTCTTCATAGATCAAGTTTAGTCCGCTTCCGCCGTCCATGAGTAATTTAGTGAGCCGAAAGCCGTCCACGATTGGGCTAAGGACCAAAGCGGCTGGTGCCCAGACTGTTTGGAATTGAGTTTCGTCACCGGCACTGAAAGTTATAGCAGTGTCGTTCCACGGATTTATTTTTGCCATGTGGCAGATTTCAGCGAAATTTCGATGAGCTCGCTTGCGCCTATTATTTGAGGCGAAAGTCTCGAAGACTTTCAGTACCACATTGTTGTCTTCGGCGGGATGTTGCTCTGCTTTATGGTTTACAAGAAGATCCTCGCCACTTTTTGCTACCTGCCGGAGTATCCAACATGCTCTAAGGCTATGTGTTGGCATAGTATCCGGCGTGTTGTGAATTTTGCATGGCCCATTGAGCCATTCTTCCAATATGGTTCCACGCCTTGGAGTGGGCTTTGGTTTTTAGGAATTGGATCGGGTAACTTACGAGAGTTTGCCCTTTTAGCTCGGAGGAAGGGTTTAGTGAGAGCCGGATTATCCCAAAAGTCTGTTTGGGCTTGCCAGGCACTTTCCATCGCACAGTACTTCTGTACTATGGCTGCTAATTCGGCAAAGTGCACTATGTCACGGCGAATTATAGCATTAAGGATCCCTTTACTCGTGCAATTTTTGCAAAAAAGTGAGATTGCGTCTTCCTCGCGACAGTCCTTGACCTTGTTTATCACAAGGAGGAATCTGGCCCAGTAGCGATGTTGTGTCTTGGGGCTCTTGTCTGATATGGGAGAGATGGATTAAGTCTGGGTGGGTGGGCGTAGTTAAATCTGAACTCTAATCCAATCTAACACCCGGGGGCAGAGGAGCTTTTGGGCTTGACGGCTCGGGCTCCGGGGTGCTGCCCGATTTTTCCGGCCCGTTGCCCGATTCTAAGTTCGGGATCTGGGTCATGTCCCCCTGCGAATGGGTATCCGGCTCAGAGAGCTCGGTAATCTGGACATAGTTCGTCCTCAAAATAGAGGGATAATCCATGTGTGGCTCTTCCACTACTGTTATCTCGTGGGTGACCGGTGGGGATTTAATATCCCTTTGGTCGGGTTTAAGCCAATTCCGATCATAGTCTGTAGCGACTCCCAAAGCGGCGATGTGATCCAAGAGCTCATTAAGGGAGGAGATCTCCATTGGATCCATCTATTCGGCGAGTTCCGAATTGACGTGGAGGCCGTTTTTGATGACCCGAGAGGTCATCGTCGGCGCGGAAGCCGATCGGGCGGTCATGACGAAGCCGCCTAACCGGAGAGTTTTGCCTACCGCCAGTGCTCCCCCAGAGGTGATGTTGTCCTTGACAACGAGACGGGCCATCGAGCCTTGCAGCGACGACACAGAGGAACTCTCAATGAAAGCACCAATGTCGGTGTCAAAACCGGCGGATCTCGGGTAGGGGGTCCCGATCTGTGCGTCTAAGGCTAATGGTAACAGGAGGCAAGGGACACGATGTTTACCAGGTTCGGGCCCTCTCGATGGAGGTAAAACCCTACTTCCTGCTTGATTGATCTTGATGATATGAGTATTACAAGAGTTGATCTACCATGAGATCGTAGAGGCTAAACCCTAGAAGCTAGCCTATGATGATTATGATTGTTCCTCTACAGACTAAACCCTCCAGTTTATATAGACACCGGAGGGGGCTAGGGTTTACACAGAGTCGGTTACAAAGAAGGAGATCTAATATCCGGATCGCCAAGCTTGCCTTCCATGCAAAGGAGAGTCCCATCCGGACACGGGACGAAGTCTTGAGTCTTGTATCTTCACGGTCCAACAGTCCGGCTGTCCGGATACCCCCTAATCCAGGACTCCCTCAGCATCATCGCCAAGAAGATCACAACACCAAATCTGAAGAAGGAGACATAATCACATGGGTATGGGCACTCCCCTTGGCAACTTCCAAGCTTGGGGGAGTTGCCCCGGTATCGTATCATCATCACACTCCTATCTTTACCGTTTTACTTAGTTCGATCCTTTTAGTAATATCTTGATCTAGTAGAATAAAGTTTTGGTATGAAGTAGTTTTGAGTTTTGCTTTGTGATCCTTCTATGTAATCGAGTCCGTGAGCTATATAATAAAGATTAGTGTTGAGTCAAGGGCTTTGCTATCTTGCTATGATCTTGAGAAAATACTAAAAATAATAAAAGAGTTCATATTGATCTTATGGATAGTAATGACTTCACATATAAAAAGTATGAGGCATAAAAGTTGTTGAGAGTTGACAAATATAGTTTAGGTCATCGTTGCAATTAATAGGAAGTAATCAAGAAAGAGAGGTTTTCACATATAAATATATATCTTGGACATCTTTTATAATTGTGAGCACTCATTAAAGTATGACATGCTAAAGAGTTGATGTTGGACAAGACAACGTAATGGTTTATGTTTTCTCACATCTTAGTTAAAGTATATTTTTCATGGATCGTCCAACATGTTGAGCTTGCCTTTCCCCCTCATGCTAGCCAAAATTCCTTGCACCAAGAAGAGATACTACTTGTGCTTCCAAATATCCTTAAACCCAGTTTTGCCATGAGAGTCCACCATACCTACCTATGGATTGAGTAAGATCCTTCAAGTAAGTTGTCATGTTGCAAGCAATAAAAATTGCTCTCTAAATATGTATGACTTATTAGTGCGGAGAAAATAAGCTTTATACGATCGTGTGATATGAAAGTAATAAAAGCGACGGACTGCATAATGAAGGTTCATATCACAAGTGGCAATATAAAGTGACGTTCTTCTGCATTAAGATTTTGTGCATCCAACCCTAAAAGCACATGACAACCTCTGCTTCCCTCTGCGAAGGGCCTATCTTTTACTTTATGTCTTTTTCATTATGCAAGAGTCAAGGTGATCTTCACCTTTCCCTTTTTCATTTTATCCTTTGGCAAGCACCTCGTGTTGGAAACATCCTGATATATATATCCAATTGGATGTAAGTTAGCATGAACTATTATTGTTGACATCACCCAAAGGTGAATATGTTGGGAGGCAACACTGTAAGCCCCTATATTCTATGTGTCCGATTAAAACTCCATAACCATAAGTATTAAGTGAGTGTTAGCAATTGTAGAAGACTATATGATAGTTGAGTATGTGGACTTGCTGAAAAGCTCTATTCTTGACTCTTTCTGATGTTATGATAAATTGGAATTGCTTCAATGACTAAGATTATAGTTTGCTACTCCCTCCTTTCCGGTTTATAGGGCTCAGTTCAAAAATCTCACCAACCAAGGTAGATGGTGAGTGGTGGAATTCTTTTTGTAGTTTGCAAAAGCATCCAATTAATGCTCTTGTTTCCTCAAAAAATTATGTTTACCAATGCATTAATTGCAATGCATGCATGCATAAAGTACATGCATTGGTCAATTTTCTCTTAATACTTGCATGCAATGATTTAATGCACCTTGAAATCTGAACTTGTGATGGGGAACAACCAAATTGAGACTTATAAAATGGAAAAACTAAGATTTTGAGATAAGCCCTATAAACCGAAAAGGAGGGAGTAGTTCTCAATGAAGTTTCTGAACCATACTCGACATTGTGAATAGATTGTTACTTGAGCATAAGAAATCATATGACAAAATCTACATATGTTGTTGTTATAAAAATGATCATGATGCCCTCATGTCCATATTTTATTTTTATCGGCACCTCTATCTCTAAACATGTGGACATATTTCTCGATATCGGCTTCCGCTTGAGGACAAGCGAGGTCTAAGCTTGGGGGAGTTGATACGTCCATTTTGCATCATGCTTTTATATTAGTATTTATTGCATTATGGGCTGTTATTACATGTTATATCACAATACTTATGGCTATTCTCTCTTATTTTACAAGGTTTATCATGAAGAGTGAGAATGCCGGCAGCTAGGATTCTGGCTGGAAAAGGAGCAAATATTGAAACCTATTACGTGACTCCAAAAGTCCTGAACCTCCACGAAAGTCATTTTTGGAATTAATAAGAATTATTGAGCAAAGAAAGTACCAGAGGGGGCCCACACCCTGGCCACGAGGGTGGGGGCGCCCCCCCCCCTGTTGGGCATGCCCCCCTGTCTCATGGGCCCCCTAGTGGCCCTCCGGTGCCCATCTTCTGCTATATGAAGGCTTTTACCCTAGAAAAAATCATAAGCAAGCTTACGGGACAAAACTCCGCCGCCACGAGGCGGAACCTTGGCGGAACCAATCTAGGGCTCCGGGGGAGCTGTTCTGCCGAGGAAACCTCCCTACGGGAGGGGGAAATCATCACCATCGTCATCACCAACGATCCTCTCATCGGGAGGGGGTCAATCTCCATCAACATCTTCACCAGCACCATCTCCTCTCAAAACCCTAGTTCATCTCTTGTATCCAATCTTGTATCAAAACCATAAATTGGTACATGTGGGTTGCTAGTAGTGTTGATTACTCCTTGTAGTTGATGCTAATTAGTTTACTTAGTGGAAGATCATATGTTCAGATCCTTAATGCATATTAATACTCCTCCGATCATGAACATGAATATGCTTTGTGAGTAGTTATGTTTGTTCCTGAGGACATGGGTGAAGTCTTGCTATTAGTAGTCATGTGAATTTGGTATTCGTTCGATATTTTGATGAGATGTATGTTATCTCTCCTCTAGTGGTGTTATGTGAACATCGACTACATGACACTTCACCATTATTTGGGCCTACAGGAAGGCATTGGGAAGTAATAAGTAGATGATGGGTTGCTAGAGTGACAGAAGCTTAAACCCTGGTTTATGGGTTGCTTCGTAAGGGGCTAATTTGGATCCACTAGTTTCATGCTATGGTTAGGTTTACCTTAATACTTCTTTTGTAGTTGCGGATGCTTGCAATAGGGGTTAATCATAAGTTGGATGCTTGTCCAAGAAAGGGCAGTACCCAAGCACTGGTCCACCCACATATCAAATTATCAAAGTACCGAACGCGAATCATATGAGCGTGATGAAAACTAGCTTGACGATAATTCCCATGTGTACTCGGGAGCGCTTTTCCCATTATAAGAAATTGTCCAGGCTTTTCCTTTGCTACAAAAAGGATTGGGCCACCTTGCTGCACCTTATTTACTTTCATTGCTTGTTACCCATTACAAATTATCTTATCACAAAAGTATCTATTACCTACAATTTCAGTGCTTGCAGAGAATACCTTACTGAAAATCGCTTATCATTTCCTTCTGCTCCTCGTTGGGTTCGACACTCTTACTTATCGAAAGGACTACGATAGATCCCCTATACTTGTGGGTCATCAGGGCGCGCCCTACCCCCCTGGGCGTGCCTCCCGACCTTGTGGCCGCCTCGTGGCTTTCCTGAAATGCACTCCAAGCCCTCTAGATGTCTTCTGGTCCAAGAAAAATCATCACGAAAGTTTCATTCCATTTGGTATTCCTTTTTTGCGAAACTCTGAAACAAGGAAAAAAACAGGAACTGGCACTGGGCTCTAGGTTCATAGGTTAGTCCCAAAAATCATATAAAATAGCATATTAATGCATATAAAACATCCAAAACAGATAATATAATAGCATGGAACAATCAAAACTTATAGATACGTTGGAGACGTATCAGGCAGCACTACGTTGTCGTTTCTCTCTTGGAAGCATCTTTTTTGGAGTAGTGCTGGAAGACAGGCGGGAGGTGGAGCTGCTTCGCCTTGAACGGAGCGTCAGTGGAGATGTCAAGTCATGCCTGGCTGACAAGTGTTACGCTGTGTCATGCCTATTCGGCAGGTGCTACGCACGATAAATCTTCCAGAGTCTTTGCGTCCAGATGGACGAGTGCAGGTCGGTGGCATCATTGGGCGCCGTGGTGGCGTTGATGGATGGCCGGACTGGCAAGGATGATGCGGGTCTCTCTCTTGAAGATGGGACAACAGTTCAATGATGATGGCAGCTTCTAAAACATGTGCATGTGGTGTACGCTTTAGGTCTGCTGCACCAGTTGTTGGTTCCGACACTTTATATGGATGGATCATGGACGACATCGGTTATAGATATGGAGAGTGAGAGCACTTCACATCATCAAGTTTTAGGTGTTAATGGTGGCTTCGGGTAACTTGATGTATGTTCTTGTCAGACCTTCGTGGAATAATTAATAAAGATGGTCGCATGCATCGATTGATGCAGATGCCGGGTTTCACATCCTTTTCTAAAAAAGTAAATTGTGGTTTTGCAGGTGAATCTCAAAGAGCTCCCAATGGTGGAGGGCGTTGAATGTGATCATGCTAGATCTGTTTGAGTTTGCACGTCTCTTTGTCTCTATCTCTCTGAATCTACCCGGTTTTAGGGCCCTAAGAGAAACTCCAACGTGCCGACCCAAATGGACGCGCATTTTGTCCTCTTTTTGTCTATTTGGGTCGGCCACCCGCTTGGTGTCCACCTTGTTTTTGGTTTGGGTCGACAGTGTGTTCAATGCGCCGACCCATATTTGCCCATGCAGCCGGCTAGCTTGTTGTCGTTTTTCATCAAATATACACATAGTCTGCATAGTATCACAAGAAAATAAATATAGCAAAGTTCCACAACTCAAATAAATATATGATAGTTTACAAGCCGAATAAAAATTAAATTATCTCAGATTTATTTTAAAAAAGATACATCTATTGGTTGCTAACATGAACCCACATATGTTCAACCAAATCATCTTGCAGCTGAATGTGAGTTTTCCAATCACGCATTTGATGATGAAATTGGGTGAACTGGTGCAAACGTTCCCGCTCCTCCTTCATGCTCAGGCACAACATTGTCACCTTGAAACTGAAACCCTTAATCGTAGATACATTCCGGGCGCTCATCCTCTACGAATATTGTGCATGATCACACAATCAGTCATCATCTCCCACAACTTCTTAGTGCTCCAAGTTCTAGCAAGATACCGAATGATGCATCATCGAGATTGCAGAACACCAAAGGCACGCTCGACATCCTTCCTAGCACTCTCTTGCTCTTGGGAAAATCTCTTCCTCTTCTCTCCGATAGGATTGAGAATTGTATTCACAATAGTGGTCCAGTGAGGATAAATACCGTCATCTAGGTAGTATCCTTTGTTGTAGTTGTGGTCGTTGATGTCAACATTCACCGGTGTGTTGTTTCCTTCGGCAAGCCTTGCAAACACCGGCGACCGTTGAAGCACGTTAATATCATTGTGTGATTCGGCCATGTCGAAGAAGGAGTGCAAGATCCAGAGATCTTGTGAGGCCACGGCCTCAAGTATGACAGTGCAAGCCCTGACATGGCCCTTGTACTGCCCTTGCCAAGCAGAAAGGCAATACTTCCACTCCCAGTGCATGCAGTCTATGCTGCCAAGCACCCCGGGGAAGCCCTGCTGACATTCATCACCAACAAGCAGGTTGTATCTTTAGCAGTTGGCTCTCTCAAGTACTCATGTCCAAACATTGCAATCACAACCTTCCAGAATCTGAACATGGACTCTAGGCATGTAGATTCGCTCATACAGACATACTCATCAATGAGATCACCGGGCACTCCCTATGCAAGCATCTGGATAGCTACAGTGCATTTCTGATAAGAGGAGAAGCCAATCTTTCCAAGGGCATCTTCCTTGCACTCGAAATACTTATCGTATCTGACCACCCCCTCTCGAATACAGTTGAAAACATGCCTAGCCATACGAAAACGGCACCAGAATTGGTGATGTTTGAAGAGTGATACGTCTCCGACGTATCTATAATTTTTGATTGTTCCATGCTATTATATTACCCGTTTAGGATGTTTATGGGCTTTACACATTTATATCATTTTTTGGACTAACCTACGAACCGGAGGCCCAGCCTGTATTGCTGTTTTTTTGCCTATTTCGGAATTTCGAAGAAAAGGAATATAAAACGGAGTTCAAACAGAATGAAACCTTCAGGGGCGTGATTTTTGGAACGAACGTGATCCAGAGGACTTGGAGTGCAAGTCAAGAAGCAGCCGAGGCGGCCACGAGGGTGGAGGGCGCGCCCACCCCTGTGGCGCGCCCCTATCTCGTGGGCCTCGGTGACCATCGACCTACTTCTTCCTCCTATATATATACCCACGTACCCCGAGAACATCTAGGGAGCCAACGTAAACCTATTTCCACCGCCGTAACCTTCTGTATCCACGATATCCCATCTTGGAACCTTCGCCGGCGCTCCGCCGGAGGGGGAATCGACCACGAAGGGCTTCTACATCAACACCATAGCCCCTCCGATGAGTTGTGAGTAGTTTACCACAGACCTTCGGGTCCATAGTTATTAGCTAGATGGCTTCTTCTCTCTTTTTGGATCTCAATACCATGTTCACCTTGATCTTCTTGGAGATCTATTCGATGTAACTCTTTTTGCGGTGTGTTTGTCGAGATCCGATGAATTGTGGGTTTATGATCAAGTTTATCTATGAGAAATATTTGAATCTCCTCTGAATTCTTTTTATGTGTGATTAAGTTACCTTTGCAAGTCTCTTGAATTATCAGTTTGGTTTGGCCTACTAGATTGATCTTTCTTGCAATGGGAGAAGTGCTTAGCTTTGGGTTCAATCTTGCGGTGTCCTTTCCCAAAGGATGTTAGGGTAGCAAGGCACGTATTGTATTTTTGCCATCGAGGATAAAAAGGTGGGTTTTATATCATATTGCATGAGTTTATCCCTCTACATCATGTCATCTTTCTTAATGCGTTACTCTATTCTTATGAACTTAATACTCTAGATGCATCTTTGGATAGCGGTTGATGTGTGGAGTAATAGTAGTAGATGCCAGCAGGAGTCGGTCTACTTGTTGCGGACGTGATGCCTATATACATGATCATGCCTAGATAATCTCATAATTATTCGCTTTTCTATCAATTGCTCGACAGTAATTTGTTCACCCACCGTAATACTTATGCTATCTTGAGAGAATCCACTAGTGAAACCTATGGCCCCTGGGTCTATCTTTTATCATATAAGCTTTCAATCTACTTTTATTTGCATCTTTACTTTTCCAATCTATATTATAAAATACCAAAAATATATTTATCTTATCATACTATCTATATCAGATCTCACTTTCGCAAGTGGCCGTGAAGGGATTGACAACCCCTTTATTGAGTTGGTTGCGAGTTCTTTGTTTGTTTGTGTAGGTGTGTGGGACTTCTGAGGAGCCTCCTACTGGATTGATACCTTGGTTCTCAAAAACTGAGGGAAATACTTACGCTACTATTGCTTCATCACCCTTTCCTCTTCAAGGAAAACCAATGCAAGCTCAAGACGTGGCAAGAAGGATTTCTGGCGCCGTTGCCGGGGAGGTCTTTGCTCAAGTCAAGACATACCAAGTACCCATCACAAACTAATCTCCCTCGCATTTACATTATTTGCCATTTGCCTCTTGTTTTCCTCTTCCCCACTTCACCCTTGCCATTTTATTCGTTTTCCTCTCCCCCACTTCACCCTTGCCGTTTTATTCGCCCTCTCTTTCCCAATCTCCTCTCTCGCTTTCGTTTGCCTTTTTCTGTTTGCTTGTGTGTTGGATTACTTGTCGCCATGGCGCAAGATAATACCAAATTGTGTGATTTCTCCAATACCAATAATAATGATTTCCTTAGTACTTCGATTGCTCCTCTTAATGATGTTGAATCTTGTGAAATCAATACTGCTTTGCTGAATATTGTTATGAAAGATCAATTCGCCGGCCTTCCTAGTGAAGATGCCGCTACCCATCTAAACAACTTTTTTGATTTTTGCGATATGCAAAAGAAGAAAGATACGGATAATGATATTGTTAAATTGAAGTTATTTCCGTTTTCACTTAGAGATCGTGCTAAAGTTTGGTTTTCGTCTTTGTCTAAGAATAGTATTGATTCATGGAACAAGTGCAAAGATGCTTTTATTTCTAAATATTTTCCTCCCGCTAAGATCATCACTCTTAGGAACGATATTATGAATTTTAAACAACTTGATCATGAGCATGTTGCCCAATCTTGGGAAAGAATGAAATTGATGATTCGCAATTGCCCTACTCATGGTTTGAATTTATGGATGATCATACAAAAATTTTATGCTGGATTGAACTTTGCTTCTAGAAATCTTTTAGATTCGGCCGCAGGAGGCACATTTATGGAAATCACGTTAGGATATGCTACAAAACTTCTTGATAATATTATGGCTAATTATTCTCAATGGCACAACGAAAGATCTACTAGTAAAAAAGTGCATGCTATAGAAGAAATCAATGTTTTGAGTGGAAAGATGGATGAACTTATGAAATTATTTGCTACTAAGAGTGCTCCTCTTGATCCCAATGATATGCCTTTGTCTACTTTGATTGAGATTAATAATGAATCTATGGATGTGAATTTTGTTGGTAGGAATAGTTTTGGAAACAATGCTTATAGAGGAAACTTTAATCCTAGACCGTTCCCTAGTAATTCCTCTAATAATTATGGAAATTCCTACAATAATTCTTATGGTAATTTTAATAAGATGCCCTCTGATTTTGAGAATAGTGTGAAAGAATTTATGATTTCTCAAAAGAATTTTAATGCCTTGCTTGAAGAAAAGTTGTTCAAAGTTGATGATTTGGCTAGGAACATTGATAGGCTTTTGCTTGATGTTGATTCTCTTAAACTTAGATCTACTCCTACTAAGCATGATATCAATGAGTCTCTCAAAGCAATGAGAATTTCCATTGATGAGTGCAAGGAAAGAACCGCTAGATTGCGTGCTAAGAAAGATTGCTTTGTAAAGGCGTGTTCTTCTAGTTTCAATGAAAATAATGATGAAGATCTTAAAGTTATTGATGTGTCCCCTATTAGATCTTTGTTTTGCAATATGAATCTTAATAATGATGGGACTGGAGATGAGTCAACTTTAGTTAAAAGGCGTCCCAATAATTCGGAGTTTTTAGATCTTGATGCTAAATTTGGTAAAAGTGGGATTGGAGAGGTCAAGACTTTAAATAGCATTGAACCCACTATCTTGGATTTCAAGGAATTTGATTATGATAATTGTTCTTTAGAAGGTTGTATTTCCTTGTTGCAATCCGTTGTGAATTCTCCGCATGCTTATAGTCAAAATAAAGCTTTTACCAAACATATTGTTGATGCCTTGATGCAATCTTTTGATGAAAAACTTAATTTGGAAGTTTCTATACCTAGAAAACTTAATTATGAGTGGGAACCTACTATAAAGATTAAAATTAAAGATCATGAGTGTTATTCTTTGTGTGATTTGGGTGCTAGTGTTTCCACGATTCCGAAAACTTTATGTGATATTCTAGGTTTCCATAATCTTGATGATTGCTCTTTAAATTTGCACCTTGCGGATTCTACCATTAAAAAAGCCAATGGGAAGGATCAATGATGTTCTCATTGTTGCAAATAGAAATTTGGTGCCCGTAGATTTTATCGTTCTTGATATAGATTGCAATCTTTCTTGCCCTATTATTCTTGGTAGACCTTTCCTTAGAATGATCGGCGCGATTATTGATATGAAGGAAGGGAATATTAGATTCCAATTTTCATTAAGGAAAGGCATGGAGTACTTTCCAAGAAAGAAAGTCAAATTACCTTATGAATCTATCATTCGAGCTACTTATGAATTGAGTGCCAAAGATGACACTACTTAGATCTATCCTCGCTTTTATGCCTAGCTAGGGGCGTTAAACGATAGCGCTAGTTGGGAGGCAACCCAATTTTACTTGTGTTTTCTGTTTTTGTTTCTGTTTAGTAATAAATTTTGCATCTACCTTCTGTTTAGATGTGTTTTTATGTTTTAATTAGTGTTTGTGCCAAGTAGAACCTATAGGATAACCTATGGTGATAGTTAATTTGATTCTCCTGAAAAACAGAAACTTTGCGCGCATGAAATTAGTTTATTTAAATCAAAGAAACGTGATTTTGCATTGATTCTTTTTTCTGTATATCAATAGACAAATTGTCCAGGACTTCCTATTTTGATAGGATTTTTAGAGTTCCATAAGTATTCGTGGGTTACAGATTGCTACAGACTGTTCTGTTTTTGACAGATTCTATTTTTCGTGTGTTGTTTGCTTATGCATCTATGGCTAGTATTAAGTGGTATGAACCATAGAGAACTTGGAATACAGTAGGTTTAACACCAATATAAATAAAGAATGAGTTCATTACAGTACCTTATGTGGTGGTTTTGCTTTCTTTCACTAGCGGAGCTTATGAGATTTCCTGTTGAGTTTTGTGTTGTGAAGTTTTCAAGTTTTGGGTAAAGATTTGATGGACTATGGAATAAGGAGTGGCAAAAGCATAAGCTTGGGGGTGCCCATGGTACCCCAAGATATTCAAGAATAGCCAAAAGCCTAAGCTTGGGGATGCCCCCGGAAGGCATCCCCTCTTTCGTCTTCGTTTATCGGTAACTTTACTTGGAGCTATATTTTTATTCGCCACATGATATGTGTTTTGCTTGGAGCGTCTTGTATGATATTAGTTTTTGCTTTTTAGTTTTCCACAATCATCCTTGCTGTACACACCTTTTGGGAGAAGCCCGCTTGATTGGAATTTATAAGAATACTCTATGTGCTTCACTTATATCTTTTGAGTTAGATAGTTTTTGCTCTAGTGCTTCACTTATATCTTTTAGAGCACAGCGGTAGCTTAATTTTGTAGAAATTTCTAGTCTCTCATGATTCACTTATATTATTTTTAGAGTCTCTTAGAACAGCATGGTATTTGCTATGGTTATAAAATTGGTCCTAGAATGATGGGCATCCAAGTTGGGTATAATAAAAACTATCATAGGAAGTGAATTGGATGCTATGATCAATTTGATACTTGATAATTGTTTTGAGATATGGAGGTAGTGATATTAAAGTCATGCTATTTGGGTGATTATGAATTTAAAGAATGCTTGTGTTGAAGTTAGCAAGTCCCGTAGCATGCACGTACGGTTAAAGTTGTGTAACAAATTTGAAACATGAAGTGCCCTTGGATTGTGCATCCTTATGAGTGGCGGTCGGGGACGAGCGATGGTCTTTTTCTACCAATCTATCCCTCTAGGAGCATGCGCTTAGTGCTTAGTTTTTGATGACTTCTAGATTTTTGCAATAAGTATATGAGTTCTTTTGACTAATGTTGAGTCCATGGATTATACGCACTTTTACCTTTCCATCATTGCTAGCCTCTTCGGTACCATGCATTGCCCTTTCTCACCTTGTGAGTTGGTGCAAACTTCGTCGGTGCATCCAAACCTCATGATATGATACGCTCTATCACACATAAACCTCCTTATATCTTCCTCAAAACAGCCACCATGCAACTTCCATAGCCATTCCGAGATATATTGCCATGCAACTTTCCACCGTTCCGTTTATCATTATGACACGCATTAATATTGTCATATTGCCATTGCATGATCATATAGTTGGCATCGTATTTGTGGCAAGGCCACTTTGCATAATTTTTCATACATGTCACTCGTGATTCATTGCCCATCCCGGTACACCGCGGGAGGCATTCATATAGAGTCATATCTTGTTCTAGTTTTGAGTTGTAATTCATGAGTTGTAAATAAATAAAAGTGTGATGATCATCGTTATTAGAGCATTGTCCCCAAATAAAAAAAAGAAAGGCCAAAAAAAGGCCAAAGAAAAGAAAAAAAGAAAGGCCAAAAGAAAAAAAAAGAAAGGCCCAAAAAAAGAGAAAAAAAAGAAAAAACAAAAAAACAAAATAAATAAAAGGGGGGCAATGTTACTATCTCTTTTCCACACTTGTGCTTAAAAGTAGCACCATGTTCTTCATATGGAGAGTCTCTTATGTTGTCACTTTCATATACTAGTGGGAATTTTTTATTATAGAACTTGGCTTGTATATTCCTACGATGGGCTTCCTCAAAATGCCCTAGGTCTTCGTGAGCAAGCAAGTTGGATGCACACCCACTAGTTTTTTTTGTCGAGCTTTCATACATTTATAGCTCTAGTGCATCCGTTGCATGGCAATCCCTACTCCTCATGTTGACATCAATTGATGGGCATCTCCATAGCGCGTTGATTATCCTCGTCAATGTGAGACTTTCTCCTTTTTTGTCTTCTCCACACAATCCCCATCATCATATTCTATTCCACCCATAGTGTTATATCCATGGCTCACGCTCATGTATTGTGTGAAAGTTGAAAAAGTTTGAGATTATTTAAGTACGAAACAATTGCTTGGCTTGTCATCGGGGGTGTATAATTTGGGAGCATTTTTGTGTGACGAAAATGAAGCATAGCCTAACTATATGATTTTTGTAGGGATGAACTTTCTTTAGCCATGTTATTTTGAGAAGACACGATTGCTTTGATTAGTATGCTTGAAGTATTATTATTTCTTATGCCAATATGAACTTTTATTTTGAATCATTTGGATCTGAACATTCATGCCACAATAAATAAAATTACATTGAGAATTATGCTAGGTAGCATTCCACATCAAAAATTCTGTTTTTATCATTTACCTACTCGAGGACGAGCAGGAATTAAGCTTGGGGATGCTTGATACGTCTCCAACGTATCTATAATTTTTTATTGTTCCATGCTATTATATTACCCGTTTTGGATGTTTATGGGCTTTACTTTACACATTTATATCATTTTTGGGACTAACCTACTGACCGGTGGCCCAGCCCGTATTGTTGTTTTTTGCCTATTTCAGTATTTCGAAGAAAAGGAATATCAAACGGAGTCCAAACGGAATGAAACCTTCGGGAGCATGGTTTTTGGAACGAACGTGATCCAGAGGACTTGGAATGCAAGTCAAAAAGCAACCGAGGTGGCCACGAGGGTGGAGGGCGCGCCCCCTATCTCCTGGGCCCCTCGGGCGGCCACTGACCTACTTCTTCCTCCTATATATACCCACGTACCCCGAGAACATCTAGGGAGCCTACTAAAACCTATTTCCACCGCCGTAACCTTCTGTATCCGCGAGATCCCATCTTGGAGCCTTCGTCGGCGCTCCGCCAGAGGGGGAATCGACCACGGAGGGCTTCTACATCAACACCATAGCCCCTCCGATGAGTTGTGAGTAGTTTACCACAGACCTTTAGGTCCATAGTTATTAGCTAGATGGCTTCTTCTCTCTTTTTGGTTCTCAATACCATGTTCTCCTTGATCTTCTTGGAGATCTATTCGATGTAACTCTTTTTGCGGTGTGTTTGTCGAGATCCGATGAATTGTGGATTTATGATCAAGTTTATCTATGAGAAATATTTGAATCTCCTCTGAATTCTTTTATGTGTGATTAAGTTATCTTTGCAAGTCTCTTGAATTATCAGTTTGGTTTGGCCTACTAGATTGATCTTTCTTGCAATGGGAGAAGTGCTTAACTTTGGGTTCAATCTTGCGGTGTCCTTTCCCTGGTGTGACAGAGGGCAGCAAGGCACGTATTGTATTGTTGCCATCGAGGATAAAAAGATGGGGTTTATATCATATTGCATGTGTTTATCCCTCTACATCATGTCATCTTTCTTAATGCGTTACTCTGTTCTTATGAACTTAATACTCTAGATGCATGCTGGATAGCGGTCGATGTGTGGAGTAATAGTAGTAGATGCAGGCAGGAGTCGGTCTACTTATTGCGGACGTGATGCCTATATACATGATCATGCCTAGATAATCTCATAATTATTCACTTTTCTATCAATTGCTCGACAGTAATTTGTTCACCCACCGTAATACTTATGCTATCTTGAGAGAAGCCACTAGTGAAACCTATGCCCCCTGGGTCTATCTTTTATCATATAAGCTTTCAATCTACTTTTATGTGCTTCTTTACTTTTCCAATCTATATTATAAAATACCAAAAATATATTTATCTTATCATACTATCTCTATCAGATCTCACTTTTGCAAGTGGCCGTGAAGGGATTGACAACCCCTTTATTGCGTTGGTTGCGAGTTCTTTGTTTATTTGTGTAGGTGCGTGGGACTTCTGAGGAGCCTCCTACTGGATTGATACCTTGGTTCTCAAAAACTGAGGGAAATACTTACGTTACTATTGTTGCGTCACCCTTTCCTCTTCAAGAAAAACCAACGCAAGCTCAAGACGTAACAAAGAGGGGGTTGTTTGTCTCAAAGTAGTCCTTCCAAAGAAGGAAATGATCGCTCTCTCGGTTGCGATTCAACGCCGGAGTGTGCCCCGAGATGGAGCCCCGAAACAATGGTTGCTGCCTATTAAGGTGGTCATGAACCAACACGGCAGCTACCATCTCCTCATCATCAGATGAAGAACCGTCAGAGTCCCAGAGAAAATTGTGGAAAATAACTCATCGGCGGAGTCCATTTGTACATTGGGGGCAAACTGTCGAACAACTTGCAGACGTTGTCGAAGAAGCTGGCCGACGAAGAGACGCGCGCCTTCCCTGGACCAGGTAACTGGCCTGGAGGCGTCCAACGAGCGTGGCAGCGCCAGGTGAGCGTGGCGGCGTCAGACGAATGGGTTGTCCGGGTCCTCGGGGGGCGACTTCGTGCTCGCGGCGACGTCGAGGTGGGGTGGTGCGAAGCAACGGTGGCCCGTCGGCGAGGCGGTGGTGGCGGCAACGTGGAGGTGGCTATGTGCGGGGGAGGTGTGTGGGCGCAGACTGCTGGCAGGGACACCGGAACTGGGCTGCGGCGGCAACGGGGTGGGCGGGCGAGGGCTTGCTGTCGATGGGGGTGGAAGACAATGGCCAATGTGCCACCGGCTGGCGGGCCAGGGGGAGGAGTAGGCGCGCGTTCGCGCGCGTCCGTTTCTTGTCCGCGCCGACGCAAATGAGGCTCAAATTTGGGCCGAGAATGGGTCGGCAGGCGGACGATAAGCCTAACACACCAATCCAAACGGACGCACGCGGACTAAATGGGTCGGACACGTTAGAATTGCTCTAAGCTCACCAAAGAAAGTGTCTTCGTCACCCCTCTGGTTGGTCCATAGACTAAGGTGAATTTGAAGGATATACTGGAATGAAGTAGAGTAACATCAACATTCAGGGAGTATGTGCCCAGGGCGACATTTGAAACCACCACATCGTCACTCCTCAAAAGAAGAATGCAACCACGGTTGCCAATTGCTGGGCGATGAGGAGCCTATAGCCGCAAAGGTAGGAAGCAGTGTTGCTATCGATGTTCTCACGCTTGATCTTTTGGAGGCAGATAATGTGACAAGGGGTAGCCGAGATCGGTGGTGCGACAGTTCGGGCATTTGAGGCCCCGAACGTTCCAACACAAAATGCTAATGTTTATATCTGACATTTGGAAACAATTTATCTTCAATCTGGGCACTAATAGGGGCACGTGCAGCTTCAAGCTGAGAACAAACATTGGGGCAGCAACACTTTGGAAGCATCAAGTTTCGCAAATAATCATGTAGCAAAATGTAAACACATCACACAGGAGGCATCGATGACAATGTTGATCTCCTAGCGATTACTCCTAACCCAGAAATAGAGGCATCAACTACAGAGTTGATCTCCAGACTACAACTCTTTATCAACAGATACGGAAGAGCACCTAACATGGGAAACATACTGGACCAGCAGCAAAGCTTTGATCCTCACGGGGAACCAACAGAGACAAGAATAGCAGTCACCTCGGTGCCTTGAACTTGATCAACACACATCCCTCAGCTGCATGAGCCAGCAAGGCGTCCTCAACAGGAATAGCAAACCCACTGCAACATCTGCACAGAAAAGAGCGGTTGGTATTAATTAATTGTCATTTGCCAAGCTCTGTTCAAGGAAAGCATGGCCTCATGGATTTCCCATTGGCTTATTGTGAAAAGCTGATCATTTCTAGCTGGGACAATCAAAACTTTCAAACATTTTCTGCAACATCTGAAACTAACTAACTACTGTATCACCTATGTTGTCCTTTTATTTTATTTTTGACTAAATGCAGCAGCGCTGCTTTTCAATGCCATTCAGAGAATAAACACAAAAGTGGTACATCGTAAGATATACAGGGAGTAAAGCCTAAGCAGGTCTAGAGTGGTCTGATCAAAATAGAAGCTCCAATTTTGTAATACAGTGTACATTGACTTGTAGGTACATAAGCTAGTTAGTCTTATATTGTTCATATTCAGTAAATTAGTCTAACATAGAAAGGTTGACAATGGGAATAGAATGAATAACCATACCAAGAATGCAGAACCATGAACATAACTATCACCATATCTGTACTTAAAGAATCGGGCGGGGACTAATCCAGCCCTTCTGCCAACACAAGGTCCGACCTTCTTGACCTGAGTTGACAAGACAATTTTATAACTCCCGAGTGTTATCAAGTAAAAACACAAGAGTGGAAAGCAATGTACAAGAAAAGCGATACTTACAAAGGCCCATCGCCCATGCTTATAACGGACCTCCAGAAGTTCACCTTTGGTCACAGTTAGCTGCAAACAACAATCATAACCACATCAGATGAAACTTCTTAGTGAACAGTCTATGTCCACCTGAAAAAGGATTTAGATTGTAGAACAAAAACCTGCAAATCGTTCCAAGCTTTGAAACTGAAAGGAGCATCAAGGACCTTGAAATATATGCTGGCGGCAGGACATATCTAAATATGAAATTTATTGTTCAGTACTAGATCTAATACTTCCTAATATCTGCAAAACATTTAGTTGATTATTTTGAACCATACCTTATTGGGTTGAACTATGTGAATGATTTTGCGGACGATGTCTGTGCACTCAAGATCCGGAACACCAATCCCATATCGTGCTTCAATTAGGTAGGAGTCGTATACCTGCAGACAATTCACTGCTCAGAACCAGAGCTAACACCTCTAGTATGTATGTAAAAAATCAAGGTAATTCAGCAGTAGCTATTACCTTGGCATTTTGTTTCTGAATTCCACGAACAATTCTCAAGCAAGTATTTGCCCATTCATCATCAGGCATGTTTTTGTCCTCGACTTCCTTTAGGAAGCACCTGTTTCTCACGCATCCCACGGTTACTGGGCAACAAGCTCCACCACATAAGTAATCTTGGGGATTGACCCATTTGAACATACGCTGCTCCCACAGATTCTGATACAGTTGGCAAAGTAATCTCCAAAACTTTGCATGCATCAGTCGTTGATGATCGTCTTTTGTATAGCTGATACCCATCTTCTTTAGCTTCTTTAGATAAGACAAAATGTGACTTTCTGAATTTCGGCAGTACACTAGCAGTTTTTCTGCATCGTCCGGGTTGAACTGACTATCACGATAATAGAATTGTGCCAGCACCAGATTGCTCTGTGCATCATCACCCCAGCCTCTAGCCGTAACTTTAGAGAGAACTATATTACGCTCATTGCCTTTCATGCTATGCATCAATAACTCAAAAGCATTCGACAGGGCATGTCCTCTGATTTGTTCTGGCATAGCACTTGTATGGACGAGAAGGGCAGAATCTTCATGAAGTCTCCAAGGTGACCTCATTTGTTGCAGCAAGTCATGCACTTCTGGTAACTGAAGAGGCTTCTGGTGTCCATGGGATAGGATTTGATCCAGTGCATCAGCGGCTAGAATAGTGTCTATTGCAGAGCTTGTTTTGCTGGCACGCCTCAGCAATACGCCATTAGCAATTTGGACTCGACCAAATTGGTCTATAGAGAATAAATCGACCGTAACAGGATCGTAGAAGGAACAATCATGTATCTTCATCTCGGCCAGCCGTACAATGAAAGAAGAAGTTATGCCTTGTCCAATTTTGTTAGTCTTGTCTGTACTTCCATATTCTCCAAAAACTTCAACTGACTCTACTGGAGGAAATTTGGTTACAAAATCAAACGGGTGAAACCGTTGCCCTTCTTCATCTTGTCCTACAACATGAGTCCTGCAATATAACACGGTTCTTAGTATACATATAATTAACCAGCTAAATGTGGCAGGCAATAGTTAAATCTGAACATTGTGCATTGCACTTCAATAGGCAAACAGATGATGTAGCCTAAAAGACAATTCTCAGAAAGAAACAACAGTCGATCACAGATTTCATAACTAACTAATCTATTTAATAGTGAACACACCATGAATAAAATAGAATAGCCCTGTTTTTTACAACTGGGCATGCAGCTTGTGTTTTTTGCTACTTAATTTAATAGACCTTATATATTTCATTATCAATATCACCCAAGAAAAAATACAGTCCATGCCTTATATGAGAAAAATACACAGTTCATGCCATATATGAGAAAAGCTCACTGTGTCGATCCATGCCATACAGACTACGGTCCATGCCATGCGTATGAACAGAATGAATTATGAGCTAGGCCAACTACAAGAACTGAAAACTTACCATACAGATTGTCTTTTGTCAGGTGGCCACCACCAGAACGGTATCCTACATGGGTCGGCATCCAATGGTGCCGCTGCGATGGCAGAGAAATTGCGATGGATCGACGGCCGTGGTGGGGCATGCGAGTACCATTTCCTTGATTTGCCGGCGAGAGGGCGCGGGTGGAAGCAGTGAGCGGAGACGTAGCTGTGGAGATCCGGGAGGCGGAACAGCTGGCCGCTGAGAGGCTTGTAGATGAAGATCCTGACGCCCGGTTCGACGGCAGCGGCACGCGGGGCCAAGCCGGGACTGTCGCGGCAGTTGCGGATGGCCGCATGCCGGGTGTCGGCACGCAGGAGAAGGCCGTCGTGGCTCATGGGGGCACCTGCGGCCGATCCGGGACTGCGCCAGAAGTTGCAGATAGCCGCAAGGCAGCGGCGGGAGTTGGCAAAGTCCCCGTCGCGGCTCACGGCGTGGATGCATGCGCTGGCGTAGTCAATGCCGTCGGCGAAGTGGGGGCCCTCGGTGTGGGCGAGCAGGCCGAAGGGCGTGGCGGCGGCATCCAGGACCGGGAGGCGGAACAGCTGGCCGCTGAGGGGGTTGCAGACGAAGCGCCTGACACCCGGTTCGACGGCGGCGGCACACGCGGCCAAGCCGGGACTGTCGCAGTAGTTGCCGATGGCCGCATGCCGGGTCTCCGCGCCGAGGTGGAGCCTGTCGTGGCTCGTGGCGCGAGACACGGCCGATCTGGGACTTCCGCGGCAGTTGCAGATGCCCGCAGGGCAGCGGCGGTTGTCGGAGAAGCCCTGGATGCTTGCGTTGGTGAAGCCAACGCCGTCGGGGAAGGTGGAGCCGCCGGATTGGGTGAGCAGGCCGAAGAGCGTGGTAGTCAACGCGGCATCCATACTGGGAACGGGGAGGCGGAAGCGGAACAGCTGGCCGCTGAGAGGGTTGTAGACGAACAGCGTCGCGCCCAAGGGTCGGCGGCGGGTGTCGACGAAGTGGAGGAAGAGGATGCCGTCGCGGTCCATGCGGATGCCGTTGGGGAAGTCGGCGACGAGCGAGAGATAGGAGACGCAAGCGGCCTCGTTGAGGTCGAAGGTCGCGCGCGCGCCCGTCGACGGCGCCCGGGTAGCGCCCAGCGCCGCCATCCTGTAGGTGAGGGCCCAGCGAGGGCGCGAGGCCGCCGTGCGGAGGGGGCGTCGGAGGGGCGCCGCGGCGGCGCCGGCGAGGCGTCGGAGCATTTTGCTATGGAGGCGGAGCGGAGAGGGGGAGGGTTTTGCGCGGCTTGTCCTTGTAGAGGTGACGTGCGCGATCTGCGGTGTGGTGCCGTCTGGCGTGGTGGGGAGACGATAGTGGAGGGGAAGGAAGGGGTTTGGTGCACATGAACTCGATCCAGCCGTCCCTGGCACAGGGAGTGGGTCCCACCTACCACAGAGAAGACGACCAAAGAGAAGGTGAGTTCGAATTTCGAAGCCCAGATGCATTAACTCCTGTTTCGTATTGGTTTTTGCCAGAGAGCACGCACCGACTCTCCCGGAAAGCACCGAGCTGGTGGGCACCTTGCTTCCAGCCAAACTGCTGTGTACACGGCCATCTACCGACTTCAAAGTAGCCCAGTGGGTGTGGGTTCATACACTTGTGTAAATGTCAATTCGACTTCAAAGTTAAGTGTTTGAAAACCTTTACAAAACCGCACAACTATTTCTGAGGATGGTGTAACAGGCATGATGTGGAGGTTCCAAGGGACGAACGTGAGATAGCTATGGTTAGTGGCCGGGCACATCCCATTTCTCCCTGTCCACAACCGCAACCCGTATGTCCGGACCCAAATTCGTACAAACACATGCAACAACATCAATCAACATTACAACATATATCGAACTAGAAATATATAGCACAATCAGACCTAGGTATAGTTCGTCGCCGGATAGATTATACTACATACCAAATATACTAGCTGGACGGTGCAGGGGGCAGAGATCACCATTTCTTTGCCGGCCCCAGCGATAGTACTCCTCCGTGTGGGGAGCGTCGTCGAGCCATTGTCCAACACCGAGGAGATGTAGCCAGAGAGGCGGCGGACGACGCGGGCCTGCTACTTCGTGTGTTGTGCCGCCATGGCCTAGGCGGTCTCCTACTGCCTCGCGAGGCGCTCTCCGGCGATGTGATGCCAAGTCGGAGCGCATTTGCATTCTTGCAACAAAGGCGCCTAATCTCTACCGACGTCAGCGACCGAGGCATAACTTTGTGGAGGAGCTGCTCCTCCGAGTCAATGGCACGAATCTGGCATGTGGACGGGAAGGGCCGACCTACACAACCCTCTGCACGGCCTGCTGCCTCTCATGGTGGGCGACTGTTGCCTTCGACTCCGGCATCAGTATCCTCTGGGTGGGCGCGGGCACGAGGACCCAACGTTGTTTGGAAGGAGCTAGGACTGAAGGGGGAGCGAGAGAAGAGGGGCACCCCGCGCCAGATCTGGAGCGGAGCATGACGGGCCACCGATGGCCACTGGGGACGATGTGAATCTCGAGCTCCCACCAGTGTCCACCCTCGATTGCTCGATGGCGGTTCCCATCGCCAAGATAAAGCGGAGCATCCTGTTCTCCTTTTGCTCGGCTACGACGAACATCGGGCGGCCCGTGGCCGTGATCAATTGGGTGAGTACGCCCAAGTTTGGGCATGAGTTTCTTGGGGCCTCCCAGTCTCGTGCATACTCCCATGTGAGGGAGGCTAGATAGTTGGCCGGCGAGTGGGTTGCAGACCAAACAAGTGGTGTCTGGGATGTGGTTGGGGTCGATGTAGGTCATCTTGCGCACCTGATTGCGGCCCTGCATGAGAACCGTGACACGAGTGTCATAGACGAGGAGGAGGCTGTAGTCGCTCGAGGTTCATACTTTGCCAGCGAGGACTTGCACGGTGTCGTTATCAGGGACGGGCGATGCTGGTCATGGCGAGGTGCATCGACAAGATGAGGAGCGAGATGCGCGGAGGCTCGAACAGTTGACGCCGATCCTGCGGCCTGCTCGGCCAAGACCCAGGGAGGAGGACGTGAGGCGGCAGCCGTGGAGAAGGAGCAGCATAGGCGGCCGAATAGGCCTAGGAGGCGCTAGAACGACATAGTGGTATCCTGATGCTGACGTCGTCTACTACAGTGGGTCGGGTGAGATAGGCATGTAAATAGCAAATAAATGACGTCCGCAAGTCCCGTTTAGTTTGTTTTAGTTAGCTCAACAGTTCATGCTCCTTAGAAAAGAAACTTTATTAAACTAGTAGTATTAGATAGTAAGTAGGCTTAAATGGGATTAAGCGGTACCGGTTTACATCCTTAGCAGAGAAGGGAAGGAATCCGATGGCATGGAGGCCTCGGTTCACATGGACTCGGTGTACACAGCTGGCGTGTCAGGGGATGGCGATGAAAACTGCGTTGGGTCGTTCCACCGTGTACTGGGACGCTGAAGCTCTCTCAGGCCCACCGATCAGTGACGTTGGTCTATAGGGGCTGGTCTATGCAACGAATTCCGTAGAAGGAAGTGCCGTGCAGCTGCGTCGCGCCGATGGCTGTGCTGGGCACTAGTTTCCCGCCAAAATTTCGTTCGATGGGAGGTGTTTTTTTTTTTTTTGATAATATTCACTGGGAGGAGGTGGTTTCAGCTTGTATCCTATCCTCCTCCTTTTCCCAGTTCCATTCGCTCACAACACACTTTCAATTATGAAATTTCAAGTAAACTCGTGAATTTGCAGAAATTAACGAGCATTCAAAATGATTGAAAAAAGCCAAACAATACAATATCACTAGGAAAACTTTATTCGAACAGTGACCTATGCAGCAAAGCAGTAAACTGAACATTTTCGACATACGTAAGACAACAAGGTTCAGCACTGTACCATGTTCACATAATCAAACTCAAAGTATCTCAAACGCAAGGGCGAAAACTAGCATAGAGCATACAGGCCAGACTTATCCATTGCAGAGTACGGACAAGTCAGGATTCCAAGATCAGCCACACTTAAGAGCAGCTTAACCTTAACAATGCATAGGTTTTTATCAGCATGTCAATGACAAGGATAAGCTAAACTCCAGACTGGACTCATTCAATTCAAACCAACGTGTTCTTGCATTGTTATTCACAATGGTACTCAGAACAGTAGTTGTTGTTAACAGCCTAGGCCATAAATATTCATAATTCTAACTTCGAAAGCTACTGATCCATTCAACGTTAAAAGGACATATAATGCAGTTATTGAATGTCGATCCATGCTGAATTGCCGACAGAATAGAGCCACATTAGTAAAACTCAACGGGTGCACAAGCAAAGCCAAAATATGTAAAACATTTGCAGATTTTGCCCAAACCATGGTAGAGGAGGCGCATCAGCAAAGCCTGACAAACCCAAACTTCTCACAGCACTCCCCCCAAAACAGGAGTTCAGGAACTACCAGTCTACCACCATCAATTTCTTAGTCCTCCAAAACAACTCCTACCTCACAATTTTGAGAACCCTGCAAAGCGGATTGTAAACATAAACGTGAGGCTCGCCAATCTCTTTGTAATAGTTCTAATATACAGATAAACGTGAAGAACATCTACAGACTCATGTGGGGAGAGAATGAGTGACATAAAACAGAGATGTTTTCTCTCCATTTCTTCTTGAGCTCAATATATAGTATATAGGAGTAAACAGAAACATGAGATCGGAAGTAAACAACAGCAAAACCAGATCCACACATTGTTTTGGAAAAATGGCACAAATAAGATACCATCTGAAAACTGCAACATGCTTTGTTTACTTTCTATCTTCTGTTGCAACAAAAATATAGACATGGTCATGTTACAAAGGTAGAAATAGCATGGTTCACTTTACGCAAGATCAGTTTGTGATAACCTTTCAGAATAATGGAAGACAATGGTTCATCATAACAACAATACTGGGTGTCTGCTAAGCTCTATTTCCCTTATGATGTTTCACACTCCCATTTAAATTGTATAACCTGGTGAACCAGAAAATATACTCAATACAGTTTGGCAGCCATCAGACATATGCACCAACCAGGCAAGCAGTACTTAACTTTTCCAGCTAACAAATTGCAGACACTGTAAGAGAAATGGAATCTGATGTTCACGGATACTTTAGGTTATATGAACTGGTACTTGCTAATATGTCAAATTTCGCGATAACAATCAATTTGCAGCATGCTCACTTGGTAAGAAATGGCAACATACTTCAGTTCAGTCTTCACTAGGTGATAATCAGTCCCTGTGTGCACGAACCAGCGTGGCTGCCAAAGTGTTCCTTCCGGAATTGGTCTTCTTGCTTGAAAGGGATCCTTCAATCATGTTTGAACACACAAGAACTTAGAAAAAATGACAAAGAACAAAGACAGTCGTGTATACTGTTAGAGTTGTGTCGAATATAGTGTACAAGGTAGGTTACAGTTGGACTATGAGTTGTATTGTGTTTACATAGGATGTGGAGTCGTGTCCTAGTAGGACACTTGTATTCTAGGCCTTTCATATATAGCGGGGGTAGACACACGATGTAACCTATGCCAACATAATAGCACTGGAACGCAGGGGAAGCCGGCGGTATGTGCCGGTGTCCAGGGCGATCAGGTGCGGTATTGTAGCGGTGTCATGGGGAGGAGCGCCCATAGTCAGGCCCCGGGGATGTAGCCATATTGGTGAACCTCGTTAACAAATCTCGGTGTCGTGCTTGTGTGATTGCTTGATCCTCGGATGATCGACAGTATGCCTTGGATTTATTCTAACAAGTGGTATCATGAGCTAGGTTATTCGAAGACGGCAAGATTGTTGATCTAGAGGAAGGAAGAAACCGTCGACGGAAGTCTGCAGGAAGCAATCGTAATACGGGATAATTCGTCGGCGAGTTACGATGCAGGAGCAGATGTATTGTCGTGTTGTATCTTCGATGAAGCAATTGGAAGAGGAGTCGGCTAGATTGGATCGGAAGCAGCAGGCACCTGGCAGCGGCAAACGCGGTGTCGCCCGGCATCAGCCCATGCAGAGCGACGTGCACGAGGCGAGTGCGGCTGCGGCGATGCGGTCGTGCTGCGGCCAATGGCACAAGGCCCACGAGGGGCTGGCAGCGAATGGCGATGCGTGGCGCAAAGCGGCAGGCCCGAGGCGAGGTTCTCACGTTGTGAGGGAAAAGCATGCTCTGCAGGCCAACCCAAGGCAGCAAAGCCCAAGGCGGGGCTGGTGTGCGTGCAAGAGGTGTTGGATGATGTGTTGTGCTGAACCGAAGGAATCAAGACCGAGATTTTGTTTGAAAAAAAAGGAAAAGATCTGCATTATATATGGTATTGACGTTAGCATGGACAGCAATTGGATTCAGAAAAGGAGCATTGGGAGGTGTGGCGGCACACTTGGTACAGTCACGAGAGCTTCCCTGGAAGCAGTTTTCTGATGCATTGCAAATTGCGTACGGTGTTTTACCAGGAGTTTAGCAGATTGGCGACGTGCATATATGGTTCAGAGGAGCCTGGAAGTGCATCGTGAAGATCATGCATACACATGGCATCCAAGACATGCACATATGTGCGTGTGGTTATGGTGCAGGGTGGAGCATGGTTGCAGTCAGATATGTTCGGCTGGGTCGGACTATATAGTCTGACGGATCGACGCAAGTCGGTTGGTACAGAAGACGGTGTGGGATCGGCGACGACAACATAGGTGTGTGATGCTGATGGTGACCGACTTACGGGCGTGGAAACACACGTGTACGAACTGAGTGCTTGTGTGGCTTCGACAAGGCTATGGCGCGAGGTTGATTCAAGACGGTGCACATGAGAGCTTGAAGACGACGGGGCGCAAGGGTGGACTGATCATCTACCATGGAGTCATGTTGAAGGTGGAGCTGGATTGAGGGGCTACGATGTAAGGATCCAGAGAATCGAAGCCTATTCAGCAGAAAAAGCGAGGGACACGTAATTCAGACTGGAGCCCAATGGTCCGATGGAAGCGTGAAACTCGTCATCGGTCGGTGATGATCGGTGGTACTCTGCAGTGGGGGTTGAGTGGTGTGGTTTCGTGACCCTCGAGACTCGACCGGGACAGCGGAGGCTCGACGCGGTAATAGCGGCGAGGCGTGCGGTATGCACGGGGCATGGAGATGGGCCAGGGCTCTGGTGGTCATACATGCGGTGAGACAACTGCGAATTTGACTCGGGATGACTACAAGCAACGGTGAAATTCCTTCATGTTTCAGACAGGCGGTCAAGAAAGGAGCGGTGATGTCGAGTTCAGGTAACTCTTATGTGTGACACCCAATATGTGAGTTGTTCACTTTCACGCAGGTCAGTGACCAGTGTGTGATGGCGTTGGACGGATACTCTGGAAGTTGGGAGCACAAACTAGAGTAACAAGGAACTTAATTTTGCTCGAGTGTTGACCATGGTCAAGAAAAGAAGGGACTACAAGTTGCAGGTGGAGTCATATGGAGTCTTTGGAGTAGCAGCGGTTCTCATGGGATGAGCTCAAGTCCAATGTATATGAAAGTTTGACGCATTGACGAATTCAAGGTGGTGGAGAATATTCGCCAAGGTGAAGTTTGTTAGAGTTGTGTCGAATATAGTGTACAAGGTAGGTTACAGTTGGACTATGAGTTATATTGTGTTTACATAGGATGTGGAGTCGTGTCCTAGTAGGACACTTGTATCCTAGGCCTTTCATATATAGCGGGGGTAGACACACGATGTAACCTATGCCAACATAATAGCACTGGAACGCAGGGGAAGCCGGCGGTATGTACCGGTGTCCAGGGCAATCAGGTGCGGTATTGTAGCGGTGTCATGCGGAGGAGCGCCCATAGTCAGGCCCCGGGGATGTAGCCATATTGGTGAACCTCGTTAACAAATCTCGGTGTCGTGCTCGTATGATTGCTTGGTCCTTAGATGATCGACGGAGTGCCTCGGATTTATTCTAACAGTTACAGTAAGAGTTCCATTGGAAAACATATTTTAGACATTTAACAGGAAAATTATATAGATATACGTTGACAATAGAGGAGCAAAACACTTTTTACATCATACAAAATCCCATACCAATGCAATAAAAGAGAAGATTATCTAGCAATGCCAAATTCCACTTCCTTCAGTGCTGCAATCTTAAAGGGAAACCTTACTGCTAACAGCGGTCAATTTATTTCAGCGGTGTATGAGCCTATCGGCAATGAAACTCTACACAACAATTAGGTTTGCCACTAATGATAAATGAAACACTGGTTTCAGTACTTTCAAATACAAATGCAGTTGGTTTGTATCGACGGAACACGATGCTATGCAGTATGCACAAGAGATTTCAAAGCAATGTTAAACAAAGATCTATGCAATCTGACAACTATAGATCAGCACTTAATTACAGTAAGAGTTGAATTGGAAAACACAGTTTAGACATTTAACAGGACAATTGCATAGGTATACCTTGACAATAGAGGAGCAAAACACTTTTTACATCATACAAAGATCTCATACGAATGCAGTAAAGAAAATCAGATTTTCTAGCAGTTCCAAATTCCACCTTCAATGCTGCAATACTATAGAAAGGCTTACTGATAATAACGGCCAATTTAATTGAGGAATCTATTAGCCTATGGGCAATGAAACTCTCCACCACATTTAGATTGCCACTGATGATAACTGAAACACTATTTTCAGAACTTCCAAATACAAATGCAGTTGGTTTGTATCCACAAAACATGATGCTATGCAGTATGCACAAGAGATTGCAAAGCAATGTTAAACAAAGATCTATACAATCTGACAATTATAGATCAGCACTTTGATATTCAATGATCAAACAAGCATGTTAATGGAGCATAAATGTACCTGCACAGGGGATGTAGCTGGACTCTAGCCATGTTGGGAGCGTGCAGGGCACAAGAAAACCAGAGGGGCACAGGGTTTGATCGCCGGCTCTTTCTGGAAGATACCGGCCCCCTAAGCTTTTCCCCTTAGCCATGTCCACAACAATAAGAAAGCGACCATAGATGAGGTACAGAAAGTTCGCCTGGAATGGATCGATGGCGGCAATGCACGGTATGTGGTCTTCCAGAACTTTGCACCTTTCAGGTAGAACAGGATTGAATGCTACCTTGTGCTCCAGCGTCCAGCAGCAGCCCTTCTCGTCGAGCGAGAAGGAGCTGCACACGAATGGCTTCCTGCTCTTAGACACCTCCACGTAGCGCAGCTTCCCCTCGCTCACCCCCAGACGACGGTACCTGCCCAGCACCGGCGTCCCGGCCAGGTCAATCAGGTCAGGCAGCACGCTGGCCGGGGGCAGCTCGACGAAGCGATGTTCTGGCTGGTCGCTGAAAGGGTCGACGGAGCAGACGCCCCAGGTCGGGTCGAGCCACCACAGCCGGTCGCCGAATGCCACCACCTCGAGGTTCGGGTCTATGCGCATGTCCCGGCTAGCCGGCACCGTGGACGGGCCGGCCAGCCGCCGCTCGTCCCACTCCCCTGTTTCCGACAGGAACCGGCGCACGACGGGGTGGTCCGCTCCCCTGCGGCGGCTGCGGCTGAGCTGAGCGACCACGTACCTCTCGGGAGGGCCGCAGGAGCCCTCGGACTGGTGAGCAGGCCGAAACCCGTGGAGCAGCCTGCGGTGGACGACCTCGCGAACTCCGCGCCCGGGGCAGGGAGGCGGACCAGCTGGCCGCTGAGAGGGTTGCAGACGAAGCGCGCGAAGTCCGGCTCGCCGGCGTACGCGGCGGCGGCGTCGAACTCGGCCAGCCAGCTGGGGCGGAAGGTGCCGTTGACCGGGGCGCGGCAGCGGGTGTCGGAGAAGTCGAGGAGGAGGAGGCCGTCGGGGGTCGCGGCGCGGACGGCGCCGGCGAAGAAGCCCGTGGCGTCGCCGCCGTCGGGGACGACGAGGTGCGCGGGGACGGAGAGCTGGGCCCACAGGTCCTCGTGGAGGTCGAGCGACGCGCGCGACGGCGCCCCCGACGCGTCCAGCGCCGGCTTGGTGTAGAGCATGGCCCACGGAGGGGGCGAGGAGGCCGCCGCGGCCGTGCAGAGGGAGCGGCGGAGGGGCGCCGCGGCGGCGCCGGCGAGGCGTCGGAGCATTTCGCTCGTTGGGGTGGAGCAGAGGGGAGAGGGTTTTGCGATTCTGCTTTGCCCGTGAGCGGTGGCGTGGTGGGGAAAGAAGGAAGGGGGAGTTTGGTTGGTCCAGCCGGCTCTGACAGCTTTAGCCAAAAGGAAGGGTCACGTCCAGCGTTCTCCGGTTGAAGCAGACAAGACGACAGAGAGAAGCTGTGTTTGAACTCCTGTTTCAGATTTACTACCACGTAGCAAAGTGCCCATAAGCTTTGAACTCCTGAGGTAAATCAATAGATACTTTTTTTTCTCGAATATGCACTAGTGTGCATGTCATATACTCCCTCCATTCCTAAATATAAGTCTTTGTAGAGATTTCACTATGGACTACATACGAAGCAAAATGAGTGAATCTACACTCTAAAATGCATCTATATACATCCGTACGTTGTCCATCGTGAAATCTCTACAAAGACTTATATTTAGAAACGGAGGGAGTATTAAAGAAGATAAGGCAAAGAGTGCCTCCACCAAAGTTTACATTGTTACCGATACAAACTAGTCTTCACCACTCACCCACCTCTCTACCCTACGGAAGAAGGGAGTTACATGCCTTTTTAGTAACCCAGCCGATACCCAAACTAAGCCCTCATTATGAATCTTGTTTAGCAACTGGAAGACCGACGGTCGCGCACCATCGAAGACTATTGTATTCCGATGCTTCCACAACTCCCACCACACAAGAGCAAAGGTGGTTCGTAGATCTTTCGTACTCATCTCATTCGATCTGCGCTTGTCAATGGCCCATTGTACCAGCGAGTCCTGTGTAGTTGGGATCCAAGCCGAAGAGCCCAGCGCTGCACAAATGGCCGCCTAGATTGTTCTAGTGTACACACATATGAGCATGAGATGGTTGATCATTTCGTCCTCCTGATCATAGAAAGGGCATGCGGCTTGATGTGGTAGGCCTCGTCGTGCAAGACGATCCGAGGTCCAGCATCTGTCTTTCATGGCCAACCAAATAAAGAACCTACATTGCAAGGGAGCGCACGACTTCCATGTCAAGTCTGCCGTTGGGATTACCTCTCTTCCCCAGAATGCAGCGCATACGCTGATTTCACCGAGAACCGGCCGTTTTCCTCCCACGACCACTTGATCATGTCGGGCACATCATCCTCGGATGGTTCCCAAGTGCTAACCATCTGCCAAAGTGTGAGGAATTCATGCAAAGTATCCATCCTGAAGTTTGGGGTGAAATCCATTGCCCAAGATCCGCTCTCCATGGCCGAGCAAACCAACCTCGTCTTTCGTACTCTCGGTGGGACCAAGTCGTACACACGCGGTGCCACCTTCCTGCACTCTCCTGCCATCCAACCATCGATCTTCCCCAAAGAGCGGTGGGCGGCCCGACCACGCGGTACTCCTCATAGCTGTCTGGCATAGAAGCCTTGCCTCCTCTGCGACCAGTATTCGAAATTCGCTCCACGGTCTCGTCTCATCCGTTCTCTGGAGCCATGGCCAACGAGCCTGCATGGCCACATTCATCCACCGTAGATTCGGCAGTCCCAATCCACCAGCCCACTTGGGCGAGCAAACCATGTCCCAAGCAACGGCACAGTTGCCCCCATTTGCTTCCGCTCGCCTACACCACAAGAACCCTCTGCAGATCATGTTCATAGCAGCAATAGTCTTCATCGGGAGGTCTAGCGCCATCATAGCATGTATGGGCATGGCGCATAGCACGGATTGAACCAAAGTTAGCCGGCCACTCTTTGGCATTAAAGTTGCCTTCCATTTTGGCAGCCTGTTTGCCATATGATCCCCCAATCAATAGATACCCAGGAACTTAAAAATCAACTTCATACTTCAAGAACAACTTCAAGCCGCAAAAAGGTCATATATTTAGTTACAGAGTTTGTAGTTTATAACCACTGGGATAATCTTAGGTTTCATCTTGATTTAGGTTGTATAACACTGCAAGACTGTTAAAAGACTTGGGCTGTGATCAAGGTGATGTTGTGGCTGCAATCCGCAAACTATTCTTGGACAATGGGTGAGGTTTTTGGCAGGCTCAATCAGACGATGATCATGTTGATCTCGAAAAGGCCGGATGCATGTCTCGTCGTTGGAGATTTCCTCTTATTAGGGTTAGCATTGATTTAGCTCATATGAGATAGAGCTTTGGTCATCCACTTGATACCTACTCCATTGGAGACCAAGGCCTCCTAGGAGAAGATCCCCCAAGTGGATTGAAGACCCCCCCTCCCCCGTGGGAAGATCCCCTAGTGGATTCAAGACCTCCTCTTGGAGAAGAACTAGCTACTTGTATCTTTCCTTTGTTGTCTTTGGATCTTTGTGACCTCTTTGTGTTCATGAATCTAGCACATGTGTGATTGATTCTCGTTGATTTGAGTGTTTCCTCTCGTTTCCCCTCATGTTCCCCCTCGTGTTCTCCGTGGGATCCTCTCCAAATCATGAAAGATCGGCCTTAGGGTTTCCACCCTACATCATAAGGCATCAAAGAACATAAGATGCACTTGAGGGTCTTCTTCCTTAGTCCCTGAAAAGGCATGCTTTTCGACTTCTTGAATAAGATCACAGTCAATCGAATACTTAGTAGCATAATTCATAGGATAGACTATGGGAGATCTTGAACCATATACGGAGCACAATATTCCCTCACAGATTTTCTTTCTTTCTGAGTAATCGTCATTTCTGTAAATAAAAGTATTATGCTTAGTAGTTTGATTTTTGGCATTTTTCTAATAATGGAGCTTGAAGCTCTAATGAAAAATGTTGAATATAATCTAGCAAATAAGTCTTCCCAGAATGAGTAGAACCCCGTCAGTAACAGGAAGTATCTACAATAACAACACATGCAGAACAATTATGAAACAAATACTCTGCGGTTCACTCCTCGGCAACAGTGCGAGAAAATACTTGATGACTTGTAAGCCACACATTGTGGTGTAGCACTTTCGTGTAAGTATCCTCAAATAGTTATCGTCCAAACTAAGAGCGAAGGAGAGTACTTATGAGCAACGTTTCTGTCACACACAAGTTGTCACCACATTTATGTGAAGTAACTCCTTGTGATTCTGTAAAGCTATTAGTGTTCCAAGAGTCAAATAAACCAGAGCAGTGAATATGATGCGACAGTTGCAACAAGAATAATAACGACTTGGAAGTAAAGAGCATAAATTAAAGACCGGAAATAAAAGTGTTTTCCTGCTATTGAGAAATTAGGTGCAGAGAGATTTTAGATCATGGTATACCTCAAGTGTGCCAGTTCAATGGTAATCCTAGTTACCTTGTATCGTGAGTTTAATATTTCATTTGATTGTTCTGTAGGCGTATCACCCTAGAGTTATGGAACTCCTCCTCGCGGAATTGTATTCCACACTATGGTCCTACTTCGACATTGCCACAACATGATCGTCTCCACAATTAAGGTAGTTAAACCGGAACCATGCATTACATTAGGTAGATAACCGATATCTCATATTGTCTTCGGTCCGCATAAATGTCTCCACCTGTCACGCCGGAGGGCGCAGACTTTCTAAACAATATGTGTTATATGTGTAGATCTTTAGATCATGTTGACTGAGCCCTTAAATTGGACAACATGCATAGCGTTCACCATAGTATAATGACTTACTAGACAAATCATAAGACTACAAATACGAATGACAACATATAGGATAAGCACAAATGAATCTTACCAATCACCTACATGCATCTCCCATGCCTAGGGGGAATTACTCACATCAGAAGAGAATAACCAATCATCATAGAGAATAAAATCCATGAAAATCATATCGATAATACTGTGAAGATCCACAACAAGATGAATGATTAAACAAGTCTCAATCTCCAGATGAGTATGAATAGAGTTATACTATACACTAATCTTACAACTTGGAATCCCTCTTACAATGGAAGGGATGAAATAAAAATGAGTATGGTGGAGGATGAACAAAACTAGAAGGATCTCCGGTGGTTCTTCTTCTCTGGATGCATGGGCGGCGGATAGGTCTCTTTGGTGATCGATGCCCTTTACAAATTCCTAGATTTATTTCGGGCTTCCAGGGAGGAGACGGTCCCGTCGGCTGCGAGGCGCCTGTGGTGACTTTATAAAATCTCAAGATATTATGCCGGCTCAGTCTCGGAGGTGCTCACAGGGTAGGGTGTGCATGCATGCGTTCATGGGGATGAGTGTATGCTCGTGTACGTGAATGACTTTGATTGTACTGTGTTCAAGAGAAAGTTGCTCCTGTAGATGAGGGGGTGCTGTAAGTGCATCTAGTGCCCCTTAGTGATTTTGGTGTATTGAAGACAAATAGGTTAAGGGACTAACGTGTTTGTGAGTGTACACAGGCTCTATAAGTCAATGAGGAGTTTGATATTTACAGTGAAAGTCGACCCCTAAAAATGAATGTCTTCGACTGAAGACTTTGGTTCTCCTGAAGACTTTGAAAGTGAAGAAATTGGTGTGACCTTGAAGACTTCGATATTCATGCGAGGAATCTGAAGCGTGAAGACTTTTGTTCTCGTAGTTTCATTTTTCTCTTTCTTGAGTCATAGGAAACACCGTATTGTTAAAGGGGGTCGAGGTAATACTAAGGAAACAGATTTCCAAGTGATGCTCATATCAAAATCCTACACCTACCCAATCCTTCGAGTGAAGCCATTGGAAATCTCATATCAGTTCAGTCAATTTCTTTAATGACAGAGACGAAGATCTTCTGGTCTCTGAGGAATTTGTTCTGACCGAGGAGTTAGGAATTAAATCGGTGCGGATTGCCTACACAAGTGAGGAACATGATAACCTGAAGAATTCGAACCTCAAAATATCCATTGTTATTTGAGCAGCGTCATTTGTTCCAAAATATCCTACCACCTAACGGTCATATCTCGCCAAGGGCATTTATGTCTTATCATGTCGGGCTGCTCCCTAGGCTATAAATAGCCGCCCCTACAACCACTAGCTGGTTGGCTGCTCGAGAAACCGACACTTGTCATTTGAGAGCATCCCATCCTCTGAGGACTTTGAGCGAAAATCATCAAGTGAGGAAAACCCAAATCCCAAACCCAAACCTACAAACCCCAAAGTGATTGAGCATCACTGAAGAGATTGTTCCTGTGTGGAACCGACACTTGTTACCTTTGAGGACTGTGTATCCTCCAGACGGTTAGCCGTCATGGTCTAAGCATCCAAGAGGAATTGTGGATTGCCGAGTGACCAAGTCTGTGAAGGTTTGGAAGTCACCTGTGAAGACTTACCACTACTGTTGGGCAAGTTATGTGTGATCTTATCTCAAGGAGAATACGGTGAGGACTGTGTGTCCTCGAGTTTAAATACTCAGCCGCTCCAACCAGACGTACAACTATCACAGCAGTTGGAACTGGTCTACCAAATCATTGTCTTGACCAAGCCAACTGGTTCGATTTCCTCAACCCTTTCATTTCCTCATTATGTGTTGATGAACCTGATCATTACTGCTTGAAGACATTGACTGAAGAATTTCTCTAGTTCCTCAATCCTATTTCTTCAGTCTGTTTGTCCTCATCCTGCTTATCCTGTGTTTACACTTTCTATACTCTGTGTTTGTCTTTCATTTCATCATGATGACTATGCTGTTACTCTTTATGCTTATACTTGAGTACTTATTCCGCTGCAAGTAGTTCTTCACTTAGGAATTTCCTCACCCTGAAATTCCTCAGTGAAGAATTCAGAAAAATCACCTATTCACCCCCCTCTAGTCGATGTAATGCACTTTCAATTGGTATCAGAGCAAGGTACTCCCTTGTTCTGTGTGATTTTGGTTTAACCGCCTGGAGTTTTAGTTATGTCGACTGCAGGAATGAGGAGTGTGTCCTGTCCCATCTTTGACGGTCATGAGTATCCCAAGTGGAAGGCCATGATGAAGAAGCGACTCATGGCAATGAACAGCGAACTGTGGATCGTCACTGAGATTGGTCTAACCGATCTATGCAAGATGGCGGAGGCTGATGACATTCGCAAGTACACTCTACTCAACCTCACAGCAAAGGATGTCATCTGCCCCTGTTTGTCCCAAAATCAGTTCAGGAACGTCATGCATCTCAACCATGCGAAGCTAATCTGGGACCGGCTCTCTGAGGTCTACGAAGGTCATCGTACTCTTCATGATCCTTGGTTTGAGGATTTCAAGGAATCACTCAAGGATATGACTTTCGCACCTAAATCATCATCCTCTTCACCATGCCTTATGGCAAAGGGTGCCAAGGTAACTGAATGCTACCTTTCCAGATCTAGTGATGATGAATTTGGCCCCAGCTATGTCAAACTTGCTTCCCTTGCCACTAAACAACAAAGAGCTCTTGAAAAAGTTCAAAACATGCTAGATGAAAGCGATGATATGTTGGGTGAGCAATTGGATCAAAATAAGGCCTTGACTGATAGTCTTCAAAAACTTCAGCCAAAGTTTGACAACCTTCAAAATCATCATAACACTCTCTTAACTGATCATGAGAAGCTTTATTATGAATTTCTTCAGAAAAAGCAAGATCTTGAGACGTCAAAAAGCGAGTTATGAAGATCTTCAGAAGGAAAACGATTCATTGCTTGCTCAACAGATCAGTTCCGCTCAGGAAGAATTTATTCCACCATGTCTTAAATGCATTGAGCGTGAATCTGCTAATTCATCACCTGAATGTTCAAATGCTTCTATTGCTGCAAATTCTTCAACTGTCTCTGTGGTCACAAATTCCTCATCTGAGGATACCACATGTATCACTGACTATAATGCAGGGCTGAAGGAATTGTATGTGACAGGCATTTACAAAATCCTCAAAGGGCATCAGACTCTTTGTGATGTGCTCAAAAAGCAGATCTTGAACAGGAACCCTAGGAAAGAGGGTATTGCCTTTGAGAGGAAACTCAATGCTGATAGAACCTACTGGAAACCTGACCAGTACCCCAAAACCTCATGGGTTCCTACGAAAGGACCTCCTGTAGATCCATGCAATTTATTTGGATTTACCTCTGATTCTTCATATTCCTCCGTTGAGTCATTTGACTCCAACTATAAACTGCTCAAGAATCAGAACGGTGAAGTATTTGCTCGATATGTTGGAACTAATTGCAGGAACGGTCCCCTTATGAAGAAAATCTGGGTTCCTAAAAGTTGCCTTGAAAATCTTTAGGTGAATGTCATCATGACACCACCCATGAAGAATAGGAACCCCGGATCAAATTCTCCATACGTACCAAATTCTTCATATGGACCCAAGTCCTCATATGGACCAAATTCTTCACGTGGATCAAATTCCTCACATGGATCTAAATCCTCATATGAACATCATCGTGCTAACACTTCTGTTTCGCAGGGAAAATCTAAGGGCCATGAATATGTGCATTATTCTTCAAACCATTATGTTCATAAGTCCTCGAAGAATTTCTCTGCTTATTCATATGCTTATCCTAACCACTCTTCTGTGAAATGAAGTGCACTGGCTTCTATGCCATCATTTTCTTATGGAGCTCGCAGAATGATGAACTCTTTGCCACCCCTCGGATGGGGGTGGTGAAGAAAAAGAACTAATCTCTTATGCAGGGTCAGGTCTCCAGATGAACTTGATCGTCTGAAGCATTTGCTGGAGACCTGATGTGCTTGAAAGGACGCAAGCTAAACATGAAGAAATGAATCATTCATTTCTCACGTCCTCATGTTGCTATAATTGTTACTGTTGATGAAATTGATATCATATTCTTCACTGATGAAGTATATGGGTTCGTAAGTTGCACTAATTCATCTGCAGGATGAACAACCCAAAGCTACTGAGTGGGTCCTTGATACGTCTCCAACGCATCTATAATTTTTGATTGTTCCATGCTATTATATTACCCGTTTTGGATGTTTATGGGCTTTACTTTATACTTTTATATCATTTTTGGGACTAACCTACTAACCGGAGGCCCAGCCAATTGCTGTTTTTTGCCTATTTCGGTGTTTTGAAAAAGGAATATCAAACGGATTCCAAGCGGAATGAAACCTTCGGGAAGCGATCTTTTTGGAACAAACGTGATCCAGGGGACTTGGAGTGGACGTCAAGCAACAGAGGAGGCGGCCACGAGGGTGCCGGGCGCGCCCCCCACCCTCGTGGCCCCCTCGAGCGTTCACCGACCTACTTCTTCCTCCTATATATACCCATGTACCCCAAAACCATCGAGGAGCACCACGAAAAACTATTTCCACCGCTGTAACCTTATGTATCCGCGAGATCCCATCTTGGAGCCTTCGCGCTTCGCCGGAGGGGGAATCGACCACGGAGGGCCTCTACATCATCTCCAAGGCCCTTCCGATGAGTTGTGAGTAGTTTACCATATACCTTCGGGTCCATAGTTATTAGCTAGATGGCTTCTTCTCTCTCTTTGATTCTCAATACAAAGTTCTCCTTGATCTTCTTGGAGATCTATTTGATGTAACTCTTTTTGCGGTGTGTTTGTCGAGATCCGATAAATTGTGGGTTTATGATCAAGTTTATCTATGAGAAATATTTGAATCTCCTCTGAATTCTTTTATGTGTGATTAAGTTATCTTTGCAAGTCTCTTCGAATTATCAGTTTGGTTTGGCCTACTAGATTGATCTTTCTTGCAATGGGAGAAGTGCTTAGCTTTGGGTTCAATCTTGCGGTGTCCTTTCCCAGTGACAGCAGGTGCAGCAAGGCACGTATTGTATTGTTGCCATCGAGGATAAAAAGATGGGGTTTATATCATATTGCATGAGTTTATCCCTCTACATAATGTCATCTTTCTTAATGCGTTACTCTGTTCTTTATGAACTAAATACTCTAGATGCATCTTTGGATAGCGGTTGATGTGTGGAGTAATAGTAGTAGATGCAGGGTGAGTCGGTCTACTTGTCACGGACGTGATGCCTATATACATGATCATGCCTAGATAATCTCATAATTATTCGCTTTTCTATCAATTGCTCGACAGTAATTTGTTCACCCACCGTAATACTTATGCTATCTCGAGAGAAGCCACTAGTGAAACATATGGCCCCCGGGTCTATCTCTTATCATATAAGCTTTCAATCTACTTTTATTCGCATCTTTTACTTTTCCAATCTATATCATAAAAATACCAAAATATTTATCTTATCATATTATCTTTATCAAATCTCACTTTTCGCAAGTGGCCGTGAAGGGATTGACAACCCCTTTATTGCGTTGGTTGCGAGTTCTTGTTTGTTTGTGTAGGGTGCGTGGGACTTTTGAGGAGCCTCCTACTAGATTGATACCTTGGTTCTCAAAAACTGAGGGAAATACTTACGCTACTATTGCTGCATCACCCTTTCCTCTTCAAGGAAAACCAACGCAAGCTCAAGACATAGCAAGAAGGATTTCTGGCGTCGTTGCCGGGGAGGTCTTCGCTCAAGTCAAGACATACCAAGTACCCATCATAAACTCATCTCCCTCGCATTATATTATTTGCCATTTGCCTCTCGTTTTCCTCTCCCCCACTTCACCCTTGCCGTTTTGTTTGCCCTCTCTTTCCCAATCTCCTCTCTTTTTCGCTTGTCTTTTGTGTGCTCGTGTGTTAAATCGCTTATCTCGTCGTTATGGCTAGTTCTCCTATCCCCGTCATTACTCCCGAACATGAAATTCTTAATTTTAAGCAAAGGGAGGGAGAAAATCTAAAAGATGCTTGGCATAGAATTTGCAATGCTCAAAATTGATCTTCTAGGAAGCTTTCTACTTCCGTTCTTCTTCGCAATTTTTATGTGGGAATTACTCCGTGGAATAGATGCATTCTTGATACCATTACAGGAGGAAATTTTTTGGATAGCCATACCTTTGATGCTTATAATGCTATGTTAGATTTGTTTGGTCCTCCTCCTCTCTTGGTAAATTGGACTATTTTGACTCTAGAGCATGTGATGCAAAGGCTTGAAATTATTGAAAATAAAATTGCCACTGTTGAGATAATTGAAAATCTAGATAAAAAGATTCATAACCAAATTACCCAATATGGATCTAGGGTTGGAGTTACTTTGAAATTTTTTTAAAGAGAAAGAACCTATAGTTAATGAAAGAATAGATCTAGATTCTACGAGAATAGGTAAACTTGAGGATATCATTACCAACTTAGGGTCGGCCTTTTCATCCGTGAAAAACACTCCAAATCATCCTACCAAAACTTCCAAATTTATTTATGTTCCTAAAAATAAGGGTGAATCTTCTAATAAGGGAAATGCGGATCTCAAATCAATAAGTGTTCATCCCAATTGTCTCTCTATCATTAAGGAACCTTTTGCTACAAATGAGTTTCTTCAATTCTTGCCTAAGGGTTTAATCATTGCTAAAAAGGGAGAAATCCCTAAAGATTATAAGTGCTCTATTGAGGAATTGAGTGCCAAAGATGGCACTACTTAGATCTATCCTCGCTTTTATGCCTAGCTTGGGGCGTTAAACAATAGCGCTAGTTGGGAGGCAACCCAATTTTATCTTTGTTTTTTTTGCTTCTGTTTATTAATAAATATTTCATCTACCTTCTGTTTAGATGTGTTTTCATGTTTTAATTAGTGTTTGTGCCAAGTAGAACCTATAGGATAACCTATGGTGATAGTTAATTTGATTCTATTTGAAAATGTAAACTTTATGCCATACGAAAATAATTTTAGTAATTCACATAAACGTGCTTTTGCTGCTGTAGATAAATATATAAATTTCCCAGGACTTACTATTTTTGTAGGATTTTTAGAGTTCCATAAGTATTCGAGAGTTACAGATTGCTACAGACAGTTCTGTTTTTGACAGATTCTGTTTTTTGTGTGTTGTTTGCTTATTTTGATGCATCTATGGCTAGTATTAAGTGGTATGAACAATAGGGAAGTTGGAATACAGTAGGTTTAACACCAATATAATAAAGAATGAGTTCATTACAGTACCTTATGTGGTGGTTTTCCTTTCTTGCACTAACGGAGCTTATGAGATTTCCTGTTGAGTTTTGTGTTGTGAAGTTTTTCAAGTTTTGGGTAAAAATTTGATGGACTATGGAATAAGGAGTGGCAAGAGCCTAATCTTGGGGATGCCCATGGCACCCCAAGATATTCAAGGATTGAAAGTGCGTTATATCGACTAGAGGGGGTGAATAGGCGATTTTTATGAATTCTTCACTGAGGAATTTGCCGGTGAGGAAATTCCTTAGCGAAGAACTACTAGCAATGAATAAGTACTCAAGTAAGCATAACAGGATCTGAGACTTAGTCATCATGATGAAATGAAGACAAGCACGGAGTATAGAAAGCGTAAACACATGATAACACAAGATGAAGACAAAGCGGTGAAGAAATTGAACTGAGGAAATTGAGAAAGTCTTGGTCAAAAGTCTTCAAACACAGATATGAACAATCACTCAACACAGTAATGAGGAAATGAAAGAGTTGATGAAATAGAACTAGTAAGGTTGGTGAAGACAATGATTTGTTAGACCAGTTCCAACTGTTGTCTCAGTTGTACGTCTGGTTGGAGCGGCTGAGTATTTAAACTCGAGGACACGCAGTCCCGGACACCCAGTCGCTGAGCACGCAGCTCAGGACACCAAGTCCTCACCGTATTCTCCTTGAACTAAGATCACACAGATCTCGTCCAATCACTCATGGTAAGTCTTCAGGCGACTTCCAAACCTTCACAGACTCGGTCACTCGACGATCCACAATTCCTCTTGGATGCTCTAGACCATGACGCCTAACCGTCTGGAAGAAGCACAATCTTCAAAGGTAACAAGCGTCGGATCCACGCAGGATCAATCTCTTCAGTGATGCTCAATCACTTTGGGGTTTGTAGGTGTTTGGGTTTGGGGTTTTTCCTCACTCGATGATTTTCACTCAAAGTCCTTGAAGGATGGGTTGCTCTCAAATGACAAGTGTCAGTTTCTCTCGGAGCAGCCAACTAGCTAGTGGTTGTGGGGGCGGCTATTTATAGCCTAGGGAGCAGCCCGACATGATAAGACATAAATGCCCTTATGCGATATGACCGTTAGGTGGATAAGATTTTTGGGACAGGTGGCGCATAGCATGACAGTGATCGGAAATTTGACTATCAAATTCCTTAGGGCTATCATGTTCCTCCTTTGTGTAGGCAATCCGCCTTTGGCGAATTCCTAACTCCTCGGTCGAACAAATTCCTCGTGACCGGATGAACTTCGTCTCACATCCTTTGAAGAAATGACTAAACTGTATGAGATTTCCAAAGGCTTCACTCGAAGGGTTTGGTAGGTGTAGGATTTTGAGTTGAGCATCACTTGAAATTTTTCCTTAGTATTTCCTCGACCCCTTTAACGATGCAGTGTTTCCTATGACTCAAGAAAGAGAAAAAACAAAACTATGAAAACGAAAGTCTTCAAGCTTCATATTCCTCGCATGAATATCAAGTCTTCACGGTAACACCAATTTCTTCACTTTGAAAGTCTTCATGAAAGTCTTCAGAAATACCAAAATCTTCTGTCGAAGATATTCATTTTAGGGTCGACTTTCCTGTAAATATCAAACTCCTCATAGACTTATAGACCTGTGTACACTCACAAACGCATTAGTCCCTTAACCTATAAGTCTTCAATACACCAAAATCACTAAGGGGCACTAGATGCACTTACAATCTCCCCCTTTTTGGTGATTAATGACAATATAGGTTAAGTTTTCAACGGGGATAAACATGTGAAGTGTAAGTACTAATATTGAGGAATTTGATTGCAAGATATAGAAGAACTCCCCCTGAAGATGTGCATAGTGAGGAATTTTCTTTTGAAGCAATGCACACCTGAAGAGTTAAATCATGGAGATCTCCCCCTATATCTTTTAATTCATACACACATTTGACATATAATATGAAGAATTTGAAATGCATGATGAAATATGGTGCCTGATGAAATTCAGCATGCGTGCAATAATATTAATGAGTAACAAGCATGCAGAATAACATATCGAGAGTATCAAAGCACAGTGCATCAAAAGTATCAGGGCACCATCGGGTTTAAGATTACAACTCGATCCAATAATGTTTCAGAAGAACGAGAGTTGTAACTTAAAAAAAACGCCCATATAATAGACCCGCTTGAAGACTAACTCAAATTTCTCCCCCTTTGTCATCGAATGACCAAAAGGATCGAACCGAGGACTAACGCATACGAAGAATATCAAGTTGATGGAGGAGCGCCCGGCGTTGTTAGAATCGGTTGATGTAGTAGGGCCTGCCGCAGTGTCGTCCAAGTCTTCATTTTCATTAGTCTCGCGTGATGAAGAATAGGAGCTGGCCACCAAGGAAGGAACTTTGACCTTCTTGAATTTCTTTGGTGGAGGTGCAGACCAGTCAAATTCTTCCTTGAGACCCATATTAAATCGGATCTGCGGTTGTAGACATGAGATAGAACAGCCAGTGCGGTTGAAGGTTTCATGGAGGTAGTATTGGTTTTTTCACTGCATTGTGTGTTGAGGTCATGTTGTGAAGAATTGAACCAAAGCGGCGCTTGACCCATTTATGATTGCGATCAACCTTCTGATGAAGACTGAGGAGTAACTCACGATCAGTCATCACCCTGGGAGCTGTGGCTTGAGGATTTTTCTTGGCGGCAGAGTCATGTGTGGCAGAGTCATCATTGGTGGAGTAGGATGCAGCCTTGCGAAATTGACCATCCAATGGAAGAATGCCTTCATCTATCACATCCGTTGCCTTGCCTTTGTCATCAGCTGAGGAATAGGACCGTCTGAGGAATTCAATCGGGGGCAAGTAGCTGCCATGGTTCAAAGTGTCAGCTTTGTAATTTAGTGAAGCCCTTGTCCTGATGAACCTCATAATCCATGGTGCATAAGGCTTCAGTTCAAAAGGTGACATAGCAATATTTGCCAGAGTCCTCATGAAGAAATCATGGAAGTTGACGGGAACGCCATGAATGATATTGAAAAGCATGTTCTTCATGATGCCAACGACCTCTTCATCATTTGAGTCGTGGCCTTTGATAGGACTCATGGTCTTCGACAGAATGCGATAGACAGTCCGGGGCACATATAGTAATTCCATGACGAGGAATTTGGTTCGAGGAGCCTGCCCGGGCTTCAAAGGCTTCATCAGCACTTGCATGAAATGATTTGGAAGTTCAGGTTCATTGTAGACACAACGAGCACCGTCAAGGGGAGGACTGAGTGGAAGGGCACGAAGCAATTCAGTTGCTGGTGCCTTGTAGTGAGTATTTTCAGACATCCAGTCCAACACCCATGAATTCACATCTTCACAGTTTCCTGTGATGTGCAGCGTTGCATAGAATTGAAGAATGAGTTCTTCATTCCAGTCACAGATGTCAGTGCAGAAGTTTAACAGTCCAACATCGTGAAGAACACTGAGGACTGGCTCGAAGCACGACAGAGACTCCATGTCTACATGAGGAATATGCTCATGATTGAAGACTTTGTCTTTGTTGAACAGTACTGAGGAATAGAAGTTAGCTTGACTAGCAGTCCAGAAGCGTCTCTTCCTTATGCGAGCAGAGTCATAGGGGTTATAGTCAGTGAAGAACACATGCTCGCTGAAGAAATCTTCAGCCTTGAACTTCTGCTTCTTTGAGAATGGATCCGTTGGCTTGGGCACAGGAGTGTCAGTGAGTTGCATCACAACCTCAGGAATCGCAATCTCAGGTTCTTCAGGATGAGGAATTTCTGGTTCCTCTTCAGTAGCAGGCTGCGTGTTCAAGGGTTCAACAACAGCAGCTTCTTCAGCACTAGCGGCTGAAATGTCTTCATGCACAGACGAGGTGGGATGAGTTTCTTTAGAGCCCATTTGAACAGTTGGTGCAGGGGACTGAGGTATTTGTTGAAGTGGGGTGAAGAGTGGAGTATTGGGGTGCTGACTTTCCCAAAAGTCATCATTCATCACTGGCGTTGTGCAGCCAATGTCCACGTCTTCATCTTCAATTTCTTCAACGCTTGACCTCTTCACCGTGAACCGAGGCATTGGCGAGGAAGCAACAGGTGTTGAAGGGATCGCATCCACTTCAATTTCTTCATCAACCTGCTCTGACGAAGCAGCAGATTGAGGTTCTTCATTAGATCCGCTTGGAATCACATATTCCTCACCAAAAGGAATAAGGTCCTTTGATGACATGGTGGAAATTGTAACAGCATCAATTGGATTTTCAATAGAGCTTGTCAGAGGCTTCATCTTCTTTGGAGCTGAAGATTCTGAAGCACTGGATGCTTTCCTTTTCTTCATTGCAGCTCGCTCTGCAGCCTTGGTCTTCTTATCGAATGCACATGGAAGAATTGGAGTTGGGGTAGGCGCAGATGGAACTGAGGTTTCTGTTTGAATTTCTTCAGCGAATCGATGCGGTTGCCACGACTTCTTCGATTTCTTGGTGCACCACTAGTGGATGCCACGACAATTTCTTCGGTAATTTGGAATGGAGTCATCAGCCACGGAACTAGCATTTTCTTGACCTTTGAATGTCATCGGGTCTTTGGCATGTTCTTCGATTGGTGACGAGCAGCTGCAGCTTGAGGAATTTCTTGTTGCAATGGGGCTGCAACATTTGTGAATTTCTCAGTCAGTTTCACAAACCTAACTTTGGCTCCTTGCCAATCAGCATAGTAAGCATTGAAGTCGTTGCTGAGGGTTTTGATTTCAGCTTGGATCTTGAGGAGTTCATCAGGTGTCATATTGACAATGTTATTCTTCAGGAACTCCTCCTTTCTAAACTGAGTCTTCTTGATCTTCCTGGCCTTCTCAAATTTCCATTTCTCTTCAGTGATGAAATGGGTCAGCATGTGACTTTGACCAGGAGTCAACTTGAAATCAGGCATAGGAGTATTTGGATCCTTGTGCCAGAGATCAATGCTAATCAAGGATCGCCCTTGGATCCAAAAGCAGTGGCACATTTGTGCCTTTGGCTCTAGCGGCCCTTTCTTGCCGGTCTCTGATGATTTCTGCAAGTTCATCATCATCAGCTTCATCGTCAGATGGCACGTGGAAGGCAACCTGTTTCTTCTTCGGACTTGGCCGAGGACCTCGACCAGCCGTTGCCTTAGTCTTCAACAGAGTGGGGCCTGATGAAGATTTTGGTGCAACTGATGAACTTGCTGAGGCACCAGAGGCAATAGAGATGCCTGTTGTCCTTTGACACGTGGCCAGATGTACAGGTGTTGAGGACTTTGCCGGAGCAGCTGAGGACTTTGGAGGAGGAGAAGTAGTTGGTGCTGGCCGTGAGGGCTTTGAAGAATCTGGCCGTGAGGGCTTTGAAGATTCTGGCCGTGAGGGCATTGCTGAGGAACTTGGCCGTGAGGGCATAGTTGGTGAAGCACTTGGCTTGTGAGCAGGCTTCTTTGCCATTGATTTTCTTGGCTTGACAGAGGCCTCGATGGCGATGCTTGTGAAGAGTCTTCATTGAATTTCCTCACTGCTTCTTTGGCTTGTCTTGACAGCTTAGCTCAGTGTTTGGCCCATTCTTCAGGAAAATCCTCACCACGCTTGATGCTGGTGTGGTCAGCCACTTGGCCAGGTGCCAATGGAGCTCTTAGGCATGGAGGATTAAGTGCGAATTTCTTCATATACTTTGGAGTCACATATCTGTACTCCCTCCATTCTCTTGCCCATCTCCGTTCAATTTTTTGAATGCGCACATTGCGCTGATTTTTAGATTCTTTTCCGTACTTAGCCTCATCAGGTGTGCAATAATCAGTATAGAGGTCCTCAGGGATTTCAAAAGCAGTCATGACCTCAGGCTTCTTTCCTCCTTTCTGCGGCCTCTTACCATCAGCCATATTCTTCAGATGAGGAATTTGAACAATCAAATTTTCTGAAGAAGTATGCAACTTTTCTTCGAGGAACGCTGCAAATGAGTTAAGTTGATGAGAACCTAGTGATTTAGCAGCGGACATGAGTACCTGTGAACAGAGTATAGTTGCAAGGAATTTGGAGAGGTCATATGCGTTCTCAGAAGATTTTTGAAAAAGAACAAGTTTGAGGAATTTGACCAGATGAGCCTTGAAGAATTTCACTAAGCGTTCTTTGTCTTAGGTTCCAGAGTTGTATAGATCGAGGATCCACACAATTGAGGAATCTTGAAGAAACACGATGCTTAGAGAAACGAATCAAGAACAGATGACTATTGAGGTGTTTTGTGTGTGAGGATTTGAAGAATAAAACACTTTTGAAGATTTTGTTGTGAAATTTCGAATCAAAAGGGGTAGTAAATGTAATTTTTAATTATCCTGGATGAAGAACACGATGAACTGAGAAGTAGAACAGTGAAGTTCGTCGGTGTAGATCTTCCATGCCCTAACTTGGCGGAGGAAGACAGCTACGGCGGCGGCGGAGTGAAGATTTCCACGGTCGGCGCGAGTACGAGGCGACGAGGTCGAGGCAGTGAAGCTCTTCCTCACCGGCGACGATGGAGTAGCGGCGGCGCTAGGGTTTGAGGAGCTCGAGCGAGAGAGAGAGCGGTCGAGCAGAGTAAAGGAAGTGAGGAAGGGATGAGGGGGTATTTATAGTCGTAGTGAAAAACTGTTCGCCCGAAGATTTAGGACGAACCTGCCCCTGACCCTTCTCCTTCGCTTGACATGTGTCACCCACGTACTGAGGAGTGGAGATCGTGTTAGGTCATGGGTGAATAGATAAGTCTTTCATGGGATCCGGAACGGATTGAGCGGTAAAACCGAAAATTTTGGATAAGATTAGTTTTAAAGTTCCGTTCGCAAATTCTTCAGCTGTCAAGGACACAATGAAGATTTTGAACGAGTTTCAAATAGAACGCACATGAAGAATTTGTGAATAGATTGGGTTGAGTATAGCATAGAGGGGAAAGGGTCCGATCACATTCACTTAGCAGAAAATGCAACTTGAAGAATTAGCCATAAGTGAATGCTATAGAGGACATAAACTCGTATATATATATATATATATATATATATATATATATATATATCCAATGAAGAAAAACGACGGAAACATTGAAGATTTTGCAAAGTTGAAGAATTTGAAAAACTGAAGAATTTCAAAAACTGAGGAATTTCAAAAATGAAGATTTTCAACTTTGGTGGTTGCGTGACCCAATCAGTATAAGAATGATGATTTGGACACAGCGTACAATTGTCGTAGGGTTACGAGAATCAAATTCTTCATTAATTTCTTCACACTTAGAGTGTTATTCTTCATTGATTAAAGAAAAACCTTTCTTCATGTGTTGCACATCTAAGTCATCAATTTTGCATAAGTGTCAGGATGTGTGTCCTTTTTCAAAGAACATTTGAAGATTCTAGGATATTTAGCTCACACCGCAACTTGCTAAATCTCTTCTCATCCAAGGGCTTTGTGAAGATATCGACTAGTTGTTCTTCAGTCTTCACGTGCTCGATAGAGATGTCGCCCTTCAACACATGATCACGAAGAAAATGATGACGAATCTGAATGTGCTTTGTCTTCGAGTGCTGAACTAGGTTGTGAGAAATCTTGATTGCACTCTCATTGTCACAGAGGAGAGGCACATTCTTCACGTTGATGCCGTAGTCCTTGAGGGTTTGCTTCATCCATAGTAGTTGAGCACAGCACGAACTAGCAGCAATGTACTCAGCCTCTGCAGAGATGAAGCGGTGATACGCAGTTCTGCTTTCTTCGAGGACCAACGGACCAAAGATCGTGCGAGGAAATGACAAGTACCAGATGTTGACTTGCGGTCCACCACGATCACCAAAGCATAGTCAGTCGAATATCCAATGAGATCAAAAGTAGAGCCCTTGGGGTACCATAATCCTAGTGTTGGTGTGTGAGCTAGATATCGAAGAATATGTTTCACAGCCTTATGGTGTGATTCCTTTGGTGCAGCTTGAAATCGGGCACACATGCAAACACTAAGCATTATATCTGGCCTAGATGCACATAAGTACAATAACGAACCAATCATGGAGCGATATACCTTGTGATCGAAGTCAATACCATTTTCATCAGTGCATAGATGGCCATTCGTGGGCATAGGAATTTTGACGCCTTTGCAGTCTTGCATGCCGAATTTCCTTAGAACTTCCTTGAGGTATTTCTCCTGAGATATGAATATACCGTTGTGATGTTGATGAATTTGAAGACCTAAAAAGAATTTCAACTCTCCCATCATAGACATTTGATATTCTTCACTCATCATATAGGCAAATTCATCACTATAACATTGGTCAGTACAACCAAAGATAATATCATCAACGTATATTTGGCACACAAACAGTTCACCATCATAAGATTTAGTAAAGAGAGTAGGGTCGAGTGAACCGGGCGTGAAGCCATTCTTCATGAAGAATTCATTCAAAGTCTCATACCACGCTTGAGGGGCCTGCTTGAGGCCATCTGAGGCCTTGTTGAGTCTGAAGACTTTGTCAGGATTCTTTGGATCTTCAAAACCTGGGGGTTGAGCAACATGTACTTCTTCCTCAAGCTTAACATTGAGGAATGCACTTTTCACATCCATTTGTTGTAAGATAATATTATGATGGTTAGCATAAGCAAGTAATATGCGAATAGCCTCAAGTCTAGCAACAGGTGCAAAAGTTTCATCGAAATCAATTCCTTCAACCTGTGTGTATCCTTGAGCTACAAGTCGTGCCTTATTCCTCACCACAAGGCCATTTTCATCTTGCTTGTTGCGGTAGATCCACTTTGTGCCAATGATATTATGCTTGCGAGGATCTGGACGTTTGACCAGTTCGGACATTGTTGAGCTCGAATCGATGTAATTCTTCTTGCATGGCCTGAATCCACTCAGGCTCCAGAAATGCTTCATCTACCTTAGTGGGCTCTGTAATAGAGACAAAAGCATAGTGCCCACAAAAGTTAGATAAATGTGAAGCTTTTGAGCATGTGAGAGGATCTGGCGCTCGAATGTTATCGATGATCTTTTCAACTTGCACTTCTTTTGCAATGCGAGGATGAGCTGGTTGTCGTTGAGGAGTTTGATCAGCATTTTCTTTAGCATTTTTATCAGGTGCACCATCTCGATTTTCTTCACGTTCCGGAATGAATTCTTCAACAGGTTCTTCGGTAGGAATAACATCCTCAGTAGCCTTGAACTTGATAGAATCCTCAGGTTCTGGTTCATCTATCACAGAAGGTAGGTGCTCTCTTTGCGAGCCATTAGTTTCATCGAACCGCACATCTACAGTTTCAACAACCTTGTGAAGAACGTTGTTGAAGACTTCGTAGGTGTGCGAGTCCTTTCCGTAACCAAGCATAAAACCTTCATGTGCTTTCGGTGCAAATTTAGCATTGTGATGAGGATCTCTAATCCAACATTTAGCACCAAAGACTTTGAAATAACTCACATTGGGTTTCTTGTCAGTGAGGAGTTCATAGGCAGTCTTCTTGAAGAATTTGTGAAGATATACCCGATTGATGATGTGGCACGCAGTATCAATTGCATCAATCCAAAAGCGACAAGGTGTTTTGTATTCATCAAGCATAGTGTGAGCCATTCAGCGAGGGTTCTGTTCTTGCGCTCCACGACGCCATTCTGCTGAGGAGTATAAGGAGCAGATAACTCATGAGTAATATCAAGTTCATCAAGATAGCCATCAAGACCAGAATTCTTGAACTCGGTTCCATTGTCAGTTCTAATGTGCTTGATTTTCACACCAAAGTTGGTTGAAGCCCTCGAGGAAAATTGTTTGAAGATTTCCTGCACTTCATGTTTGTAAGTGACAATGTGTATCCATGTGTAACGAGAATAGTCATCAACAATAACAAAGCCATATAGAGATGCATCATTTGAAACAGCAGAATAATGATTAGGACCATAGAGATCCATGTGAAGCAATTCAAATGGACGAGTAGTGGTCATGATAGTCTTCGCTGGATGCTTGGCCTTTGTCATCTTTCCAGCTTCACAAGCTCCGCATAAGTGATCCTTGAGGAATTTGACATTCTCAATGCCAATGACATGCTTCTTCTTCGCATAGCGTGTTTAGATTCCTCATGCCAGATGACCAAGTCGTCGATGCCATAGCCAGCCTTCTGAAGCTTTTGCAAGTAAGCACACGGCTGGTTGTGGTCCTGTAGAGAAATCAACAATATACAAATCTCCTCTCCTAAAGCCTTTGAAGACTTTGGAATAGTCAGCTTCCATGATCACAACACATCGATATCTTCCAAAGACAACAACCATATCAAGATCACAAAGCATTGAAACAGACATGAGGTTGTATCCTAAGGACTCGACAAGCATGACTTTGTCCATGTGTCGATCCTTTGAGATCGCAACCTTACCTAGACCCAATACGACTTTTGCCTTTGACAAATAAGATGATGTGCTTCAGATGTGACGGTGATAAAGGAGCATCCATCAATAGACTCTTGTCACCCGTCATGTGATTTGTACATCCACTATCTAGAACCCACTCGTTGGCTTTGGGCTGATCATCCTGCAGATGAATTAGTGCAACTTACGATCTCATATACTTCATCAGTGAAGAATATGATATCAAGTTCATCAGATGAATTTCATCAATCAGTAAAACAGATATTTCAGTATGAGGACGTGTGAAATGAAAGTTCATTTCATCATGATTTGCCTGCGTCCTTTCAGGCAATTTTGTCAGGCCTCCTGCAAATTCTTCAGATGTTTAAAGCACATCTGGAGACCTGACCCTGCATAAGGGATTAGTTCTTTTTCTTCACCACCCACATCTGAAGGGGTGGCAAAGATTCCATCACTCTGCGAGCACCATATGAGAAAGGTGGCATAGAGGCCAATCCATTTTGTTTCACATAAGAGGGGTTAGGGTAAGCATATGAATAAGCAGAGAAATTCTTCGAGGACTTATGAACATAATGATTTGAAGAATAATGTGCATATTCATAGCCCTTGGCTCTACCCTGTGAAACAGAGGGGTTAGCACGATGATGATCATATGATGACTTTGATCCATTTGAGGAATTTGATCCATGTGAAGAATTAGGTCCATATGAAGAATTGGATCTAGGGTTCCTGTTCTTCACAGGTGGTGTCATGAGGACATTCACCTGAAGACTTTCAACATAACTTTTGGGAACCCAGATTTTCTTCATAGGGGAACCGTTCCTGCAGTTAGTGCCAACATATCTAGCAAATACTTCACCATTCTGATTTTTGAAGAATTTATAGTTGGAGTCAAATGACTCATCAGAAGAATGAGAAGATTCACATGTAAAGCCAGATAAGTTAGATGGATCAACTGGAGGTCCCTTTGCAGAAACCCATGAGGTTTTGGGGTACTGCTCAGGCTTCCAATATGTTCCATCAGCATTGAGTTTCCTCTCAAAGGCAATACCCTCTTTCCTAGGGTTCCTGTTGAGGATCTGCTTTTGAGCACATCACAAAGAATCGATGCCCTTTGAGGCTTTTGTACATGCACATGCTGTGTACAATTCCTTCAGCCCTGCATCGTTAGTGATACTAGCAATGTCCTCAGATGAGGAATTAGTGATAGCAGAGGCAGGTGAAGAATTTGTAACAGTGGAAGCATTTGAACATTCAGGTGAAGAATTAGCAGATTCAAGTTCAATGCACTTTAAGCATGGAGGAACAAATTCTTCTTGAGTAGCGCTGATTTGTTGAGCAAGTAATGAATCGCGATCCTTCAGAAGATCTTCATAACTTACTCTTAGCTTCTCAAGATCTTGCTTTCTTTGAAGAAGTTCAAGAGAAAGTTTCTCGTGATCAGATAAGAGAGCGTTATGATGACCTTGAAGATCGTCAAACTTGGAATGGAGTCCTGAAGACTTTCAGCCAAGGCTTTTGACTGATCCATTTCTTCACCCAACATATCATCGCTCTTATTTAGCATGTAATGAAATTTTCCAAAGTTCGTTGTTGATTAGTGGCAAGGGAAGCAAGTTTATCATAGCTAGGTCCAAATTCATCGCCAGATTCATCATCACTGGACTCGGATAGGTAGCATTCGTTTACCTTAGCACTTTTTGCCATGAGGCAGGGGTTGGACGATGATGATTCTGGTTCGAATTTCATCTCTTTGAGAGATTCCTTGTAATCGTCAAGGCAAGGATCATTACTATTTAGATGTCCATCATAGACCTCAGAGAGACGGTCCCAGATTAGCTTCGCGTGATTGAGATGCATGACGTTCCTGAATTGATTTCGGGACAGACTTGTGCAGATGACATCCTTCGTTGTGAGGTTGAGGAGAGTGTACTTGCGAATGTCATCAGCTTCAGCCATCTTGCATAGATCGGTAAGACCGATCTCGGTGACGGTCCATAGTTCGTTGTCCATAGCCATGAGTCACTTCTTCATCATGGCCTTCCACCGAGGATACTCATGACCGTCAAAGATGGGGCAGGAAACGTTCCTCAATCCTGTAGTCGACATAACTAGAACTCCAGGTGGTTAAACCAAAATCACACGTAACAAGGAGTACCTTGCTCGATACCAATTGAAAGTGCGTTATATCGACTAGAGGGGGTGAATAGGCGATTTTACGAATTCTTCATCGAGGAATTTGCGGTGAGGAAATTCCTTAGTGAAGAACTACCAACAATGGAATAAGTACTCGTAAGTAAGCATAACATGATCTGAGACTTAGTCATCATGATGAAATGAAGACAAGCACGAAGCTGAAAGCGTAAACACAGGATAACACAAGATGAAGACAAAGCGGTGAAGAAATTGAACTGAGGAAATTGAGAAAGTCTTCACCAAAGTCTTCAAACACAGATATGAACAATCACTCAACAGAGTAATGAGGAAATGAAAGAGTTGAGGAAATAGAACCCGAAGGTTGGTGAAGACAAGGATTTGTTAGACCAGGTCCAACTGCTGTCTCAGTTGTACATCTGGTTGGAGCGGCTGAGTATTTAAACTAGAGGACACGCTGTCCCGGACACCCAGTCGCTGAGCACGCAGCTCAAGACACCAAGTCCTCACTGTATTCTCCTTGAACTAAGATCACACAGATCTCGTCCAATCACTTGTGGTAAGTCTTCAGGCGACTTCCAAACCTTCACAGACTCGGTCACTCGGCGATCCACAATTCCTCTTGGATGATCTAGACCATGACGCCTAACCATCTGGAAGAAGCACAGTCTTCAAAGGTAACAAGCGTCGGATCCACGCAGGATCAATCTCTTGAGTGATGCTCAATCACTTTGGGGTTTGTAGGTGTTTGGGTTTGGGGTTTTTCCTCACTCGATGATTTTCACTCAAAGTCCTCGGAGGATGGGTTGCTCTCAAATGACAAGTGTCAGTTTCTCTCGGAGCAGCCAACCAGCTAGTGGTTGTGGGGGGCAGCTATTTATAGCCTAGGGAGCAGCCCGACATGATAAGACATAATTGCCCTTGTCTGATATGACCGTTAGGTGGATAAGATATTTTGGGACAGCTGGCGCGTAGCACAACAACGGTCGGAAATTTGACTATCAAATTCCTCAGGGCTATCATGTTCCTCACTGTGTAGGCAATCCGCTTGCCGTGAATTCCTAACTCCTCGGTCGAACAAATTCCTCGTGACGGAAGAACTTCGTCTCACATCCTTTGAAGAAATGACTGAACTGTATGAGATTTCCAAAGGCTTCACTCGAAGGGTTTGGTAGGTGTAGGATTTTGAGTTGAGCATCACTTGGAAATTTTTCCTTAGTATTTCCTCGACCCCCTTTAATAGTACAGTGTTTCCTATGACTCAAGAAAGAGAAAAAACAAAACTATGAAAACGGAAGTCTTCAAGCTTCATATTCCTCGCATGAATATCAAGTCTTCACGGTAACACCAATTTCTTCACTTTCGAAGTCTTCATGAAAGTCTTTAGAAATACCAAAATCTTCAGTCGAAGATATTCATTTTTAGGGGTCGACTTTCCCTGTAAATATCAAACTCCTCATAGACTTATAGACCTGTGTACACTCACAAACGCATTAGTCCCTTAACCTATAAGTCTTCAATACACCAAAATCACTAAGGGGCACTAGATGCACTTACAAGGATAACCAAAAGCCTAAGCTTGGGGATGCCCAGGAAGGCAACCCCTCTTTCGTCTTGGTCTATCGGTAACTTTACTTGGAGCTATATTTTTATTCGCCACATGATATGTGTTTTGCTTGGAGCATCTTGTATGATATTAGTCTTTGCTTTTTAGTTTACCACAATCATCCTTGTTGTACACACCTTTTGGGAAGAAACCCACTTGATTGGAATTTATTAGAATACTCGTTGTGCTTCACTTATATCTTTTGAGCTAGATAGTTTTGCTCTAGTGCTTCACTTATATCTTTTTGAGCACGGCGGTGGCTTGATTTTGTAGAAATTGTTGATCTTTCATGCTTCACTTATATTATTTTGAGAGTCTTTAGAACAACATGATATTTTCTATGGTTATAAAATTGGTCCTAGAATGATGGGCATCCAAGTTGGGTATAATAAAAACTATCGTAGGAAGTGAATTGGGTGCTATGATCAATTTGATACTTGATAATTGTTTTGAGATATGGAGGTAGTGATATTAGAGTCATGCTAGTTGGGTTATTATGAATTTAAAGAATGCTACATTGAAGTTGGCAAGTCCGTACCATGCACGTATGGTAAAAGTTGTGTAACAAATTTGAAACATGAGATGTTCTTAGATTGTGCATCCTTATGAGTGGCGGTCGGGGACGGCGATAGTCTTTCCTACCAATCTATCCCCTAGGAGCATGCGTAGTGCTTGGTTTTGATGACTTGTAGATTTTTGCAATAAGTATATGAGTTCTTTATGACTAATGTTGAGTCCATGGATTATCGCACTCTCACCCTTCCATCATTGCGAGCCTCTTGGTACCATGCATTGCCCTTTCTCACCTCGAGAGTTGGTGCAAACTTAGCGGTGCATTCAAACCCCGTGATACGATCGCTCTATCACACATAAACCTCCTTATATCTTCCTCAAAACAGCCACCATACCTACTTATTATGGCATTTCCATAGCCATTCCGAGATATATTGCCATGCAACTTTCCACCCTTCCGTTTATCATCATGACACACATAATCATTGTAATATTGCCTTGCATGATCATGTAGTTGACTTCGTATTTGTGGCAAAGCCACCATGCATAATTTTTCATACATGTCACTCTTGATTCATTGCCCATCCCGGTGCACCGCCGGAGGCATTCATATAGAGTCATATATTCTTCTAGTTTTGAGTTGTAATTCATGAGTTGTAAATAAATAGAAGTGTGATGATCATTATTATTAGAGCATTGTCCCCAAATAAAAAAAAGGCCAAAGAAAAATAAGAAAGGCCAAAAGAAAAAGAAAAAAGAAAGGCCCCAAAAAAAAGGGGCAATGTTACTATCCTTTTCCACACTTGTGCTTCAAAGTAGCACCATGTTTTTCATATAGAAAGTCTCATATGTTGTCACTTTCATATACGAGTGGGAATTTTTCATTATAAAACTTGGCTTGTACGTTCCTACGATGGGCTTCCTCAAAATGCCCTAGGTCTTCGCAAGCAAGCAAGTTGGATGCACACCCACTTAGTTTCTTTTGTTGAGCTTTCATACATTTATAGCTCTAGTGCATCCGTTGCATGGCAATCCCTACTCCTCATGTTGACATCAATTGATGGGCATCTCCATAGACCGTTGATTATCCTCGTCAATATGAGACTTTCTCCTTTTTTGTCTTCTCCACACAACCTCCATCATCATATTCTATTCCACCCATAGTGCTATATCCATGGCTCACGCTCATGTATTGCGTGAAAGTTGAAAAAGTTTGAGATTATTTAAGTACGAAACAATTGCTTGGCTTGTCATCGGGGGTGTGCAAGATGGGAGCATTTTTGTGTGACGAAAATGAAGCATAGCCTAACTATATGATTTTGTAGGGATGAACTTTCTTTAGCCATGTTATTTTGAGAAGACATGATTGCTTTGATTAGTATGCTTGAAGTATTACTATTTCTTATGTCAATATGAACTTTTATTTTGAATCATTTGGATCTGAACATTTATGCCACAATAAAGAAAATTACATTGAGAATTATGCTAGGTAGCATTCCACATCAAAAATTCTGTTTTTATCATTTACCTACTCGAGGACGAGCAGGAATTAATCTTGGGGATGCTTGATACGTCTCCAACGTATCTATAATCTTTGATTGTTCCATGCTATTATATTACCTGTTTTGGATGTTTATGGGCTTTACTTTACACTTTTATATCATTTTTGGGACTAACCTACTAAACGGAGACCCTACCCGAATTGCTTTTTTTTGCCTATTTCAGTGTTTCGAAGAAAAGGAATATCAAACGGAGTCCAAACGGAATGAAACCTTCGGGAGGGATCATTTTGGAACAAACGTGATCCAGGGGACTTGGAGTGGACGTCAAGCAACAGAGGAGGCGGCCACGAGGGTGCCCGGCGCGCCCCCTACAGGTGGGCGCGCCCCCACCCTCGTGGGCCCCTCGAGCGTCCACCGAGCTACTTCTTCCTCCTATATATACCCATGTACCCCAAAACCATCGAGGAGCACCATGAAAAACTATTTCCACCACCGTAACCTTATGTATCCGCGAGATCCCATCTTGGAGCCTTCGTCGGCGCTCCGCCAGAGGGGGAATCGACCACGGAGGGCCTCTACATCATCTCCAAGGCCCTTCCGATGAGTTTTTAGTAGTTTACCACAGACCTTCGGGTCCATAGTTATTAGCTAGATGGCTTCTTCTCTCTCTTTGATTCTCAATACAAAGTTCTCCTTGATCTTCTTGGAGATCCATCCGATGTAACTCTTTTTGCGGTGTGTTTATCGAGATCCGATGAATTGTGGGTTTATGATCAAGTTTATCTATGAGAAATATTTGAATCTCCTCTAAATTCTTTTATGTGTGATTAAGTTATCTTTGCAAGTCTCTTCGAATTATCAGTTTGGTTTGGCCTACTAGATTGATCTTTCTTGCAATGGGAGAAGTGCTTAGTTTTGGGTTCAATCTTGCAGTGTCCTTTCCCAGTGACAGCAGGGACAACAAGGCACGTATTTTATTGTTGCCATCGAGGATAAAAATATGGGGTTAATATCATATTGCATGAGTTTATCCCTCTACATCATGTCATCTTTCTTAATGTGTTACTCTGTTCTTTATGAACTTAATACTCTAGATGCATCTTTGGATAGCGGTCGATCTGTGGAGTAATAGTAGTAGATGCAGGCGGAGTCGGTCTACTTGTCACGGACGTGATACCTATATACATGATCATGCCTAGATAATCTCATAATTATTCGTTTTCTATCAATTGCTTTCGACGATAATTTGTTCACCCACCGTAATACTTATGCTATCTCGAGAGAAGCCACTAGTGAAACCTATGGCCCCCGGGTCTATCTCTTGTCATATAAGCTTTCAATCTACTTTTATTTGCATCTTTTACTTTTCCAATCTATATCATAAAAATACCAAAAATATTTAACTTATCATATTATCTCTATCATATCTCACTTTCGCAAGTGGTCGTGAAGGGATTGACAACCCCTTTATTGCATTGGTTGCGAGTTCTTGTTTGTTTGTGTAGGTGCGTGGGACTTTTGAGGAGCCTCCTACTGGATTGATACCTTGGTTCTCAAAAACTGAGGGAAATACTTACTATTGCTGCATCACCCTTTCCTCTTCAAGGAAAACCAATGCAAGCTCAAGATGTAGCAGTCCTCGACAGTGGATGTACAAATCACATGACTGGTGACAGAAGCTTGCTGATGGACACTGATTTGTCACCATCTCATCTGAAGCATATCACCTACGCTGACAAAGGCAAAAGCATGGTATTGGGTCTTGGTAAGGTTGCAATCTCAAAGGATAAACACATGGACAAAGTCATGCTTGTTGAGTCCTTAGGATTCATCTTATGTCAGTCTCAATGCTTTGTGATATTGATATGGTTGTTGTCTTTGGAAAATTTCGTTGCCTTGTGCTAATGGAATCTGACAACTCCAAAGTCTTCGAAGGCTTTAGGAAAGGAGACTTTTGATTTCTCTGCAGGACCACAGCCTGCCACATGTCTACTTGCAAAAGCTTCAGAATGCTGGTTATGGCATCGACGACTTGGTCATGCTGGGATGAGGAACTTGCATACACTTGCGAAGAAGAAGCGCGTCATTGGCATCGAGGGTGTCAAATTCCTCAAAGATCATCTTTGTGGGGCTTGTGAGGCTAGAAAGATCACCAAAGCCAAGCATCCCGCGAAGACTATCATGACCACTTCTCGTCCCTTTGAATTACTTCATATGGATCTATTTGGCCCTACTCATTATGCCACATTCACTAGTTCTGCATCATTATATGGCTTTGTCATAGTTGATGACTATTCTCGTTACACATGGGTGCATATCATCACTTAAAAAAAATGAAGTGCAGGAAGTCTTCAGACGATTTTCCTCAAGGGCTTCCACAAACTTTGGTGTGAAGGTCAAGCATATCAGGAATGATAATGGAACCTAGTTCAAGAACACTGGCCTCGATAAATATCTCGATATGCTTGGTATTACTCACGAATTGTCTGCTCCTTATACTCCTCAGCAGAATGGCGTCGTGGAGCACAACAACATGACTCTTGTTGAGATGGCTCGCACTATGCTTGATGAATACAAGACACCTGAGCATTTCTGGCCTGAAGCAATTGATACTACGTGCCACATCATCAACAGGGTATATCTTCACAAATTCTTCAAAAAGACCTCATATGAACTCCTCACTGACAAGAAACCCAATGTAAGTTATTTCAAAGTCTTCGGTGCTAAATGCTGGATTAGAGATCCTCATCATCACTCTAAATTTGCACCGAAAGCACATGAGGGTTTTATGCTTGGTTACGAAAAGGACTCGCACACCTACAGAGTCTTCAACATCAACCATCACAAGGTTGTTGAAACTGTAGATGTGCGGTTCGATGAAACTAATGGCTCGCAAAGAGAGCACCTACCTCCCGTGCTAGATGAAATGTCATCTGAGGAATCCATCAAGTTCAAATCTACTGAGGATGTCATCCCTGCCGATGAAATTGCTGAAGAAGTCATTCCTGATCGTGAAGAAAATCATGTTGGTGCTACTGAAGAAACTGGTCCTGAAGAAACTGCTGGGCCTAAGCAAAGTCGTCAACCCGCACATCCTTGCATTGCAAATGAAGTGCAAGTCGAGAAGATCATCGATGACATTCGTGCACCAGGTCCCCTCACGCGCTCAAAAGCTTCACATTTATCTAACTTTTGTGGGCATTTTACATTTGTCTCTATCATAGAGCCCACTAAAGTAGATGAAGCATTCGTGGAATTCGGTTGGATTCAAGCCATGCAAGATGAATTGCATCAATTTGAGCTCAAAAATGTGTGGGAGCTTGTCAAGCGACCAGACCCACGCAAGCACAACATCATCGGTACCAAATGGATCTACCGCAACAAGAAGACGAAAATGGCCTCGTGGGAGGAATAAGGCTCGTCTTGTAGCTCAAGGCTACACACAGGTTGAAGGAATTGACTTCGATGATACTTTTGCACCTGTTGCTGGACTTGAGGCTATTCGCATATTGCTTCCTTATGCTAACCATCATAATATCATCTTACAACAAATGAATGTGAAAAGTGCATTCCTCAATGGTAAGCTTGAGGAAGAAGTATATGTTGCTCAACCACCAGGTTTTGAGGATCCAAAATTTCCAGATCACGTCTACAGACTCAACAAGGCCCTCTATGGCCTCAAGCAAGCACCTAGGGCATGGTATGACACGCTGAAGGAATTCCTCATGAAGAATGGCTTCAAACCCGGTTCACTTGATCCAACTCTTTTCACCAAATCATATGATGATGAATTATTCGTGTGCCAAATATATGTTGATGATATTATCTTTGGCTGTACTAACCAACGTTACAGTGATGAATTTGCCTATATGATGGGCGAAGAATATCAAATGTCTATGATGGGAGAATTGAAATTCTTCTTAGGTCTTCAGATTCGTCAACAATACAATGGCATATTCATATCTCAGGAGAAATACCTCAAGGATGTGTTGAGGAAATTCGGCATGCAAGATTGCAAAGGCGTCAAAATTCCTATGCCCACAAATGGCCATCTATGCACTGATGAAAATGGTAAAGACTTTGATCAAAAGGTATACCGCTCCATGATTGGCTCTTTATTGTGCCTATGCGCATCTAGGCCGGATATTATGCTTAGTGTTTGCATGTGTGCCCGATTTTAAGCTACACCGAAGGAATCACACCATAAGGCTGTGAAGCATATTCTTCGATATCTAGGTCACACACCAACACTTGGATTATGGTATCCCAAGGGCTCTTCCTTTGATCTCATTGGATATTCAGACTCTGACTATGCTGGCGATCGGGTGGACCGCAAGTCAATGTCAGGCACATGTCATTTCCTCGGACGATCCTTAGTATGTTGGTCCTCGAAGAAGCAGAACTATGTATCACTCTCCATTGCAGAAGCTGAGTACATTGCTGCTGGATCTTGCTGTGCTCAATTACTTTGGATGAAGCAAACACTCAAGGACTACGACATCAACATGAAGAATGTGCCTGTCTACTACGACAATGAGAGTGCTATCAAGATTGCTCACAACCTAGTTCAGCACTCGAAGACAAAGCACATCCAGATTCGTCATCATTTTCTTCGTGACCATGTGTTGAAGGGCGACATCTCCATCGACTATGCAAATACTGAAGACCAGCTGGCCGATATCTTCACTAAGCGGTTGGATGAGAAGAGATTTAGCAAGTTGCGGTGTGAGCTAACTATCTTAGAATCTTCGAATGTTCTTTGAAAAGGACACACATCCTAACACTTATGCCGACTTGATGACTTAGATGTGCAACACACGAAGTAACGTTTTTCTTCAATCAATGAAGACTAACCCTCTAAATGTGAAGAAATTAATGAAGAAATTGATTCTCAGAACCCTACGAGAATTGTACGCGTGTCTTAAATCAGCTTTCTTATACGGTGGGTGATGACCCACAAGTATAGGGGATCTATCGTAGTCCTTTCGATAAGTAAGAGTGTCGAACCCAACGAGGAGCAGAAGGAAATGATAAGCGATTTTCAGCAAGGTATTCTCTGTAAAATCTTGAAATAAGTGGTATGAGATAGTTTTGTGATAAGATAAATTGTAACGAGCAACAAGTAACAAAAGTAAATAAAGTGCAGCAAGGTGGCCCAATCCTTTTTGTAGCAAAGGACAAGCCTGGACAAACTCCTATAATAGGAAAAGCGCTCCCGAGGACACATGGGAATATCGTCAAGCTAGTTTTCATCACGCTCATATGATTCACGTTAGGTACTTTGATAATTTGATATGTGGGTGGACCGGTGCTTGGGTGCGGTTCTTACTTGAACAAGCATTCAACTTATGATTAACCTCTATTGCAAGCATCCTCAACTACAACAGAAGTATTAAGGTAAACCTAACCATAGCATGAAACATATGGATCCAAATCAGCCCCTTACGAAGCAATGCATAAACTAGGGTTTAAGCTTCTGTCACTCTAGCAACCCATCATCTACTTATTACTTCCCAATGCCTTCCTCTAGGCCCAAATAATGGTGAAGTGTTATGTAGTCGACGTTCACATAACACCACTAGAGGTTAGACAACATACATCTCATCAAAATATCGAGCGAATACCAAATTCACATGACTACTAATAGCAAGACTTCTCCCTTGTCCTCGGGAACAAACGTAACTACTCACAAAGCATATGTTCATAATCGGAGGGTAATAATATGCATAAAGGATCTGAACATATGATCTTCCACCAAATAAACCAACTAGCATCAACTACAAGGAGTAATCAACACTACTAGCAACCTACTAGCACCAATCCGGACTTGGAGACAAGAATTGGATACAAGAGATGAACTAGGGTTTGGAGATGAGATGGTCCGGTGAGGATGTTGATGGAGATTTCCCTCTCCCGATGAGAGGAGCGTTGGTGATGACGATGGTGATGATTTCCCCCCTCCGGAGAAGTGTCCCCTAGAACAGCTCTGCCGGAGCCCTAGATTGGTTCCGCCAAGGTTCCGCCTCGTGGCGTGAGTCTCGTCGAAAGGTTGCCTTCTATTTTTTCTCATCGAAAGACTTCATATAGGAGAAGATGGGCGTCGGAGAGCCACCGGGGGCCCACGAGGTAGGGGGCGCGCCCGGGGGCACCCTCGTGAGCGGTGGTGTGTGGGCCCCTGGCCTTCATCTTTAGCTGACGATTTTTCTTTATTTATTTTAAGATATTCCGTGGAGTTTTAGGACTTTTGGAGTTCTTGAGAATAGGTCTCCAATATTTGCTCCTTTTCGACCCGAATTCCATTGCCGGCATTCTCCCTCTTCATGTAAACCTTGTAAAATAAGAGAGAATAGCCATAAGTATTGTGACATAACATGAAATAACAGCCCATAATGCAATAAATATTGACGTAAAAGAATGATGCAAAATGGACGTATCAACTCCCCCAAGCTTAGACCTCGCTTGTCCTCAAGCGAAAAGCTGATAACAATAAATATGTCCTCATGTTTAGAGGTAGAGGCGTCGATAAAAATAAAATACGGACATGAAGGCATCATGATTATTTCCATAACAACAACATATATAGATTTTGTCATATGATTACTTATGTTCAAGTGATGATCTTTTCACAAAGCAAAAGTATGAATCAGAAACCTTATTGAGCACCAACAAATTATAACCTCAGTCATTGAAGCAATTGCAATTTATCATAACATCGGAAAGATTCTATGTCAGAGCTTAAAAGCAAGTCCACATACTCAACTATCACTTAGTCCTTCATAATTGCTAACACTCACGCAATACTTGTGGTTACGGAGTTTTAATCGGACACTGAGAAAGATAGGGGCTTATAGTTTTGCCCCACAACCTTTTACCTCAAGGGTAATGTCAACAATAATAATTCATGCTCCCCTACATCCAATTAGATATATATATCATGTTCTTTCCAACATTCTGAGGTTGCCAAAGGATAAAATGAAAAAGGAAAGGTGAAGATCACCGTGACTCTTGCATAAGGTAGAGGATAATAATAAAAGATAGGCCCTTGGAAGAGGGAAGCAGAGGTTTTCATGCGCATTTAGGGTTGATGCACAAAATCTTAATGCAAAAGAACGTCGCTTTATATTGCCCCTTGTATGTGGACCTTTATTATGCAGTCCGTCGCTTTTATTACGTCCACAAAAAGTTCGTACAAAGCTTATTTTCTCTGCACTAATAAGTCATGCATATTTAGAGAGCAATTTTTATTGCTTGCACCGATGACGACTTATTGAAGGATCTTACTCAATCCATAGGTAGATATGGTGGACTCTCATGGCAAAACTGGTTTAAGGGTATTTGGAAGCACAAGTAGTATTTCTACTTGGTGCTGAGAATTTGGCTAGCATTAGGGGGAAAGGCAAACTCAACACGTTAGAGGATCCATGACAACATACTTTATCTTAGATATAAGAAAACATAACTCATTATGTTGTCTTCCTTGTCCAACCTCAACTCTTTAGCATGCCATATTTTAATGAGTGCTCCCAATCATAAAAGATATCAATGATAATATATCTATATGTGAAACCTCTCTTTCCTTATTACTTCCTATTAATTGCAATGATGACCAAAGCTATATTTGCCAACTCTCAACAACTTTTAATCATCATGCTCTTCCTATGTGAAGTCATTACTTTCAATAAGATCAATATGAACTCTTTGATTCTTTTTATTCTTTTTCTTCTATTCACCCAAGATCATGGCAAAATAATCAAGCCCTTGACTCAACACTAATCTTTATTATATAGCTCATGGACTTGATTACAAAGAAGGATCATAAAGCAAAACTCAAAACTAGATCATGCCATGACTTTATTCTACTAAATCAAAATACTACTAAAAGGATCGAACTAAGAAAAACGGTAAAGATAGGAGTTGTGATGGTGATACGATACCAGGGCACCTCCCCCAAGCTTGGCAGTTGCCAAGGGGAGTGCCCATACCCATGTGATTATTTCTTTGGAGGTGATGGAGGTGGTGATGATGACGTTGTTGCATTTTTCTTCTCTAACTTGCGTCTGAGGCTAAAATTTTCCTCCCTCAGATCCTCATTCTCGAGCTCAAGTTTCATTATCTTTTTGCATAGTGATGCCTTGCTGTCCTGCAAAAAACAAGGTGGGATAGATTGGACCTTAGGGAGGCTTGACTTCTTGAACTCCACATGCATATCACCAGGTTGAGGTAGTGGATCGTCCTCTTCATAGGAGCTTGTTTCCTCCTTCCTCTTTGGATCATAATCTTCTTCTTCCTCCGTGGTCCAGCCATAATGTTCCACATCCCCATATATTTTTGGGTTTGCAATATAATCAGCCTTGAAGCTCTCTCCCTCCGAATCTTGGGACGACATCTTGTTCCAAATCTGCAACAGGAACAGCTCGAAACGAAAACAGAGGATATTTGCGTGATACGGTGGTCAAAACCTTCGGGAGTATATATAATGAATTTTTACCGACCAAAATAGGTATTGTGCAAGGAAACGGAGTCCGGAGGGCACACGAGGTGCTCACGAGGTAGGGGGGCGCGCCCAGGGGGTAGGGCGCGCCCTCCACCCTCGTGAAGGCCTCGTGTCCTTCCCGGACTGCCACTTATTTTTCTATTTTTCTAAATATTCCAAAATGGAGAAATATTGCCTTAAAAATTGTTTTGGAGTCGGTTTACTTACGTACCACATACCTATTCCTTTTTGAGATGCAGGACGATGCAGAAAGTGTCCCTTATGTATTCCTCCAGGGTTATGGTTTCAATAATATTAGTTTCAACGTTTATAGGATTACCTGAGATATAGTGTTTGATCCTTTGACCGTTTACCACCTTCGGATTTGTGCCTTTGAAGTTGTTGATTTTTATGGCACCGGAACGATAGACCTCCTCGATAACGTAAGGACCTTCCCATTTGGAGAGAAGTTTTCCTGCAAAAAATCTTAAACGAGAGTTGTATAGCAATACATAATCACCTACATTAAACTCACGCTTGTGTATCCTTTTGTCATGCCATCTTTTAACTTTTTCTTTAAATAACTTGGCGTTTTCATAAGCTTGGGTTCTCCATTCATCAAGTGAGCTAATATCAAATAACCTCTTCTCACCGGCAAGTTTGAAATCATAGTTGAGCTCTTTAATAGCCCAATATGCCTTATGTTCTAGTTCGAGAGGTAAGTGACATGCTTTTCCATAAACCATTTTATACGGAGACATACCCATAGGATTCTTATATGCAGTTCTATAGGCCCATAATGCGTCACCCAATTTCTTGGACCAATTCTGTCTAGACCCATTAACAGTCTTTTGCAAAATTAATTTGAGCTCTCTATTGCTCAATTCTACTTGACCACTAGACTGCGGGTGATACGGAGATGCGATTCTATGATTGACATCATATTTAGCAAGCATCTTACGGAAAGCACCATGAATAAAATGTGAACCACCATCAGTCATTAAATATCTAGGGACTCCAAACCTCGGAAAAATAACTTCCTTAAGCATTTTAATAGAAGTGTTATGATCAGCACTACTAGTTGGAATAGCTTATACCCACTTAGTAACGTAATCAACGGCAACTAAAATATGTGTATATCCATTAGAGGCAGGAAAAGGTCCCATATAATCAAAGCCCCAAACATCAAATGGTTCAATAACAAGGGAATAATTCATAGGCATTTCTTGACGTCTACTGATATTACCAATTCTTTGACATTCATCGCAAGACAAAACAAACTTACGGGCATCCTTGAAGAGAGTACGCCAATAAAAACCAGATTGCAATACCTTATGTGCAGTTCTATCTCCAGCGTGGTGTCCTCCAAAAGCCTCGGAGTGACACTTGCGTGAGGATCTGCATTCTGTTCATGCTCAGGTACACAACGTCTAATAACACCATCTACTCCTTCTTTATAAAGATGTGGGTCATCCCAAAAGTAATGACGCAAGTCATAGAAAAACTTTTTCTTTTATTGGTATGTGAAGCTAGGTGGTATAAATTTAGCAACAATATAAATAGCATAATCAGCATACCATGGAGTGCTACGAGAAGTACTTATGACATTTAATTGTTCATCAGGAAATCTATCATCAATAGGTAGTGGGTCATCAAGAACATTCTCTAACCTAGATAAGTTATGCGCAGCAGGGTTCTCAGCTCCTTTTCTATCAACAATATGCAAATCAAATTCTTGCAGCAAGAGAACCCATCTAATGAGTCTAGGTTTAGCATCTTTCCTTTCCATAAGATATTTAATAGCAGCATGATCGGTGTGAATAGTTACTTTAGAATCAACAATATAGGGTCTGAATTTATCACAAGCGAATACAACTGCTAAAAGTTCCTTTTCGATAGTAGCATAATTTCTTTGAGCATTGTCTAGAGTCTTACTAGCATAGTGGACAACATTTAATTTCTTATCAACTCTTTGCTCTAGAACAACACCTACAACATAATCACTAGCATCACACATAATTTCAAAGGGTAAATTCCAATCAGGTGGCTGAACAACAGGTGCAGAGACTAATGCTTTCTTAAGTATTTCAAATGCTTCGACACAATCATCATCAAAGACAAATGGTACATCTTTTGTAATAAATTAGTCGAGGCCGAGAAATTTACGAGAAGTCCTTAATGAACCTCCTATAAAATCCGGCGTGACCAAGGAAACTTCTTATACCTTTGATGTCCTTGGGACATGGCATCTTTTCAATAACATCAACCTTGGATTTATCAACTTCAATACCTCTTTCAGAAACTTTGTGCCCCAAGACAATACCTTCATTAACCATAAAGTGGCACTTTTCCCAATTCAAGACTAGATTAGTTTCTTCACATCTCTGCAAAACTCGAGCAAGATTGCTCAAGCAATCATCAAAAGAGGAACCATAGACGGAAAATTCATCCATGAAAACCTCACAAATCTTTTCGCAGAAGTCAGAGAATATAGCCATCATGCATCTTTGAAAGGTAGCAGGTGCATTACATAAACCAAAAGGCATACATCTATAAGCAAAAGCACCAAAAGGGCATGTAAAGGTAGTCTTTGATTGATCTTTAGCCGACACAGGTATTTGAGAGAAACCAGAATAACCATCTAGAAAGCAATAACGTGTATGTTTGCATAATCTTTCTAGCATTTGATCAATAGAAGGTAAGGGGTAATGATCTTTCTTAGTAGCCTTATTTAATTTGCGGAAATCAATTAACATCCTATAACCTGTGATAATTCTTTGCAGAATCAATTCATCTTTATCATTAGGGACAACAATAATACCTCCCTTCTTAGGGACACAATGGACAGGACTTACCCGCGACTATCGACAGAACGGGATAAATTATACCTGCCTCCAGAAGCTTGAGTATTTCTTTTCTTACCACTTCTTTCATTTTAGGATTCAAACGTCGTTGAGGATCACAAACTGGTTTAGCATCCGCTTCCAAATTTATTTTATGTTGACATAGAGTGGGACTGATGCCCTTAAGATCATCCAGAGTATATCCAATAGCGGGACGGTGCTTCTTCAGAGTCATTAGGTTCAAATGAAGTTTGAGGAAATTCTTCAAGACACATTGGGTCAATTTCCTCAAACTTCATCAAATTTTACAAAACCTTCTGAGAACGCATATGACGTCTCCAAATTCTTCGCACCTATACTGCATTCACGGTACTCATGTCATTTCTTTGAATCACTAGGTTCTCATCAACTTAACTCATTTGCAGCATTCCTCGAAGAAAAGCTGCATACTTCTTCAGAGAACTCAATTGTGCAAATTCCTCAGCTGAAGAAAATGGCTGATGGTAAACGTCATCAGAAAGGAGGAAAGAAGCTTGAAGTAAACACTGCCTTTGAGATCCCTGCGGATATCAATGCAGGGTACTGCACGCCTGATGAAGCAAAACATGGCAAGGAAACGAAGACTGAGCGCAAGGTGCGCATTCAGAGGATAGAAAGGAGATGGGCAAGATAGTGGAGGGAGTACAGATATGTTACTCCCAAAATACATGAAGAAATTCGCTCTTAACCCTCCATGCTCAAGACCTCCTTTGGCACCTGGCCAACTAGCTGATCCAACAAGCCTTAAACGTGGTGAGGATTATGTTGATGAATGGGCCAGGCGGCAAGAAAAATTGGCCAAGCAGGCCAAAGAAGCAGTGAAGAAATTCAATGAGGATTCTGCTGTTGCCGCTGCCGCTGCTGAGGCTTCTTCAAGTAAGAAGGCTATGCCTAAGAAGCCAGCCAAGAACCCACCTACCTCTGCAATGCCCTCACGGCCAAGTTCTTCTGCAATGCCCTCACGGCCAATTTCCTCAGTGCCACCGAGGCAAATTCCTCAAGCTGCCCCAGTTCCTCAAACTGCACCAATTCCTCGGGTTTCAAAACCCTCAGCTCCTCCGGCAAAGTCCTCAACACCTGTGCATCTCGCCACGTGCCAAAGGACCACTGGCATATCTATTGCCTCAGGAGCTTCAGCGAGTTCTTCAGCTCATCCTTCAACTACCGGTCCCACTCTGTTGAAGACCAAGGCCACTTCTGGATGAGGCACTAGACCAAGTCCTCACAAGAAGCAGGTGGTCTTTCAAATCCCATCTGATGATGAGGCTGATGATGATGAACTTGCCGATATCATCAAGGACAGACAGCAGCGGGCCGCTAGAGCCACAGGAAGTATTGTGCCCCTACTTTTGGATCCAAAGAAGATCCTTGATTTCATCGATCTCTGGCACAAGGATCCCAATGCTCCAATGCCAGATTTGGGCCTCACTCCTGGACAAAGTCATGTTGTGACAGCGTTCATCGTTGAAGAAAAATGGAAGTATGACCAAGCTAGGCCAGTGAAGAAAGTGCAGTACAAGAAGCAGTGCTACCTAAAGGACAATGTCCTCAGTGTTTCGCCTGAGCAGCTCCTTGCACTGCGAGCTGAAATCAAGAAGCTCAATGAAGAATTTGAAGCCTACAAGGCTGATTGGAAGGGCGCCAAGGTCCGATTCGTCAAGCTGACCAAGAAATTCACTTCAAGTGCGGCTGCTCCTGTGCGCATTGAAGTCACTCCGGCTGAAGCCTGCTCAAGCCACTGAAGGAATTGCCAGCACCGCTGATGAACATCAGGCTGCTGATGAAACTGCAAGCACCAGGGCTACTGAAGAAATTCCAGCCTCTGAAGAAACTGCCAAGGCAACCACTAGTGTTGCGCCTGAAGAAATTGCCAGGCCAGCTGAAGACTCTGTCGCTGCGCCTAAAGAAACTGCTCAAGGCAGGCCAACTGCATCAGTTGTGTCTGAAGAAATTGATCCCACTGCCACTGCTCTGCCCACACCAACACCAAGTCCAATTCTTCCTTCTGCTCTGGAAGTGAAGAAAACCAAAGCTGCAGAGCGTGCTGCTTTGAAGAAGAGGAAGGCATCAGCTACCTTAGAATCTTCGACCCCCAAGAAGGCGAAGATTTTGACAAGTTCACTGGAGAATCCCATTGATGCTATTCCTCTCGCAATCATGCCATCTAAGGAACTTGTTACTTATGGCGAAGAATATCAGATTCCTGATGAATCTGCAGAAGAAGATCCCTCTGCTGCTTCCACAGAGCAGATGGATGAAGAAATTGAAGTTGAAGCTTTCACTTCAACCCCTCCAGTATCATCGGCAATGCCTCAGTTTACTGCTGAAGAGGCCGGCGTTGAAGAAATGGAAGTGGATGAGGATGTGGACATTGGCTGCACCACTCCCATGATGAATGATGATTTTTGGGAGAGTCAGCACCCCAACTCACCTCTGTTCACACCACTCCAGAAAATTCCTCAGTCCCCAGCTCCAACGGAAGTTCAAATGGCTTCTGATGAAATTCATGCCACCCCTTCCATTCCTGAAGAAATTCCAACCACTAGTGTTGATGCTCAAGCTGCTGAAGAAATAGAGGCCCATGCTGCTATTGAAGCAGAAATTCCTCAGCCTGCGGCTCCTAAAATTGACATTCCAGAAGTTATTCTTCAGATTACCGGTACTCCTCAACCACAGCCGAAGAATCCATTCTCCAAGACTCTGAAGTTCAAGGCTGATGCCTTCTTCAATGAGCATGTATTTTTCACTGAATACAATCCATATGATTCTGCTCGTCTAAGGAGGAAGCGATTCTGGACTGCCAGCCAAGCCAATTTCTATTCCTCAGTGCTATTCAACAAGGACAAGGTCTTCGACCATGAGCATATTCCTCACTTAGATATGGAATCACTGCCGTGCTTTACGCCAGTCCTCGCTGCCATTCATGATGCTGGTCTGCTCAATTTCTGCACTGACATATGCGATTGAAATGAAGAACTCATTCTTCAATTCTACGCGACGCTGCACATCATAGGCAATGCTGAAGATGTGAACTCATGGGTGTTGGACTGGATGATAGAGAACACATACTACAAGGCACCGGAAACTGAATTGCTTCGTGCCATGCCTGTCAGTCCTCCCCCAGAAGGTGTGTGTCTGATCTATTCTGAAACTGAGCTGTCAGATCATTTCATGCAAGTGCTGATGAAGCCATTGAAGCCTGGACAAGCCTCAAGGACCAAATTCCTCGTGAAGGAATTGCAATATGTGCCAAGGACAGTCTATCGCATTCTGACGAAGACATTGAGTCCAATCAAGGGCCACGACTCGAATGATGAAGAAGTCGTTGGCATCATGAAGAATCTGCTGTTCAATATCATGCACAGTATTCCCGTGAATTATCATGATTTCTTCATGAGGACTCTGGCAAACGTCACAATGTCCCCGTTTGAGTTGAAGCCTCACGCTCCCTGGATTATGAGATTCCTTAGAACAAGGTCTTCACTCAACTACAAAGCTGATACACTCAACCATGGAAGCTTCTTGCCCCCGATTGAAGTCCTCAAACAGACATTTTCCTCAGCTGATGAAAAGGGCAACGCCACTTCTGTCATTGATGAGGGCATTCGACCATTGGATGGACAGTTTCGCAAAGCTGCTTCATACTCCACCAATGATGATTCCGCTACTCATGATTCTGCCGCAAATGCTTCAAAGCAAAGTCCTCAAGCAACAGCTCCAAGGGTGATGACTGATCGTGAGCTTCTCCTCAGTCTTCATCAAAAGGTGGATCACAATCACAAATGGGTGAAATGCCAGTTTGGTTCCGTTCTTCACAATATGACTGCCACTTATAATTCAGTGAAGAAGAACCAGTACTACCTCAATGAAATGTTTGATCGCACCTGGGCTATATTGTCTCACCTTTATGGTGATAAGGATCTCAAGAAGATGGGCCTCAAACAGGATTTCGGCTGGGCTAAGCCTCCACCGAAGAAATTCAAGAAGGTCGAATTTCCTCCTTTGGTGCCCAGTTCATATTTCTCGTCCCGCGATACTGATGAAAATGAAAATCTGGACGACACTGCGGCAGGCTCTACTCCAACAACGCTGGCGCTCCTCCATGACTTCGTGAAGAGATTCTTCAGGGGCGTTAGTCCTCATTTTTCATCCCTTTTGGTCATTTGATGACAAAGGGGGAGAAATTTGAGTTATTCTTCAAGCGGGTCTATATATATGGGCGTTTTTTTGTTAAGTTGCAACTCTCGCTCTTCTGAAGCTTTTGCTGTATGAGTTGTAAACTTAAGTCCAATGGTGGCATGATACTTTTGCTCTATTTTTCTGCATGCTATTTCCTCATTAATGTTATGCACGCATGCTGAATTACATCAATCACCATATTTCATCATGCATTTCAAATTCTTCATTCTATATGTTAAATGCGTGTATGAATTACAAGATATAGGGGGAGTTTCTCCATGATTCTACTCTTCAAATGTGCATTGCTTTCAAAAGCAAATACCTCACTATGCACATCTTCAGGGGGAGTTCTTCTATATCTTGCAATCAAATTCCTCAATATTGAGTACTTTCAATTCATATGTTTATCCCCGTTGAAAACTTAACCTATATTGTCATCAATCACCAAAAAGGGGGAGATTGTAAGTGCATCTAGTGCCCCTTAGTGATTTTGGTGTATTGAAGACTTATAGGTTAAGGGACTAACATGTTTGTGAGTGTACACAGGCTCTATAAGTCAATGAGGAGTTTGATATTTACAGTTAAAGTCGACCCCTAAAAATGAATGTCTTCGACTGAAGCCTTTGGTTCTCCTGAAGACTTTGAAAGTGAAGAAATTGGTGTGACCTTGAAGACTTCGATATTCATGCGAGGAATCTGAAGCGTGAAGACTTTTGTTCTCGTAGTTTCATTTTTCTCTTTCTTGAGTCATAGAAAACACCAGCTGTTCCAAAATATCCCACCACCTAACGGTCATATCTGCCAAGGGCATTTGTGTCTTATCATGTCGGGCTGCTCCCAATGCTATAAATAGCCCCCCCCCCCCTACAACCACTAGCTGGTTGGCTGCTCCGAGAGAAACTGACACTTGTCATTTGAGAGCATCCCATCCTCCGAGGACTTTGAGCGAAAATCATCAAGTGAGGAAAACCCAAATCTCAAACCCAAACCTACAAACCCCAAAGTGATTGAGCATCACTGAAGAGAGTGTTTCTATGTGGAACCGACGCTTGTTACCTTTGAGGACTGTGTATCCTCCAGACGGTTAGGTGTCATGGTCTGAGCATCCAAGAGGAATTGTGGATTGCCGAGTGACCAAGTCTGTGAAGGTTTGGAAGTCACCTATGAAGACTTACCACTACTGTTGGGTGAGGTCTGTGTGATCTTAGCTCAAGGAGAATACGGTGAGGACTGTGTGTCCAGGATTGTGTGTCCTCGAGTTTAAATACTCAGCCGCTCCAACCAGACGTACAACTATCACATCAGTTGGAACTGGTCTACCAAATCATTGTCTTCACCAAGTCAACTGGTTCTATTTCCTCAGCCCTTTCATTTCCTCATTATGTGTTGATGAACCTGATCATTACTGCTTGAAGACATTGACTGAAGACTTTCTCTATTTCCTCAATCCTATTTCTTTAGTCTGTTTGTCTTCATCCCGCTTATCCTGTGTTTACGCTTTCTGTACTCTGTGTTTGTCTTTCATTTCATCATGATGACTATGCTGTTACTATGTTATGCTTATACCTGAGTACTTATTCCGATGCAAGTAGTTCTTCGCTTAGGAATTTCCTCACCCTGAAATTCCTCAGTGAAGAATTCAGAAAAATCGCCTATTCACCCCCCCTCTAGTCGACGTAACACACTTTCAGGTGCCACTGGATCCTCATACGACTGCCTATACGAGCGGAAGCATGGTTGGCTGTCTTGAGCTCTAGTGCGCCTGATGATGAATCCCCTATATGGAAGTTGCTCTATTTAGCTCAATTTGGAGTAATGCACCTTGATTCCCTTTCATATGTGCATTTTCCTGCCAAACAATGAAAAAACGAGTTTTCTTCTGTCTCAAAGGATTAACATTATAAATAGGACGTCGATATCCACCACACGTGTGGCATAATAGGCATTCGCCAACACACCATGTGTGGCATGAGCGGGGGGCAGCCCACAGTGTGGGCTGTGTGTGGGCGAACAGTAGAATTGCCCACACGTGTGGGCGCATCTACTTCGTGCCACACGCCCAACAAGTACTGCTCATCCCCACCCCGCGCGTGTGGCACGAAGAAAATATGCCCACATGTCCTGGCGCAGCTACAAATAGGTACCCGCAGGATGACGATTTAGTTGCCATCCGGGATGGCAGATGTAGTTATCCGGGATGGCAAATATGGTTGTAAAAACATGGCAACTTTCTCTGTTTTGGTTAACTATAGTTGTCATGTCTAATTTATGATAGTTGCCGTGTGTAATCAAACCATAGTTGTTGTGTGTGATTAACTACTTGCCACATATGGTCAAACAATAATTGACATGTGTATTTACCTACTTGCCACGTGTGGTTAATCATAGTTGCCATGTATGTTTACCTGATTGCCACGTATGCGGAACTGCAGTTGCCGTCTAGCAAACGAATCATAGTTGCCATGTGTGTTTACCTAGTTGCAATGTACGCGCAATTGCAGTTGCCATCCAACAACGTACGACTGTCATGTGGGCGAAAAGCAGTTCGCCCACACGCGCGTGGACTAGGTGGTTGCTGTGGGCAGAAACTAGTTCGCCCACACAGCGCAGCTGGCAACCGCGTGCTATGGGGCACGTGGGCGACCTCTCCAATGCCCACACACGGCCTTGCCCTACGTGGCATGCGAAAACTGTCTCGGTGTATCAAGATTTGTGCAAACTTAACTGGACGGTGATCCAGACATGTGGGCGAATTGCAATGTTGCCACACGTATGAGCATTAGTGTTTTCATATACATAATCGAGAAACGAGAAAAACATGATGAAAACCAGGTCAGCGCTCCTTATAAAAGCCACAAATTCCACAACCATCAAGTTAGATTGTTGGGAGGATGTGGCAATGGTGTTAAGGAACAATGATGATCAATGATGATCGCTCATGCAGTCGTGCTACACCTTCAGGCTTTCTAAGATTCATGATCTTGTGAGCGACCGTTTAACTTGTATCGCGCTCATGACATTGTCCCCACTTTGCCATCGTAATTGTAATCCATGATTATTGAGCAATATAGGTTTCCACCTATAATCGCTAGGCAAATGTGTATGAAAACAAAATATTTCTACTTTGAAGATATTTCCTCTCATGTGTGTAAGTCAAAAGATATCCTCCCACAAAATCTTTGTTCCCAACATTTCCTCACATGCTCATATCATACTCCCTCAGTATTAAATATAAGACGGTTCTCCACATAATCATATAATCATAGTGTCAAAAAACATCTTGTATTTTGATAAATCGAAAGAATGGGCGTTTCTCACCCAAGCTGCTGCAGAAGCAAAATCAGAGGGGGTGGCGAATTGGAGCAGACAGCCGGGTCAAAACTCAAAAGAAGGAAAGGAGAAGACCAGCACCACCAGCCCACAGACCACAGGGCATTCCCCTCGCTGGAACCGGTCCACGGCAGTCCTCCCGTGAACCCACCCGCGTCGCAACCAAAAGCCACACACAGAATGCTTCGCCGCATCTCCAGCGCCACCGCGGGCGGGCTCCGCCGCTCCCTCTCCTCGTCCTCGGCCGCCTCGCGCCCCCCGTGGGCGCTCATCCAGCTCACCAACATCGACAAGTCGGGGGCGTCGGCGCCGGGCGCGACCCTGCACCTCGACGCGCCCCCGTTCATCACCGACCTCACCGTCCCCGCCCACTTCATCCACCCGCGGCCCCTCCCCAACCCCGCCACCGGCATGCACGACGACGTCCCAGGCCACATCGCCGCCGCCAGCAGCGACGACCTCCTCCTCGTACGCTTCTGGGAGTCCCGCTTCCAGTTCGACGTCGCCGCCAACGGCGACCACCGCGAGGCCCTGGTCTCTGCGATCCTCAACTTCTCCTTCACCGGCGTGGACATGAGCCCGGAGGTCACGCGCTTCGTCTGCAACCCGCTCAGCGGCGAGCTGTACCGCCTCCCGAACCTCGACGGCACCAAGCGGACCTCCCGCTACCGCCACATCGGCCTCCTCACCCAGTCCCAAGGCGGGGCACGGCCCGTTTGACAGGTATGCCGTAGCTGAGATGTTCACTACCAGAGGCAGGGAGAAGGAGGAGGAGGGCTTCGTCTTGCGCTGGTTTCTCTCGGAGACGGGGAGGTGGGAAAAAATGGCGGGTTTGCCGTCCCCATTGCCGGCTGGTCGGTGGATGCACATCGACAGCACCGTGGTGCCCTTCGGTGACCGCTTGTGGTGGATCGACGAGAGCTGGGGCACCATCTCGGCGGACCCGCTCAGCGAGAGGCCGGAGCTCCGGTTAAATCCGGCTGCCCGGAGGGAGCGTGCTGCGACCTCGAAGGTGTGGTGTTCATGAGGAAACTTCAGCGGTACCGACGCATGGGGGAAAGCGAGGGGAAGATGCGCTACATCGAGGTGTCCAAAGAGAAGCCCTACGTGGTCAGCTCCTTCTCCCTCGGCAACGGTGGCAGCTCCTGGACGCTGGACCACGAGGTGCCTGCCCGCAGCTTGAAGTTATAAAGCGATCAGTTTGCATTGAAGGTAGACTCATGGCCTTCGCCCGCGCGAAAGTGCACTGGGCGAAGATGGATGCCGAGAAGCTGATGACCGAAGGGCCGCCGAAGGGCAAGGAGCATCGCCACCCCGAAAAGTATTATGATAGTGTCCTGAAGGGCTACAGCCTTGTGGCGGAGCAATGTGCGAAGGATGTAATCTTTGAGTGAATACACTCATTTTATCCTGTAATATGAAACAAGTTCTTCTGCGCAATATAACGCTTGCTGATTTAAAATTTTACCTTCTGTGCGGCCGTTTATAAAATCTGAGAGTTGGCGGTCGCTTACGCCCCCATGTAACTAGTATCGGGGTGTTCGGGATAAATCTAAACACTCTTTATCCAAATTTTTGTCCTTGAAGGAGGTGTTTAGCGCAACGAACAAGGCAATCGGACTATACAGCTTTGTCACTCTCACTTAGCCATAGAAGTTCTATAATTTTAAATTTTGGCGTAGCCCCTGGTATTCGGAATGCCAAACTTGGGGCGCTATACACGCCTAAATTGGACAAGGCCCATTCCTCGCCCAAAGCGGAAAAAATCTTTAAGGATTTGAGACCTCTCGAACAGCGACCAGCTCTCGCCGCATCATGACAGTCAGTTTTCGGCTTTCTCTACTGAGGTGCTCGTCCGGAAGAACCGGGACACAATCGCAGTAGTTCTCCCTGTGCCACCTTAGTCGATATAGCGGAACGTAAGGCAGCAAAACATGGGAGCCGGGCAAACCCAACTATTGACACAAGACATAATTCGGAGCTGATGCATATAATGTTGTAAGTTCGGGGTGCCGCACTGTCTAAAGTGTTCGGACTTTTCTTACCGTGTTATGGGGTACACTGAAGCCCCTGGCGAGCTGAACGTACCAAAATATACGGGTGCAATTTGTAATAAATAAATAGTTAAGGAAAAAGATAAAGAAATGTAATAATAAGCTGACGATGTACATTAGTTTCCATTGTTATTTGAATAATACGTCAGGGCGTATGTATACAAGTAGTGCGATAAGCAAAATAGGACTATTTGACATGTCCTAACCAAGAGCGAGCTGCGTGTTGGTATGTAAAACAGGTATAGCGATTGTTATCAGAGACCACCTGGGGATTCCCTTGTACGTCAAAGCTCCTTGCCTCCTTGGTGTTTCCGTCCCGTGATGGGTCTGATAATCAGGCTATCGGAAGAGCCTCCGGAAAATAGGGACCTAAAAGAAAGAAAAGGGGTGAAGGTATATGGATCCTGGGGCGGTTGAGCCGCATTGTGGACTGCATTCTAGCTGTGCCTCCATCTATGCCCATGGTATTTTAAGTACGTAATTATGTACGCGTGGCGCAAATTTCACCGCTTGGCTGGGAATAGGACGGATGCCGAATTGCTAGGCGAGCTCTGGACGTGCCGGACGATCCTGTTGCAGAGTACCTCGGACTCGCTTGGCGGTGTCCGGGGGTTTTATTGCCGAATTGGAGGTCTGCCTAAGAAGGCTGCTTTGTACTTCTGCTGTGAGGGCCGCAGTGTGCTCCTCCGTGCGGAGGGAGCGTTCTGTGTTTTCATTGACTGTTATAACCCCGCGAGGTCCTGGCATTTTGAGCTTGAGGTATGCATAATGCGGTACCGCATTGAATCTGCAAATGCGGTTCGTCCGAGCAGTGCGTGATAGCCACTGCGGAAGGGGATGATATTGAATATCAACTCTTCGCTTCGGAAGTTGTAATTGCAATCTATTATTATTGAGCAATATAGGTTTTCACATATAATCGCTAGGCAAATGTGTTTTTTTAATAAAAGAAGGGGGCTCCCTCCGATTTCGTTAATGAAACCAAAAACATCCAACACAACTAGACAGGTTCAAAGAAAAACAGAAGCGGAAAGGAGTTTAAACGACATCTAATAGCCATATTACAAGGGTCAAAAGCCCCAGATGTGTATGAAAACAAAATATTTCTACTTTGAAGATATTTCCTTTCATGTGTGTAAGTTAAAAGATATCCTCTCACAAAAATTTTGTTCCCAACATTTCCTCACGTACTCATATCATATTTCTTCGGTATCAAGTATAAGACGGTTCTCCATATTGTCATAGTGTCAAAAAACATTTTATATTTTAATAAATCGAAAGAATGGGCGTTTCTCACCCAAGCTGCTGCTGCAGAAGCAGAGGGGGTGGGGAATTGGAGCAGACAGCCGGGTCAAAACTCAAAAGAAGGAAAGGAGAACACCAGCAGCCCACAGACCGCAGAGCAGTCGCTTCGCTGGAACCAGTCCACGGCAGTCCTGCCGTGAACCCACCCGCACCGCAACTCAGTCCAAAACCAAAAGCCACACACAGAATGCTCCGCCGCCTCTCCGGCGCCGCCGCGGGCGTGCTCCGCCGCTCCCTCTCCTCGTCCTCGGCCGCCTCGCGGTCGCGGCCACCGTGGGCCCTCATCCAGCTCACCGACGTCGACAAGTCGGGGGCGCCGGCGCCGGGCGCGACCCTGCACCTCGACGCGCCCCCGTTCGTCACCGGCCTCACCGTCCCCGCCCACTTCATCCACCCGCGCCCCCTCCCCGACCCCGCGACCGGCGTGTACGGCGACGTCCCGGGCCACGTCGCCGCCGTCAGCAGCGACGGCCTCCTCCTCGTGCGCTTCTGGGAGTCCCGCTTCCAGTTCGACGTCCCCGCCACCGGCGAGTCGATGCTCTGCGCGATCCGCGACATGTCCTTCTTCACCGGCATGGACATCAACCCGGAGGTCACGCGCTTCGTCTGCAACCCGCTCAGCGGCGAGCTCTACCGCCTCCCGGACCTCGACGGCACCAAGAGGACCACCATGTACCAGCACCTCGGCCTCCTCACCCAGTCCCAAGGCGAGCACGGCCCCCCTGACAGGTATGCCGTAGCCGAGATGTTTACCATCGGCGGCAGGGAGGATGAGGAGGGCTTCGTCTTGCGGCGGTTTCTCTCGGAGACGGGGAAGTGGGAAAAAATGGCGGGCTTGCCGTCCCCATTGCCTGCCGGTCGGCGGATGCACATCGACAGCGCCGTGGTGACCTTTGGCGACCGCTTGTGGTGGACCGACGAGAGCTGGGGCGCCATCTCGGTGGACCCGCTCAGCGAGAGGCCGGAGCTCCGGTTCGTCCCGCTGCCCAGAGGGAGCGTGCTGCCTGACCTCGAAGGCGTGGTGTTCATGAGGAAACTTGAGCGCTACCGGCGCATGGGGGAAAGCGAGGGGAAGATGCGCTACGTGGTCAGCTCCTTCTCCCTCGACGACGGCGGCAGCTCCTGGACGCTGGACCACGAGGTGGCCTTCACCACAATTTGGGATGATGAACCCTTGAAGGAGATGCCGGCGATTGGCGCAATTGACCCACTGAACAGCCATGTTGTGTACCTTGTGTGCGGCAACCAGCTTCTTGGCGTGGACATGGAGAAGGAGAAGATAACAGGGAGCTCTCGTCTGGCTATACCCAGTGTCCCCATCCTACCATGTGTCCTCCCGACGTGGCTGGAATCAACCCAGATTCCCTCTGCAGGTATACTAACACTCTCATCTCCTTGATCAGTTGTTTGTTTGAGCTATCAGCTATGGAAGTGGTGAAGATGATTATACTCTGCAATTGTTAAATTAGGCGCCTTTCACCGTATCTTCTGAAATTATGTGCCTGCGGTCGACTGCTCTGAGTATACAAAGTGTACTAGAATTTAGGGGTAGAGCTAAGTGAAAGGCTGAACCTCATGTTCTAGTGCTAATTGTCTGCCACTGCGCATGTCACTTCGTGGACTAGAAAATGCAGCATATGAAAGTGGTGAAGATAAGTATACTATGCAATTGTCTGATTGGGCACATTTCGTTTTAACATTGCTTCTGAAATAATGTGCTTGGAAGCTTATGTAGGGTCCTCTTATACAAATTGTACTAGAATTTTGTCGTAAATTGTGTGAAATTGAGGAACAATAGTGCTTGTAGCCTTTCTATTGTGGTCCACCACTGCTAAATAGAAAGGGAGAAGTGCAGCCAAGCTAGCAAGAATATGATTTTGGAGTAAAGCTAGCTAGCTGAAAGGCTTGAGTCTGTTCATGTGTATCATCTTATTTTGCTGCCCTTTAAACCCCATCAGAATGGGCCAAGCTCATCCTAGTGGCAGGCACATCTCATGCCACTTATGACTGCCAATTTTTATTACTTTTAGTGGGTTTCTGGGACTGCTCGGCTGTGTGCATCCAAGGATGCAGAGGCCAGGTGATTTGAACTACTGTATCTGTCAAAACAAATAGAGAAAATATCAGCCTATTAATTGCGTTGGTAAGTAAAGGTTGCAATGATACTTCAGTGGGCTGTCATACCTGCTGCATCCTATACCAATGATTCCATTATATATTGCTGAGTATCAGAATCATATCGATGTTTAAAATTTTGAAACATACTTTACAATGTATACAGGCCTTCCTCTCACACACAATGTGGACATGCTCCCTGACCATTTCTGCTGGGAGCTTGATGTCATCTTGCTGCACGCTTCTTCCCTTATAATGCTGCTCCTTAGAGATCATACACCGCCTTGTATATAATCATGTCGTACCAGTGTATTGCTGTATCCTTGTTTCTGTAAGTTTTATGTCACTTCACGCATATCATGTATCAGAGCAGCATATGGAACACTTTGATTCACTCATCTAATTACTGTAATCTGCTCAATGTCACATCCTCGTTTGCCATTTCAAGCCATGTATACTATTCAGGGAAATGTACACACTGTTATTGACTGTTTATTCTTGCTTGCATGGTTGAAGATTGGAACAAGAAAACAGCTGCCAAAAGGGAGACATCGCCTGACACTGCCAAAAAGGAGACTTTGCATGTAGAAATAGAGCTGATGAAGTGAAGTGTACGAGCTAATTCCTATCTTGGTACTTTCGCATAACTATCTTTCCTTGCTTCATGTATTATCCATCACAGTCCATGTCTCTTGCAATGCCTGCAGTGTGTTATTTGAAAAAACAAGTACTATCTGGTGCATATATCTGCCAGCTGCCAATTCTATTCGGTAACACTATTTTCTTATTCACAAATCACCATGAGCGACATATTATTACAAAGTAAAAAAGAAAAGTGAAATATGGTGTTATCGGTAGCAGATCAGATTTTTCGCTATGATGAGCCACCGGCATTCATTATGCTGAAATGTTATCAGCAACTGATCTTTCCTAAACTGCACCTGACCGTGCTATTTTTATTGTTGCGATATAAAATAGAGGAACAAGCATATTAATTGCAGTGTTCATATGACATCTCATTTTTGTAACTGTTCCAAAACAATGTGGATGGGAATGTGCTGGTGCTGTTAGCCTGTTATTTATGTCTGAACTCATGTTTCTGTTTATTTGTACTTATATGGAGCTCAAGAAGAAAAGGAATGAAGCTGTTTTCATGTCACTCACTCTCTCCATAGCATTATTCAGATGTCCCTAGTGTTCAATTCGTTTTCAAAATTATTGCAAAGAGATTGGCGAGACTTATGTTTACAATTTGCACGCTTTGCAGGTATCTCTAAATTGTCAGATAAGAGTTGGTTTGGAGGCATAGGATGGTAGTTTTGCTGACATGTCATTTTGGGGACTGCTGTGAAACTCATGTTTACAACTTGCTCAACCACACTTTGGGCGAAATCCGATGGATGTTTTGCATATTTTTGGCTTTGTTTTACATGGCTCAATGTTATGTCCTTTTAACTTTGGATGCATCAGTATCTTTTAGAGGGTGAAGTTGGGACTACGAGTGCCTTGCCTTAGACTGTTCTGGGATCTTGTTATCATCAGCTATTACATGTATGCCATTGCGGAATCTGGAGTTCAGCTTAATCCTTGGCATTGTAATGTTGAGAGGAACCTGTATACTGGAGGGGTTTAAGCTGCTTTAAGTGCTGTTGTCTTCCTGATCTTGGAGACTTGGAACTGCTGTGTCTTTGCTCCGTGCCAGTTTTCTCCTCTTCGTTTAAGAAACTGTGAGTTTTGAGCTGTAAAGATGGTAAAGCTACTGCTCTTGCATGGGTCCAAGCTGCCCATCTTACTGCTCTTGCCGCTACGTGGTTTCTTCAGTTTTGGCATGTTATTTGTCAACTACTCCCTCCGTCCGGGAATAGTTGTCCTTTGCTTAGTTCATTTACAATTTTGCAAAAAAACCCCTTCTAGCTTCAAAACTCTTGCTAATCAGACCTTGCTGCTTCTTCCTCCTTTCTCCGTCGCCGGCGCGCACTGTGGTCGCCCACGCCACCATCGGCACCCGCCATAGGGCCGAGCACGTGACGACGGCCAGGGTCTGCGCCACCGCTGGGAACCACTACCGCCCCTGCCCACCTGCGTCACCGGAAGAAGGGATTTTTAGGGGAGAGGAGGAGCTACGCAGCGAACTGGAGTGGCGCGGCGGCGTGGAGGAGGGAGAGGAGGCGCGGGGGATCTTAGCGGGGCGAGGGAGCTCAGCAGCGCGGGGGAGCTCACCGGCGTGGCGCGGCGGGGAAGGGTGCAGCGCAATGTCGGGAAGCTGCGGGGAGGGGAGTGACGCTGCGACAGGACGAGGACTGCGGGTTTGGTCGGACAAAAGTGGAGTTTTTTTTTGTTGGCAAAAATGTCATGGAGACAACTTTTCCCGAACGGAGGGAGTACAAAAATACTTTGGCTCCCAAACGCACCCGAACACCATTAATGAAAAGCATATGAAATTGCAAGTCCTTAATGAATTGGCAACATCTTGCAAGCAAAACTCGTTGTCACGACCGGGCCTCTGTCTTATCGGAGCAGCCTTGTTTAAACCAAGGAGCTCGAAGTAGCAACGTTTGGTAAATCGTCGATGCATACCAAAATACGTCAATCGACGACCACAGTCTTAGTAGATCGCCACCCCCAAAGAAGCTGGCACCGTGGAGGGACAGAAGGTATATAATCCATCTCTGGCCAAACAGAAGAACAAAAACATACCGCGGCGTCATCCACATCATAGGACGCCGCCAGTCATGTAGATGAAATGAAGATAAAGCGAGTCTCAAGATCTGGCTCTAAGTGAAGCTCCAGAGACGCCGTCTTTTTTTTTTTTCTGAAACGGAGGCAAAATATTTGCCTTATCAATTAATTAAAAAAATACCCAGTTAATTAACGGAAAACTGGGTGAAAACCGATACATATAGACCACATGCGGACTACTTGCTAAGAAAGAAACTCCATGACACCACGATCAACCCAACAAACATACATAACATGCAACAACCACAAACCCTCGAAGAATGACGTCGCAACGAAACCCTCAACAGAACCACCGAACGCCACCAAATCTACCGAGGCGAGTCAATCGAAGATGGATGACAAAAAGACTGAGTCAACAAGACGGAAACATGCTATTTCTTGCTGCCGATGACGCCATCCAGCAATCGAGGATTACACAACCACCCCAAACTGTGGTTCCCCGACCGCGAGCGGGAGGCCAGGGGAATCGGTGGCGGTGGAAGACGGTGTAGTAAAAAATCGATAAGAAGAGAAGATTATGCATCTACATGCTGATCGATGCGAATTAGAAACTGATGTATTGATTCAGGAAGAATAAATCTATCGGACTGGATCAAATCATCAGCAAACCTAGCATGTCCCTCTACCCCGCCGTGGTGCCACTCCGCCACGAGGATCACGAAGATTCCGCCAAACCAGCACCCGAAGAAGAGGGCCAGCAGCGACAGGGCGATCAGGGCGGTGCTCGTCGACGCCGGATGGGACTCTTCCAGCAGCGCCGCTGTGTGCCCGAAGATGAACATGAACGCGACGAAGGCAAAGCCCATCAGGGAAGTCAACATACGCCTGCTACACTCGTTGGGCTCCGCCTCCCCAACGTCAGGGTTCTCCACGTCGACCATCGAGCTGGAGATGTCGCCGCCTCGTCGATGATATTCCTGTATATATGTAGTTAACGTGCCGTGTGTGATGTGACCGTGTGTCCGTGTCTACGTGCGTGCTTTGTGTACATATCTCTGGCCGTGCGTATACGCTTGATATAGTCCGGTCGGCTAGACTGATTGGTTACGATTTGCAGTGTTCCCGTCGGTTTCAGGATCGAAGAGAGGACGACCACAAGCAAAATCCGGAGTCTTCTATTATCAATACTACTATTAGGTTTTGCTAATGGTCAGGTGCCTGAATTTTTAGTATGTGACAGCCACTTTTTTCCCTTTGACTGTAGCATCCCAAAGGTGATCCGTGTTGGTTTGGACTGCACCTTACATTCCACGTATAAACACTACTGGAATTTTCGTATACGCCGGGTGCCAGGCTCTTTGCCGAGAGCCAAACTGCAGACACTCGGCAAAGTAGCAGAAGCCGAGAATGCCTCTCGGCAACAGGTGCATCTCAGCAAATACATGATATTGCAGAGAGTAGGCCTCGGCAAAAAGGCAACACTCGGCAAAAGCACTATTTGCGGATATCCATGGAGTGCCTGCACGGCAAAGTTTTGCCGTGTGGCATAGCCGGCGGCGGTTAACGGCACGGTTACGGTTTGACTTCTTTAGCGAAAGCAGCTCTCGGAATAGCCACATTTGCTGATTTAGTCCCACCTCGCCTACTTGTTTAAATAGTCCGATAGTCCAATTACAATAAACTTTGGTGTTCATTAGTATTAATTTTATGATCCAACCGTACTTTTACCGAGCGCCACTCTTGGAACAGCAACGCTTCCCGAGTGTGGCTCTCGGTAAAGATATGGCTGCCATCAAACTTTAGTCCCACCTCGCCCTGAGATAAGCAACACAACATGTTTAAATAGTGGGATATTCCAGATGCAGTAAGCTTCTGTCTTCATTACACCCCTGTTAAGAAGATATACCCTTACTTTGAATCTTCACCTGTTTCGGATAGAGAAGATTCAAAGTGATAGGCCATCTTCCTAATGATGGATGCCGACACTTTTTATTAATTCAACAGCACCATCTCCGAGCTAGTCTCTGGGTATCAAGAGGTTTGTGCAGGAAGTGCGGGTCATGTTGCTCCGTTGGCCTCGAAACTTCTTGTGCTCTCAAAGAAGGCAATCGCATGGCACGTGCCATGCCCCCCGCATTTTTTGGACATGCCAGCAATATTCGAGAAATTTATTGCTCTATTAGGATTTCTGTCATGGGGGATGCACGATCACCTATGGGGCAGGGCCGCCCCTTTGTGGTTCGGTGAGGGGGATGGTCACATTGCACACACATCAGAAATGATAGGGCGGCACGGCGAGGGACAACTCTCTTTTACCCAGGTTCGGGCCGATTGGCAGCGTAAAACCCTACTCCTGCTTTGGTGGATTGATCACGAGGAAGACGAAGACACAGAGCGCTCTAGCCCGGCAAGGGTGCCTCGGGAAGAGCAACTACGTGCATACAAGTGTTGGGGGTCAAAATGTTCGAACCCTTTGTTCGGTTGCCTCGGGCCTCCGTTTATAGGTTAAGGGGTGACCACAATGGCAAAACAGACATTTTGGTGTGATTGGATAGCTAACAGTGCTATCATACCTAACTCTGGTAGTTAATGAAGGAAATATGCCCTAGAGGCAATAATAAAGTTGTTATTTTATATTTCCTTATATCATGATAAATGTTTATTATTCATGCTAGAATTGTATTAACCAGAAGCTTGATACATTTGTGGATACATAGACAAAACACTGTGTCCCTTGTAAGCCTCTACTAGACTAGCTCGTTAATCAAAGATGATTAAGTTTCCTAACCATAGACATGTGTTGTCATTTGATGAACGTGATCACATCATTAGGAGAATGATGTGATGGACAAGACCCATCCGTTAACTTAGCATATTGATCGTTCAGTTTTATTGCTATTGCTTTCTTCATGTCATATACATATTCCTTTGACTATGAGATTATGCAACTCCCGGACACCGTAGGAATGCCTTGTGTGCTATCAAACGTCACAACGTAACTGGGTGATTATAAATATGCTCTACAGGTATCTCCGAAGGTGTTTATTGGGTTGGCATAGATCGAGATTAGGATTTGTCAATCCAAGTATCGGAGAGGTATCTCTGCGCCCTCTCGGTAATGCACATCATAAGAAGCCTTGCAAGCAAAGTGACTAATGAGTTAGTTGCGGGATGATGTATTACGGAACGAGTAAAGAGACTTGGCGGTAATGAGATTGAACTAGGTATGAAGATACCGACGATCGAATCTCGGGCAAGTAACATACCGATGGACAAAGGGAATAACGTATGTTGTCATAACGGTTCGACTGATAATGATCTTCGTAGAATATGTAGGAGCCAATATGAGCATCCATGTTCCACTATTGGTTATTGACCGGAGAGGTGTCTCAGTCATGTCTACATAGTTCTTGAACCCGTAGGGTCCGCATGCTTAACGTTCAGTGACGATTTTGTATTATATGAGTTATGTGATTTGGTGACCGAATGTTGTTTGGTGTCCCAGATGAGATCACGAACATGATGAGGAGTCTCAAAATGGTCAAGAGGTAAATATTGGTATGTGGGACGATAGTATACGGACACCGGAAGTGTTCCGGAGGGTACCGGGTACATACTGGGTCATCAGAAGTGGTTCCGGGCACCCCCGGCAAAAGATATGAGCCTAATGGGCCAAGAGGGGAAACGCAGCAGACAACAGGGGATGTTGCGCCCCCCCCCCCCATATGGGCCATACCAGAGGAGAAGGAAAGAGGGGAAGAGATAAGGAAGGGGAGGGATTCGGCCTCCCCCTTCCTTCCCTCCTCCCTCCTCCTTCCTTCCCCCTCCGGAAACTATGGTAAGGGGGGGCTAATTGGATTAGGCCCCAAGTAGGATTCCTCCTACTTGGGGTGCGCCATGCCTGCTCCCCGCCTCCTTCCACCTATATATACGTGGGGAGGGGGCGCCTAGAACACACAGCAACATCTGTTAGCCGTGTGCGGCGCCCCCCCCCTCCACAGATTACACCCTCAGTCATATTCTCGCGGTGCTTTGGCAAAGCCCTGCGTGGATCACTTCACCATCACTGTCACCACACCGTCGTGATGACGGAACTTATCTACTTCCTCGACACTTTGCTGGATCAAGAGTTCGAGGGACGTCATCAAGCTGAATGTGTGCAGAACTCGGAGGTGCCGTACGTTTGGTACTTGATCGGTCGGAATGAGAAAAGTTCGACTACATCAACCGCGTTGTCAAACGCTTCCGCTTTCGGTCTACGAGGGTATGTAGACACACTCTCCCCTCATTTCGTTGGTGTTCTAGTGAAGGTTATGCCGGTGTGAAGCTTTCCCGGGGTTTCCTTGAGTCTTTGATTCGACATTGGCAGACCTCGGAGGCCTTGTCGAGGAGAGGTTTGGCCTTGGTCCCATTCCCAGTCTCGAACCCGCAGGGCGCGCCTTCCTAGCAGGGGAGACCTTCCTGGAGGATCCTTTGGTCGCCTTTGTCTTCTTGATTCGCTCCTTGACCTCATGAAGAGCGGTTTCTCTGGCTCGCCTTGTATCAAACATTTTTTCTTGTAGTATGACCCGTCGTGCGCCTGCGGGCAAGTCCGGGCAGTGAACATGATCGATCGTTGCACCGACAGTTTCATCGCCAGAAATTGCAGATCAGCAAGGCGACACATGAAATGATGCCTGATAGCGGCATGGAAATCCTTTGTGATGTCCTTGCGGTATGCCTAGGCCCTGCACAAATGAGAGAGGGGCATGCCCTGCCACTGGGTTACTGAAAGTACCTCGGTTGCATGCCTGATGCAACAGTTAAAATCCTCGGGAAATCGTACGATGTTGGAATTCCTCGAGAGCTAGCACGGTGTCATCACATGGCCTCTGTAGGGTCTCGTAAAAGTTTGGACGTGTTTCAAATAAGCATCCCCTAAGGCTGCTTGTAAACTTCACCGTTCTCGAGGTAGTCTCTCGGTATCGAGAGGGACTGTGTCTGGTTTGTGCAGGAAGTGCGGTTCATGTTGCCCTGTTGGCCTCAAATCTTCTCGTTCTCTCAAAGGAGGAAATCGCATGGCACGTACCACGCCCCCGCATTTTCAGACACGTGTGCAATATTCAAGAAATTCATTGCTCTGCTAGGGTTTCATCGCCCGAAATTGCAGATAAGCAAGGCGACACATGAAATCATGCCAGGTAGTGGCATGGGAAATCCTTTGTGATGTCCTTATGGCATGCCTAGGCCCTGCACAAACAAGGGAGAGGCATGCCTGATAACCCACAAGTGTAGGGGATCGCAACAGCTTTCGAGGGTAGAGTATTCAACCCAAATTTATTGATTCAACACAAGGGGAGCCAAAGAATATTCTTAAGTATTAGCAGTTGAGTTGTCAATTCAACCACACCTGGATAAATTAGTATCTGCAACAAAGTGTTTAGTAGCAAGTAGTATGATAGTAATGGTAACAGTGGCAAAAGTAAAGGTAGCAGCTTTGTAGTAATTGTAACAGTAGCAACACAAAAGTAAATAAGCGCAACACAATATGTGAAAAGCTCGTAGGCATTGGATCAGTGATGGATAATTATGTCGGATGCGATTCCTCATGTAATAGCTATAACATAGGGTGACACAGAACTAGCTCCAGTTCATCAATGTAATGTAGGCATGTATTCCGAATATAGTCATACGTGCTTATGGAAAAGAACGTGCATGACATCTTTTGTCCTACCCTCCCGTGGCAGCGGGGTCCTAGTGGAAACTCAGGGATATTAAGGCCTCCTTTTAATAGAGAACCGGAACAAAGCATTAGCACATAGTGAATACATGAACTCCTCAAACTATGGTCATCACCGAGAAGTATCCCGATTATTGTCACTTCGGGGTTGTCGGATCATAACACATAATAGGTGACTATAGACTTGCAAGATAGGATCAAGAACTCACATATATTCATGAAAACATAATAGGTTCAGATCTGAAATCATGGCACTCGGGCCCTAGTGACAAGCATTAAGCATAGGAAAGTCATAGCAACATCAATCTCAGAACATAGTGGATACTAGGGCTCGAACCGTAACAAAACTAACTTGATTACATGGTAAATCTCATCCAACCCATCACCGTCCAGCAAGCCTAAGATGGAATTACTCACGCATGGCGGTAAGCATCATGAAATTTGTGATAGAGGATGGTTGATGATGACAACGGCGATGAATCCCCCTCTCCGGAGCCCCGAACGGACTCCAGATCAGCCCTCCCGAGAGAGATTAGGGCTTGGCGGCGGCTCCGTATCGTAAAACATGACGAAACTTTCTCTCTGGTTTTTTCTCCGCGAAACGGAATATATGGAGTTGGAGTTGAGGTCGATGGAGCAGCAGGGGGCCCACGAGACAGGGGGGCGTGCCCAGGGGGGAGGGCGCGCCCCCCACCCTTGTGGACAGGGTGTGGGCCCCCTGGCCTTGATTCTTTTGCCAATATTTTTTATATTTTCCAAAAGTTATCTCCGTGGATTTTCAGGTCATTCCGAGAATTTTTGTTTTCTGCAGAATAAACAACACCATGGCAGTTTTGCTGAAAACAACGTCAGTCCGGGTTAGTTTCATTCAAATCATGCAAATTAGAGTCCAAAACAAGGCCAAAAGTGTTTGGAAAAGTAGATACGTTGGAGACGTATCAATGCCCTACCACCGGGTTACCGAAAGTACCTCCGTGGCATGCCTGATGCAACCGTTGAAATCCTCGAAAAATCGTACAATGCCAGAATTCCTCGAGAGCTGGAACGCTGTCATCACATGGCCCCTGTAGGGTCTGGTGAAAGTTTGGGTGCACTTCGAATAAGCATCCCCTGAGGCAGCTTGTCAACTGCACTATCCCCCGAGCTAGTCTCTGGGTATGGAGAGGGAACATGTCCGGTTTGTGCAAGAAGTGCGGGTCCTCTTGCAAAGATGGCCTCGAAAATTCTTGTGCTCTCAAAGGAGGAAATCGCATGGCACGATCACCCCCCCCCCCCACACACATTTTTCTACCACGCGTGCAATATTCGATAAATTTATTACTTTGCTAGGGTTTCAAGGCCGGAAATTGCAGATCAACTAGGCGGCACATGCAATCATGCCTGGTAGCAGCATGGGAAATCCTTTATGATGTCCTTGCGCCATGCCTAGGCCCTGCACAGACAGGAGAGGTGCATGCCCTACCACCGGGTTACCGAAAGCACCTCGGTGGCATGCCTGATGCAACCGTTGAAGTCCTCGGTAAATCGTACGATGTCTTAATTCCTCGAGAGCTGGCGAGGTGTCTTCACATGGGCCCTGTAGGGTGTGGTAAAAGTTTGGGCGCATTTCAAATAAGCATCCTCTGAGGCTGCTCTTAAACTGCACCGTCCCAGAGCTAGTCTTTGGGTATCGAGAGGGAACGTGTCCGGTTTGTGCAGGAAGTGCGGGTCCTATTGCAAAGATGGCCTCAAAACTTATCATGCTCTCAAAGGAGGCAATCGCATGGCAGGTGCCACGCCCCCGCATTTTTCGGACACGCGTGCAATATTCAAGAAATTAATTGCTCTGCTAGGGTTTCATCGCCCAAAATTGCATATCAGCAAGGCAACACATGAAATCATGCCTGTTAGCGAGATGGGAAAACCTTTGTGATGTCCTTGCAGCATGCCTAGGCCCTGCACAGACGAGGGAGGGGCATTGCCCTGCCATCGGGTTACCGAAAGTACCTCAGTGGCATGCCTGATGCAACCGTTGAAATCCTAGGAAAATCGTACGATGCCGGAATTCCTCGAGAGCTGGCACGGTGTCATCACATGGCCCCTGTAGGGTGTGGTAAGAGTTTGGGCGTGTTTCAAATAAGCATCCCTGAGGCTGCTTGTCAACTTTACCGTCCCCCGAGCTAGCCGGCACATGAAATAATCATGCCCGATAGCACTACAAGAAATATGTCAACTAGTGACCTTCTGTCAGTGACCTTGGAAGAATTGTTCATAGATCTATGACCATTTTAGACCAATTGGTCAAAAGCTGTTCGGGGGGCTCCAAACCCTAAACTATAACGACCATTTTGGTCAGAAAGGTCGTAATTTCCTTACACGAAATGGTCATAAAGCAGACCATGACCAATGACCAATATTGATGGTCATAACCTTGTAAATTGTGGTGGGTTGCTATAACTAGGCGCCACCTCATCAGTTTTGCCTATGTGTCATGTCCATGTGGCAGTTTTTGCCCTAGGTTGTGAAGCAACCTATATTTCTGTCATTCCAAAAATTCTCAAAAAAATCTCATAAATTCTTTGGGTCATATATTCGTCAAATATGTAAAAAAACTTCCTTGCCTAGTTCAAAAATAATTCAAAAATATTCATTTTCCTATTCTATTCAGAAAAACACTTTGTGAAGGAAGTACCACTTTGGCATGTCCAAATAGTATCCATTTTCTACAGTGCTTTCCTATGCCCAAATAACCATCCTCCACCAAATGCCAACTCAATCCATTCATTATTTTGAGGCCAGCTTCAACATTCGTATTTATGTCAAGTGTGGTACTTTGCAAAGCATGTACCACCTAGGATCCTCCTTTTAAGCTGAAACGTTGTGAAGACGGTCTTCTTAGTAACTGATCATCCTCAGCCAAAACTCACGCCCATTAGCCATGTTGAAAGAACATGTGGTGCCCCCATGTTTGGTTTTGGTAATTGATGACAACTCTATGGACTAATGGTTATCTTGAGTTATATTTGAAGGATTTGTCCATAGGATTTTCTTGATGTCCATGTGTTGGTTTCAAGGAGTTTATGAGTTGACCAAGGTGCTATTAAGGAATTATCCAAAGATTGGTCATGTGAGTGTTGAGCTTATTGCAAGCACGTCTTGAAGAAGAAGATTGTGTGATCATTCATGTTTAACTTCAAGACATCATCCAAATGAAGAGCGTTGGAAAGATTCAAGGTTGATCAAGACTAAGTCAAGAGTGAATCAAGTTGATCAACTCAAAAAACATAGAAGATGTACCAAGGGGGATCAAGTGATCCCATGGTATGGTAAGCATTATCCATTGTGCTTTGCGTACTAACCCATGGTCTATGTGAAAGTTATATGTGGGGTTAGGTATGTGTTCATGGGCATGCTTCAAGAGGAAGATATCACTCAACCCATGGAGAGGATGCCATCAAGTGGTGATCGTCATCAAGATTTCCATGTGCAAGTTCAAGTGGAGCATCACGAAGAGATCAAGTGCTTGAATCTTTCCATCCATTGTGGTGTCAATGGACTTGTGAAAATGTGCCGAAGAGTGGCTCACCCATAGTGGACTATGGGGGAGCAATCGTCTAGTCTTCATCGAGCCAACGCAATCAAGAAAGGTGGTCCAACTTGAGGGAGTCAAGATCGTCATCATCTAGCTCAAGTGGACCATGTGCAAGGCAAAGGTTTGCCCTTGATAGGTTTTATATTTTACCGGTCTCGTGGTGGTAGTTGGGAGACCGGGTTATAGGATTGTTTGTCGTACTATCAAGGGGGGCTCTCAAGTTGGTAGCTTGATCATATCGTTAGTAGAGAGCACAAACCATTGCATCCTTGCATCATGTTTCTTGGTTCTTGTTTGGTTCTCTTTGTGAGTCTTAGAGCTTATGGTCATCTTGATGACAAGCTTGAGTTCATCAAAAATGGAGTTCGTGTCAGGATCGGTTTTCCAATAAAATCTTTATTGAGAAACCGACCATTTTATCGGACCAGTATAGAAGGATCCTCCTTACTGGTAGACAAATCCTTGATACAGAAATCCAGAAGTACTAAATAATTATACAAGGTTGAGCTGAGGCTGCTCAACAATCCTTGATACAGAAATACTAAATAATCCAAAAGTACTAAATAATTATACTGGTAGACAAATCCTTGATACAGAAATCCAGAAGTACTAAATAATTATACAAGGTTGAGCTGAGGCTGCTCAACAATTTATTACAAGCACACCAGTATAATACGTAAAGGCGGATATGACACAAGGAGTATGGTGGCATAACTACTGACTCGTAATAAATGTGGTGGTGGATATGTCACAGTGGAGTGGGTGACGTGACTCCTAAATCTTACAGCTCATCGAGCGCCGGAGTGGGGCTCGATGATTTTATTTGGGTAGCGGAAGCGTATATGATACAAGTGCCCAATTCCAGGATCGCACGGGACTGACTGGGACTCCTCTTGGCGTCAGACTCGCTATCGAACTCTTCATCCATAAGATCGCCTTCACAACATCCGCCAAATCAACAAGCCAGGTGAGTACTTTGAATGTACTCGTAAGACAGTTTGGACATAAGATATAATAAATTCAAACATGATGCACATGAGAAGATTAGTAATGCGCACTAAGATAATAAATTGCACTGTATGTAAAATAAAAAGGAAGTCAGGCGGTAGACCTCCCGAAATCCCAATAAAATAGCTGAAGATCGATCGGGTGTCTGAAGCGTCGCCTCGAAAGGTAAAATTAAATTAACATGCCGCAGTCGGGCGTCGGGGCGACACCACATAAAGGGCTTATATTGAAAGCAAATGACAGAACGTGCCTCAGTCGAACATCTAAGCGACATCTCGAAAAGGGCTTGTAATGAAAGTAAATAACAAGGATGCCACAGTCGGACGTCTGAGCGACACCACGTAAAGGGCTTATATCGAAAGTAAACAGTAAGAATGCCGCAGTCGGACGTCTGAGCGACATCACATAAAGGGCTTATATCAAAAGTAAATAACAAGAATGCCACAGTCGGACGTCTGAGCAACATCACATAAAGGGCTTATAGTTCATCCTTCAAATTCAAGTAGCTTATGAATTTAAATCATCCCAAGGAAATACTCAGTACATCATAATAAACTGATTAGTCCATCCACAGGAATAACATTCAGCCAAGTTTACCACCCTTGTTTATTCACCGGAGATTGTCACAGAGACTGACACTAAGAATGACTCTGAGACGGACGTTGAGGCCGCCAATCGACATCGACAATGATATGTTGGTCACAGTCCTTGACCATGGACACGGTTACTCGAATGGTTTTGACTCTGCAGAGTTTGTACTCTTTAACCACAGCTAACGGATTTCAGTAGTCACAAAGGACTAGTTCCTTTTACGGTATTTTAGAAGAAACACATCTAACCAGTACACACCCATTCCACATTCCGCTGCCAGGGATCACCCTAGGCAAAGTTCAAGAAAAACTCTAAGACAGGGAGGTCACAACCTCGAATTGCATGGGATCAAATTTATATCGCGTGCTCTAAGGGGTGCCCCCCTCTAGTCCCAACCGGAAACACCCATGCCCCCTGACCGGATGACGGGCTTTAATCCAGGGCCATGGAACCCTCATCGCGGTCCCTCTGTTTGGTGTGTACAAGGAAAGAGGTTTGCAACTTACTAAATCGCACTCTTTGCAGAAAACATGTGGCAGCACGAAGGGGAAAAACAAACGGGATCGAGACTTGATCCACGTTAACACTGGAGTTAAATGGTTGACGTAATACTGGCATGATCATGTATTCTCCCATCAAATGAACACATCAAGTTTTGAAGCTCACTCGTAGTTGCCGTGCATGCAATATAACACTCACTAATGCTTATATAACCATGCCATGAAATAACTACTCAAGCAAACATGCAAAACACTCATCATATCAAAGGTTCAAACATGCTTGCCTGGTTCGGAGTAGTCGGAGTCTAGCTCGGTGAAGTTTGCGGTTCCTTCACCTCCTCCGGTATCTACGATATAAAGAAATCGCATACTAACGTAAATACCGTGTGTGCATAAAAATTGTTCCAAATATTTTTCAAATAAATATGATAAAAAGCTAGACAGAAAAAATAAAGATGACAGAAAAAGAATCAACTCAAAATCATCTTTTGTTTAAAAGTTATTAAGTTTTTAGTCCAGGGACTCATCTCTAATGAAACAGAAAGTTTCCAGGGGTTAGTTTATAAAAGAGACAAAAAACGTCTCTGTTAGAAAACGTATTATGCCCGAAGGCATTTTCAGAAAATGTTTCGAAAAAGAGAAAAAGCTGACGAGGGGGTCCCACCTGTCATGTTTGAATTTCAAAACAGGGCACACCGGCTCCCGAGGGCCGCGGTGGTCGCCGGCGTCGATCCACGGCGAGGTAGGGGGAAAGGAGGGTACCTACGGGTTCACGGGGCTCTTCCGCACCTGTGGGTGGTGGAGTTGGTCGTCGGCAAGCACCACGGCGACGGTGGCCTCTACTCCAGCGGACGGTGGTTCGGGCAGCGGTGGATCTCGCCGAGGAGGGCGGAGAGAATCGTGCCGGAGCCCGAAGCGGATCGGGGCGGCCGGAGTCGGGGAAGAAGACCTCCTCGAGGTCCTCCTAGTGGCTAGGCGCGGTTCTGGTGAGGTGGAGGGGTGGTGCTTGGTCGAAAGCGAGCTCGGGGTTGCTATTTATAGCCGGTCCGAGGCGGTTGCCGAGAACGGAGTATCTCCGGCGAGCAATTCTGGCGAAGCGATGGTTGGGCAGGCGTTTTAGGTGGCTAGGCGGCTGCGGATTGGTCCACTGGTTCCATCCCGGGGCTAAGCTTGGCAAAACTTGGGCGCTACTCCAAGCTCTCGACGGAACGGCCTCACGGGCTCGTCGGCGGCAGAGAGCGCGCTCTGCACCTCTCTGGCCACGGTGACTGTGCTGCAGCGTGCACAGGGGAGGGGATGGCCACGCGGAGGCTCCGGGTGGCTTGGGCGGTGCTGGTCAGCGCTGAAAGGCAGGGCCGGCCCCTGTTGGCCCCCACGGAAGACGTCGGCGTTGGCGGGACACGTCGCCACCGACGCTTGCGCCCGTCCAAACGACCGTGCGGCGCACTGGATAAGGAGGAGAATCAGTGAGCATCGAGCCAGAGCGAGCACTGGCGAGATTGACGCCGCGGCTCTGAAGAAAACGACGCTGACGACAGAGATGAACACTGAACACTGAAACTTGACAGAAACAGTGGCGGCCAGGTGTTCGACGAAATGCTTTGGGCACGTGGAAAAGTTTCCTTGAGCTGATCCTTGGTGAGGTGACCTCTCGATGCATCTAGGGGCTGCCTGATTTTTCTCAGATTTTTAATAGAAGAAAAATAATGAATTTCACCAAAAATGGCAAATCTGGTCCAAACTTGCAGCAAGCAATTTTTGAAAATTTTGAATTGTGGACCAGTGGATCTTGATGGATCTTGGTTGAGGGTACCAAGGACTAGCTAGAGGAGTTTATTTGGGACCAAGACTCAAAGGGATACTGGTGGTTCCTTTGTAAATCATCAAAGCCCAAATAAATGACAAAAAATGCTTTTGAGGGCAAAATAAATAGAAATAAAATTTAAAGGAAGTTGAGACTTGCTGGAATGGGATGCTTGGTTTGATCCAAAGTGGGTAGGTGGGTTTGGAAGAAAGATTTCAATAAGTGTCATGGCAAAATAGAAATTTTTGGATGGGAAAAGAGTAAATCCATAATCCATAGTGTTTCTTTTTAATAGAAAGAATCTCAAAAACTTTCCAAAAATTGATTGTGTTGAGTCAACATTATATGAAAAGCCCTCAAGACCCAAAAATCAAGGTTGAGAAGAACACATAAAATATTTGTCATAAAAGATTTGAGAAGGAGAGTCCCCCTTTTAGAAAAATTCAAATAACCTCCTTTAAATCAATAATGAAATTAATAAAAGCCAAATCAAAATTTTTGGGGTGTTACAACACCGACCCCCTTAGGAAAAATCTCGTCCCCGAGATTTCAGCTGATCCTCAAATAGGTGTGGGTACTCTGCCCCAAGAAAATCCTCTCTTTCTCATGTTGCTTCATCCTCGGTGTGATTGCTCCACTGAACTTTGAAAAACTTAATTGTTTTCTGACGGGCCCTCCTTTCAGACTCCTCCAATGTTTTTATTGGATGTTCCCTGTAGGTGAGGTCTGGTTGCACGTCAATGCTCTCGTGAGATACATGCTTCTCTGGGTTGCTTACACATTTCCTCAACTGTGAGACGTGGAACACGGCGTGGACGTCTAACAGCTCTTCGGGTAGGTCTAGCTAGTAGGCTACTGTGCCTCTTCGCGCAACTACACAGAAGGGTCTAATAAATCTTGGTGCGAGCTTTCCTTTAACTTTGAACCGTTGCAGGCCCCTCATAGGAGAAACTCGTAGATACACAAATTCACCGGGTTCAAAGCTGACTTCCCGATGTTTTCGATCGTAATAACTCTTTTGTCGGCTTTGAGCTGTCTTGAGTCGGTCCCTGATTAGTTTAACTTTCTCCTCAGCTTCCTTGAGCATGTCTGGGCCGAAGATACGACTGTCTCCTGTTTCGACCAATTTAATGGAGTGCGACATCTCCGCCTGCATAAGGCTTCAAAAGGTGCCATTTGTAGACTGGCTTGGTAACTATTGTTGTATGCGAACTTCGGCATATGGCAAGCTTTCTTAGCGGTTCCATAGGTGAGCACACATGCCGTCAAGATGTCCTCTAGAATTTGGTTCACGCGTTCGGTCATCCATCGATGCAGGGGTGGTATCTTTATCTTGAACACTAGTTGAGTTCCCAGAGCCTGTTGTAAATGATCCCAAAATCTAGAGACGAATTGAGTGCCCCTGTCGGATATTATAGTCTTTGGGATTCCATGCAGACAAACTATGCGGGAGAGATAAAGTTTGGCAAGCTTCTGAGTGGTGTAGGTTGTCTTTACGGGAATGAAATGTGCCACCTTGGTTAATCTATCTGCGATGACCCATATGGCATCATTTCCGTGTTGTGACCGAGGTAGTCCGACAATAAAATCCATCCCAATTTCGTCCCATTTCCACTCAGGTATCCTATTTGGTTGTAATAGCCCTGCTGGTTTTTGATGCTCGGCTTTAATGTGCTGACACGAGTCACAACATGCAATGAATGTGGCTATATCCCTCTTCATACCGTGCCACCAAAAAAATTCCTGAATGTCCTTATACATTTTGGTTCCTCCAGGGTGGATTGAATATGGAGCGGTGTGGCCTTCGGCTAGAATTTGCTGTTTGAGGTCCTCTATATTTGGCACGCAAAGTCTGTCTCCGTACCATAATATTCCCTTATCGTCTACGACGAATTCTGAAGCCTTGCCCAGACTCACTTTTCTTTTTATGCCTTCGATGCTGGGATGTCCATGCTGGGCCTTCTTAATCTGTTCCATTAGGGTGGGCTGTATTTACAAATTTGACACATTGCCTTCAGTGACCATCACCAAGTTGAGTTTGACGAATTCCTGCTGAAATTCAGGTCTCAACTTCTGTAGACCGTCGTTGCCCGAGTTGGGGTTGCGACTAAGAGCGTCTGCCACTACATTCGCCTTTCCTGGATGGTAGTGAATGCCAACATCATAATCTTTTACTAATTCCAACCAGCGTCGTTGCCGTAGATTTAGTTATGGCTGCGTGAAAATATATTTGAGACTTTTATGGTCCATATATATTTCACAATGATTTCCAAGGAAAAAGTGTCTCCACTCTTTAAGTGCATGAATGGATGCTGCCAATTCCAAGTCATGGGTAGGATAATTTTCTTCATGCTTTCGTAGTTGCCTGGAAGCGTATGCGACTACCTTGCCTTCTTGCATTAGTACGCATCCGAGGCCCTTCCGGGATGCGTCACAATATACTTCAAAACTCTTGTGTATGTCTGGTACAACCAATACCGGTGCTGTTGTTAATTTCCTTTTGAGTTCTTGGAAACTTTTCTCGCAAGCTTCAGTCCATACAAATTTCTTATCCTTCTTGAGTAATTGTGTCATTGACTTTGCTATGGTGGATAACCCCTCAATAAATCTTCGGTAATATCCAGCCATTCCTAGGAAACTTCATACATCGGTTACGTTGGCTGGTGGTTTCCATCCAAGTACGGCCTTGACTTTTTCCGGGTCTACGGCAACACCTTCTTGGGTCAATAGATGGCCTAGAAAACCAACCCGTCTTAACCAAAATTCACATTTGCTGAACTTGGCGTATAATTGATGTTTCCTTAATTCTCCCAGTACAATTCTGAGATGTTCGGCATGCTCTTCTGGTGTCTTAGAGTATACCAGAATATCATCAATGAACACCACAACAAATTTGTCCATAATTTTCATAAACACTTTGTTCATGAGATGGACAAAATATGCGGGGGCGTTTGTTAGTCCAAACGGCATTACTGTAAACTCATATAATCCATATCTAGAGGTGAATGTTGTCTTAGGGATATCTTCTGCCCGTACTTTTAATTGATGATACCCAGACCTTAAATCAATTCCCGAGAAAACCTTGGCTTGTGCGAGCTGGTCAAATAAATCATTTATCCGTGGTATCGGATATTTGTTTTTGATGGTGACCATGTTGAGAGCTTGATAGTCTATACATAATCTCAGTGTCCCATCCTTTTTGTTGGCAAACAATACTGGTGAACCCCAAGGTGAGGAGCTGGCTCGTATAAATCCTTTGTCCAGTAATTCTTTTATTTGCTTCTTTAATTCTACCAACTAGGAGGGTGCCATTCTGTAGGGTTTCTTGTAAATGGGGGTGGTTCCAGGTGCTATTTCAATGCTGAACTCTATTTCCCGGTCTGGTGGCATGCCTAGTAGTTCTTCGGGAAATACATCAGGGAACTCACACACTAATGGTACTTTGCTTAATTCTGAAACGTCCACCTTGTTCAACCTTGGTTGCCGTGATATTGGTCTTTCTTGAGCTACGACCTTTATCGTCTTCCCGTGATGATGGGTAAGAATTACAGTCCGATTGAAGCAGTCCATAAATCCCTTGTTGGTGGTTAACCAATCCATTCCCAGGATAACATCCAGTCCCTTATTTTCCAATACAATGAGATTTGCTTGAAACTTTAGTCCCTCCATCTTAATAACCACACCTTGGCAGTAACTCTGAGTGATTTGCTTAATCTCGGGGGACTTGATGATCATGGATTTTTCCGAGGGAAGCATCGAGAAATCATGTTGCAAAGCAAATTTCGTTGAAATGAACGAGTGAGAAGCTCCGGAATCAAACAAAACCGTGGCAGGTATTGTGTTGACAGGGAACGTACCGAGTACGATATCCGGGGCATCCTGTGCTTCCTCCTTGGTCACATGGTTCAAGTGACCCTTCTTGTGGTTGTTATTGGGGTTGAAGTTGTTACGCTTGGGAGCTGGATTATTTCCACCGTTTTCGGCTTGGGGCCGAGTTCCTTGGTTTTGGGCACTGTTTGGCGTAGTGTCCAAGTAACACCTGGGCGATACGTAAAATCCTTGTCCCTTGCATGAAAGTTTTTGTTTGGGCGTGGAACATTGGTCGTGGGTTTGTTTGCTCCATTTTTCTGAAAATTAGTCTTGTCCCGGTTGTTGCGAGCATGAGTGGTCTGATCCCTTTTGCGCTTGCGAAAATCCTCCAAGCTGCGCGCTCATTTTCCAATGTAATGGCTTTGTCCACAAGTGTTTTGAAATCCGAAAGGTTTATACGACCAACTGGCATTTAAGTCTTTGGTGCCGCATCATTCCAAATTTTTTCCATCTTTTTATTTTCAGTCATATGCTCTTCGTTGGCATAACGAGATAATTGAGTAAACCGACTATTGTACTCGATCCTTGTCATGCTTCTACGCTTGAGGTCATCAAACTCCCTCTTCTTGATCTTCATAATGCTTCTGGGGATGTGCGCCCCACGAAAACCTTCTTTAAATTCTTCCCAGGTGATGTTATTTTTATTGGGGTGCATGTGTAGGAAATTCTGCCACCATGATGCAGCTGCTCCAGTGAGGTAGCGAGGTGCATAAAGTACCTTCTCACGGTCCGAACATTGTGCAATAATTAATTTCCTTTCAATGTCTCGAAGCCAATCATCGGCCTCAAGCGGTCTATCAGTGTGAGAGAACGTTGGGGGACGTGTCTTTTGTAGTTCAGACAATTTGGAATGTCATTGATATGGTTCACGGTGATTTCCCATGTTGATAACATGATTCATCATTTCTTGATGCTGTTCTTGGCTTTGCTCATAAAGGCGACATACTTGAGAAAATGCTGCTTCAACGCCTTTGTCGACTTGATCGCCTCGTGTGAAATTGTTGCTTGTCTGGGTACCATAATTTTCTTCCGGCGGACTTGGCATGGGACGAGTCCAGGGACAAGGCATTTTCACTCTGGGGTATTTTTGCAAAACTCACGAGAAAAACTGAGTGGCAAAAATAAGTAATTTTGTAAAGGCGGAATTTTTAAAGACTCCAAGATTTTTCAAGAAAATATTTGATTGCGCATGGAGAAGGACTGCTCAGTACATATCTTACACACGAGTCATAATTATACAATACATCACTCAGGATGTGCGTACACCTTCCTGACATGTTATTTAGGCTAGTTCACTTCTCCGCGTTCCTACATGATGCGCACACAAACTACTTGTCACCAAACCTATATACATATAAACATATCATACAAGCAGGTACATCGCACGGCTGCTAGGCGCACTCAGTCGGAGATGGTAAGAACTTCCCTCGGCCTGCCGAGGGTAAGGCCCAGTGATGCTGGAGACTCAACCCCCTCCTCACTAATAGGCTCCAGACGCGAGGTACTGAGCTGAGGAGTTGGTGCGGGCGCGGCAGGTGGTGCAGCACGGACTGGAGTAGGAGCAATGACTTGGTCAAACTCCTCAGTGGTAGGCCGGCGGCGAGCGGTGGCGAAGATGGCAAGGGTATAGGATGTTGAGGACGAGACGTAAGTCAGTGGTGGTGCTGTGTGGAGGAGCTCCCTCCTGTTGGCGGAACAGCCTTGAACTGAGTCCATACGAGCAGCCACAAGGTCGTCCACGAGGTTATCAAAAGCTGCCTCAAGAGCTTTGAGATACTCAACAAGCATCTCAATAGCCTCATCTCTCTCCCCTAGGGCAAGCGAATGCATAGTGACAAGTGTATGGCACGTGGCATGGGAGGTAGCGGTAGTGATGAGTCTTCATCGAAGGAAGAGCATCCCGGAGATGAGCTATCGCCTCACGGGCAGCCATTTGCATGGCATGCCTCTCCGTAGGCATGGCCCTTCCCACAAATCGGAAGCGGCGTGACTCAGAACGCCCTCCCTTGAATTGCACCACGGCCTGGTGCATAGACACGCTGTCGCTGATCTTGTGCTGGTAGAGTGTGAACTCCGGACGAGCCGATGGCCCAATCGCGACCTTGACAATGGAGGCGAGAAGCTTGATAAACCCCTCACATACATTGGCGAATACCTGTGACTCACAGTCGCTGCCAGCCATCTACAAAAGTAGACAAAAGTTCCGAATAGTCAAATGATAAATTTATGATGACTAACACAAAATTGCTACATTTTGCAAAATGTTAAAATAGCACTTATTACGCTAATAACCGATTAGCGGTCGCACCTAGTGGCTTCCTACAGTCAGCCTGGCTCTGATACCAAGGTTGCCAGGACCGGTTTTCCAATAAAATATTTATTGAGAAACCGACCCTTTTATCGGACCAGTATAGAAGGATCCTCCTTACTGGTAGACAAATCCTTGATACAGAAATCCAAAAGTACTAAATAATTATACAAGGTTGAGCTGAGGCTGCTCAACAATTTATTACAAGCACACCGATATAATACATAAAGGCGGATATGACACAAGGAGTATGGTGGCATAACTACTGACTCGTAATAAATGTGGTGGTGGATATGTCACGATGGAGTGGGTGGCGTGACTCCTAAATCTTCTGACTCATCGAAATTTGGAGTGGGGCTCGATGATTTTATTCGGGTAGCGGAAGCGTATATGATACAAGTGACCAATTCCAGGACCGCACGGACTGACCGACTCCTCTAGGCGTCGGACTCGCTATCGAACTCTTCATCCATAAGATCGCCTTCGTCAACATCTGGCCAAATCAACAAGCCAGGTGAGTACTTTGAATGTATTCGCAAGACAGTTTGGACATAAGATATAATAAATGCAAACATGATGCACATGAGAAGATTAGTAATGCGCACTCAGATAATAAATTGCACTGTATGTAAAATAAAAAGGAAGTTAGGTGATAGTCCTCCCGAAATCCCAATAAAATAGCTTAAGACCGATCGGGTGTCTAAAGCGACGCCTCTAAAGGTAAAATTAAATTAACATGCCGCAGTCGGGCGTCGGGGCGACACCACATAAAGGGCTTATATTGAAAGCAAATGACAGAACGTGCCTCAGTCGGACGTCTAAGCGACATCTCGAAAAGGGCTTGTAATGAAAGTAAATAACAAGGATGCCACAGTCGGATGTCTTAGCGACACCACATAAAGGCAACAGTAAGAATGCCGCAGTCGGACGTCTGAGCGACATCACATAAAGGGCTTATATCAAAAGTAAATAACAAGAATGCCACAGTCGGACGTCTGAGCGACATCACATAAAGGGCTTATATCAAAAGTAAATAACAAGAATGCCACAGCCGGACATCTGAGCGACATCACATAAAGGGCTTATAGTTCATCGTTCAAATTCAAGTAGCTTATGAATTTAAATCATCCCAAGGAAATACTCAGTACATCATAATAAACTGATTAGTCCATCCACAGGAATAACATTCAGCCAAGTTTACCACCCTTGTTTATTCACCGGAGATTGTCACTGAGACTGACACTAAGACTGACGCTGAGACGGACGTTGAGACTGCCACTGATACTGACAATGATATGTTGGTCACAGTCCTTGACCATGGACACGGTTACTCGAATGGTTTTGACTCTGCAGAGTTTGTACTCTTTAACCACAACTAACGAATTTCAGTAGTCACAAAGGACTAGTTCCGTTTACGGTATTTTAGAAGAAACACATCTAACCAGTACACACCCATTCCACATCCCGCTACTAGGAATCACCCTAGGCAACGTTCAAGAAAAACTCTAAGACAGGGAGGTCACAACCTCGAATTGCATGGGATCAAATTTATATCGCGTGCTCTAAGGGGTGCCCCCCTCTCGGTCCCAACCGGAAACACCCATGCCCCCTGACCGGATGACGGGCTTTAATCCAGGGCCATGGAACCCTCATCGCGGTCCCTCTGTTTGGTGTGTACAAGGAAAGAGGTTTGCAACTTACTAAATCGCACTCTTTGCAGAAAACATGTGGCAGCACGAAGGGGAAAAACAAACGGGATCGAGACTTGATCCATGTTAACACTGGAGTTAAATGGTTGACGTAATACTGGCATGCCTCAACAATACCAGCTTGCCACCTTCATGTCACCACATGATCATGTATTCTCCCATCAAATGAACACATCAAGTTTCAAAGCTCACTCGTAGTTGCCGTGCATGCAATATAACACTCACTGATGCTTATATAACCATGCCATGAAATAACTACTCAAGCAAACATGCAAAACACTCATCATATCAAAGGTTCAAACATGCTTTCCTGGTTCGGTGTAGTCGGAGTCTAGCGCGGTGAAGTTTGCGGTTCCATCACCTCCTCCGGTATCTACGGTATAAAGAAATCGCATACTAACGTAAATACCGTGTGTGCATAAAAAATGTTCCAAATATTTTTCAAATAAATATGATAAAAAACTAGACAGAAAAATAAAGGTGACAGAAAAAGAATCAACTCAAAATCATCTTTTGTTTAAAAGTTATTAAAGTTTTAGTTCAGGGACTCATCTGTAATGAAACAGAAAGTTTCCAGGGGTTAGTTTACAAAAGAGACAGAAAACGTCTTAGTTAGAAAACGTATTTTGCCCGAAGGCGTTTTCACAAAATGTTTTGAAAAAGAGAAAAAGTTGACGAGGGGGTCCCACCCGTCAGGTTTGAATTTCAAAACAGGGCACACCGGCGCCCGAGGGCCGCGGTGGTCGCCGGCATCGATCCACGGCGAGGTAGGGGGGAAAGGAGGGTACCTACGGGTTCACGGGGCTCTTCCGCACCTGTGGGTGGTGGAGTTGGTCGTCAGCGAGCACCACGTCGATGGCGGCCTCTACTCCGGCGGACGGTGGTTCGGGCGGCGGTGGATCTCGCCGAGGAGGGCGGAGAGAATCGTGCCGGAGCCCGAAGCGGATCGGGGCGGACGGAGTCGGGGAAGAAGACCTCCTCGAGGTCCTCCTAGTGGTTGGGCGCGGTTCTGGTGAGGTGGAGGGGTGGTGCTTGGTCGAAAGCGAGCTCGGGGTTGCTATTTATAGCCGGTCCGAGGCGGTTGCCGAGAACGGAGTATCTCCAGCGAGCAATTACGTCGAGGCAGTGGTTGGGCAGGCGGTTTAGGTGGCTAGGCGGCTGCGGATTGGTCCACTGGTTCCATCCCGGGGCTAAGCTTAGCAAAACTTGGGCGCTACTCCAAGCTCTCGACGGAACGGCCTCACGGGTTCGTCGGCGGCAGAGAGCACGCTCTGCGCCTCTCTGGCCACGGTGACTGTGTTGCAGCGTGCACAGGGGAGGGGATAGCCACGCGGAGGCTCCGGGTGGCTTGGGCGGTGCTGGTCGGCGCCGAAAGGCAGTGCCGGCCCCTGTTGGCCGCCACAGGTGGTTCTTCCACCACGGAAGACGCCGGCGTTGGCGGGACACGTCGCCACCGACGCTTGCGCCCGTCCAAACGACCGTGCGGCGCACTGGATAAGGAGGAGAATCAGTGTGCATCGAGCCAGAGCGAGCACTGGCGAGATTGACACCGCGACTCTGAAGAAAACGACGCTGACGACAGAGATGAACACTGAACTCTGAAACTTGACAGAAACAGTGTCGGCCAGGTGTTCGACGAAATGCTTTGGGCATGTGGAAAAATTTTCTTAAGCTGATCCTTGGTGAGGTGACCTCTCGATGCATCGAGGGGCTGCCTGATTTTTCTCAGATTTTTTGGAGAAGAAAAATAATGAATTTCACCAAAAATGGCAAATCTGGTCAAAACTTGCAGCAAACAAATTTTGAAAAATTTGAATTGTGGACCAGTGGATCTTGATGGATCTTGGTTGAGGGTACCAAGGACTAGCTAGAGGAGTTTATTTGGGACCAAGACTCAAATGGATACTGGTAGTTCCTTTGTAAATCATCAAAGCCCAAATAAATGACAGAAAATGCTTTTGAGGGCAAAATAAATAAAAATAAAATTTAAAGGAAGTTGAGACTTGCTAGAATGGGATGCTTGGTTTGATCCAAAGTGGGGACGTGGGTTTGGAAGAAAGATTTCAATAAGTGTCATGGCAAAAGAGAAATTTTTGGATGGGAAAATAGTAAATCCATAATCCATAGGGTTTCTTTTAAATAGAAAGAATCTAAAAAACTTTCCAAAAATTGATTGTGTTGAGTCAACACTATATGAAAAGCCCTCAAGACCCAAAAATCAAGGTTGAGAAGAACACATAAAATATTTGTCATAAAAGATTTGAGAAAGAGAGTCCCCCTTTTAGAAAAACTCAAATAACCTCCTTTAAATCAATAAAGAAATTAATAAAAGCCAAATCAAAATTTTTGGGGTGTTACAGTTTGCATGCGTCTTCTATGATGTTTTCGGTGTTGGAGGTTTTACCAGTCTTATTCGAGGAAGGGTTCTCACCATTTTCTTATGGGACTTTTCTCATTTGCTTCTTATTGATATTTCTATCAAGATTGTGTTAGCCCATGTCGTTAGCTTTCCAACAAACTTGGTTTCATTGAATTCGGAGTTCGTTTGCAAAAGTTGTGTCTGTTTTGGTAAAGGCTACAGCGGTACTACCGCGACTAGAGCGGATGTAAATTTTTACTACCGCTCCAGAGCGGTACTACCGCGGCTCCTGACCGGTAGTACCGCTCCAGAGCGGTACTACCGCGGCTCCTGAGCGGTAGTACCGCTCCGGACGAAAATCTCTTGTTTTGCTCAGCGGAGGTAGGCACGGAAGTATTTTTTTAGTACCGCTCGCAAGCAGTAGTACCGCGATCATTTGAGGTAGTATCGTGAGTTCGAGCGGTAGTACCGTGAGGACAAGCGGTAGTACCTCTCCGGAGGTTCTACCGGCCTTTTGCCTCCTCGCTGTTGTTTTTCAAAGGGGTACTACCGCCCTAGGGGTAGTACCGCTCCTTGGAGCGGTAGTACCGCTATGTGCGGGTTGTGAGCCTAATGGTTGGATTTTTCCCACCTATAAAAGGGGGTCTTCTTCCCCATTGAACCTTATCCTTTGAGCTCGCGTTCTTCCCCCATTGTTGACCTTCTTCGAGCTTGCTAACTATCAATCCCTCCATGGATTCTTGCTAGTTTTTGAGGGAAAAGAGAGAGGAGATCTAGATCCACATTTCCACCAATCACTTTCTGCTCTATGTGAGGGGAACCCCTTGGATCTAGATCTTGGAGTTCTTGGTGTTCTCCTTCTTGTTCTTCCTCTCATTTTCCTACCTAGCATTAGTTGTTTCGATGGGATTTGAGAGAGAAGGACTTGGGCACTCCGTGTGCCCTTGCCATTACATTTGGTGCATCGGTTTGAGTTCTCCACGCGATATGTGGAAGTTACAAGTTGAGAAGCTTATTACTCTTGTGTGCTTGGTACCCTTGAGCTTGTTACTCTTGGGTGTTTGGGCACCCTAGAGCTTGTTCCTCTTGGGTGCCTTTCTTCCCTAGACGGTTGGTGTTGTTCTGAGCTCAATCATTGTGGTGTAAAGCTCTAGGCAAGTGTCGGGGTCTCCAATTAGGTTGTGGAGATCACCCCGAGCAATTTCGGTACCGTGACCGCCCCAAGGGTTGCCAAAGTGTACGGGTTCGGTGACCGCCCCCAAGGGTTGCTATTTGTATGGGTTCGGTGACCACCCTCAAGGGTCCCTTAGTGGAATCACGGCATCTTGCATTGGGCGAGGGCGTGAGGAGATTACGGTGGCCCTAGTGGCTTCTTGGGGAGCATTGTGCCTCCACACCGCTCCAAATGGAGATTAGCATCCGCAAGGTTGTGAACTTCAGGATACATCATCGTGTCTGCGTGCCTCGGTTATCTCTTACCCGAGCCCTTTACTTATGCACTTTACTTTGTGATAGCCATATTGTTCTTTGTCATATATATTGCTATCACATAGTTACATATCTTAAGTTGTTGGTGCACATAGGTGAGCCTAGTTGTTGTAGGTTTTGTGCTTGACAAATTAACCGCTAGGTTTATTCCGCATTTATTCAATCCTAAACCATAATTATTTTAAGCGCCTATTCACCCCCCCTCTAGGCGACATCCACGATCTTTCAATTGGTATCAGAGCCTCGTTTCTCTTTGTTGGGCTTAACCGCCTAGAGAGTAAAGATGTCGACTAGGGGATTAGGATTCTTTGACACTCTTAGTTTTGATGGCACAAATTTTGATGTTTGTGTAATTCGCATGCTTAATCTCTTTAGGGTCATGGACCCAAATTTAGAGCGAATTGTAGATATGGGTTTTTCTCCTCCAAAGGATCCCCAAAGCTTATCTTTAGAGGATGAGAAAAACTCTTATCTCAATGCTCAAGCTTCTAATGTGCTTTTTGATGCTTTGAGCAATGTAGTTATATTTGAACTCATGCCTTTCCGGGATGCTCATGAGTTGTGGACAAAGCTTCAAGATAAATATGGTGTGTCCAAGATTTGTAAGGATGATCGTTCTCCCTCCACCTCCGGCCGTGTTGCGTTCTCAACTTCTTCTACTTCACCTACATGTGGTTTGCCACAAGGTAATGATATGGTGAGTAGTGTTGGTCATTGCAATGATGATAATATGCTTATCGTGGATGATCCTTCATCACTATATTATTGCAATGCTCATTATTTGGGCTTTAACACTTCGAGCACTCCAAATGTTTCACATGCTTGTGTTGATAGTCCTTGCATATTATGTAGAAATTGCTTGACTAAAACTCATGATGATATGCTTGCTATGTCTTGTTGCCATGATAAAAATGCATCTATTTCCTCGAATTGTTGGGCTAACAATGTAGAGGAAACCAAACACTCCATGGAACAAGATGTGGTTTTTAATGGTGCCTCAAGGGATCCTACATCATCATCTATTGATTTCTGCCTTATGGCTAAGGCGTCAAAGGTATCTCCTACTTTGTACCCCCAATATGTCTCTTGATGATGATGTTGATGCTAATGATGATGAGGATAATGATGAAGAGAATGATAATGTTGCCTCCTTAAAAACTAAGGGGGAAATGATTTTTAAAGCTCTTCATAAAAATAAAATTGCTCGTTCCAACTTCCTGGAAACAATGTCCATTGCCACTGATGGCAAGAAATACATTGAGGAGTTGGAATCTCATCTAGAGGAGCATGAGGTCACCATTGAGAAAACGGAAGCTCATGAGCGTGATTACGCAAATGAGATCGTGGAGCTATCTCAAGCTCTTGAACATGAACAAACCACCTCCGAATCTCTTGAGGAGACTTTTGCTCTAGAATTATCTAGAGTGAGGGAATCTCATGATAGAGCTCTTGAGGTGGCCAATGATTTCAAAACTAAAAATGCTAAGCTTGAAGTTTCTCATGCTAGACTCCTTGAGGATTTTGAGCACCTAAAAAATGGCTCAAGGGTCATCAAGGGTGAGCTCATCAAACTCACTGAAGTCTCATGCCCAACTTGAAGCTTCTTATTTAAAAGAGCTTGCCAAGTTGTCCTCTCCTATTGTTGTAAATGATGATGCTTGTGCTACTAACTCTATTACTTGTGAAGCATCCATTTTGAAGGAGAATGTTGAGCTACGGGCTCAACTTGAGGTGCTATCTAGCAATTATGGGAAATTGGAAGAAAGTCATGAAAAGCTCTCAAGCTCTCATGATGATCTTCTAGTATCCCATAATGTGCTAAAGATATCTCATGAGGCCATGATTGCTAAGGTAACATCTAGTGAGCCTCATGTGGATACTAGCACTACTTCTAGTCAAAATAGTATATTGCCATGTGCTAGTCCTTGTAATTAATCTACTCACAATGTTGGTACATCTTGTGATAATTTTATTTCCTTGCCTTGTTGCTCCAACTGTCGGTGTCAAAACCGGCGGATCTCGGGTAGGGGGTCCCGAACTGTGCGTCTAGGCGGATGGTAACAGGAGACAAGGGACACGATGTTTTTACCCAGGTTCGGGCCCTCTCGATGGAGGTAATACCCTACTCCTGCTTGATTAATATTGATGATATGGGTAGTACAAGAGTAGATCTACCATGAGATCAGAGAGGCTAAACCCTAGAAGCTAGCCTATGGTATGATTGTTGTATATCTATCGACTAGCCTGGCCTCAGTTTATATAATGCACCGTGAGGCCTAGGATAACAAGAGTCCTAGCTTAATCACGCCGGTGGGGGAGGAGTCCTTGTCTTGATCGCCAAGTCTTGTGGAATCTTCCTTGTACGCTGCAACAGCCCGGATCGCCCATGAGTATACGGCCATGGGGATCCTCGGCCTAATCCAACTGATCGGGAGACGACGTGGTGAATACCCCCTAGTCCAGGACACCGTCAGTAGCCCCCTGAACCGGTCTTCAAGTTGGGGACGCTCCTCGATTCTTCCGAACTGTTCTTCATCTTCGGTCGTCGGTCTTGAAAACTGGTTCAACGAATCTTCTCATCTTCGATCTTGAGGATCGCCTAAGTGCATACGAAGAGTTTACACGTTGGGTATCCGAGGAGCCCCTTTAAGTTTACGGCCTTTATCAATGCCTTGTTATTTTTATGCTACGCCTCGGGTTTGAAGTTATTCCCGGGAGGCAGTGTCCTCTTGTGTCCGAGCTCTAACACCAGACTGCATTAGAGGTATCTTTTGCAGCCGAGCACCAACGCCGGACTACTTCCCAGCTCTATCGCCGGACTATGTATCCGAGCTCCAACGCCGGACGGTATCTAAGCTCCAACGCCGGACTATGTATCCGATCTCCAACGCCGGACTGTATCCGAGGTGTCATAATCACCTTGGTTCAAAGAAGTTCGAAGGAGTTTAGCCGAGCTTAACGCCGGAAATGCCCTCTATGGAGCCAGCCACTAGCGTCCGAGCTTTATGCCGGATTGCTTCCGAGGTGGTGCACCACCCCGAATGTGGGCCGATTTTTGTCAATATTTTTTATTGGTGCAATTTATTCTCTGCCGAGATACATAGCCAGTAGCCCTCAAGGTGGGTGTGGGTCTAAAACTCGAGATGCACATGAAGGTTGACATAAGACTGCTGATCCCCGTAGCCGCTGAGACTCAAGTTGATTTGCAAAATCGGTCTGAGGATCAAGTCCAAGCTCGGCAGAATACTTCGGGACACAAAAAGCGGCGTGCTCAGTCCTCAAGACTCAGGTTGGGTGCGGCCGACCAACCTAAGGATCAAAATCTCCTCGGAAACTGTATTGCACTTAAATTTTTCTGCATAGAACAGGCAATGCAGTAGCCCCCGAGACACTGGTCGGGTGGCAACACCAGATCATGGGATTGATGTGCCCCTTTAATATTTGTAAATAATAAGCCCAAAGCCCAGTAGCCCCTGAGCCTTAATGCAGCACGGGTGGCCGAATTAAGGATCGATATCCATAGTAAAATCACAAATTATGTGTAATGACTCAATGTATCCAAGTACTTTATGTCATTAATGCTTGGATCCGCATTGTACAAAACTTTGTTGACCGAATTATCGGCTTCAACCTCCTCGCCAAGAGTCGAGGAGTGTTTGTCCTACTTTATAAAGCCTTTATGAGGGCAAAGATTTACGACAAACAAGGCAATCTGTCCATACGGTTTTATAAACAAAGGTACGCAAAGTGATATGTTATATTACTGTTTAACAGAAGAAATGTCTTCCAAAGAAAATAGTCCCGCTATCGGTTCCTTTCTTTGGGTTGTCATGGCATGATCATGAAACCTCAGCTCCAATGTAAGAGCAAAATATTGAGGATTTAGTTTGGGAGGCCAGTTACTAGCCCCCGGTAGTGTTCGGCTGACGATCGAGGTCAAGCCGAAACACTTCGCCAATTTTATGAATGGCCCGTCATTTAATATAGTCATCGGATCGCTGACCAGTTTACACCTATTGTGACGATCGGTTTTCGGCTTTCTCCATCGAGGTGCTTGACCATGCGAGCTGGAAGCACAATCGCAGTGGTTCTCCTTTGCACACCTAGCGAACAAAGCGGAACGTAGGAGGCAAGCGGAGCCGGGCAACCCAACTGTTGACCAAGACACAATTCGAAACTGATGCATATATACCAATATCCGAGAATGTTTTTGCCGAATCTCTAAAGGTGTCCGGCGTTGCACTGCGAGACTTGTGCTGAAAACACACAAATAGTTAAAAAGTGCCAAAAGCTTGGAAAACCAAAAAACGTCAGTAAAAACATGACATCCGGACAAGATCAAGTGTTCGGTGCCAATCCGAAAATTGGACTTTAGAAAAAAAAGTGCTTCTGCCGTGCTTGAACATGACACATCCTATCTCAAGACTTGCTGGTCAGCCCTACGGCTTCAGTCTCCCATCCCGAAGGCGGAGTACTTCTCATTAGGCCAGTTTAGAAAACTAAACTCTAGCGGTTTTGAGAGAGAAATTAGGCTCCCCGGCTAGTGACCGCACACTCGTGTCGAGAAATGGAGTGATAAATAATAATAAAAACTGTGCAACGACTAAGAAGAAAAACACTTATTATAAAACGGCTCAAATAAACATAAGAGCCCCCAAGTGACTTGGGTAAAAGAATGATTATATGTACCGAAGTACTTATATCATATCTATGTTCAACCGAACTTTAAACGCGTCTTAACCGACCGTCGGCTTCTCCCTCTTTGGTCAAGGACCGAAAAGTGTTATGTACTCCATCTGTCGAGAATATCGATGGTGTTTTCAATAACCAGGCAATCAGGCCATAAGGCTGTAATGCATAAAGCGGCGCTCAGGAACTTATGCTATATTATCGATAAAGTGTAAGAAGCATCTTGAAGAAAATAGTACCCCACCGATACCTTTCTTCGGTGCTCATTGTTAATATGAGACTTGTGCAATAGATTTTTATACTCATGAGTTCCGTTGTGTGCCGACCATTATTGAAAACAGTAAGAGCGCTTAGCTTCGGCTTCACCCACCGAGGTCCGGCTCGGGTGACCCGATCGTGACAATCGCAGAGGTGCTCCTTTACTCCCTAGCCGAACAATCGGGAACGTAGGGGTAAACACAGGAGCCAGGCAACCCAGCTTGCAAATCACTTATGTCAATATGGTGCATATTGTGGCGTAATACACGAACAAGGAATGAAGTCGTACAAGTATAATCATATGCAAGAGGAAAAAGCTTCATGAAAGAAGCCCCAAAGTAAACGGGGTATTTGAATTTACGCGTCACAAACAAAGTTTGGACAAGGAAATTTTTACAAGCAACTTTTTTCCATAAAGGTATAATGCTTGGTCGAGCCGAACACAAGTTAAAAATTTAAAACTTTGAGCATGAAGGCAACTTAGCTGGTTAAAGTGTTCGGTATTGATGACGCGGTCTGAGCTTGATGTGGGACAAGGTTCCATCCCCCAAGCCGGTCCGAGGTGGCGGAGCGAAGAGCTCGGCACTCCGAAGTGGTGACATAGCACGGTCAATGCAGGAGGGCAGGGTGATGCCGAAGTCCCCGACATGGGGTAAGGACGTGTTGACGAAGCCCCCCGTCCAGCCGAGGTGACGCCAAAGGGTATAGTCCGGCTGGATCATTTTCCTGTGCACAAAAAATAGTGCAAACCGGAGATAATAGTAATAATAATAAAAGATCGTTGCATAACAAATAATTTATGCAAAGTGAGTAATAAAAGAAATATGGCCTGGCGCCGAAGTCAATGTCGATGCAGGTCGTCGGTGTAATGCAGTAAAGGCGTGGCAAAGCCTGAATTCACAGGTCGGTCCGAGTTCCGGATGCGGCGTTCGCCGGACTATGTACGAAAACTGACCGAACCACCATGCGATTGTCGTTAATGCGGCCACCATTTGATAGACCTGTGTTTATATGATGGACAAGCCAGAGTAATAATTCCTTGGGAAAAATGAACCCAAACAAGCAAAAAATACTGGGATTAATTGCACCTGGTTTATTTGTTGTAGCAATCTGAAGGGAGGTGATTCCCAAAATTGGGACTCGATCCGCGCACCCATTGCCCGTTGGGCGATAAAACGACGGCATGGCAATGTGGCAAAGGTTGGCTCGCCGAGGCAAAGCCCTCGGTCTAGCTAACGTGACGGAGCTGGTCGGCTAGCAATGCCGAAGCGTCTGGAGTAGGTTGATGAAGAGACGGCGAAGCCCCCGGCCCAGCCGAGACGTCGAAGTAGGTCGGCGTGATGGACACCAGCTTGAAGAAGCAATAGTGCGGCCCTACCGATGCAGGTCGTGACGTGGTCGATGCCGGCTTGATGAAGCGACCGTGCGGCGATGCCGGTATGCCCGCTCCGTGTAATCCGTGGGGCGGCGATGTTGGTGATGATTTATCCTTCGTGATGTCGGACTCTTGTTCGGCTTGACGAGATGATGATCCGAAGAAGTTGAGCTCGGCTCAACAAAGTGACGACGTGTCTAGCGTAGGTCGGCAGCCGTGGAGCAATATTGCCGGACTGGTTTGACACCAGCATGATATTGAAGATAGTGGGATGTGTTCGGAAACAAAACACAACACCCCATACAAAACTTCCTACAAAAAGGAAGTCCGAAATCCCGTTCATAAAACAGACGAACTCGGGTCGGATTCGTTTTCGCGCAGAAAACAGATCCGAAAAGTGATGCACTAATCGGAAGGTTCCTGGAGTTTGGACGGTCGGATCGAGCTGAAATTGTGAGGGGTGGTAGATATAGGAATTCCACAGACGATCAATGGTTGGATCTTCCAAAGGAAGTCCGAGCTAGAAGCTGGACAGCACGCCCTAAACTCGTCCAGATTCTCGTCCAGATTCAATGCGGCTCCGGTAAATCGGAGATTGCCAGAGATTCCTCCATCGGAACTCGACGAAATTTTCCAGGGTTGTTGTAGACTCAATTCCGCACAATTCCACTGAAGCAATCGTTAAAATGATGCTTGAGGAGGCGGTGGCAGCGGACACAAGTCCGTTGTCCAGAAAAACAGTACGGTCGCCCGAGGGCAATGTTGACGTTGAGTCCCCGGGCTCCCTCGATGATTCCTCCATGATCTTGATAGAGATCGGAGTTGATGTTCACGGAGTTGATGTTGATGAAGGCCCTCATCCGAACATGACGATCGGAGGTAGGGCGCAGTCCTTGGTCGAACCAAGGTGACCAGTCGAGCTGGTGACGAAGATGCCGAAGTCGCAGTTGATCTCTGAAGCGAGCCATCGACCTTTTGCCGAACACACAGGCGAAACTCTCAATGAAAGCACCAATGTCGGTGTCAAACCGGCGGATCTCGGTAGGGGGTCCCGAACTGTGCGTCTAGGCGGATGGTAACAGGAGACAAGGGACACGATGTTTTTATCCTGGTTCGGGCCCTCTCGATGGAGGTAAAACCCTACTCCTGCTTGATTAATATTGATGATATGGGTAGTACAAGAGTAGATCTACCACGAGATCAGAGAGGCTAAACCCTACAAGCTAGCCTATGGTATGATTGTTGTTCGTCCTATGGACTAAAACCCTCTGGTTTATATAGACATCGAAGAGGGCTAGGGTTACACAGAGTCGGTTACAATGGGAGGAGATCTACATATCCGTATCGCCAAGCTTGCCTTCCACGCCAAGGAAAGTCCCATCCGGACACGGGACGAAGTATTCAATCTTGTATCTTCATAGTCCAGGAGTTCGGCCATCCGGACACCCCCTAATCCGGGACTCCCTCAGTAGCCCCCTGAACCAGGTTTAATGACGACGAGTCCGGCGCGCAGATTGTCTTTGGCATTGCAAGGCGGGTTCCTCCTCCGAATACTTCATAGAAGATTTTGAACACAAGGATAGTGTCCGACTATGCAAAATAAGTTCCACGTACCACCGTAGAGAGAATAATATTTACACAAATCCAATCTGCTGACGTATTTCGCAGCGTGACATCACACCACGGCCAAGCCTTTATTCGAATCGTTTTCTTGTCCCACCTCAGCGCACATAGCAAGGCGGTTTCCTTGGCATGTCTTGTCGAGCAGAGATCGTGTCCCCCATTCCGGATTCTCATCAATACAGGCGTGGGTAACCCAACCGTGCCATTAATTCTGGCGCTTGGGAGATAAGCGAGTTTTACCAGGCTGGTGGGGCACATAGTTTCGTCCGCCCATATAAGGGGATAAGGATCCACCTTTTCCATCTCGCCTTCTTCCTCCTTTGCTTATCCATTTTCAAGACTTTTCGAGCTCCGGCGCCCAAGTCCGCACATCCCACCTCAACCTTCTCCAGCCATGTCCGGAGCGGGAGGCAAGTGGATGGTCTCCTCCGTCACGGAGGGACACATCAAGAAGCTGAGGAAAGTCGGATACTTGTCCAATGACATCGCCAGACCGGCTCACGACAAGAGGTAGCTCATCCCCACCCCAGGCCCCATGAGAGGGTGGTGTTCCTCACCCATTTCCTCCATGGACTAGGTTTCCCACTTCACCCATTTGTCCGGGGACTCATGTTCTACTACGGCCTGGATTTCCACGATCCGCCCCGAACTTCATCCTCAATATCTCGGCGTTCATCGTGGTAATGCAGCCTTCCTTCCTCTGCATCCAGCCCCACTTCGGCCCATGGCTGAAGACCTTCAATGTCAAACCAAAGGTAGTGGGCGGCCGCCAAGCGGAGTGCGGAGGCGCCATGGTGGGCAAGATGCCTAACGTTACATGGCTCGAGGGCTCCTTCATGGAGACCATAAAGGGGTGGCAATCGGGGTGGTTCTACTTCACCGAGCCGCGTGACCCTGAATGGGCAGCGGCCCCCGAATTCCGATCTGGCTTCCCTACATGGGTCACGTCCTAGAAAGAGACGGGCTTGTCGTGGGGTAATTCGGAGGAGCTGACCAGACTCCAAACCCGCGTCCAAAACCTGGTGAGCAAGAAGATCAAACTCGTCAACGTAGTCCAGGTCATGCTCATCCGCCGGATCCTCCTGTGCCAACAAAGGGCTTTCAGTTTGTGGGAGTTTGATCCGGCACAACACCGAACCCTGAGTAGGCTCTTCGACACTACGTACAAAGACGCCTGGAAGGTGCTGTTCAAGGGCGCCGGGGCCCCCGCATCCGCTACTGAGGATCGCAGATTCAGCGCGCAACATCAAGCCAACACGATAAGCTATTTTACCCTTTACAGGTTACTTGTTTTCCATAGTTTGATTCTATGCGGGATCTAAACTCCCTTACATTTTACAGGATTGGCAGAAGACGTCCGGACAGATTGACTATCCGGCTCCCTTGCTCGAAGACCCAGCGGACGCCCGCTTGACGGGGCTGCTGGTTCCGGCACCTTACGTGGTGCCGGAGAAGAAGGCCAAGAAGAAGGCCACGGGAACTCGAAAGAGTTCCCGGCGCCCGGTGGTGTCGGATTCATCGTTCGATGACTCCGAGGCACACTCCTCCTCCGAAGACGAGGAGGAGGAAGAAGAGGCCTCTCCCCCTCCAGCGGGGGGAGGACAGAAAAGGAAGGCCGCCCCAACTGGGGGGCCGGAGGGTCCAAGAAGGGAAGGACCCTTCCTCCGGACTACTCCACCAATGCCGACGACGGCGAAGAGGAGTGGCCATCCAGGGCCAAGCCCCTGGAAAAATCGTAAGTATCCGGATACCAGAATAACTCATGGCGTTCCTTTATTGCACAGTATCTTCTGACGCCGAATATAATCATGCAGTCCGCCCAAGGCCAGGCTCGATGCTTCGTCGAGCGGATCCCTAGATTTGTCGGATGTGAATAGCCTTTCACTTCCGACTGCTACCTCCCCTCGTCGTACGGACGATGCTGAGGTGGAGTCCCAAAAGGGTCCAAGCCAGGAGGGGGTGGTCACGGGCGCCGCAAAGCGATCTCGGACTCGGCGCAAAAGGGATAAAACCCGAAGGGCTCTAAGTCCGCCTGGGCGGACGCCGCCGAGAACCTTCAACGGTTCCGGCATCCGGTGACGGCCCCCTACTAAGAAGGGCAAGCCTACGACGCCGGTGACCTCCATCCAATCGGAGGCACCGGATAATCTTGTGGAGGTGCTTAACGGTGACCCATCGACGAGGAGCACCGCACTATTATGAGCGTGGTGATCCAGAAGGTTTGGTCCGCCAAGAGCGGGCTAACTGAAGCCTGTGCCAGCCTTCTAACAGGCTTTGAGGTATGTATTTAAGATATGTAAAAATATTACCGCATAGACAGTAGCCCCTGATGCTCAGTTTGGTGTTCGGAAAGAAAAGCCGAATTGAGGGTCAAAAAGATATACGCAGGAGTCTAACATAAGTATGTCAATATGGGAATGCAGGCTGCACTGCTGACCTCTGCCGCCCTGACTGCGGAGGTCGATGCATTGCAGCAGAGCCTCGAGCGGTCCGAGAACGAGCTCGGCCTTGCCAAGAAGCAGCTCGAAGACAAGGAAGGTAAGTAATACCTTATTTATATATAAAAATATTTGGTTGCAAAAAATGACAGGACCAACGTGAGTATTACAGGGGCCACAACCCAGGTGGCAACCCTGAAGGAAGCGCTGTCCAAGGCCGAAGAAAGTGCGGCCGTGGAGCGTACCCAGCGAGAAAAGCAGGAGGCGCGGGTGGCGGAGGTGCAGCAAGAGCTCCAGGATCTCGTGAAAAAAATAAGAGCTTCGATCTTGACTTAAAGACTCGGGAGTCTGAGCTTGCCTCGGCTCTTGAGACCGCCAAATTAGCCAAGGCCGAAGCCCAAAAAGCCCTCCAGGAAATTGAGGCGATGAAGAAGATAGCGGCGGGTAAGGCATTCTTTATGCAAAGCAAACACGTTAAAATGAATTACTTGTTACTTACCCGAGTCCGGAGCTCTCCAGGAGCATTCGCAGATCTTCCCCGCAGTGTGTCCGACGCTGCCGCATTCTACCGGGCCGAGGAGGGGAGCTCGACGGAGAAGGTGTTCTGGTCCCAGTATGTTGAGGTCGGACACCCGGTTCCCTTGAGCGACCAGCTGAAGCAGCTGGTCGAGCTCCATAAGGTGGCCGAACAGGCCATGAAGGGTCTCATAGTTCGGCTGTGGCCTGGGGAAGCCATGCCTGGGAGCTACTTTGAGCTGGTGAGGCGGCTGGTGGATGCCTGTCCATGGCTTGAAGTCATCAAGCGCTCCGTATGCATCGAAGGTGCCCGTAGGGCCCTTACCCGTGCTAAAGTGCACTGGGGCAAGATCGACGCTAAGAAGCTTGTGACGGATGGACCACCGCCGGGCAAGGAGCATCGCAAGCCCGAGATGTATTATGAGGGCGTCCTGAAGGGTGCCCGCCTTATAGCGGATGAGTGCTCCAAAGATGTAATTTTTGAGTAAAGTCGCATTTGTGATCCTGTACGCTGAAAACTTGTTCATATGCGCTAAGCAACGCTTTTGAATTTAAAATATTACCTTCTGTGCGGTCGTTTCTTAAATTTGAAAGATGGCGAGTCGTCGGCTTCTGCCCCCATGCCACGAGTACTGGGTTGTTCGGGATAAACTTGAGCGCTCTTTTTCCCATTCTTGGGTCCTTCGAGGGAGGCGCTCAAAACAACGAACAAGGCAATCGGACTATAATGCTTGAACGCTCTCACTTAGCCATAGAATTCTATAATTTTAAATTTCGGCGAAGCCCCTAGTATTCGGAAGACCGAGTTCGGGGCGCTATCCACGCCTAGGCCGGACAAAGCCGACTCCTCGCTCTAAGCGACATAAGTCTTTAGGGACTCAAAAACCTCTCGAACAGCGACCAGCTCTCGCCCTATCATGACGGTCAGTTTTAGCTTTCTCCACTGAGGTGCTTAGCCCAGCTCAACCAGGGCACAATCGCAGTGGTTCTCCCAGCGCTACCTTAGCCGATATAACGGAACGTAAGGTACCAAAACATGGGAGCCGGGCAAACCCAACTATTGACCCAAGACATGATTCGGAGCCGATGCATATAATGCTATAAGTTCAGGGTGCCGCACTCACGAGAGTGTTCGGACTTCTCACACCATATTATGGGGTACGTAAGCCCCTGGTGTATTGGCCGTACCAAAGTGTAATGTTGCATAATGTCATAACTGAACATATTTTTATAAAAAAGGAATGCAATAATAGACGAAAGCTATGTATTGTTTATTCGAAAAGGCTGCGGAAAAAGCAGGACGATACAAATAGTGCGATAAGCAAGAGATGGGACTATTTGACATGTCCCCCTCCAGGCGAGCTGCGGGATGATATGTGAAACAAGTATACTGCTCGTTATAGAGACCACTGGACACTGACGTAGCTTTACGCCTCCTGGCTGTTGCATCATGTGTTCGGCGATTGTCGCCAGACATGTGCCTTCAGAGAGTGGAGTCTGAAAGTAAGAAGAAAAAAGAATGACAAAATCGGGAGCCCACAGTGCGGTTGAGCCGCATTTTGGGCATCTTGTGGTCGTGCCCTCCCCTATGCCCATGGTATTTCCAGAGCGTAGTTATGTACGCGTAGTACTGGTTTCGCAATTTCGCGAGGGCTGGGGTTGGGGCCGCATTGCTACGCTTGCTCGGAACGTGCCAGGCGGTCTTGTTGTAGGTTACTCCGGGCACGCTTGACGGTGTCCGGACGTTTAATAGTCGGACTGGAGAATTGCCTTGAAAGGCTGCTTTGTACTTCCGCCGCGAGGGCCGCTGTATGCTCCTCCGTTCGGAGAGAGCGTTCAGTGTTTCCATTGACCGTAATGACTCCTCGAGGGCCTGGCATCTTGATCTTGAGGTATGCATAGTGCGGCACCGCATTGAACTTTGCAAATGCGGTTCGTCCGAGCAGTGCGTGATAGCCACTGCGGAACCGGACTATGTCGAAGATTAACTCCTCGCTTCAGAAATTATCCGGGGATCCGAAGAACACCTCAAGTGTAACTGAGCCTGTACAGTTGGCCTCTACACCTGGTATGATGCCTTTAAAGGTCATCTTTGTGGGTTTTATCCTTGAGGGATCTATGCCCATTTTTCGCACTGTATCCTGATAAAGCAGGTTCAGGTTGCTTCCGCCGTCCATAAGGACTCTAGTGAGGTGAAATCCGTCAATGATTGGGTCTAGAACCAATGCGGCGAATCCGCCATGGCGGATGCTAGTGGGGTGGTCCCTTCGATCAAAAGTGATCGGGCAGGAGGACCATGGGTTGAACTTTGGGGCGTGGCTCCAACGCATATCGTCCACGAGTGCACGCTTCCGCTCCCTTTTGGGGATGTGGGTTGCGTATATCATGTTCACCGTCCGCACTTGTGGGGGGAAGCCCTTCTGTCCCCTATTGTTCGGCGGCCGGGGCTCCTTCTCATCATCTCTATGCAGCCCCTTGTCTCTGTTTTCGGCACTTAACTTTCCTGCCTGCTTGAAAACCCAACAATCCCTGTTGGTGTGATTGGCTGGTTTTTCGGGGGTGCCGTGTATCTGGCACGAGCGATTGAGTATTCGGTCCAAACTGGACGGGCCCGGAGTATTTCTTTTAATGGATTTTTCCGTGACCGGGTTTAGAGCCTCTGAATCCGGCATTAACTGCTGTATCCTCAGCATTGTCGCCGTTAATGCGGCGCTTGTGCTTATTGCGACGCGACCTGCCATTGCTGTCCTTGGTATCTGAATTACCAGGGCTCTTGGTCATGTTATTACTACGAGCTAGCCAGCTGTCTTCTCCAGCATAAAGAGGGTCATGAGTGTTGTGAGGGCTGCCATGGATTTCGGCTTTTCCTGTCCTAGGTGCCGGGCAAGCCACTCGTCGCGGATGTTATGCTTGAAGGCTGCAAGGGCCTCTGCGTTCGGACAGTCGACTATTTGATTTTTCTTGGTTAGGAACCGTGTCCAGAATTTTCTGGCCGATTCCTCTGGCTGCTGAATTATGTGGCTTAGGTCATCAGCGTCTGGTGGTCGCACATAGGTGCCCTGGAAATTGTCTAGGAATGCGGCTTCCAGGTCCTCCCAACAACCAATTGATTCTGCTGGCAAGCTGTTAAGCCAATGTCGAGCTGGTCCTTTAAGCTTGAGTGGGAGGTATTGGATGGCGTGTAGATCATCACCGCGGACCATGTGGATATGAAGGAGATAATCCTCGATCCATTCCGCAGGATCTGTTGTGCCATCGTATTATTCGATGTTTACGGATTTGAAACCCTCGGGGATTTGATGATCCATTACTTCATCTGTGAAGCATAGTGGGTGTCTTGGCGCCTGCATGCTAGGGCTATATCACGACGTAGCTCAAACGAGCTTTGTCTACTTTGTTCGGCCCGGCCGGATTTACCATATCCGGCATGACGGTTATCGTCACGTGTCGTGGGGCGCCCACGCGATCCATAGATCGATCTTGTTTTGCCCTGTCCTCCAATATATCTCGCAGGTCTGGTGCATTTCCCCGTGCCTTGGTATTCTTTGAGCGACGCCAAGGTGCAGCTTGAGTGGAGGGCCGAGAGGCCTCTCTGTCGCGGCCACGAGGTGGCCGGTCGGCCGCATCATGCGCTGGTGATGTAGGTCTAGGTGCTTCCTCCTCTAATCGGGGTAGCAGCCTGCGTTTTGGGTAGCTCTTAGAGGGGCGTTCGAGTTCGTACTCTTTGGCCGCAAGGACTTCAGTCCATCTGTCGGCTAGCAAGTCTTGGTCAGCCCTAAGCTGTTGTTGTTTTTTCTTGAGGCTGCTCGCCGTGGCCATAAGCCTGCGTTTGAAACGCTCTTGTTCGACAGGATCCTCAGGCACGACAAATTCGTCGTCGTCGAGGCTTGCTTCGTCTTCGGAGGGAGGCATGTAATTATCGTCCTCTACCTCTCTGTCTGTCGCTCTCTCATGAGGGCTGGCTTCTCCATCCTCCTGTGCTGAATCCTGCTGGAGGGGGTTGTCTTCGGCACTGCCCGGGGTGTTATTATCTCCCTTTCCGGAATCATCGTTTTTGCTTTGGCGGGATTTAGAGCGGCGCCGCTGACGCCGACGCTTAGGCTTCTTCTTGGAGGGGTCATCCTCCGTTGTTCCATCGCCGTTCCCTTCTTTTGGGGTGTCCACCATGTATATGTAATACGCATTTAGGTGGCCTTCCAGTGCCTGTAGGCGCTGGTTCTTGGTCGTCTCTGCATCGGGCGTCCATACCGTCGATGTCATCGGAGTCAAGTCGAGCATGTTGGTTAAATCATCGGCGGTGGCTACGAAGTGGGTGGTGGGTGGGCTTTGAATTTCTTCGTTGTCCGCATCCCAACCTTGCTGACCATAGTCCGCCAGGGCTCTCGATAAAGAGAGAGACTTTAGTGAATTCAGAATGTTGCCGAAGGCGAGTCTTTGAAAGATGGCCGTGGCGGTGAACTCCATGATCGGCGCCCAATCGGATTCGATTGGCAGGGGAGCGGAAGGTTCGGAGTCCGGAGGGGAGTCCGACGCCTTGGAGTCACAAGCTTCGCAAAGGACAAGGCCGGTGTTCGGCTCGATCGCCGTAGAGATTACAGCCCCCGAGGCGGTGTCCAGCCACCCATCCTCGATTCGCGCAGTCGGCTCCGAGCTAAGGGTCGGAGCGGACACGGGTGCGGCCTCTAGGGCACTCGCTCGGCAGAGCTAGATCATGCCCATAAATAGCGGTCTTGGCGCTCGGCTGTTGCTCGAACCCGTCGAAGATCAAGTCTCCGCGGACGTCAGCCGTGTAGTTCAAACTTCCAAATCTGACCTGATGGCCAGGGGCGTTGTAGGATCTTGAGAAGAGGTGTCTAGAGGGGGGGTTAGACACTAAGTACCAAAGTTGCAGTTTTAACTTCTTTTAGGTTTAAGTGGAGTTTAGGCACAAGTTTAACTTTGTCAATACATAACAAGCAAGCATGCAAAGAGTATGTAGGCAGCGGAAAATAAAGCATGCAACTTGCAAGAATGTAAAGGGAAGGGTTTGGAGGATTCAAACGCAATTGGAGACACGGATGTTTTTGTCGTGGTTACGATAGGTGGTGCTATCGTACATCCACGTTGATGGAGACTTCAAACCACGAAGGGTAGCAGTTCTTGTGAGTCCACGGAGGGCTCCACCCAAGAAGGGTCCACGAAGAAGCAACCTTGTCTATCCCACCATGGCCGTCGACCACGAAGGACTTGCCTCACTAGCGGTAGATCTTCATGAAGTAGGCGATCTCCTTGCCCTTACAAACTCCTTGGTTCAACTCCACAATCTTGTCGGAGGCTCCCAAGTGACACCTAGCCAATCTAGGAGACACCACTCTCCAAGAAGTAACAAATGGTGTGTTGATGATGAACTCCTTGCTCTTGTGCTTCAAATGATAGTATCCCCAACACTCAACTCTCTCTCATAGGATTTGGATCTGGTGGAAAGAAGATTTGGGTGGAAAGCAACTTGGGGAAGGTTAGAGATCAAGATTCATATGGTTGGAATGGAATATCTTGGCCTCAACACATGAGTAGGTGGTTCTCTCTCAGAACTGGTAAGTTGGAAGTGCAGGTTTGTTCTGATGGCTCTCTCCACGAATGAAGAGGAGGTGGAGGGGTATATATAGCCTCCACACAAAATCTAACCGTTACACACAATTTACCGAACTCGGTGGGACCGAATCATGAAACTCGGTCAGACCGATTTAGTAAACCTAGTGACCGTTAGGGTTTTCGGTGGGACTGATATGCAACTCGATAGGACCGTTATGGTTAGGGTTAGGGCATAACGTAATCTCGGTGAGACCGATTACACAAACTCGGTTGGACCGAATTTGTTAATTAGCTAACCAGAGAGTTGGTCGGGTAAACTCGGTGGGACCGATTCGCTCTTTTCGGTTTGGCCGAAATGTTACGAAAGGGAAACAGAGAGTTTACATTGCAATCTCGATGGGACCGATCACTCACTTCGGTTAGACCGAAACGTTACGAAGGGAAACAGAGAGATTACAATCCCATCTCGGTGAGACCGAGATCCCTATCGGTGAAACCGATTTGCCTAGGGTTTGTGGCAGTGGCTATGACATCTGAACTCGGTGGCGCCGGTTAGAAAGAATCGGTAGGGCCGAGTTTGACTTTAGGTTTAGGTCATATGTGTGGAAGTGGGAAAGTAGTTGAGGGTTTTGGAGCATATCACTAAGCACAAGAAGCAAGAGGCTCATTAAGAAAGACCTCATCCCTCCTTGATAGTATTGGCTTTTCCTATAGACTCAATGTGATCTTGGATCACTAAAATGTAAAATGAAGAGTCTTGAGCTTGAAGCTTGAGCCAATCGTTTGTCCTTAGCATCTAGAAGGAGTTCCCACATCCTTTAGTCCATGCCACTCCATTGTTGAACTTATCTGAAACATACTAGATAAAGGTGTTAGTCCAACAAGAGATATGTTGACATTAATTACCAAAACCACCTAGGGAGCACTTGTGCTTTCAGGCGTAGCTTTCGATCTGCTCCAGATGGCCAAGCGAATTGGCCCGCAGTGCAAAGCCGCTGAATACAAAGATCTGTCCGGGGAGAAAAGTCTCGCCCTGGACCGCATCATTGTTGATGATCGAAGGAGCCATCGGGCCTAAAGGTGACGACACAGAGGAACTCTCAATGAAAGCACTAATGTCGGTGTCAAAACCGGCGGATCTCGGGTAGGGGGTCCCGAACTGTGCGTCTAGGCAGATGGTAACAGGAGACAAGGGACACGATATGTTTACCCAGGTTCGGGCCCTCTCGATGGAGGTAAAACCCTACTCCTGCTTGATTAATATTGATGATATGGGTAGTACAAGAGTAGATCTACCACGAGATCAGAGAGGCTAAACCCTAGAAGCTAGCCTATGGTATGATTGTTGTTAGATCCTACGGACTAAAACCCTCCGGTTTATATAGACATCGAAGAGGGCTAGGGTTACACAGAGTCGGTTACAATGGGAGGAGATCTACATATCCGTATCGCCAAGCTTGCCTTCCACGCCGAGGAAAGTCCCATCCAAACACGGGACGAAGTCTTCAATCTTGTATCTTCATAGTCCAGGAGTCCGGCCAAAGGTTATAGTCCGGCCATCCGGACACCCCCTAATCCGGGACTCCCTCAGCAGCCATTAGTGTCAAGCAACAAGGGAAGAGGCCACAAGTTCTATCTCATGCTCAACCTCAAGTTTAAGAAAGGCCACTTCCCAAGAAGACTCTAGTTAATGCTTCTCTTGTTGAGAAATCAAGTGAGAAGAAAGTGAAGAGTAGGCGTTGCTACTTATGTCGTGAGAAAGGTTACGTCGCTTCTTCATGCACGAGTGGTAACTTATCCAATGCAAGTATTATTGATGATATCTATTCTCTTGGGAAGGATAAGGTTGGCAATGTGTTAGCCAAGTTTGTTGGTACTCAAAGTGGTGTCAAGAAAAGAAAATTTTGGGTAGCCAAGCCTATTGTGACTAACCTCTTAGGACCCAACTTGGTTGGGGACCACCAAGCTCAAAATTTATCAATAGGTGTTGTTGGAGGGCATTAGAGACTTGGCTACACTATGAATAATTAAGGGGACTTCATCATTCCTTTTTGTCTCAAGACAAGTCAATTGGATTATCAAGTTTCTATCTTATATCCAATGTGCCTCCTTGCGGTAACTTGTACTTTAATTGGTTACATTGAAAGTTACTTGCCCCCATGCATGTTTTGGTTTTGTTCCTTGCATGTGTTTGTATATGTTGTGCTTCCAACTTTCTTATCTTGACCAATCAAGTATGTGTGTGTTGGTTTGCACATCATGTACGTGTGTGTGTCGTTGCGTTGAGCCTTTTTTGCTTCTTGTTTGTATCCTAGTTGGCTCGTGTGAGAGATTAATGGAACAAACCATTTTGGGGGAGTGATGTGCTTTGTGCACCTCACAATCCTATAAATGTGTGTACATGAGGAATACCATCTAGTATTGATATTACAAGATTATCTAGTTGCTAAGTGGTATATCTCTCATGAGAAATTCAAATTCTAAAAGTCCATTGACTATCTCTCGTTGGATCCTCTTATTGCCTCTTGTTAAGTTTTCTTTGGTATCACATTATGGGGGAGGAATATGCTATGTGCATATTACAAGCCTAGAAAATGTGTACATTTGAGATATTGTCACTTAGAGTTGATATTATTAATTATATTGTTCCTAGGTGACATGTTAGCTCTACAAGTGGCAATTTGCTAGTGCTTGTTGTGAAGATGATGTTGGATATCCTTGTTATCTACCACCGGGAATTATTTCCAAAACCACCTAGGGAGCACTTGTGCTTTCAGGCGTAGCTTTCGATCTGCTCCAGATGGCCAAGCGAATTGGCCCGCAGTGCAAAGCCGCCGAATACGAAGATCTGTCCGGGGAGAAAAGTCTCGCCCTGGACCGCATCATTGTTGATGATCGAAGGAGCCATCGGGCCTAAAGGTGACGACACAGAGGAACTCTCAATGAAAGCACCAATGTCGGTGTCAAAACCGGCGGATCTCGGGTAGGGGGTTCCGAACTGTGCGTCTAGGCGGATGGTAACAGGAGACAAGGGACACGATGTTTTTACCCAGGTTCGGGCTCTCTCGATGGAGGTAAAACCCTACTCCTGCTTGATTAATATTGATGATATGGGTAGTACAAGAGTAGATCTACCACGAGATCGTGAGAGGCTAAACCCTAGAAGCTAGCCTATGGTATGATTGTTGTTCGTCCTCTGGACTAAAACCCTCCGGTTTATATAGACACCAAAGAGGGCTAGGGTTACACAGTCGGTTACAATGGGAGGAGATCTACATATCCGTATCTCCAAGCTTGCCTTCCACGCCGAGGAAAGTCCCATCCAAACACGGACGAAGTCTTCAATCTTGTATCTTCATAGTCCAGAGTCCGACCAAAGGTTATAGTCCGGCCATCCGGACACCCCTAATCCGGGACTCCCTCAAAGAGCCATTAGTGTCATGCAACAAGGGAAGAGGCCACAAGTTCTATCTCATGCTCAACCTCAAGTTGAAGAAAGGCCACTTCCCAAGAAGACTCAAGTTAATGCTTCTCTTGTTGAGAAATCAAGTGAGAAGAAAGTGAAGAGTAGGCGTTGCTACTTATGTTGTGAGAAAGGTTACGTCGCTTCTTCATGCACGAGTGGTAACTTATCCAACGCAAGTATTATTGATGATATCTATTCTCTTGGGAAGGATAAGGTTGGCAATGTGTTAGCCAAGTTTGTTGGTACTCAAAGTGGTGTCAAGAAAAGAACCATCTGGGTAGCCAAGCCTATTGTGACTAACCTCTTAGGACCCAACTTGGTTGGGGACCACCAAGGTCAAAATTTATCAATAGGTGTTGTTGGAGGGCATTGGAGACTTGGTTACACTATGAAGAATTAAGGGGACTTCATCATTCCTTTTGTCTCAAGACAAGTCAATTGGATTGTCAAGTTTCTATCTTATATCCAATGTGCCTCCTTGCGGTAACTTGTACTTTAATTGGTTACATTGAAAGTTACTTGCCCCCATGCATGTTTTGGTTTTGTTCCTTGCATGTGTTTGTATATGTTGTGCTTCCAACTTTCTTATCTTGACCAATCAAGTATGTGTGTGTTGGTTTGCACATCATGTACGTGTGTGTCGTGCGTTGAGCCTTTTTTGCTTCTTGTTTGTATCCTAGTTGGCTCGTGTGAGAGATTAATGGAACAAACCATTTTGGGGGAGTGATGTGCTTTGTGCACCTCACAATCCTATAAATGTGTGTACATGAGGAATACCATCTAGTATTGATATTACAAGATTATCTAGTTGCTAAGTGGTATATCTCTCATGAGAAATTCAAATTCTAAAAGTCCATTGACTATCTCTCGTTGGATCCTCTTATTGCCTCTTGTTAAGTTTTCTTTGGTATCACATTATGGGGGAGGAATATGCTATGTGCATATTACAAGCCTAGAAAATGTGTACATTTGAGATATTGTCACTTAGAGTTGATATTATTAATTATATTGTTCCTAGGTGACATGTTAGCTCTACAAGTGGCAATTTGCTAGTGCTTGTTGTGAAGATGATGTTGGATATCCTTGTTATCTACCACCGGAATTATTTCCAAAACCACCTAGGGAGCACTTGTGCTTTCAGCGTAGCTTCGATCTGCTCCAGATGGCTGCGAATTGGCCCTTGATGCAAAGCCGCCGAATCACGAAGATCTGTCCGGGAGAAAAGTCTGCCTGGACCGCATCATTGTTGATGATCGAAGGAGCCATCGGGCCTAAAGGTGACGACACGGAGGAACTCTCAATGAAAGCACCAATGTCGATTGTCAAAACCGGCGGATCTCGGGTAGGGGGTTCGAGCGTGCGTCTAGGCGGATGGTAACAGGAGACAAGGGACACGATGTTTTTACCCAGGTTCGGGCTCTCTCGATGGAGGTAAAACCCTACTCCTGCTTGATTAATATTGATGATATGGGTAGTACAAGAGTAGATCTACCACGAGATCAGAGAGGCTAAACCCTAGAAGCTAGCCTATGGTATGATTGTTGTTCCTCCTACGGACTAAAACCCTCCGGTTTATATAGACACCGAAGACGGCTAGGGTTACACAGAGTCGGTTACAATGGGAGGAGATCTACATATCCGTATCTCCAATCTTGCCTTCCACGCCAAGGAAAGTCCCATCCAGACACGGAACGAAGTCTTCAATCTTGTATCTTCATAGTCCAGGAGTCCGACCAAAGGTTATAGTCCGGCCATCCGGACACCCCCTAATCCGGGACTCCCTCAGCAGCCATTAGTGTCATGCAACAAGGGAAGAGGCCACAAGTTCTATCTCATGCTCAACCTCAAGTTGAAGAAAGGCCACTTCCCAAGAAGACTCAAGTTAATGCTTCTCTTGTTGAGAAATCAAGTGAGAAGAAAGTGAAGAGTAGGCGTTGCTACTTATGTTGTGAGAAAGGTTACGTCGCTTCTTCATGCACGAAAGTGGTAACTTATCCAACGCAAGTATTATTGATGATATCTATTCTCTTGGGAAGGATAAGGTTGGCAATGTGTTAGCCAAGTTTGTTGGTACTCAAAGTGGTGTCAAGAAAAGAACCATCTGGGTAGCCAAGCCTATTGTGACTAACCTCTTAGGACCCAACTTGGTTGGGGACCACCAAGGTCAAAATTTATCAATAGGTGTTGTTGGAGGGCATTGGAGACTTGGTTACACTATGAAGAATTAAGGGGACTTCATCATTGCTTTTGTCTCAAGGCAAGTCAATTGGATTGTCAAGTTTCTATCTTATATCCAATGTGCCTCCTTGCGGTAACTTGTACTTTAATTGGTTACATTGAAAGTTACTTGCCCCCATGCATGTTTTGGTTTTGTTCCTTGCATGTGTTTGTATATGTTGTGCTTCCAACTTTCTTATCTTGACCAATCAAGTATGTGTGTGTTGGTTTGCACATCATGTACGTGTGTGTCGTCGTTGAGCCTTTTTGCTTCTTGTTTGTATCCTAGTTGGCTCGTGTGAGAGATTAATGGAACAAACCATTTTGGGGAGTGATGTGCTTTGTGCACCTCACAATCCTATAAATGTGTGTACATGAGGAATACCATCTAGTATTGATATTACAAGATTATCTAGTTGCTAAGTGGTATATCTCTCATGAGAAATTCAAATTCTAAAAGTCCATTGACTATCTCTCGTTGGATCCTCTTATTGCCTCTTGTTAAGTTTTCTTTGGTATCACATTATGGGGAGGAATATGCTATGTGCATATTACAAGCCTAGAAAATGTGTACATTTGAGATATTGTCACTTAGAGTTGATATTATTAATTATATTGTTCCTAGGTGACATGTTAGCTCTACAAGTGGCAATTTGCTAGTGCTTGTTGTGAAGATGATGTTGGATATCCTTGTTATCTACCACCGGGAATTATTTCCAAAACCACCTAGGGAGCACTTGTGCTTTCAGGCGTAGCTTTCGATCTGCTCCAGATGGCTGCTTAATTGGCCATGATGCAAAGCCGCTGAATACGAAAGATCTGTCCGGGAGAAAAGTCTCGCTCGGACCGCATCATTGTTGATGATCGAAGGAGCCATCGGGCCTAAAGGTGACGACACAGGGGAACTCTCAATGAAAGAACCACTGTCGGTGTCAAAACCGGCGGATCTTGGGTAGGGGGTCCCGAACTGTGCGTCTAGGCGGATGGTAACAGGAGACTAGGGACACGATGTTTTTACCCTTGTTCGGGCTCTCTCGATGGAGGTAAAACCCTACTCCTGCTTGATTAATATTGATGATATGGGTAGTACAAGAGTAGATCTACCACGAGATCGAGAGGCTAAACCCTAGAAGCTAGCCTATGGTATGATTGTTGTTCGTCCTACGGACTAAAACCCTCCGGTTTATATAGACACCAAAGAGGGCTAGGGTTACACAGAGTCGGTTACAATGGGAGGAGATCTACATATCCGTATCTCCAAGCTTGCCTTCCACGCCGAGGAAAGTCCCATCCAAACACGGGACGAAGTCTTCAATCTTGTATCTTCATAGTCCAGGAGTCCGACCAAAGGTTATAGTCCGGCCATCCGGACACCCCCTAATCCGGGACTCCCTCAGCAGCCATTAGTGTCATGCAACAAGGGAAGAGGCCACAAGTTCTATCTCATGCTCAACCTCAAGTTGAAGAAAGGCCACTTCCCAAGAAGACTCAAGTTAATGCTTCTCTTGTTGAGAAATCAAGTGAGAAGAAAGTGAAGAGTAGGCGTTGCTACTTATGTTGTGAGAAAGGTTACGTCGCTTCTTCATGCACGAGTGCTAACTTATCCAACGCAAGTATTATTGATGATATCTATTTTCTTGGGAAGGATAAGGTTGGCAATGTGTTAGCCAAGTTTGTTGGTACTCAAAGTGGTGTCAAGAAAAGAACCATCTGGGTAGCCAAGCCTATTGTGACTAACCTCTTAGGACCCAACTTGGTTGGGGACCACCAAGGTCAAAATTTATCAATAGGTGTTGTTGGAGGGCATTGGAGACTTGGTTACACTATGAAGAATTAAGGGGACTTCATCATTCCTTTTGTCTCAAGGCAAGTCAATTGGATTGTCAAGTTTCTATCTTATATCCAATGTGCCTCCTTGCGGTAACTTGTACTTTAATTGGTTACATTGAAAGTTACTTGCCCCCATGCATGTTTTGGTTTTGTTCCTTGCATGTGTTTGTATATGTTGTGCTTCCAACTTTCTTATCTTGACCAATCAAGTATGTGTGTGTTGGTTTGCACATCATGTACGTGTGTGTCGTGCGTTGAGCCTTTTTTGCTTCTTGTTTGTATCCTAGTTGGCTCGTGTGAGAGATTAATGGAACAAACCATTTTGGGGGAGTGATGTGCTTTGTGCACCTCACAATCCTATAAATGTGTGTACATGAGGAATACCATATAGTATTGATATTACAAGATTATCTAGCTGCTAAGTGGTATATCTCTCATGAGAAATTCAAATTCTAAAAGTCCATTGACTATCTCTCGTTGGATCCTCTTATTGCCTCTTGTTAAGTTTTCTTTGTTATCACATTATGGGGGAGGAATATGCTATGTGCATATTACAAGCCTAGAAAATGTGTACATTTGAGATATTGTCACTTAGAGTTGATATTATTAATTATATTGTTCCTAGGTGACATGTTAGCTCTACAAGTGGCAATTTTCTAGTGCTTGTTGTGAAGATGATGTTGGATATCCTTGTTATCTACCACCGGGAATTATTTCCAAATACTTATTGTCTTTTGACAATTGGTAGTCACTTATGTGTGGTAGAATTTATTGATCTTCTTTACATTGGCTTTTGTTTTTATTTGCCTTTTCTCTTGCCAAGGATTGTTTCACTCCCGTTGTCTTCCATACCACTTGTGGATCTTGTTAATTTCTTGTTCTTGTCTAGTGTTTTCTAGATATAGTGAAAGTGGTGATTTCACCTTATGCATTGTGTACTCAAATGCAAATTCTCTATAATGCACAGCTCGTGGGGGAGCTATCCTATTTTCTATAAAATGCTCATCTTGTGATCCTTATCAAGTGTGTGTTGGTGGAAGGTAAGCCGTTTTCTTTTGGTACCTTGTGCCATCATGAAACTTTGTTGAGAGCTTGGTTTCTTTGGAACCATCTTCTCTTTGGGAGTTTGACATCTTTAATTTAGTGTGTATCAATGGATATCTCATTCCTTGATGTATCTTTAATGATATCTTCCAAGTGATGATTTATCTATTTGGTATCCTTTTTCACTTGGCATTTCATTTGCATTTGGTTTTGGTTCTTGAAGGTTTTGAGCATGCATGCTTACTTCATGTATTTTATTTCGCATGCTTTCTTTCCTTGACCCAATATATAGGGGAAACTCCACCAAGTCTCAAATTGGATGAGATGTGCATGATATTTATTTTCATATCTATATGCACATATTTATGTGGAGTTTGTCTTATGTATTGGTGTTTCTAACTATGTTGTGCCAATGAGTTTGGGTAACGTTTAGTTTTTCTTGTTCTTCTAGAAACATTTGGAGGTGCATTGGATGCTCGGCTCACTCACAAGGAAGGTGTTTCCACCATGTGCTTATTGGAGTCAAGCTAGGATGATCAATGAACTACCATCTACCTTCAATTGGTATCTACTGCATCCTTCCAATGGTATCTCAGTAACAAGTATCATCATCTACTTCATGCACACATTTCTTGCATCAACCTTGTGTAGGTTGTATCATGGCATGTAATTCATTCTTTCTTGTGATACTTGTTTCCTTTCTCAAAGCATCCCAACAATGATTTCTTGTTGCTAGTTGTGATGTTTTTGATGGCTGTGTGGTGGGAATTCATTTATATACAATAATACCATATCTAGCCATGTGCTATGCTTCCAAGCAAATATCTTATTGGTATATGTATGACTTCCTTTTGGATATCTTATTCCTTCGTGTTGTAACTATGTCGGGTGTACATCCTTCTTTGTAGACATATATCATCATGATTTCGTCTACCTAGAACCTTATATATCTGAGAGAAATTACATCTCTAGATGATATCCTTTCTTTCACGTCCACCTTGTCTTTCTTATGTTATTTCTTTGGTGGCTCCATGAAAGCTTTTGTCTTGAGTGCGGGTCTTATCTCGTTACATCTTGATGCACTATTTTGTGGTGAAGGTCTTTTTCCTCATGCTTGTCTTGACGAGGACTTTGCCATCTTAATTGGTATCCCTCATCTTGATGAGGCTTTCATTTTCTATATTCACCATGGGTTGTCACAAGCGTAGGTTGTTTATATTCTAATTAGTGAGCTTGTGAACTCGTTTGCTAGTTTTGTGTGGAAATGACATGCCTTGCACCGTGTATCTCATTCTCTCAAGACTATATTGATGCTTAATGCTCATACGTACATTGGTCTTCTCAAGTGCATTGCCTTGACTCACACACATCTGTTTTGGTTGAGCCTATTCTTAGTTGCCTCTGTTACATGTTTCTCAACCATGTGCTTGTTGCAAGTTCTAGGCTTTGTCTCCTATTTTCCCACTTGCACTGGTTGTGAGTTTTTATTGATTTTGGGGGAGCTATGATCCTATTTTGTGCACGTTGTATCCAATACAAATATTCTTATTTGTGCACAAATCATGGGGAGCTTCTCTAGTTTCATTAGAACACTCCTCTGCTCATATCATATTTTCATTTATTCTTGTGGCTTATAGGATCCTTGGTCTAGTTGGTTCAATTGATATCCTTTGATTGCTTGCTTCAATTGGTATATTTTTACTGCTTGATGCTTGTGTCTCTCTTTGTTATGTCCTTGTGGCATATCTTTCTTTAGCAATCTTTGTGCCTCAATATAATTTGTCTTCCTCCAAGTATTTACCTTTGGATATGTGTATGGCATTCCACTCTCTTGTTGAGAAATACACAATTTATGGAGGAACACAATTTATATTGGCCTTCTAGGCTTTTCGCCCATTTTGGCAATCGATGCCAGTGGGGGAGAAGGTTCAGAGAGTTTTGTGGAGAAGTTTAGAGAGTTGTCTCTGCTGGCTTTGGTTTGTTCCTAAGAGCATTTGCATCTCTTACGTATGCATTATTGGTTGTTGCATTGCATGGTCATGCATAATTCCTTATATAAACTATCTTGAAAGTGATTGTCATCAATTACCAAAATGGGGGAGATTGAAAGAACATGTGGTGCCCCCATGTTTGGTTTTGGTAATTGATGACAATCTCTATGGACTAATGTTTCTTGAGTTATATTTGAAGGATTTTTCCATAGGCTTTTCTTGAAGTCATTGTGTTGGTTTCATGGAGTTTATGAGTTGACCAAGGTGCTATTAAGGAATTATCCCAAGATTGGTCATGTGAGTGTTGAGCTTATTGCAAGCATGTCTTGAAGAAGAAGATTGTGTGATCATTCATGTTTAACTTCAAGACATCATCCAAATGAAGAGCGTTGGAAAGATTCAAGGTTGATCAAGACTAAGTCAAGAGTGAATCAAGTTGATCAACTCAAAAAGCATAGAAGATGTACCAAGGGGGATCAAGTGATCCCATGGTATGGTAAGCATTGTCCATTGTGCTTTGCGTACTAACCCATGGTCTATGTGAGAGTTCTATGTGGGGTTAGGTACGTGTTCATGGGCATGCATCAAGAGGAAGATATCACTCAACCCATGGAGAGGATGACATCAAGTGGTGATCGTCATCAAGATTGCCATGTGCAAGTTAAACTGGAGCATCACGAAGAGATCAAGTGCTTGAATCTTGCCATCCATTGTGGTGTCAATGGACTTGTGAAGATGTGCCGAAGGGTGGCTCACCCATAGTGGACTATGGAGGAGCAATCATCTAGTCTTCATCGAGCCAACGTAATCAAGAAAGGTGGTCCAACTTGAGGGAGTCAAGATCATCATCATCTAGCTCAAGTGGACCATGTGATGGGAAAATGTTTGCCCTTGATAGGTTTTATATTTTACCGGTCTCGTGGTGGTAGTTGGGAGACCGGGTTATAGGATTGTTTGTCGTACTATCAAGGGGGCTCTCAAGTTGGTAGCTTGATCATATCGTTAGTAGAGATCTCAAACCATTGCATCCTTGCATCATGTTTCTTGTTTCTTTTTTGGTTCTCTTTGTGAGTCTTAGAGCTTATGGTCATCCTGATGACAAGCTTGAGTTCATCGAAAACGGAGTTCGCATGCGTCTTCTATGATGTTTTCGGTGTTGGAGGTTTTACCAGTCTTATCCGAGGAAGGGTTCTCACCATTTTCTTATGGGCCTTTTCTCATTTGCTTCTTATTGATATTTCTACCAAGATTGTGTTAGCCCATGTCGTTAGCTTTCCAACCAACTTGGTTTCGTTGAATTCGGAGTCCGTTTGCAAAAGTTGTGGCTGTTTTGGTAAAGGCTGTAGCGGTACTACCACGACTAGAGCGGTACTACCGTGGCTCCTAAGCGGTAGTACCGCTCCAGAGCTGTACTACTGCAGCTCCTGAGCGGTATTACCGCTCCGGACGAAAATCTCGTGTTTTGCTCAGCGGAGGTAGGCACGAAAGTATTTTTTTAGTACCGCTCGCAAGCAGTAGTACCGCTATCATTTGAGGTAGTACCGTGAGGTCGAGCGATAGTACCGCTCCGGCGGTTTTACTGGCCTTTTGCCTCCTCACTGTTGTTTTTCAAAGGGTTACTACCGCCGTAGCGGTAGTACCGGTCCTTGGAGCGGTAGTACCGCTCTATGCGGGCTGTGAGCATAACGGTTGGATTTTTCCCCACCTATAAAAGGGGGTCTTCTTCCCCATTGAACCTTATCCTTTGAGCTTGTATTCTTCCCCCATTGTTGACCTTCTTCGAGCTTGCTAACTCTCAATCCCTCCATGGATTCTTGCTAGTTTTTGATGGAAAAGAGAGAGGATATCTAGATCCACATTTCCACCAATCACTTTCTCCTCTATGTGAGGGGAACCCCTTGGATCTAGATCTTGGAGTTCTTGGTGTTCTCCTTCTTGTTCTTCCTCTCATCTTCCTCCCTAGCATTAGTTGCTTTGGTGGGATTTGAGAGAGAAGGACTTGGGCACTCCGTGTGCCCTTGCCATTGCATTTGGTGCATCGGTTTGAGTTCTCCACGTGATACGTGGAAGTTACAAGTTGAGAAGCTTATTACTCTTGGGTGCTTGGTACCCTTGAGCTTGTTACTCTTGGGTGTTTGGGCACCCTAGAGCTTGTTCCTCTTGGGTGCCTTGGCGCCCTAGACGGTTGGTGTTGTTCGAAGCTCAATCATTGTGGTGTAAAGCTCTGGGCAAGCGTCGGGGTCTCCAATTAGGTTGTGGAGATCACCCCGAGAAATTTGACGGGTACCGGTGACCGCCCCCAAGGGTTGCTAAAGTGTACGGGTTCGGTGACCGCCCCCAAGGGTTGCCAAAGTGTACGGGTTCGGTGACCGCCCCCAAGGGTTGCTATTTGTACGGGTTCGGTGACTGCCCTCAAGGGTCCCTTAGTGCAATCACGGCATCTTGCATTGTGCGAGGGTGTGAGGAGATTACAGTGGCCCTATTGGCTTCTTGGGGAGCATTGTGCCTCCACACCGCTCCAAACGGAGATTAGCATCCGCAAGGGTGTGAACTTCGGGATACATCATCGTCTCCGCGTGCCTCGGTTATCTCTTACCCGAGCCCTTTACTTATGCACTTTACTTTGTGATAGCCATGTTGTTCTTTGTCATATATCTTGCTATCACATAGTTACATATCTTGCTTAGCATAAGTTGTTGGTGCACATAGGTGAGCCTAGTTGTTGTAGGTTTTGTGCTTGACAAATTAACCGCTAGGTTTATTCCAGATTTGTTCAAGCCTAAACCATAATTATTCTAAAGCGCCTATTCACCCCCCCTCTAGGCGACATCTACGATCTTTCACATGTGCATTTCCCGTACCGCTAATCAAACACTTGGCTGCTTATTCATGTTTGAGCATCGATCGGTCTCCTTGTGAGAATCTTATGTTGTCATTTTCTTTCTAGCACCTAGCTGGGGAGTGCCCAACCCACTAGACATACCTAGGCCGCCCAGAACACATGGCAACGCCATGGTCACACGGTGACCTCGCGGCGGGCATGCGAGTTTACGCGCTCTAGAGTTGGGGCCCTCGGCCACCGTCCAAACCTCAACGTATCGCCACCAAACCATGTATTTCTGATTAAATAGGTCCTTATTTAACTAGAAATTATTTTTGGAAAAAATAAATAGAAAACTATGAGGCAGCTGCAGTTCAAATTTGACTCGCTTCCTACTGAATCGGCGAGAATTTGTCTTTTTCACCAGAGATGGATCAAAACTTTTGAAACCCAACCATTTTTTCAATTGTGCATTAAATATGTCCTAGTATTTTAGAAAATTTATTTGGTCCAATTTTGCAACAAATATATGGTAGGTGCTTCACAAAAAACTCATTTCAGGCACTCGGAAAATGGAAAATGAATTTTCCGTGCAAAGAAAATGAAAACTCCCTTAGGCAACATTGTTTGGAATTCCAAGATGCACCCTCGTGCACAATATGAGATCATTTGAACAAACTATGCCATGAATGTGGCCATAAGATTGATCATTTGGCTTGAAAGCCATGAATCTTCACGCATCATAGCTCGTTTTTGAGAACAATTTTTTTTAAATAATTTCCATATTACAAGTTTATTATTTTTCCTGGAAACTTGGCCACATATAATGACACAATGTGAAGGTTTACCATTTTTTTTGATTTTTTTGTCTTTTTTATGCCCGTTTCAAAATGCGGTCAAAATGGCGGGAATAACCGTTCCTAGCTAGTGGTTCATTCTTGAATTTTTTTTGATGTTTCTCTGATTAAATATATACTTATGTACCTAGAAATGATTTTTTTTAAAATAAAGAGCAAACTACGAGGCAGCTACAGTTCAAATTTGACCCGCTTCCAAATTTGAATCATGGAAATTTGTCTTTTTCACGAGAGGTGGATCAGAACTTTTTACACCCAACCATTTGGTCAATTGTGCATTAAATATGTCCTAGTATATTATAAAATTGATTTGGTCCAATTTTGCAACAAATATATGGTAGGTCCTTCACAAAAAACCTCATTTCGGGCACTCGAAAAATGGAAAATGAATTTTTCGTCCAAAGAAAATGAAAACTCCCTTTGGCAACATTGTTTGGAATTCCAAGATGCACCACTGTGCACAATATGAGATCATTTGAACAAACTATGCCATGAATGTGGCCATAAGATTGATCATTTGGCTTGAAAGCCATGAATCTTCACACTTGATAGCTCGTTTCTGAGAACACCTTTTAAAAATAATTTCCGTATTACAAGTTTATTATTTTTCCTGGAAACTTGGTCACATATAATGACGCAATGCGAAGGTTTTCCAATTTTTTGATTTGTTTTGAATTTTTTATGCCCGTTTCAAAATGCGGTCAAAACGGTGGGCTTGACCGTTCCTAGCTAGTGGTTGAGTCTTGGAATTTTTTTGATGTTTATCTGATTAAATAGATACTTATGTACCTAGAAATGATTTTTGGTAAAAATAAAGAGCAAACTACGATGCAGCTACAGTTCAAATTTGATCCGCTTCCAACTGAATCGGTGGAAATTTGTCTTTTTCACGAGAGGTGGATCAAAACTTTTTACACCCAACTATCTAGTTAATTTTGCATAAAATATGTCCTAGTATTTTAGAAAATTGACTTGGTACAATTTTGCAACAAATATATGGTAGGTCCTTCACAAAAAAACTCATTTTGGGCACTCGAAAAATGGAAAATGAATTTTTTGTCCAAAGAAAATGAAAACTCCCTTAGGCAAAATTGTTTGTAATTCCAATATGCACCCTTGTGCATAATATGAGAACATTTGAACAAACTATGCCATTAATGTGGCCATAAGATTGATCATTTGGGTTGAAAGCCATGAATCTTTACACTTGATAGCTCGTTTCTGAGAACACTTTTTTAAAATAATCGCCGTATTACAAGTTTATAATTTTTGCTGGAACTTGGTCATATATAATGAAACAATGCGAAGGTTTTCCAATTTTTTGATTTTTTTGAATTTTTTATGTCCGTTTCAAAATGCGGTCAAAACGGCGGGCTTGACCGTTCCTACCTAGTGGTTGGATTTTGGAAAACTTTTGATGTTTCTCTAATTAAATAGATACTTATGTACCTAGAAATAATTTTTGGAAAAAATAAAGAGCAAACTATGAGGCAGGTGCAGTTCAAATTTGACTCGCTTCCTGCTGAATCGGCGGGAATTTGTCTTTTTCACCAGAGGTGGATCAAAACTTTTGACACCTAAACATTTTGTCAATTGTAAATTAAATATGGCCAAGTATTTTATAAAATTGACTACGTCCAATTTTGCAACAATTATATGGTAGGTCCTTCACAAAAAAAACTCATTCGGGCACTCGAAAAATGGAAAATTGATCACGACCATTTTAGATGGTCATAACGTCAGCAAAGCGTGCATTTCGTTCTGATTGGTCTATGGGCATGTCACACGGATCAAGCATTAGTGACCGTCGGATACTGCCAGATACAACGGCCCACACCCCTCATCCTCTCCCCACCCACGCCCAGCCGAAAGCAGCTCCCCTCACCTACACCACATGTCGTTGAGGACACTGACATGTGGGCCTAATTCCTTGTGGGCCCACCTGTCAGTGGCCGAATGCCACCACTCACCCACCGCACACCACTCCTCCCCCCTCTCCCCCTCTCCCCCGCACACAACTCCTCCCCCATGATCCGCAGCCCAAACCCTAACCCCTCTCCCCTCTCCCTCCATTGGACCGCCGCCGCCACCTACGGCGGCCGATCCCGCCACGACCTCCCCTCCCCTCCCACCTCAAGCCGCTCCTCCTCGTCTTCGTGGACCGCGGCCGACCGCGCCATCTTCTCCACTCCGACCACGACGCGGCGGGCGGATCCAGGCCGTGCGAGCGAGACGGCGACCAGATCCGATCCACCCACCCACACACCCTCGTTCTCTCCCATTCCCCAGATCCGATCGAGGCACCCCGCCGCCCCCACCTTCCTCTCCCTCGTCTCAGCTTTCTCCCAGATCCGATCGAGGCAACGCCGCCACCCCCACCCACCACCGCCGACCTCTCCCCTTGCCATGCACCTCTCCCGTCGCCTTCCTCCTAGGCTCCAAGGCTCGGTGCTCGCGAGGGGGACGCGGTGAGGCCGAGGTGGAGGACGGGGTGCCTGTTTGGCTGCTTCCGTGCGGCCGGCGGCGAGCTGCGCGCCGGGCACGCCCGCGCCCAGCTCGTCTCCTCCTCCGGCGTCCCCAACCCCAAGGTATTTTCCTCTCCCGTCGTGCCACGCGTTGAGCCCGTGCATTTCTCCTTCTCAAGCCAAGGTTCTGACGTTGTCATGCGCTCATTTGGTGTTCTATTTTTCATGCCCGCAGATGTCGTCCGAGGTGGTCAAGGTGGTGCTGCTGGAGTCGGTGCACCAGCACTCCACCGCACACATGCGACGACTGCTTAGGGTTCCGGCCAGATGTCGACGGCGAGGCCCCGACCCGCCGCCAACCGCGCCGCCCCCGCCCGTGACGCGGTCTTTGCCGCGGAGTTCCAGAGTTCAAGGACCGAATCGTCGACACCGTCAGTGACAAGCAGGTTCGACATCTTTCTCGGTTCTTTCCCCTGCTTTCCTTTGGTAGCAGCACTAGTAGTATCTGTAATTTGTGCAGATGCAATTGAAGTGAATTAACTCGGTCCGCTGTAGTTTCATTCAGTTTGGAATTTTTTTGAAATGTGACCGACTTGGATTGGATGGTAGATGGTTTAGTTCATGTGAAGCATCCCTCTTACAGTATCCGTGTGTTCTTCTTGTTCCATAGGAGGCTGTGGCGGTGACCACCTAGGTGCAAGAGGAGATTCTCCACGAAATGGGGATCGATATATGCTCTATGCTTTTCTGGTTTGCTTTCTCTAGGGATTCTTATGCATATGTGAAGTTAGAACTGACGACAACCTAGGTTGTCTATCAGTCTATGCTAGCAGTGATGCCCAAATGCAGAATGTAGGCATGACCCTGTGAGAAAGTATTCAGTGATTGGTATTATATTGTAAGATAATTGTGCTGAACAATGAAGGAAATAAATAGTATTTTATTACGATAACCAATCTTTTTTTTCCCAAAATAGTGCTATACAGGTTAGGTCCAGGGAGTAAATTATGAGTTGATAGCAGTAACAGTGTAGTGCTGTACAGGTTATGTTAGTTAATCACAGTTTTGTCTGTTCATGAAAAATTAAGGTAATGTGGTGCACCTATGAATGGTACTCTCCTGTACTTTTAGCTCGGACCACATGAAACTAACAATATTGGTAGTGTCTGTCTTACTACAATAGCAGCCGGCACTCACTGATGTGAGATCCCTTAGTAGTGGAGCTATGATTTTAACCCTGTGGCTGTAAGTGGTGACTAATCAGGAGGAGTACCTGTCCTAGTCCTACTTCATTGTAGGACTTCATATGATTATTAGTTATTTTTTAACCAATGCTAGTCCTAGCATGTGTAGTCTGTGTGGTGATGTTCTTTAGGTTGCAGCAAGCAAGGACATGATTAGAACATATTAGTATGCCATTTGGTCCTAGCTTATGGATCCTAGCTATAAATCCATATATTTTGCAATAATATTTTTGTTTGATTTGCTCATATTATTTGCAATCTACAGTAGTAGTGGTACTTTGATTTCACTGCAATCTACAGTAGTAGTGTTTTTCTTGTAAAGCTTCTTTGCCATGTATTTGATTGCTCTTCTAGATTCGTGGTAACTGAATCTCGAGTGCATGCTAGAGGCTAGAGCTGAAGGAGGTTCAGTTACATGCTCTTTAGTTTTTTTCCGTCACTGCTATGTTATGGTGGTCCATCCTGTACGTTTCCAGGTTTTCTAACTATATGCAAAACTTCCTGTAGGCTCGGTGAGGGATGCTCCACCAGCATCCTGCTGCTTGGCGGTGGACGACAAGGACTTCCTCGCGCACGAGGTGTCTTCTAAGATCTACGGCGACAAGGTAATCTCACTCTCTTCAACCCTGGTTGTTTTGTGTGTGCGGTTGCTGCAGATGGTGGTCTGTGTGGATCTTGTTATAGTGAGAGTGTTATGCTGGTGCTGGCTTGAAAGAAGGGCAGAAATGCTCAACAATCTATTTCCTACAGCATTTAGCTATTTACATTATGAAATATGTGGACAATAGGTATGTTTCCCATGTTATATGGTAATAACTATACACGTTATCGTTGGGTTTGCTGTGTGTTTATAGAATGACATTGTTGGCTAATTAAGCCCTGTCCGTGTATCTTTTAGAATTTTCTTCATTGGTAGCACATTCAGATATATTAATTAATTTTGTGCATGTTGGAGAATTTAGACGACGATAACAAACTGTAATCACGAATACTTGTATAGAAACTTGCACGACCATCTTGTTTAATTTTGTGATATTCCTCCATACTAGGAGCTAATCAGCTGCACTGTTATTCAGCTTTCATTGGCAGTTTTAATTTCACTGAAATCATGTTTTCTTTTCTATGCTCATGTTCAAGCCTGGTAGTATATTTTTTTCCAAATGGTTTGTTTACTTGATTTATCTGTTGTTTGATTTGCTCCATCAGCTTTCCTGATGTCCTTCTACATATATATGTTGGTTGTAATCTTCTTGAAGAATGCAAGTACTTGATATTCCATTCTGTTCTTGTAGGTGAATGGAACTTGTGTTGTTGGTAGAACTCATTGAGGACTTCTACCCATGTTGAAGAGCATGTTCTGTGGTATCCAAGAGTAGCTAGCTTTTGTACTGGCAGAGCTGTCTATTTGTAGATCCCAATATTTATGATTGTGTGGATCTGGGTGAAGTTTGAAGTTCCTGAGTATGCAAGATTCGATGGTTAAACTGGTTGATGTCATGTGAATGAGTGTATGGAAACTGGTTGTTGTGATGTGAATGAGTGTATGTAGTTTCACGTGTTCTGTAATAAACTTATTTTAGCTGTTATTTGAAGATTATATATATATATATATATATATATATATATATATATATATGACAAATTTTTTCTACTACCGGGTGTAGTTACTCTCACTTTTGTTTCGTACCTTTTAGGTAGTATTTACCATATTGTAGAGTATGTACGCGTAGTATGTAGTATATAAGAATGTTTAGGTAGTATATATACTACCTTTTTGGTAGTATGTACAATATTTTATGCATACTTCATTTCACGTACAAATATGTACGTATTTCATAAATACAATAAAACTATGAGCTCACTTGCAATTTTTTCATATAACTCACTTTGGAGTATCTTAGATATAGTATATGAACATAATAAAAATAATAAAGTAGAGTATATACTAACACATGGTAGTATATAAGAAATGGGTGTAGCTACACCCGGTAGTAGGATGCATTTTCCTTATACATATATATATATATATATATATATATATATATATATATTCTGCTAATATTAGCAGAATAACTATTCTGCACACCACTGCGGCACTGCACGCTCAACACAAGCGCACTGCACCATTTTGACGACGAGCACTGCAATAGAGACTATTGAACTTCTCGTCGGAAAAAACTGCACGCGTTATTTTTTCGGTACTGTTTTTACTCTAATTTTTTAACCGTTTATCGGAATGAGCCGTGTAATATACCATTGAAAGCTATGGATTAGGCGCAACTTCGACATGTTCAACACTTTTCGAGATTCCACACGGTTTAAGAGCAGTTTTGAAAGTAGTGCGGCGGATGACGAGTGGCAGCGAGCGTTTTTTCGCGTTTTTTCTAAACCGTTTGTCGGAATGAAGCAAATGATACGCCGTTGGATAGATATCATCGAGGCGCATCTTTTTCATATATAAATCTTTCTCTAATTCGTTACGGTTTAAGAGCAGTTTCAAATTTACTAAATCGTGGAACTCTGTTTTTCAAATTTTTTGAAATTTTCGATACTGTTTTCGCTCCAGTTTTTGAACCGTTTGTCGAAACGAGGCGTGTGATACGCCGTTGGAGAGCTACGGACAAGGCACAACTTTCATATGTTGAAATGGTTTTGAGATTCCTTACGGTTTTTAGTTAATTTTGAAAATTGTGTGGCTGACTTCGAGAGGCAGCGGCTCTTTTTTCACGAAATTTTTACGAACAGCTGGTCGGAATAATTCAAATCATATGCCGTTGGAAAGATATCGACGAGACGCAACTTTTTCATGTAGAACACTCTCTCTAATTCTTTACGATTTAAGAGCAGTTTCGATTTTACCGAAAAGCGGACACTGCTCTTCGCGAGACCAAAATCGTCAGATGCATCGTTGCATCGGACAGAAGAACGCATTGCTTCAAACAAAATACCACACTGCATCACATGGGCAAGTGCACTGCATTGTTTCTTTTTGTTTAGACATATTTTTTCTCGGACGAGGAAAGAAGAACGCACTACTTCAGACGAAATACCGCACTTCATTAGATGGGCAAGTGCACTACATGGTTTCTTTTTGTTTAGACGTATTTTTTCTCAGACGGAAAAAGAAGAACGCACTGCTTCAGACGAAATACTGCACTTCATTAGATGGGCAAGTGCACTGCATGGTTTTTTTTTGTGGGACGTAAATTTTCCCAAACGAGGCGAAGTGCACTTGATGCCGAGCGTTGGTGAACCGCAATATTACAAAAAGTGAACCTCGAGACAACCAAATTTTCTTAAACAAGGTGGAGTGTACTTCATGTCGAGAGTTGGGCATGGAAGTGGACCGCAAGGACAGAGCAAGTGAATTACATCTAATAAGAAGTGAGCTGCTTTGAGATGTTCTTGTTTGTGTTTGCCAAGTGGATCACGGAAAATTTATATAGCGAACATCGCAGAAGAACATATCTCAGCAAGTGACATAGAGAAAACAAAAATTAAACATACAGTTTGAACCATATCTCACGCAAGCGAACAGAGCCTACTGACGAATCTTGACGACGCCTGCCTCAAAAACACAAGTGTACTGCACGGGGAGTCAACGAATGGCCGCATGTGCCTAATGTGTGCACTGCTCCAACGAAGCGACAAAAGCTCCCAAAGAGCAGACTAGACTGCTTGCCGTGGAGAATTGCAGGGAGAGGAGCAGAGGAGGGGGGAGGAAAGGAGGAGGCCGGGGGCGTTCCCCTTGATCGAGTAGGAGGGAGTCGGGGCGCCTGGAGCTGCAATCCTATCATGCGCGAACTGCACGTAATCGCCGGCCGAACTGCGCGGGCTGAAGTAGTGAGAGTGAAGGGAGCCTGGCGCGTAGGATTTCACCAAGAGGTAAACAACAGTCGTCGGGTTCGCCATCGACAGATCCATGGCGCGCTGGCGGATCCAGGATGGGGACGAGGGAGGGAGGCGGAGGTGGAGGTCGTCATGCACCTCATCTTCCCAGACTGCTCACACATGGGCGCCGCACTGCACGTCGCTGCTGCCTGCAGTGCACGCTGGAAAAAGGTAGGTGGAGAGGGGGTCACCACCCTCTGTCGATGTGTGGATGTGCTGCCGGACCTGCAAAACAGAGAGAAGGGGGTGGGTGAGTAGCAGGGGACAAAAGATGGCAAAACGACCACGAGCTGGCTGCCGAAGAGCCCTGGCACGCCACCAGCGCCGGAGATGACGAGAAGAAGAACCAAGGAGACGGCAACTGCCGGATCTGGCCATGGATCCGCCGCCGGTTGGGCACGGGGTGGGTGTGGGGGGGTGCTCGGATCCGCCGCTGGTTGGGCACGGGGTGGGTGTGTGGGGGGGGGCTGCTCTGATCCGCCGCCGGTTGGGCACGGGGTGGCGGGGGTGCTCGGATCTGTCGCCGGCTGGGTGTGGAGTGGCGAGGGAGCTCAGATCCGTCGCCGGTTACGCGCGGGGTGGCGGGCAGCTTCGATCTGTCACCGGCGATCGAGGCGGACGGTAGTGCACAACGGGGGGCGGGCTGCGCAAGCAGGCTGGTCAGAGCAGCCGCCCGCTGCCCGGAGCCACTGGGAAGGGGAGAGTTAGTCGCCACGGGGTGGAAGGTGGTCAGGGTGGGGGCGCCACCGCGGGATGGGAGGGGGCGCTGTCGCGGGGTGGGAAGTGCTCGGGGGTGGGGGTTTGACTGGAGAAGGAAGTGTGGGGTGGTGGGGTGGGGAACAGATAAGGTTGTACGTGGGGGCTGGTTTGATTTTTGTTAGTTGAAGTTCGGTGGAGCTCGGGACGTGTTTTTGGTTGGTGTGCAGAATAAGCTTTTTTGGTGTGCAGAATAAGGTCTTAAGGGGTGTTATCATAATAGACCCACCCTATATATATATATATATATATATATATATAGGACAAATATTTCCTACAAGCAGTGGTAGTTACCACCACTTGCGTTTTGTATGTTGTATGTAGTATCTGTCGGAACCGAGAGTATGTACGTGTAGTATGTAGTATATAAGAATGATATTTAGGTAGTATGTACCATTTTTTGACTATGCTCATTTTTACATACAAATATGTACGTATTTTACAAATATAACAAAAACTATAGGTTCATATGCAATTTTTTCATGTAACTTGCTTTAAAATATCTTAGGTATAGTATATGAATATATTTAAAATAATAAAATAGTATATATAGTACCACATAGTAGTAAATGAGACATGTGGGGTAACTACCACCGGGTGGTAGGATGGATTTTCCCTATATATATATAGGGTAACGCTATTCTAAACGTGAGTGTAGAATAGCTTATTCTACACCCCAGTAACGGTATGTACAAAATCTAGTAAAACGCTATGTAAAATGTAGTAATTATGATATATATTTTTTACTATCCAAGTTTTTGATTTCTTACATGGTCAAAAAATTTACTATATTTTACATGTTACGTTACTATATTTTGTATAGAGCGTTACTAGGGGTGTAGAATAACTTATTCTACACCCCCTAGTAACACTATGTACAAAATCTAGTAAAATGGTGTACAAAATGTAGAAAGTCGAAAAATATTTTTTTTATCATCTATGTTTGTAATTTACTATATTTTTATGAAAATTACTATATTTTACATAGTGTGTTACTATATTTTGTATGTACCATTACTGGGGTGTAATATAAGCTATTCTACACTCACGCTTAGTTTAGCGTTACAGACGGTCTATTCTGCTAATAATAGCAGAATAACTATTCTGATAACACTTCCGCACTGCACTCTCAATGCAAGTGCACGTCATTCTTTAAACCAAGCGTGCTGCAGTACTCACACGAGTGAACTTCTCGTCGGAAAAAACTGCACGTGTTGTTTTTTGGTACTGTTTTGCTCTAGTTCGCTCTATTTTTTTAACCGTTTATCGGAATTAGGCGTGCAATATATCGTTGAAAAGCTATGGACTAGGCGCAAATTTTTCATGTAGAACACTCTCTCCGATTCCTTACGGTTTAGCAGGAATTTTGATTTTAATGAAATGCGGACAATCTGTTTTTTCGCGACACCAAAGTCGTCGTATGTACTTCACCAGACAGAAAACCGTACTTCATTTAGACAAAAAACTGCACTTCATCAGACAAAAAAGTGCACTGCATGATTTTTTTATGGGACGTAAATTTTCCTAAACAAGGTAGAGTGCACTTCATGTCGAGTGTTGGTGAACCGCAATACTATGAAAAGTGAACCTCGAGACTACCGTAAATGGGTCATACTGCATCAGACAGAAAATCACACTTATTTAGACTAAAAACTGCACTTCATTGGACAGACAAGTGCACTGCATGCTTTCTTTTTTGTGAGATGTAAATTTCTCCAAACGAGGTGGAGTGCACTGCTTCAGACTAAAAACCGCGCTTCATCGGACAAACAGGTGCACTGCATGATTTCTTTTTTGTGGGATGTAAATTTTCCCAAACAAGGTGGAGTGCACTGCTTCAGACGAAAAACCGCACTACATCAGACGAGCAAGTGCACTTCATGATTTCTTTTGTCGGACGTAAAAAATTTCAAGAGTGTGCTAGAAAGTCCTTCGGAGCAGACTTTTTTAAAGACCGGAGTGCACTGCATTTTTTTCTTTTTCTCTAACAGAGTTTTGATTTTCCCGTAGTGCACTGCATATATATATTTTTGGTTTTAAAATGAAATATGCACTGCTGGGACGAGGCGAGTGGACTACATGGGTAATTATTTTTTCAACAAATGAAAAACATGGGTGTAGTGGGCTGCATCAACCCTTTTCTCATGAAAATGAACCTCTCCAATAAACATATCGAACTGCACTGGACCAAACTTAAACAAAAACAAAATAGAGTTAAAAGAGTTCACTTGTGAAAGAAGGAAATTACATCAGAAAAAGGACGCGCACGAAGGAGCGAACCTCTCCAACATACACAGAAAACTGCATCATCACTGTACAAAAATATTCTTTGCACTTTTTGAAATGCATTTTGTTTGAAATGGAGTGTACTGAAACTTTTTGGCAAGATCAAGGTGCACTACATTTGCATATTTTTTTTAAATGCATTTTGTTCTAAATAGAGTGTACTGAAGATTCCTTCATAGTGGACCTTTTTCAGACCAAAATGCACTGAATGGTCAAAAAGAATGAACCACAGACAACAAATTCCACAATAGCAAATTCCGAGTTGCACACACACCAAGTGAACCTTGTCTCGAAACCCAAAATAGATGTCGCCGGGAAGAGAGGAGCTCTGGACTGGACACTTGTGGCCCAACATAGCACACAGATCAGATAAAACAACAAAAGAATTGAAAATTAACATGTTTTTAGGGGCTAGGGAACTGAACGCTGCTAGCTGCCGAAACACACGCACGCCACCGACGAGCTGCAATTACTGTTTTGCGAACCACATGGCTCACGCGCCATCAACCCAATGGGAATTGCATGCTCGAGATGCCCGCGTGAATGCACGCACAGAGCTCCCGTACTTCAAGCCGGTGCACAGAGCTGCATGGCATCGTTGTTCGGACTGCATGCCGTGGGCGCCAGGGACCTCGCCGGGAGATGAGGAATGGGAGGTCTCTGATGTCTACTACACAACCTTCTTCTTGTAGACGTTGTTGGGCCAGCAAGTGCATAGGTTTGTAGGACAGTAGCAAATTTCCCTCAAGTGGATGACCTAAGGTTTATCAATCCGTAGGAGGCGTAGGATGAAGATGGTCTCTCTCAAACAACCCTGCAACCAAATAACAAAGAGTCGCTTGTGTCCCCAACACACCCAATACAATGGTAAATTGTATAGATGCACTAGTTCGGCAAAGAGATGGTGATACAAGTGCAATATGGATGGTAGATATAGGTATTTGTAAACTGAAAATATAAAAACAGCAAGGTAACTAATGATAAAAGTGAGCGTAAACGGTATTGCAATGATAGGAAACAAGGCCTAGGGTTCATACTTTCACTAGTGCAAGTTCTCTCAACAATAATAACATAGATAGATCATAGAACAATCCCTCAACATGCAACAAAGAGTCACTCCAAAGCCACTAATAGCGGAGAACAAGCGTAGAGATTATGGTAGGGTACGAACCCACCTCAAAGCTATTCTTTCAGATCAATCTATAAAAGAGTTCGTACTAGAATAAAACCTTAAGACACAAATCAACCAAAACCCTAATGTCACCTAGATACTCCATTGTCACCTCAAGTATCCGTGGGCATGATTAGACGATATGCATCACACAATCTCAGATTCATCCAACCAACACAAAGTACTTCAAAGAGTGCCCCAAAGTTTCTACCGGAGAGTCAAGAACGTGTGCCAACCCCTATGCATAGGTTCATGGGCGGAACCCGCAAGTTGGTCACCAAAACATACATCAAGTGGCACATGATATCCCATTGTCACCACAGATAAACACAGCAAGACATACATCAAGTGTTCTCATAAAAGACTCAATCCGATAAGATAACTTCAAAGCAGAAAGTCAATTCATCACAAGAGAGTAGAGGGGGAGAAACATCATAAGATCCAACTACAATAGCGAAGCTCGGGATACATCAAGATCGTGCCATAGAGGGAACACAAGAGAGAACACGGGAGAGAGAGATCAAACACATAGCTACTGGTACATACCCTCAGCCCCGAGGGTGAAATACTCCCTCCTCGTCATGGAGGGCGCCGGGATGATGAAGATGGCCACCGGTGATGAATTCCCCTCCGGCAGGGTGCCGAAACGGGCTCCCGAGAGGTTTTTGGTGGCTATAGAGGCTTGCGGCGGCGGAACTCCCGATCTATCTTCATATTCGGTGGTTTTAGGGTACGTAGGGATATATAGGCGAAAGAAGTCGGTCGGGAGGTGCTCGAGGGGCCCACGAGACAGGGGGCGCACCCAGTAGGGGGGTGCCCTCCTATCTCGTGGCCTCCTCGAGGATCTTCTAACGTGAACTCCAAGTCTCCAGGATCATATTCTTCCAAAAAATCACGATGCCAAAGGTTTCATTCCGTTTGGACTCCGTTTGATATTCCTTTTCCTCGAAATACTGAAACAGGCAATAAAACAGCAATATGGGCTGGGCCTCCTGTTAATAGGTTAGTCCCAGAAGTAATATAAAAGTGAATAATAAAGCCTAATATTGCCCAAAACAGTAGATAATATAGCATGGAGCAATCAAAAATTATAGATACGTTGGAGACGTATCAAGCATCCCCAGGCTTAATTCCTGCTCGTCCTCGAGTAGGTAAATGATAAAAAGATAATTTTGATGCGGAGTGCTACTTGGCATAATTTCAATGTAATTCTTCTTAATTGTGGTATGAATATTCAGATTCGAAAGATTCAAGACAAAAGTTTAATATTGACATAAAAATAATAATACTTGGAGCATACGAACAAAGCAATTATGTCTTCTCAAAATAACATGGCCAAAGAAAGTTATCCCTACAAAATCATATAGTCTGGCTATGCTCTATCTTCACCACACAAAGTATTTAAATCATGCACAACCCCGATGACAAGCCAAGCATTTGTTTCATACTTTTGACGTTTTCAAACTTTTTCAATCTTCACGCAATACATGAGCGTGAGCCATGGACATAGCACTATATGTGGAATAGAATGGTGGTTGTGGAGAAGACAAAAAATGAGAACATAGTCTCACATCAACTAGGCGTATCAATGGACTATGGAGATGCCCATCAATAGATATCAATGTGAGTGAGTAGGGATTGCCATGCAACGGATGCACTAGAGCTATAAGTATATGAAAGCTCAACAAAATAAACTAAGTGGGTGTGCATCCAACTCGCTTGCTTACGAAGACCTAGGGCATTTTTGAGGAAGCCCATCATTGGAATATACAAGCCAAGTTCTACAATGAAAAATTCCCACTAGTATATGAAAGTGACAACATAGGAGACTATCTATCATGAAGATCACAGTGCTACTTTGAAGCACAAGTGTGTTAAAAGGATAGTAGCATTGTCCCTTCTCTTTTTTTCTCTCATTTTTTATTTTTTTATTTTGGCCTTTTCTTTTTTTATGGCCTCTTTTTTTTTCTTTTTTATTTTTCATCCGGAGTCTCATCCCGACTTGTGGGGGAATCATAGTCTCCATCATCCTTTCCTCACTGGGACAATGCTCTAAAAATGATGATCATCACACTTTTATTTACTTACAACTCAAGAATTACAACTCAATACTTAGAACAAGATATGACTCTACATGAATGCCTCCGGCGGTATACCGGGATGTGCAATGACTCATGAGTGACATGTATGAAAGAATTATGAACGGTGGCTTTGCCACAAATACAATGTCAACTACATGATCATGCTAAGCAATATGACAATGATGGAGCGTGTCGTGGAATTAACACGTCAGATGTCCTCATGAAAGGACTTAGTTGTGGAGCCATCGCAGCGGGTTAGCTTGAAGGGGTTAAACCGGACAAGGGACATGGGAGTTTATACTAGTTCGGCCCCTTCGATGAAGGTAAAAGCCTGCGTCTAGTTGTGATGGGATTGATTGGGTTTCGATGACCTGGGAGCGGAATACGCTTGCCTGAGTCTCGAGTTGTTGTCTGTCGTCCCTGAACCGCCGCCGGGTCGTCCCTTTATATACACAGGTTGACGCCCGACCGGTCTATAGAGCCCCGAGGCTGGCTCATACAAAGTGTCCGGCTCAGTCTCTCCTTTCCTAACTTATATTACAAGTTTACATAGTCATGGCGGTTTACCACTATGGGCCCTAATCCGCCTTTGGGCTGTGGGCTTCTAAGCTTCGTTAGTAAAACGCCATCTTACGGATCTTCGTGGGCTTCAAAGATAGTCGAGGGTGAACCGGGCCCTCCTGGCCGGTTTACACTCAGTAGCTATATCCTCAACATTAGGCCCTAGATTGATTTGAATTTGTTCATGTCAATCTTCAATACTTCAAAGATATCTTGTAGGCGTCCTCTTGTATTTTCGTAAACCACCATATTGTCTTCTCTTGTAAATTTTGTAAACCGCCGTGACGTCATCTTCTGAACACAGCAACGGTCCATCATGACATCATCTCTGTATAAAAAGATTAAAAAGATTCCCTTCACTTAATGGCTATCCCGAAAATCGAGGCGACAGGCGCACCCACTCTGCCGCTTCAGGCTCCTTGATTCTCGCGCCTGCCATTTATTCTTTCCTCTATAAATAAGGCCCGAGGGCCCTTCTCTCTCTTCCCCTTCTGTGCCTTCTTCTTCCTCGCGACGTCCAAGCTCTGAAGCTCCGACGCCGTCCGTGACCCTTGAGAACTACATCGACAAAGGCCGCCGCATCAACCTGAAACAGATCAGAAACTCGTCGCACTCCTCCGCAGTAAATCTGCAGTGGTAAGTTTCCTCTTTCCTTCATCTTCAGATCTATGTTTAGGGTTCGCGAGCTCATCTGTACAGTTCTTCATTTATCCTCTTCGTCCTTCCTTCTGCCGCGGTAGTTTTGATCCAATGGCAGTGTAGATCTCATCGTTAGTTATTCCGCATCCATTTTTAATGCTTATTAGATCTTCCTTTCCTTCTGTAGAATATACGACCTTCCCTGTTCTTCTTAACGCCTTTAGAGATCACAGAAAAAATTGCTTTATAGATGTGCGGTAGATCCAAATAAATTTGAGCATTGTGTGAAACCTGTTTACATCAACACTTAGTAGAAATTTTGAATCTTGGCCCTTCTGCCTATGGGCGGTTTAACCTTTGATAGCCAATCCGCCATATATCATTAGCCCTCTCTTAAACTGCTAACTGAACCTTGCATAGTATTTTTCTCCGGTTTAACACTGAACTGTACACCTTAAACCGTAAATTGTAAAACCGACACTTGTTTTTCCTATCAGTTCCCCCCTTCCGGAATGGTGAAACAATTCGCTGCTTGCAATTGGGTTCCGTCCCGGATCACGGAAACATAAATCAACGGTTATGTCACCACTGGTGTTTTAGCCTCAAAAAGTGTTCTCCACTGGCGAGTTCCGGAATCGGAATGTCCACCAGAACCTCAAGAAGGAGAGGTGATTGTTTTTATGCAACACTTAGACCGGGGATTTAGTCCGCCCGGATCAAAAAATTTCCGGGATGTTCTTGCAAGCTTCCAACTCCATCTGCAAGATATTGGCCCGAACTCCGTGTCCAATATATGCAACTTTCAAGTATTCTGCAAAGTCTATCTTCAAGAAGAGCCAACCGTGGAGCTATTTTAGGACTTCTTTCATTTGAACCGCCGTACGGATTTCTCAGATGGTCCCAACACAGAGCTTGGCGGCGTTTCAATTCAGAAAAGGAAAGAAGTTGACTTCCCTCATGCAAAACATCATAGCCATCCTAAAGATTGGAATTAGACCTGGTTTTACTGCCGGAACACTGCCCCTGAGGGAGAAAATCCTTTGCCGGGTCGCCCTCACCGGCTTAGCAACGGCCACCCATTACCTTTACGCTTGACCGCCGCAGAACAGAAGAATTTTGCACCTCAACTCACCAAGCTCCGGGCTCTGATGGCCAACGGATTAACTGGCATCGATCTTGTCCGCTGCTAGGTTTCTTGGGGCATTTTACCTTTAAGCCGCCACCCCGGATTGATGCATGAATATACTGGTGATGTCAAAGGCCCTCAACGATATCACAAAATAGTAATGACCGGTCTTGAAGTTACTGAATCGGTGAAGAAAATGCTTGATGAACTGATCTCTGCATGTAGCCAAACCGGGTTGGCCCCGTTTTGCGTCTCCAATAAACCGCCAGCGGTAAAGTTCATTTAAATACTTTACTGATTTGCTTCCGTATTGACTGTGTACTAACCTTTCCTTGTCTTAATTTCAGGCTAACAGCTCCTTTTGGAAACGGACTAAACCGGCCCGGGCTCCTCGTGCAAAGACCAAGGCCACCAAGAAAGCTGGCAAGAAGAAAACCACCGAGTCTTCTGATCCGCCAGAAGATGAAGAATCAGACGCTGAGGTAGAACTTGACTCACTTGGTTCCTTTTTCGTTCATCTTATTGAAAATTACTATTCCCAGGATGATGCTGAGGCCAGCCATGCAGAACATGTTGAGGTAATCCTTCTCTCTTCCGATTCAGATCTTATACCGGTTCAAAGAATTCGCCGCACAGTCCGGAAAGTAATACAATCTCACCTCCTTGCTCATTTGGATCCAAAATTTTCTTTGGAGACACAGCAAGTTGAAGAACGTCGCACAACCCGGCATAGCGGTCAACAAATCACATCATCTGGTTTAGCTGATACGCCAACCCGGAAACGTCGTCCAGAGGTGACTTGTTCTCCTGAAAATGTTATCCTTTGAAAGGTTTCTTCTGATGCCCTCTCAATCCGTCTGACCCGAATTACCAGGCTTCTTCCAACTCGTCTGGCGGTTCATCAACCACTCAGCTGCCTCCTCTCAAACTCGTCGCTGGGTAAGTAGATTACTCCTTAATTTGTTTCTTTTATTTTTCGGTTTACCATACTCTAATCTTTGATGTTGTAGTGCCAAGGCTCGATTAAGTAAGAAAGCCAAGACCAGCGACCCTATTGTTGATGTTGATCCAGAGAAGACTCCAGAGCATCATGGCAAAGACCCTGAAGTTGCTATAGACAGCTCTGCTGGGAAAGACCAAGATGCTGATGGTAACCCGCCAGAGGTTGAACCGAATGTAGAGGTTGATACTTCACATCCTCCTGCTCCTCCAAGTCCAACAGTGGAACAGCGGGGCTCAACTGCTGATCCGCCAAGCCCTGCCACCAAGGCACCAAGCCCTGTTAAGAATGTCAATTCATCCAGTCCGGCCAAAGATGATGACATTGTTGTTAGTGGCACTGCATATACCGCCCCTGGTAATCCGGTTGCTCTATCAAAGCACACTGCCAAGGATGAATTTGCTGCTATGAGCAAGGGGAAGGAGAAAACTGATTGGTCAGCTTATGTCGATCTTTCTGCTCAAGAGCTCCACTCCGGCTTCTTGAACCGGCTTTACACAAGCCGTGATTATGAAGCCGGTTTAGTAAATCTGATGAGAGAGCGCTATGAGGTAAGCAGTTTTGCTCTTTGCTCTGTACCTTCATTGCATTGTAGCCCCCAAGGGCCGGTTTGTCTTTAGAAAATCAAACCGGGACTTTGTATATTCCATACTGTACTTTATGAGATTTCCTTGTGTATTTCTGATCAAACACACATTAGCCCCCAAGTGCCATGATTAAAACTTGTATTAATCCTTGGGACTTCAATAATCAGCATAAAAATGATCCGCGTTAGCCCCCAGGTGCCAAGCGTATAACTGGTTAGATGCTTGGGACTTTAACAAAGATATTAACATGCTCTCTTACTGTTGCAGAGTGAAATAAGCCAACAAGTCTCACAAATAGCTGGCCTTCAAGAAAATCTGAAATCCTAACAAGCGGAAACCACCAAGGCCAAGGATGAGTTGAAAACCGCCTTAACCACCATGGAGCAGCTCAAGGAATGGTACAAGTCTGAACAGGCCAACTGGGATACTGAAAAGGCTGGATTGCTGAAGCGGGTGGAAGACGCTGAATCAACTCTTAAACCGGTGACGGAAGAGCTTACTGGATTAAAGAGCCAATTCCTTGCCATGACCTCTGCAATATTTGGTAAGCACTATTTACCAAGGCTTTATGAATATTCCGCTTTGAAATTGTCTCCGGTTTAACATGAACTTCTTAAATCGCTATAGGCAGGCGCATTGCTCATCTGGGTTCTGATATACGGAAGAAACTCAAGGCCGCGTATACGCTGATTGAACAGCTATGTGCTGGCGTCCAACGGGTTATCTGCGCCACTTCTTATGACAATGCGGCTCCAACACTGATCAAGGACACGCTGGACCGACTATCTATGACGCCAGCGCAGATAGAAGAGTTGAAGCGATCCGCTGCCTGGGCTGGCGCTTTACTAGCACTGACTCGAGCCAAGGCATGGATAGCTGATCTTGATCCAGCTAATATAGCCAAGGGTTTCCCCAGTGCACAAGAAAACAGCGAAGTATTTGACAACGACGCCCTCAAACGGGTGACAAGGGAGATGCGTCCTGTGGCGAGTCAGTTGGCAGAAGAGGCTAATCTGACGGTTCACCGATCCTTCTATGACGCAAACAACAAACGGGTTGAAGCTGTTATTCCTGAAGTGCAGAACCTTGTTCCACCAATCCGTAAGCACACTTACGCCCCTGACGTTGATCCGGCTGAGCTTATAAGTGAAGAGGCTGTCTTTCAGGCTTTAACCCGGATTGACTGGACCACCAATGACTTCCGGCCATTGGATGGGGAGGAGGAGGTTGAACCGACGCCATATGACCCATCTACTTCACATCAACCTGGCGATGAAGCTTAATCCGTCAAGTCGGTTGATACGTCAGAAACTGTCCGTTGTGAAAAAATTCCATATTTTGGGCCTCTGAATGCCTTGTAATAGGGTAGCAAAAACTATTTTGATCTGCTGCAATCGTGCAGGAGGAGATACTTTACGTGATCCGCCATGTCAATGCCAATCTTGGTTCAGATATGCTGCCATCATAATATGTAACTCCTGTGTGTGCATAAAAAGAAGCAGGGTCCTAGCGGTTTACCGCCGGACGGGTCATAATCCCCAAGAAAAGGGCTGATTGATAATCAAACCATAAAAATATGAAATGATTCATACATGCGATGTAATATCCCTGTTTATTTGGCTGGTTAACTTTGATTGTAATAAGGGTGAAAACCCAAATCTGAAATTCTTTGTATAACCCCATCATGTACTGATGTTGTATAGTAAGTCATACCGGGTGATGATGCACACGGATGACCAAAGCTGGTGACCGGTAATCAATGCCAGCCGGGTTAACAAACTCCGGTTTAAGAATAAGGTGCATCAACGTGTAGTTGCAAACCAAGCCGGTTTAAGGAATACCAAAGCTAATAAAATGACCGACCAGGCCACGAAAAATCGGTTTAACATAAAATTCAGCAAAACGCATAAATAAAACCGTGTAGTCGAGGCTTTTTGAGGGCTGCCAGGCCCAAATTCGAGGCTTTTTGTGGGCTGCCAGGCCGCTGAGTTGAACCATTTAACAAAGCCTTTTAAGATGGACCTCCAACTAACCAATCACCGTTTTAACTTTGACAAGTGCAGGGTCTCAATGAGAGTAAGCATCAAACGCTCGGAGGGTCATGCCGGATGACACGGATAGGAGTGTCTTACTTGATGAAGGCAGGTTAACCCGGGTTTTAGGTAAATATACCGGGCTTCCAAGCCGTGGGTCGATACCAGCCTACAAGGGTCCATTCAAACTCCTTGGTATTTGACACAAGAAGCACCCAAGTAACATGATGAGCTGTGCTCATTGGGTGCCTATGTTTGAGTTGTGCATAGCATCCAGACTCTCTTTGGCCCCTTGGGTGTGAAGCTCCCAAGCTTTGTGGCTTGATAGCCGGTTTAACAGGTAGTACTCCGCTTTGTCAGCTGAAGCCCCCATGTAACTCAAAGGATATTTGAGAAAAAATTGCAGAGGCCCCGCTTAGAGCAAGGATGCTAATTTATTTATTGATCATAATATATACATTGTCGAAATATATACATAAGAAGAGCCTATGGATCAAGTGTAATAAGGCCAGAGGAGAGCTATGTTCCATGGCCGCCGGGTCTCCTCCTCAGAGTTGCGTGAGTTGTCTCGAACGTCAATGAGGTAGTATGATCCGTTGTGCATATTCTTGCTGACCACAAAGGGTCCTTCCCAAGGCGGGGATAACTTGTGCATGTCGTTCTAATCCTGGATGAGCCGGAGCACCAAGTCACCTTCTTGAAAGGTTCTTGTCCTAACCCGGTAATTTGTGATAATGCCGTAGGTCTTGTTGATAAACCGCCGATCGAGCCAGAGCCATATCCCGTTTTTCATCTAACAGGTCCAGTGCTTCTTGGCGAGCTTGCTCGTTGTCCGCTTCAACATAATTAGCAACCCGGGGCGAGTCATGACGTATATCACTTGGGAGAACCGCCTCTGCCCTGTATACCATAAAGAAAGGCGTGTAACCTGTCAATCGATTGGGGGTGGTGTTGATACTCCACAACACAGAAGGTAATTCTTCCACCCAACAACCCGGCGTCCGCTGCAAGGGAATCATGAGCCGGGGTTTAAGACCCTTTAAAATTTCTTGATTAGCTCGCTCCGTTTGACCGTTGAATTGAGGGTGTGCCACAGATGCTAGGTCAAGCCGGATGTGCTCTCTCAGACAGAAATCCTCCATATCACCTTTGGAAAGGTTGGTACCATTATCCGTGATGATACTGTGTGGAAAACCAAAACGGAAGATAATCTTTTTGAGAAATTGAACCGTCGTAGCTGCATCACACTTGCGAACAGGCTCCGCTTCAACCCACTTGGTGAATTTATCAACTGCCACCAGCAGGTGGGTCTTCTTGTGCTGGGAACGTTTAAAGGGTCCCACCATATCAAGCCCCCAAGTAGCAAAAGGCCAAGTAATAGGAATCATCCGTAGTTCCTGAGCCGGAATATGAGCTCTGCGTGAAATTTTTTGGCAAGCATCACATCGCTTTACCAGATCCTCCGCATCAGCATGAGCTGTCAACCAGTAAAACCCATGACGAAAAGCTTTTGCAACCAGGGACTTTGAACCGGCATGATGACCACAATCCCCTTCATGAATTTCCCGTAGGATCTCTTGGCCTTCTTAGGAGAAACACAACGCTAAAATACGCCGAAATGCTACAGCGGTGTAACTTCGCCATTGTGAATAACCATTGACTTGGACCGCGGACTATCTGTCGAGCCAGGACTTTATCATTTGGTAGCTCGCCCCCGCTCATATACGCCAGATATGGAACCGTCCAATCTGGTATAACGTGTAAAGCGGCCACCAACTGAGCCTCCGGATCCGGGACAGCCAAATCTTCTTTTGTAGGCAGCTTAACAGACGGGTTATGCAAGATATCTAAAAAGGTGTTAGGAGGTACCGGTTTACGCTGAGATCCAAGCCGGCTCAAAGCGTCTGCTGCTTCGTTTTTGCGCCGATCGATATGCTCGACCTGATACCCTTTGAAATGTCCCGCCACAATATCCACCTCACGCCTGTAAGCCGCCATGAGTGGATCCTTAGAATCGAAGTACGAAACTTGCTGAGCCACCAGATCGTAATCTCGAAACAACGAACTCGACTTAAGTTCATCTCTTTGGCCACACGGAGACCATGGAGTAAAGCTTCGTACTCAGCTGCATTTTTAGTACAAGGAAACATCAAGCGGAGGACATAGCATACTTTATCCCCTCGAGGGGAAGTAAGGACAACTCCAGCCCCGAGCCTTTCAACTGCCTAGATCCATCAAAATGAATGGTCCAGTACGTATTATCCGGTTTATCTTCCGGTGCTTGCAGCTCGGTCTAGTCATTGATAAAATCCAGAAGAGCGTGAGACTTGATGGCTGTTCGAGGTACATACTTTAAACCGTATGGCCCAAGCTCGATTGCCCACTTTGCAACCCGGCCAGTGGCTTCCCTGTTTTGAATTATATCGCCCAAAGGAGCAGAACTAACCATCGTGTTGGATGGCCTTGAAAATATTGCTTGAGTTTTCGACTGGCCATAAAAACCCCGTACACCAACTTCTGCCAATGTGGATAGCGTTGTTTTGACTTGATTAGGACTTCACTGATGTAGTATACAGGTCGTTGAACCGGATATTCCTTCCCAGCTTCTTTACGCTCAACCACAATTGCCACACTGACCGCTCGGGTGTTGGCAGCCACATATAACAGCAAAGGCTCATGATCAACTGGGGCTGCAAGAACCGGCGGTTCAACCAATTGCCGCTTTAGCTCCTCAAAGGCCGCATTGGCTGCGTCCTCCTGCATTTAAATCATCCGTCTTTTCAGCATCGATACAAATGAATTGCCTTCTCTCCCTATAGACTGATAAACTGGCTATGGGCTGCAATCCGTCCTGCGAGATGATAATCATCATTGATACACTTCGGTTTTGCCATGGATGTGATTTCCTTAATTTTTCTGGGTTAGCCTCAATGCCCCTGTTGGATACCAGAAACCCGAGAAGCTTACTGCGGAACACCAAAAACACATTTATCCGGATTAAGCATCATCTTGTAAATCCGAAGATTGTCAAACGTCTCCTTGAGGTCATCGATCGGTGTTTCCTTCTTCTGGATTTTACCACAATGTCATCTACATAAGCATGAACATTACGCCCAATCTGCGTGTGAAGACAATTTTGCACACAACGCTGATAAGTGGCCTGAGCACTCTTGAGCCCAAAGGGCATAGAGACATAGCAGAAGGCTCCAAAAGGAGTGATGAAGGCTATCTTCTCCTGGTCCTTAACTGCCATCTTGATCTGATGATATCCTGAATAAGCATCCAAAAAACTCAGGCGCTCACAACCCGCCGTCGCATCAATGATCTGATCAATACGGGGGAGAGCAAAGGGATCAGCCGGGCAAGCCTTATTCAAGTCTGTGTAGTCCACACACATACGCCAAGTGCCGTTTTTCTTAAGAACCAGCACCGGATTAGCCAACCACTCAGGATGAAGCACTTCGACGATAAAACCAGCACCCAACAGCACGGCTACCTCTTCACCAATTGCCTTGCGTCTTTCTTCATTAAAGCGACGAAGAAATTGCTTGACTGGTTTAAACTTCAGATCAATATTAAGAGTGTGCTCAGCGAGTTCCCTCGGTACACCTGGCATGTCAGAAGGCTTCCATGCAAAAATGTCCCGGTTCTCACGGATGAACTCGATGAGCGCGCTTTCCTATTTTGGATCCAGATTGGTGCTTATGCTGAACTGCTTGGACGAATCGCCAGGTACAAAGTCAACAAGCTTTGTCTCGTCAGCCGGTTTGAAATGCAGGGTTGGGTCATGCTCAGTGGTGGGCTTCTTCAGAGGGGTCATATCTGCCGGATCAACATTCTCCTTATAAAACTTTAGCTCTTCTGTAGCACAAACCGCCTCAGCATAAGCCGCATCACCTTCCTCGCGATCCAACGCGATTTTTCGACTTCCATGAACCGTGATAGTCCCTTTATGACCCGACATCTTGAGCTGCAAATAAATATAACAAGGCCTTGCCATGAATTTTGCATAAGCCGGCCGCCCAAACAGTGCATGATACAGGCTCTGGATTCTTACTACCTCAAAGGTCAATGTCTCAGACCTAGAGTCATGCTCATCACCAAACACAACTTCCAAAGCGATCTTACCTACGGGATACGCCGATTTACCTGGTACCACACCATGAAAAACAGTGTTGGACGGTTTAAGATTCTTATCTGTCAACCCCATGCGACGGAATGTCTCATAATACAGAATATTGATACTGCTTCCTCCATCATGAGTACTTTGGTGAACTTATAACCTCCCACCTGAGGCGCCACCACCAGAGCTAGTTGCCCGGATTGTCAAACCGGGGCGGATGATCCTCCCTACTCCACACAATAGGTTGTTCCGACCACCGCAGATAACGTGGAACTGCCGGTTCAACAGCATTGACTGCCCTCTTGTGAAGCTTCTGATCACGCTTGCACAGACTAGTGGTGAACACATGATACTGCCCACCATTCAACTGCTTTGGGTGACTCTGGTAACCCGACTGCTGCTGATTCCCTTGATTATTCTGCTGGTTATTACCACCTTGGTTGTTCCGGTTGCCATAATTACTCTGAAACCCAGAGTTTGAACCACCGCCATCGTGGAAACCTGGACCTGAACCGCCCGACTGACCCTGATCATACCAGAAAAGATCAGAGTTTTTGAACTCCTTCATAATGTGACAATCCTTCCAGAGATGCGTTGCAGGAGCCTCCTTGGTCCCATGCTTCAGACAGGGCTGATTCAACAAACGCTCCAGATTCATCGCCGCCGCTACCGGGCGGTTTTACCTTTTCAGCGCTGCGCGTGGCGTTAGCCACAAAATCTGAATCCGCTTTACGCTTACCATTATTCCCATGGACTCCTTGGTTGTGCTGCTGTCCCTTTGCACCGCCATTCTTCTTTCCCTTCTCCGGTTTCTCATTATCAGAATCGGGACCTTGGTATTAACAGAATCGACATACTTTACCAAGGCTGCCATGAGGGTTCCCATGTCGCTGCAGTGGCGCCTGAGCCATCCCAACTTCATCTTCAGTGACTTAAACCGGCAATTGCGCTCTAGTGTGATAATCGCTTGACCAGCGTTAATTTGGTCGGACGAGTGTAAAACTTCTGAAACCCGGCGCACCCAATGAGTTGTGGACTCGTTCTCTCCTTGAACACAAGCATCCAGATCCACAATGGACATGGGCTGCTTGCACGTGTCTTTGAAATTGGCTATAAACCGGGCTTTCAACTGATCCCATGACTCGATGGAATTAGCTGGCAGATTTTTCAACCAAGTACGGGCTGTTCCCTCCAACATCATGGTGAAGTACTTTGCACAAGCTGCTTCATCTACATCTAGAATCGCCATTGCCATTTCATAACTCTCGACCCACGCCTCAGGTGGCTGATCCACCGTGTAGTTAGGCACTTTGTGTGGACCCTTGAAATCTTTGGGCAAACACACATTACGGAGAGCCGGAATAAGGCACGACACTCCCCAGGAACTGAAGGCAAGCCCGGTGCCTCGTTCAACTGATGCTGCTGGCTGAACCTGGGCGGGTTGATAACGACCCAAAGCGGCATCCCTTCGTGCGCTGCCATGATCCACTACATCTTGAGCATTGCGATGCCGCGTGCTGCTAGACACCTCTGGTTCATCCATACGCCTGCTATAACTTGGGATCGGACAAGGGGTTGAATGAATTCTATCCCGACTATATGAATAAGCCTGCTGCTGCACCACGGCGGTTTGGAGAAGATCTCTCGCCCGCCGTGTTTTAACTGCTGCTATAAAATCACCTTCCATCGGAATGGCCGCCAGGCGTGAAGCTGTGGCAATCATGTTATCCACAGGGCTCGAGAAGTGACCCGGTGGTGTAGACACGTATTGTGGCGGGTTATCTGTTCGTCAGGGTGGCTCCGTTATCCGTAGTTGATCCGGAGCTGTCCTAGGCGCCTCCGTCCGGTTTCCAGCTACCGGATTGCTCGGCCCGGCGCCTGGCGTCTGAAAGATTTAACCCGCCGTAAACCGGCGGCAGACGTGACGGTACTTCGCCGCATTACATCCGTTGATGCGGTCCGATCCAGCATGAGCTGGTAATTCTGTGCCTGTATCCGCTGTGATTGAGCATCCAAAGCGGCCCATTCCTCAGCCATCCTAGCATCCTCTGCTGCCAGGTCCTCCTTAGCCTGTGCTATTTGGTCCTTCAGTTTCACAACGTCCGCATTGCGCTGATCCCGCGTCTCCGGGGTGACTGTTGCGGTCAACAAGGTCGCCCAGGCGTCCATCAAACCGGAGAGGACTTGCGCCAGACGGCGCGCCCGGACTCCTGCCGCAGCTGCTGATCCGGTGTTCGTCACTGCGGTGGATGAAGACTGCAACGTGGGCTGTGTTCCAGCCATGTAAACAGCAACCCGACTTGGCGGTTCAAGGAGGTCCGGAATACTGTTGCCATCGGAATATCCTTCAAACACACCGCTATGAATCTGGTACAAGGATTCAGTTTCGCCAGTGGATGACTCGCCGTCGGAGTATATGGCCGTCTCGCCTTCAGACACCGGTTCAGATCCAATCCCATGGACACATCCTCTGACGCGACGCTTCACGGCGGGCTTAACCCGGCTGGACTTGCACCCTCGGCCGTCTCGGCGAGGTCGGTGCAGATGTCGGCTCGAGGCCAGATTCGCCGATCTTGCCGATGAACACATGAATTCCGCGAAGGGACCCGGTACCCGTACTCGATCGAGCGGCCTCGGGGCCCCATCGCCGTCGTCGATGTAGAGCTTGCCGCGACGACTTTTGGTCATCCGGTCGATCACGTACCCCTTAAGTCCTTCAGAGCAGCCCTTCAAGAACTCGACACCATCGTGCGATAGCCCCACGGTGGGCACCAACTGTCATGGAATTAACACGTCAGATGTCCTCATGAAAGGACTTAGTCGTGGAGCCATCGCAACGGGTTAGCTTGAAGGGGTTAAACCGGACAAGGGACACGGGAGTTTATACTAGTTCGGCCCCTTCGATGAAGGTAAAAGCCTACGTCTAGTTGTGATGGGATTGATTGGGTTTCGATGACCAGGGAGCGGAATACGCTTGCCTGAGTCTCGAGTTGTTGTCTGTCGTCCCAGAACCGGCGCCGGGTCGTCCCTTTATATACACAGGTTGACGCCCGGCCGGTCTACAGAGCCCCGAGGCCGACTCATACAAAGTGTCCGGCTCGGTCTCTCCTTTCCTAACTTATATTACAAGTTTACATAGTCATGGCGGTTTACCACTATGGGCCCTAATCCGCCTTTGGGCTGTGGGCTTCTAAGCTTCATTAGTAAAACGCTATCTTCTGGATCTTCATGGGCTTCAGCATAGTCGAGGGTGAACCGGGCCCTCCTGGCCGGTTTACACTCAGTAGCTATATCCTCAACAGAGCGTGTCATAATAAACGGAACGGTGGAAAATTGCATGGCAATATGTCTCGGAATGGCTATGGAAATGCCATGATATGTAGGTATGGTGGCTGTTTTGAGGAAGGTATATGGTGGGTGTATGATACCGGCGAAAAGTGCACGGTATTAGAGAGGTAGGCAATGGTGGAAGGGTGAGAGTGCGTATAATCCATGGACTCAACATTAGTCATAAAGAACTCATATACTTATTGCAAAAATCTACAAGTTATCAATGCAAAGTATTACGCGCATGCTCCTAGGGGGATAGATTGGTAGGAAAAGACCATCGCCGTCCCGACCGCCACTCATAAGGAAGACAATCAATAAATAAATCATGCTCCGACTTCATCGCATAACGGTTCACCATACGTGCATGCTACGGGAATCACAAACTTTAACACAAGTATCTCTCAAATTCACAACTACTCAATTAGCATGACTCTAATATCACTACTTCCATATCTCAAAACAATCATCAAGCATCAAACTTCTCTTAGTATTCAACACACTCATAAGAAAGTTTTTTCCATTTTTGAATACCTAGTATATTAAGATTATTTAAGCAAATTACCATGCTATTTAAGACTCACAAAATAATATAAGTGAAGCATGAGAGTTCATCTATTTCTTCAAAATAAAACCACCATTGTGCTCTAAAAGATATAAGTGAAGCACTAGAGCAAACAACAAACTACTCCGAAAAATATAAGTGAAGATCAATGAGTAGTCGAATAATTATGCAACTATGTGAAGACTCTCTAACGTTTAACAATTTCAGATCTTGGTATTTTGTTCAACAGCAAGCAAAGCTAAATAAAATAAAATGACGCTCCAAGCAAAACACATATCATGTGGTGAATAAAAATATAGCTCCAAGTAAAGTTACCGATGAGCGAAGACGAAAGAGGGGATGCCTTCTGAGGCATCCCCAAGTTTAGGCTCTTGGTTATCCTTGAATATTACCTTGGGGTGCCTTGGGAATCCCCAACTTAGGCTCTTGCCATTCCTTATTCCATAATCCATCGAATCTTTACCCAAAACTTGAAAACTTCACAACATAAAACTTAACAGAAAACTCGTGAGCTCCGTTAGCGAAAGAAAACAAAACACCACTTCAAGGTACTGTAATTAACTCATTATTTATTTATATTGGTGTTAAACCTACTGTATTCCAACTTCTCTATGGTTTATAAACTATTTTACTAGCCATAGATTCATCAAAATAAGCTAACAACACAATGAAATCAGAATCTGTCAAAAACAGAACAGTCTGTAGTAATCTGTAACTAACGCAAACTTCTGGAACTCCAAAAATTCTAAAGTAAATTTTTCGACCTGAGGAATTTGTCTAGTAATCATCTTCAAAAAGAATCAACTAAATATCACTCTCCAGTAAAAAGTTGAAGCTAATCTCGTGAGCGCTAAAGTTTCTGTTTTTCACAGCATGATCATAAAGACTTCACCCAAGTCTTCCCAAAGGTTCTACTTGGCACGAACACTAATTAAAACATGAAAACACATCTAAACAGAAGCTAGATGGATTGTTTATCACTAAACAGAACCAAAAAGCAAGAAACTAAAATAAAATTGGGTTGCCTCCCAACAATCGCTATCGTTTAACGCCCCTAGCTAGGCAAGATGATTTCAATGATGCTTACATAAGAGATAAGAATAGAAACATAAAGAGAGCATCATGAAGAATATGACTAGAACATTTAAGTCTAACCCACTTCCTATGCATAGGGATTTTGTGAGCAAACAACTTATGGGAAAAATAATCAACTAGCATAGGAAGGAAAAACAAGCATAACTTCAAAAAGTGAAGCACATAGAGAGGAAACTTGACATTATTGCAATTCCTACAAGCATATGTTCCTCCCTCATAATAGTTTTCAGTAGCATCATGAATGAATTCAACAATATAACCAGCACCTAAAGCATTCTCTTCATGATCTACTTGCATAGAAAATTTACTACTCTCCACATAAGCAAAATTCTTCTCATTCGGAATAATAGTGGAGCAAACTCAACAAAATAATTATCATGTGAAGCATAATCCAATTGAAAATTAAAATCATGATGACAAGTTTCATGGTTATCATTATTCCTAATAGCATACAAATCATCACAATAATCATCATAGATGGCAACTTTGTTCTCATAATCAATTGGAACCTCTTCCGAAATAGTGGAATCATCACTAAATAAAGTTGACACTCTTCCAAATCCACTTTCATGTTCATCACCATAAGATTCAACATCCTCCAAAATAGCGGGATCACTACTTCCTAAATTTGACACTCTTCCAAACCTACTTTCATCAATATAATCATCATAAATAGGAGGCATGCTTTCATCATAATAAATTTGCTCATCAAAACTTGGGGGACTAAAAATATCATATTCATCAAACATAGCTTCCCCAAGCTTGTGGCTTTGCATATCATTAGGATCATGGATATTCAAGGAATTCATACTAACAACATTGCAATCATGCTCATCATTCAAAGATTTAGTGCCAAATATTTTAATGCATTCTTCTTCTAACACATTGGCACAATTTTAATTTCCATCAAATTCACGAAAGATATTGAAAAGACGAAGCGTATGAGACAAACTTAACTCCATTTTTTTAGTTTTATTTTATAAACTAAACTAGTGATAAAACAAGAAACAAAAAGATTCGATTGCAAGATCTAAAGATATACCTTCAAGCACTAACCTCCCTGGCAACGGCGCTAGAAAAGAGCTTGATGTCTACCACACAACCTTCTTCTTGTAGGCGTTGTTGGGCTGCAAGTGCTGCAGGTTTGTCTGACGGTAGCAAATTTCCCTCAAGTGGATGACCTAAGGTTTATCAATCCGTAGGAGGCGTAGGATGAAGATGGTCTCTCTCAAACAACCTTGCAACCAAATAACAAAGAGTCTCTTGTGTCCCCAACACACCCTATACAATGGTAAATTGTATAGGTGCACTAGTTCGGCGAAGAGATGGTGATACAAGTGCATATGGATGGTAGATATAGGTATTTGTAAACTGAAAATATTAAAACAGCAAGGTAACTAATGATAAAATTGAGCGTAAACAGTATTGCAATGATAGGAAACAAGGCCTAGGGTTCATACTTTCACTAGTGCAAGTTCTCTCAATAATAATAACATAGATAGATCATATAACAATCCCTCAACATGCAACAAAGAGTCACTCCAACGCCACTAATAGCGGAGAACAAATGTAGACACTACAAAAAGAATACACTTCCGTGATGATACTTGTTTTTCACAGTAGGTCGCGTTTTTTGTCATGCATGTACATCCATGACAAATTTATGACAGAATCAAGATAGTCATACCTGTGCTATCGTAGAAGTGTTCCATGACATTACCAAAATTATCATCATGGAAGTGTCCACTTCCATGATGATAAATCGTGGCGTCCTGAAGTGCTTTTTCAAGGGTGACCGACACATGGCATCCACCGTAACGGAACGCCTGTTAAGCTATCGGGTCAGATTTTGGATCCAATAACCCGTTAACAGCCCCGACCAATGGGAAATTTCCACGTGTAAAATCATCATTGGCTGGAGGAAACACGTGTCGGCTCATCTTTGGGACAGATGTCATCCACTCATTGGACAGAAGGCACCTATGATACGTCGACACATGGCATGACCCATCAAGTTTAAATGGGACGGCCCAACTAAAGGCCCACAAGATTTTGCGGACCATAATGGGCCGGCCCAGTTAAAGGCCCACGAGATTTTGCGGGCTATAATGGGCTGGCCCAGCTAAAGGCCAACAAGATTTCGCGGGCCATATGAGGCCGGCCCAGTAAAGGCCCACAAGATTTTTGTGTGCCATAATGAGCCGACCCAGGTAAAGGCCCACAAAATTCTCACGGATCATAATGGGCCGGCCCAACTAAAGGCCCATGAGATTTCGCCGACATTAATGGGCGGCCAGTACCAAACCCACAAGATTTTGAGGACCCTAGTAGGCCGGCCCATTAACTGGCTGCCATGTTTTGGGCCAAATGCCGGCCCATATTTGATCCGGTCCATTAATGGCCTGCCACGTTCTGGGCCTAATTATGGCCCATATAAGATCCGTCCCGTTAAAAGCCTCCCACTTTCTGGGCCAAATCACGGCCCAGATCAGGTCCGGCGCTTTAAGAGGCTTTGGGCTCAATTATGGCCCATATCAAATTCGGCCCGTTGACTGGACGCTATGCTTTTGGGCCCACTTGCTAAAGGTCCATTTAGTAATTCGGCCTGATATTAGTTTCGGCCTGTTAAGGGCCCATTTAACATTTCAGCCCTATATTAATTTCGGCATGTTAAAAGCCCGTCATATAGTTGGGCCTAACTACGGCCCGGTTTGCATCCGACACCTTTCGCGATCGATATCGATTGGGCCAAACAAGGATCGAGACAACTTTGGCCTGTTAAAAACCCACGAATTGATTTGCACAATCATGGGCGGGGTCCATTTCGACTCTGCTGCCGGCCCGTGAGCTATTCGACGTTTGAGTCCACCTACTTCTCGACCTCCTAAAAGCCCATTGAGTTTTACGGCAAAAGAGGGCCAGGGGTTACTCGGCCTATTAAAGGCCCGAATCTACTAGTGGGCCAGTTTGATGGGGCCCATGATGCGGATCATACATCGTGATTGCATGACGGCCCGATTATGTACCGTAATTTTACGGTTTGGCCGGTTTACTGCAAAGACAGGATATATATACAGTAAAATAACTACAGCATCGTGAATAAGAAAAAACCTAGACTATACAATAAAGAAATTATGGCATATTACAGCCATTATGATAATAAAGCACAAGCAGACAGCAGATTACATACACTGGGCATCGAAGATCGCCACCAATGCAAATAAACACGTCGACAAAATAATATACAAAACTGATAGCACTTCAATAGAGTTCAAGAAAGGTTAGCCCTGCTAGGGAGCTACAGCGCAAGCAGCTGAGCAAGATGATGAGACTGCACTTGTTAAACACTTATATCTTCCTCACTCTGAAAGATAAACAAGCAGACAAATGACAGGTTTTGTACATAAAAGTATCAGTGCTGACAATTCATCACATTTCTTACTGACGAATAAAGTGACACATTTAAAATTGCATTAACACAATATGGTATTGTTCAGGTCAAGACATGGCAGGAAATGACATTGTGAAGGAGTTGGCAGCTTCACGACACCACTGGATTACAGATCAAGAACTCATAAGTATCAATGGTTAGTGTGTTGTCAATTTATCCCATTTCAGATTGGCAAATAAAGAGACGGCTTAAGTAATACTCCCTCCGTCCGGAATTACTTGTCATCAAAATGGATGTGTCTAGAACTAAAATACATCTAGATACAACCATTTCAATGACAAGTATTTTAGACGGAGAAATAATAGAATTACTGCGGGTGATATGACATTGTTCATAGTTAAGACATTGCAGAATATGACATTGTCTTTGTAGTGGGTAGGTTCACCACACCACCGGATTACGGATGAAGAAACGAAGCATACATGCGGTGCAAAAGAAGATCACTTGCTCTGTATAGTTTAATTTACATGGTATGAAGAAGGAACTTGGTTGTACAACTGAAAACTTAAATTGAGAAGGACAAACTTTTGTTTATGAACTACATAATAAACTTTAAACATGCAATTTGATGCAAACACAAAAAATAAACAGCTATTGCAGTCATGCCTAACCAAATATACACAACAAAGTTTGAAGGCTTGAGAAGGACAAACTTACATTATTGGTGAAGGCAGGCTCTATAAAGCCCTTGTCCATGCTGATGGGGGGGGGCAATTCAAGAAGTTTAGCACAGAATATTCTTCATAAGCATTCCCTTTATTCTACATTTTGTTAAGAGTAAATATAGATGTGATAATATACGAAAAAATGGAGAATATTTAAGATAAGATGAAGAGTGATGCTACATAACCAAGTAGCTATAAATGTATGTGTAGCGATATGAGCCAAAACGCACAGCCAAGAGCAATGCACAACTAAACTTCTTGATTACCAACCTTATGGTAAGAGTAAATATTGATCGATGTGTAGAAAATGGAGGGCAAAGGAAAATAAGCTGCAGAGTGATGGTACATGAACAACTACTGTCAATATAAGTACATTGATAAAGGACAGCATGTACTTACAAGAACAATGCAGAGCTAAAAAATTCATTGGCATTGGATATATTCTACACTAATGTAACCATTCATACAGATCGAGATAATTTGGAGCGAACAATTGATAAGCAAGCTATCATGCATACTGCTGTCACATAATGAACCAGGTATGTATGCAAGTACAGTGATGCAGGACAACAGGTACTAACAAGAGCAAAGCAGCAGGCAGCATATTTGCGATATCCTGTCGTTCTTTTCAAACCGGAATTCTTCTTCGAGCAGATTTCGTGCAAAAAAGATCCGTAAGGCACATGCGGAAAAGTAGAAGTACAAATTGTCATGTGATTTCATAGGCGATTACCTCATCACAGGAACGAGACGATTGCATAACAAGGTTTTTCCATTCAATGTCTTCTAAATTTAGTACGAGACTTCACGGAAATTCGTTTATAGACTTGCCATCAAAGTGTGATTTCCTCGGTAACAGCGATCTTTGCTGCAATGCTTCCTTGAAAAGCACAAGCAAGCTTTGCTCGTCATGACTATCCAGATTGACCCACACCTAGTTACAACAATGTAATGTAAATCATTGATGTGTTCGATCAACGAAAACAGGAAATAATAACCATGAATAATAGCACTTACACGTAAGTTGGACGGGAAGATGTGAAAATGGTGTTTGTCTTCACTATAATCTTCCCATGATGGGAATATATGCACGTAGTCCCTAACAACATTGAAAGCATTGTCTTTTAAACTGGGAATAAATGGAATGGGGTTCCAATCTGCAGGAATTGGTCGTCTCTGCGGTTGGGATAGGTCTTGACGGTGGACTTGTTGTACTTTTCTTTGGAGTGGGATTTTTACGTGGTACTGCTGGTGCTATGGCAAATGAAATCGGTATACCTTTTGCTTTGGAGTGCAGGTCCTGTGTGGTGGGGCTAGTGGTGGGGCCGATGAAGTATGGAGTGCAGTCTGCTGGAGTCGGTCCTATGTTTTGTGTCACTGGTTGTACAGCCAATATAAGTGGGGCGATGTCTGATTTCTCCGGCACCACCATGTTTTTCAAGAACTTTGCTGGTGCTCCTTCAGGTTCGGCAATCACCCTTTTCCTTTTTGATGTCTGATGCACAAGAACAACATTTGAGTGGAAAAACATGGTATGACGACAGATGGAATATGTATTGATAATGGATGGGCATGGCATCTCGAGTTATATGATGAGTAAACTAAGCAGATGGTGGTGGAACAAAGTAGAAGAAATGCAAGACAACATATGCAAGATACGCACAATCAATAAAACCTTGCCAAATTAGAAAAGGCACCCTGATGGGTGAACAGGACAGGTCATCTGCCTTTGACTCCTCGAGGTTAGAATAGTCATTAGGATGATATTCTGAAAAAGAAACAACAGGTGGGGAGCGTACGAGTTTCATTGCTTCCAGAATGGCACTCAATGCCTTGGTGCCAATTTTGTAAGTCATTGCAGTGTTCCACAATATTCTTCTGATGCGCGGATTCTGATATTCACTTTGTAATTGCGTATAATATCTGAGAACCATGAAAACATAAATAGTTGTGAGATTATCTTTGTAATGCAGATGATATTCTAATATCACGGGAGCCTGTAAACACTTATGTGCTATCCTTTGGATTACGATGAGAGAGCTCATGTGTGATGTAATATCGTGCGTGCATTTATATAATCTGGCACAAGTACACACAAAATAGGCTCCAAAAGTAAGGATAGCTGGCAGATGATAGGTTCATAATATCACGTATCTGAGTTTATTGCCAAACCATGATAACAAGAGCACACAACAACTAGGCAGATCATAGTGTACATAACGAGGGTACACCATAACCACGATATATAAATCGGGAAAGTGGGCTGGCTTGAAAATACGGTGTTGTATTGCCGCTAGTAATTGAAAGCCTATCGATCACGTCTGAGGCGAACTACCGAACATGGTAAATAAGAGCAAGCAGATTTTGGATAATAAAATGTTGGTTGCACAGTGCCCACACAAGATGAACCAGAGCGTATTAAGAATGCAACTCCCAGCTATCTCTCGACCATTTCAGGCAGTTGGATGAAGATCCTACATCTCCTAACCCTTCTTCATCCTCGTCTCTTAATTCTTCCCATCTGAGAACACCGCAGACGGGCCCGGCCGGACCACCGGCCCCCACCGCCTGTGTTCCTCCGCCACCCCCACCCCCCACCCGCGTCGAGTTTTCTTCGTTCGGCGAGGCCCCACAACCACCCGAGCCCCTTGGATCGCACCGGCGAACTCCGACGAAGTCCGAAAAATCGACTGACCCAATTTTGAAATTTAGTCTACTGTGATTTAACTAGTGTGTAATATAAAAGGGGAAAACCATAAGCATTGGGAGTATAGTGTTGAGCGTGCCATGGCGGATCTGAAGGTGCAAACCGGAAAAAGGCAACTTCGCAACCAAGACAAGAAATCAGAGTAAAGCAGAGGAGATCTATTTTCTTGCTGCGTTAAATAAGTTGAGCAGATACAAAAGAGTACCGCCTCTGGTGCGGCGCCGTGTACGTATCTGCTGAGAATTTGACGGTGCTGCGGTAGCGATAATTTGTCGGCGTGGAAGCAGATCTAGGAGGGTAGGCGGTGGCGGCGGGCGGTGGGCGAAGACGGTCGTGAGATCGGCGCCGGCAAGGTGGATGACGGCGAGGATGAAGCGAGAGGGCGGGATGCAAGGATCGGTCCAAAGGCGTGGATGAGAGAGGTCGATCTCTTGTAATGGACAGCGGCATCGGTATCAGCTCGGCATGGTGGAGGAGGACGGCGGTGGATGGGGTGGCGGACGGCCAGACGGAGGAGGTGGGGTGGAGAGGGTGTTTTGGCGCCCACGGAGTATGAATGGGGAAAAGGGAGGTAGAGAGGAAGGGGAACCATGTATTCAGGCGCTGGTCTCAAATGCGAGAAATTTACAAACTTAGCCCCTGCTTTCAAATTTCTACTACATCACAGACAACATTAGTTGGTTGGGGATAGGACGGTGATCTCGCATACACCGAATATTTGCTGACGAGAGTTTGTTTTTGGCGCCCACCGTGTACGAATATGAATCGGGGAGGGAGTCGATTTCGGCCGAGGGCACATTGTGTTTTGGCGCCCACCATGTATGAATCCGGGTGAGAGGCGGTTACGTCACGTTTGGGTGAAATTACAAACCTACCCCTATCGAAACCTATAGAAATCTAGCAGATAGGCTTTGCGTGGCAGGGATAGGCGGTAGTGATTTCCATCTAGCAGATTTTGGTTTGAGGCGGGGTTCTGCGACTTTCCGCTTCGTTCAAATTTTGCACTGATTACTGCGTTTACCGTGCCAACTCAATTCGAATCCCGTTTGTATTCTACTATTTTTTTCGGGCGGGATCCATTTTCAGTTGGAATTACATTCTATATACATCATTTTTTTAATATATACTTTCAAAAGCACAAAACGATTTATACATAAATATGGTTTACAAATGGCATGATCTCAGATTCATAAGGTTGTATCCATCAATTTGGATTTTCAAATATTTGAAACCACTTTATGTTGAAATCCAGTGTATGCATTCCTCGCTAACTGTCTCCAATCAATGTGTGTTTCATGCGGGTTTTTTTAACTTCTCAAACATGTATAATGTGCTTCACACACGCAACATATAGTTTAATCCCGTTTAGACATTAATTGCATATAAACCATGCATTGTTTGTAATTGAAGAATCTATGGATCACCAATATTGATAAACTATATAACATTACACGTGTGCCCAAATTCAAATGAATATGCATGTTTGATACACCAATTTGCGTTATGATATTATCGATGTCGTGATCTCTAGTTTAAATATCTGAATCCCCTTTAATCCAGATTCGTCTCATGTAGCTATCACTCATGCTTATATATGACTATCTCTCTGGACCTATACGCGTTCATCGTCTCTCAGGCATCTCTCGTGCTACCTTTATGTCGACAATGATCTTTTATCTTCGTAACACACTGACGGTACTCTCTCCCTCGACCTTCATCACTCTATCTCTCTCTAAGTATATCTCGCTCCGTGCTATGTGTCTCTTGCTTTGATTATACATGTGTAATCTCTTTCTCTCACACAAACACAAACCTTCGTCTCACAGGGTCTCATTTCTCTCAACTATTCCCATGTGTGCCACTTTTACACCCCTCACTCTGAGAGATGTCTTTCACTCCTTAGATATGAGAACCTACGACTCTTCCTCTTCAATATCTCTTTCTCACACACAAACACAAACTCTGTCTCCCAAGGTCTCATATTTCTCCATTGTTCTCTTGTATGTCGCTCAAACACACCCTCTCTCCCTAGAGATATCTTGTGTTCCCTCATATGTCTCTCTAGCTATCACTCTCGTTGTGAAATATCTTTCTCTCTCGCAGACACAAAACTCCGTCTTTATGGATCTCATTTCTCTCTGATATCTGTTTGTATGTGACTCACATGCACCCTCTCTCTATCTCTCTCACACCCACACACATAACCCAGCCTCTGGTCCACTCGACTCCTATCTCTAACGCACACTAGCTAGCATCTTTATCTTTCTATTTATCTATTTCTCCATCAACCTTCTTTCTCGCCCTCACTCTTGATTCCTATCACGCACACTACATATGTTTCTCTCTACATGCAGTCAAGTGCCCTCTCACACACATATATAACTTCACCCTTTGAACCACACGACGGTCATCTCCAACACCCAAACTAACGGATGTCCCTCTAGCTAGCATCTCCATCTCTGTATCTATCTGTAGTTTCTCCGTCAACATTTCTTTCTCGCACGGAGTCTTGCTTCCTATCACCCACACTATATATGTCTCTCCATACATATGCATTTATAGGTTGATCTCTTTTGCACAATCGTTGCGCCTCACCCCCTCTGCTCGCCATAGATGCATGCTCCAGCCCACGCCACTATCTCTTAAAGACAAAAACACATGCTCAATTGTCGGGCCTTCTTCCCTGCATTCTCACATGCATGCATATTGTCATGCATACCGACCCGTCTCTCCCATGTCGTTGATCTTATGACTTATGTCTTCTTTCTTTTATCTCGATCATCTTGGCACACACACACACACACATCCCACGTATACATGTATACCTCTCACACATGCACGTTCAAGGTCTCTATGTCTCCATACGTAGTTAATTACTCTCAATCCTAACGCCACATCGAATCGTTCTCCTTTTTTGTGCACATAACTTCCGCCTGGATGGGCAAAACACACACTCCCACTTAACAATCTCCTTCTAGCTACCCCAGCGCCTCTTACTCTTCCCTATATCCCCAAAACCAATAAGACCATCCCTTTGTTTAATTCCGCCTACATGCACCATCAATATATAGTAGTCTTCCTCGGTGTCTCTCAAACAAACACGTTCTCTCGATGTCGACTCCTCTCACGCAGCATACGCACCTTCTCTTCCCTCTCTACGTGCATTTTCTCTCTCGCACCCCATCGTTGGTGGCCTCGCCATACACACCACCTCTCTATGATGAAGCCATGCACACTTAAATTACATCCGCCACAGAGGACCCATGACACACACACACACACGCACACACACACACACGCACGCACGCACCCCCCCCACACACTAAGACTCCATCTCTCTCTCTCTCACACACACACACACACACAAACACACACACACACACACGCACGCACCCCTCCCCCCACACACACTTAGACTCCATCTCTCTCTCTCTCTCACACACACACAAACTAAGACTCCATCTCTCTCTCTCTCACACACACCCCACACACACACTAAGACTCCATCTCACACACACATGCTCTAGGCGGAGCATTTGTTCCTACCACCCTTCATCCAACCTTACCCGTATGATAAACAATCACCTTTATTTACTTGCATAACATGGACAAATCCCACTTTACTTTAGTAGTCAGCAAACTTATCATCTGTACCCTTATAAAAGACGAGTTGGCGATGATGGTGTGCCTGCCATCTTATGTCTGAGACCGTATGATCTATATCGGCGGATAGAAAGCAAACTATGATAATTTTACAAAAGATACCCGCACCTCTCTCCACATCATTATCTCCATAACCTCATTGCTCAGCAATTAAAAAGGAATAAGTCTCTGGAACAATCTAGCATGCATGGTGGCTTGCCGCTGCCGGCGCAAATCCATCCCCATGCCTCCGCCCATTCCGACCACCAGTCACCACCATGCTCCACTCCTCCTCGCCTTATCTCTCATCTTTCATTTTTTCGATGACATTCTCGGGATACCAGTTTTTCGATAAAATTCTCGAGATATCATTAGTTTTTACACATGGGATTACTCCTGCATGGGTCAATCACAACAGGTGTTTTGTAAAAGAATGCATATTGATGTTTCGTGCAATGCACGAGAATCTTGCTTGTAATTATATAACGCATAAATCACGGCAGGAAGTGACATTTTTTTGACACAACCACGTTAACATGGCCACGTAAATCACGAGCAGGAAGGAGAAGGGAAGCGGGCTGTGGAGTAACGTTTTTACCACAATTTCTTAGGAAACTGAGTGCAATAATTGAGTAGTTTTGCAAACTACCATTACTACTACAACTGAAACGGTTCAAAACCTATACTCCCTTGCCAGCGCGCGCTTCCCGCGTGAAACGGTCGGTGTCGTCACGAGGCGTCGATTGCCGCATTAATGCCCGGCCAGAGTGGAGGCGACCTCTCACTGGCGCCGGCTTTGAAGTGGCGCGACGGCCGAGAGAGCGCCGCTTCCCGGTGCACGCGACTGCTCCGCGTCGAGACTAGCCATAGGCCCTGTTTGGATCCATGGGTTAGAGTTAGTTTGAGCTAGTTGGGGCTCAAATAGCCCTAAAGTATCCAAGCATGAGGGTTTAAATTGGAGCAAGTTGCACGAACCCACCAAAAAAACTATCCCACCCAAGAGGTTCTAATTGGAGATAGTTCTCATTGGGACCAACGAAAAATCACTTTTCTCTCTCCATGAAGTGCATTTATTGTCAATCTAACCCTGTCACCCAAACACCTCTTTGGCTCTGAGTTAGTTCAGGGTTAGTCATTAGTTAGTCTAAACTCTAGCTAAGATAGAGTATAAAACAGGAGCATAATATGACATGCAAGTTTCTCAAAGCATACGAGAAAATTAAATGCGTGAAAGGATTTTTTCTTTTTGAAAACGGAACGTGAAAGGAATTTTTTTAGAATGCTCTTGGCATGTCGCTAACATGTGATAGTTAACCGACCTCAATAGGCGGCAGAAACGCCAGCCCGCCGCACTTTGATAGAGACGAGGAGGGAGAAGCGTCTGAGCTGCTGGATTACTAGAGAAAGGTGCCGCACGGAAGCCAAGAAATATGGTGAAAGCGTGGGTTAGCCATGTACTAGTATGATGTAACTACACTGGGCTGCCGTGTTTCGTACTCTTCCAGTCCACTGTGGAGATGATTGGTTAATTTTATATCGCTGAATAATTGTCGGTGTACTAGAGTAGGGGTACCCTAGTATCCCGTACTCGTGCACGGACAGTTGTAGCACCCCGCGGCAAGGTTTGCCTCGTCACCGCCAATATCCTCCATGGCTCCTTTGGAGCCATTCAAGAACAAAGTATTAGATTGAGAAGACAAGGTCCCGACAAGAGGAGCTTGTCGGAAGGCCGCTCGAGCACGCGGAAGACAAGGCCCGGCAAGAGGAGCTTGCCGGGAAGGCTCAGGCGCGACAAGTCTCCGGCGCGACAAGGATTCGGCCGCGGCAAGGCGCTTGCCGGCATGCAACCTCTCTTCGTCTCGCTCCAGCTCACCCAGCGACGTGTCGCCATGGGACCGTTCCATGGGCGTGTCGGCGGCTGTGCAGCCAGCGGAGAGCAGCGATAAGCGGCGACAAGCTCGCCATCGTGGCGGCGGAGGCGCACTGACGGTCTCTGTTACACTTGTTTGGGCGACAATGGCGGGCATTTATTGCTTTTGTCCCTTGCCGTCGAGTTAGGTATTTTGCACTGCATAATTTGTTCAAGTAGGTGTACCAACTCCTGTTTTTTACATTTGTACCCCCGTCTATGTTGCCACCTGTCGGAGACCCCTTGAGCATATAAAAGGAGGCCCGAGTGCAACGTAGAGGAGGTTCGCGTTTTTGGTCGGTTCAGTTCGCCAGGTTCGTCTCGTTGGGTTCGTTCGACCCACTCGAGACCAGATAGACTCACGCTAGGTTTTGTAGCTCTCGTTGCTCCCTAGCAAGAACACAATAGATCAAACAAGCAGCAGTAGGAGTTTTATCTCTCCGGAGAGCTCCGAAGCTGGGTAAACCGCTCGTGTGCATCGCCTCGATCCGCTCTTCGTGCGACCTCCGCCCCCCTCCGAACCACAAAGGGGCCTGCTCTGCCAGCCCCATAGGTGTCATGGGTGCGATCAGCCTCCCGACATCTCTGGCGCGCCCGGTAGAAGCGTCGAGGCCGTGTGAATCTGATCCAGCGTTCACACGAGCAGCGTCATCAACATCTTCCTTGACATGCCACCGAAGAAGAAGGCTTCGGCGGCAGCAGAGCCGTCCGCGTCGTACCCACCCTCACCACAGCGAACGGGTGGTGGAGCAGACGCTGGCGGAGGAACGGGCGCCGACGAAGGTGTTCGCGACGTTGCCAAGTCCAAGGACAAGGCACCGCAAACCTCGGCGTCCGTGCATCCCTCGCGCCCGTCTCAGGAGACGCGGGACCAACAACGTCATGGCGTTCTGGCGCCATACGTTCGTTGGATCGAGACCCTCAAGACCAGCATGCGGCGCCAACATGCTTTGGCACGAGTGAGATACGGTCGCCGGACGGGCGCTGCTCCTTCTAACGTAGTTAGAAGTCCGGCGTGTCCGCTCCTCGCACCGTTCTCCAATGCCACCCACTACTCCAGCGAAGCTACGGCGAGAGCTCGGCTGCTCCTCGACTACCCTCCAACGGCCGACAAGGTCGACGAGTGGAGGGCCACTATCGAGCCTCGCCGGCTTTGCCAACGGCGGCGCTCGCGGCAACCAACGCCATCATTGCGCGGCAAGGCGACAAGGCACGAGCCGGTGGCGGCAGGCTGTCGGAGGTGCAACCACCGTGCACTCTCCGCCAAGAAGGCCAAGATCGCCGACTCGCCGGATCCACCTCGACAGCGACTCCACTGCGTCTTCGGATCCGCGAGCTTCGCCGCGATCAGCGCCAAGTTCTTCATGGCGACAACAAGAGGGCGCTTCGAACTTCGCATCAGCGCCCGGAGAGAACCGCGACGTCAGTCCGACAAGCGCGCAGGGCCTTCTGTTGACATGCACGCGCCGGAGGGGCCAGGCGACTTGCCGTACGCGGTAGGTTGCCCTGCGTTCACTCGTGAGCTGCGACAAGTCCAGTGGCCCAGCCAGAAAAACTTCAAACCAGACGCGTCGGGAGAAGTATGATGGCGGGGCGCACCGTCGGAGTTCCTCGGCATCTACACCATCGCGGTGCAGGCTGCGGGGGACGGGGCGACAAGATCCTCGCCAACTACTTCCCGCCGTGCTCAAGCCCAACGTCAGATCTTGGCTCATGCACTTGCGGATAGCTCCATATCCTCTTGGGCAGATTCTGTGCCATCGGTTTGTTGGCGCCTTCACGGTGACCACAAACCTCATGGCGAAGAGCGACCTTCACTTGCTCACCCGAAGGAAGGAGAGTCCTGCGCAAGTTCATTGAGAGATTCAGCCGTGTGCACTACAACATCGAGCACGTCCACCCTGCCGCGGTGATCGGCGCATTTCATCGAGAATGTGCGGAACCACAGGATGAGGAGGAGATGGCGATGTGCAAAGTCAAGGGCGTCGGTGAGCTGTACGCCTTGGCCGACAAGTGTCTTGTGGCGCTGAGGAAGGAGGAGACTCGGAGAGAATGCGAAGCAGGATCGACGGTGATGACACCGCCCGGCAAAGAAGGGCCGGGCGGCGAGGCAACAGGAAGAAGAAAAGTAGAGAAGTGCTAGCTGTCGAGCAGTCCGGCAGCGGAGGCGGCGACAAGAACGCCAAGGCTGGTGGCTCCGGCAAGGAGGTTGCACGACGCCAACCACCGGTCGGTGGCGGCCGCCCGACAAGCGGGGCGGCTCCGGCAAGCGATCTTGCAAGATCCACCGCACCAAGGGCCCACGATCTCGGAGCTGCAAGAAGGTCGAGCATCTTGTCGAACAACAGAGCTGAGTACGAGCGGCGTGACAAGGAGAAGGCCAGGAAGGTGCCGGGGAGCAAGCAAGAAACGCCCGGCCGGGAGGACGCCGCGGCAAAGTCAAGCAGCGACAAGGAGATCGACCTCCCCGCGGCCGCGACAAGGATGAAGATGATGATGACGACAAAGATATGGAGGACGACGAAGCCGATGAGCAGGAGTTTCAGAAAGCCACAGAGGTTCTCTGCGTTGACGGAGGTGCTTCAATGCATACCTCCCACCGCCAACTCAAGCAATGGATGCAGGAGGTCAATGCAGCGGAACCATCCGTAGAGTCACGCAAGCCTCTGAAGTGGTCCAGCACGCCTATCATTTTTGATATTGAGGACCACCCTGATCGCATAACTGCGGTCGGGTGCTTGCCGATGTTGGTCTCTCCAACCATCCGCAACCTCAAAGTCACAAAAATGTTAGTTGACGGCGGGGCCGGCTTGAATCTGATCTCCTCCGCGGTGCTCCAGAAGCTTCAAATCCCTGACAGCGAGCTCGAAGAGACCGGAACCTTCCAAGGAATCAATCCGGGAAGGAGCAAGCCGAAGGGAAGATTACGTTGCCGGTCACATTTGGCGTGAGCTGAACTTCAGGATCGAGAGGGTTACGTTTGACGTCGCCGATTTCCCATTGCCTTACAATGGGATACTTGGCCGTCCAGCACTCGCCAAGTTCATGGCAGCCTCTCACTACGCCTACAACCTACTCAAGATGCCGGGCCCGATAAGCATCATCTCTGTCCATGGCGACAAGAAGGATGCCCTTATCTATGCCGACAAGATCTTCCAGGATGCAGCAGCCGCGACAGACTGCCCAACACTTGCCGCTGAAGCCCCCGTGGGGAAGAAGACCAAGTCCAAGTCCGGCAAGGGCTCTGATGCTCACTCCGGCAAGCGCACCTCTTCGGAGTGCTGCGCCATCGTCGAGGACGCACCATCGAGCTCCACCGGCAAGTGCAAGAAGATGGTGGCTCCACCGAAGACCAAGAAGGTGCCCGCCAAGGAGGACGGCTTGGTGGTACCTTCACCATCGGTGCCTCTCTCAACCCTAAATAGGAAGGCGCGCTCGTTGCTTTCTGCTGGGCGAATGTCGGCGTGTTTGCATGGCAACCGTCGATATCCCGGTGTTCCCAGGAAAGTGATTGAGCACCGCTGGCCGTTTGTCCTCATGCGCGGCCCGTCAAGCAAAAAGTCAGGAAGCAAGCGGTGGGCGCCAAGAATTCATAGCGAAGAGATCAAGCTGGAAGCAGCAGGTCTTGTCGAGGAGTGCTCCATCCTACGTGGTTGGCCAATCCGTAGTAGATGCGCAAAGGCAAATGGGAAATGGATACTTTGTTTTTACTTCTCGTATGTTAATAAAGCTTGCCCCAAAGATCCATTTCCCTTGCCGCGCATTGACCAGATTGTTGACTCCACGGCTGGATGTGATTTGCTTTCGTTTCTTGACGCTTACTCAGGATACCATCAGATCTTCATGGCTGAAGAAGATGAGGAGAAGACCGCATTCATCACACCATGTGGCACATCTGTTTCATACGGATGCCTTTCGGTTTGAAGAATGCTGGTTCAACATGTGCCAGGGTAGTCCATGACGCTTTTGAGCCGCAAATGCACCGAAATGTAGAAGCCTACATGGATGACATAGTGGTCAAGAGCAAGGACAAAGCAACTTTGGTTCAAGATTTGGACGAGACCTTTGCAAATCTGCGCAATATCAACCTCAAGCTCAACCCGAGAAGTGCGTGTTTGGAGTCCCTTCCGGCAAACTTCTCGGGTTCTTCGTGTCTCTCGGCGGGGATTGAAGCTAATCTGACAAGATCAAGGCCATTGAGCAGATTGAAGCACCAAAGCGCGTCAAGGATGTCACGAAGACTTGCGGTTGCGTGGCTGCTCTCGGCGAGTTTATTTCTAGGTTCTGCTTGGCGCCCTGCCATTTTTCAAGATCTTGAAAAGGCAGGTCGATAAAATGGACTCCCGAAGCGGAGGCTGCGCTGCAGGACTTAAAGAGATACCTGTCCTCCACTCCAACACTTGTCGCACCTAGGCCACAAGAGAAGTTGCTGCTATATATAGCAGCAACCAATCAAGTGGTTAGTGCTGCGTTAGTGGCGGAGAGGGAGGCGGATGACGAGCCAGCAACCGCGGCAAGCACATCCAGCGACAAGCAGGGGGCTTCGCCGACAAGCTCTGGTCCCGACAAGGACGAATCCGCGCAGACACATGAACAGAATCAGAAAAGGATGGTGCAGCACCCAGTCTATTTTGTCAGCTCCCTCTTGCAAGGGGCTAGGTCAAGGTATTCTGGTGTGCAGAAATTGCTTTTCGGCCTCCTCATGGCCTCGAGAAAGCTGCGCCATTACTTCCAAGCACATGAGATCACATTTGTCACTCGCTTTCCCTGAAGAGGATCTTTGCAGAATCCGGAAGCGGCAGGCAGGATTGTCGAGTGGGCCTTGGAGCTGTCAAGCTTTGGTCTTAAGTTTGAAAGCACATCAACTATCCAAAGCGAGCATTGGCAGAATTCATAGCGAGAATGGGCGCCAACGCCGGATGAAGAGATTCCGGAGACGAGCATTCCCGTCGAAAGAAGCCAGCAAGAGTGGCTGATGTACTTTGATGGTGCCTTCTCGGCTGCAAAGGCGCCCGGTGCCGCGTCTTTGCTTATTGCACCCACCGGAGAGCACCTCAAGTCGTCGTCCGGATGCACTTTCCCAAGGAGCAAGCGACAAACAATACCGCAGAGTATGAAGGTTTGCTTGCCGGTCTCAGGATCGCGATGGACCTTGGGATCAAGAAGCTTATTGTCGGGGTGACTCGCAACTCGTCAGTCCGCCAAGTCAACAAAGATTACCGAGTCCGTTGATGGAAGCCTACGTTGATGAAGTGAGCAAGCTAGAAGAGCACTTTGACGGCCTGCAAATGGAACATGTTCCAAGAGCTCGTAATGATATTCTTGACGGCCTATCAAAGTGCGATGCGGTTAAGTTACACAATGGAACCAGGGATTTTCATGCTCAAGCTGACTCAATAACCGTAACACCGTCATTGGGACGAGCAAGAAGAGGAAGTTGGCCTCTGGTGACTACTTTCCGACAGAGCTTCCCGAAGCCGTCGTTGCAAAGGTCCCCAAGATCAACACCAGCAGATCTTGAGGAGCGATCTGCTCCGACAGACCCCAGGGTTTGCTCTGTTGAAGCAGACGCTCCCGACAAGTCTTGCTCCGGCAAGCTTGTCGGGGAGCATCTAGCTCCGGCAGAGCCACAAGCTCTTGCCGTAGAAGCTGATGTTCCCGCAGCAGCAGATGTGCCTTTAGTCCTTGTTGTCGAGCCGCAAGCTCCAACATGGGCGCAAAGCAGATTGTCCATTTCCTTGTGACGGAGAACTTCCGAAGAGCAAGAAGAAGCGGAAAGAGTAGCCCGGCGATCAAGTATGTACCGGTTTGTCGATAGCATACTGCATGAAGAAGACTCAACGGTGTGAAATTGAAGTGTATTGCCAGGGAAGATGGACAGAAGCTGTTGGCAGAGATACATGGAGGCACATGTGGTCACCACATTGGCGCAAGGGCACTTGTCGGCAAAGCTTTCCGGCAAGGTTTCTTCTGGCCGACAGCCCTCCAGGATACAACTGCACAAGTAACCAAGTGTGAAGCGTGCCAGTTCCATTCCAAACAGATACACCAGCCAGCTCAAGCTCTCCAGACGATCCCTTTATCCTGGCCATTTTCGGTCTGGGGGCTCGACATCCTCGGCCCCTTCCCCGAAATCGGGGCTTTGAGTACTTGTACGTCACCATCGACAAGTTCACAAAGTGGCCGGAAGTGGAAGCGATGAGGAAGGTGACAAAGACGGTCAGTGATCAAGTTCTTCAGTCGATTGTTTGCCGTTTGGAATCCCTAACAGGGTCATCACCGACAACGGCACGCCAATTCTGAAGTCGCACCTTCATGCAAGACGTCCAAGACCTTGGCGCCAAGGTCTGCTTTGCTTACATTGCTCACCCGAGAAGCAACGGTCAGCGAGAGAGAGGGCAACGCTGAAGTGCTGCGCGGGCTCAAGACCAAAACTTTCGACAGGCTGCACAAGTGCGGAAGAAACTGGATCGAGGAGCTGCCGGTGGTTCTTTGGTCGATCAGAACGACGCCAAATCGAGCCACTGGCCAGGCACCCTTTGCTCTAGTCTATGGAGCAGAGGCAGTTCTCCCCACGGAACTTCGTATCACGGATCGCCTCGAGTGCTCGCTTATGATGAGCTTGAGCAAGAGCAGCTGCGACAAGATGACGCGCTGCTCCTCGAGGAGGATTGTCTTCGTGTCATTTGGCGAGCCGCCGCTTCTGACAAGCCTGCGTCGCTACCATAGCCGCAGGGTTAGTGCGAAGTCTCGAGGAAGGCGACCTTGTTCTTGGCGCGTTCAGTCCGCCAAGAATTCAAACAAGTTGACGCCTTGAAGTGGGAAGGCCCTTATCGGGTGAAGCGAGTCACTAGGCTCGGCGCTGTCCTTGAGACCGAAGATAGCATTCCAGAGAGCAACTCCCGGAACAGTGAGAATCTTAGTAATTATTAACCATAGGGCGCGGTTGTCCGACCCCGTACCGGCAACCACCATTTGAACAAGTCTTGCCGCAGTTGCATGTAATCCTTTGTACAAAGCGAGCGCAGACCCGTGCATCAGTAAAAGCTCATGTGTTGCGCGCAGCTTGCCAAGTTCATGCTTTCATCAATTTATTGCATGCTTTGGCTAACACTTTGTGCAGCAACCACACCCGGTAAGCAGAATCGAGCCGCTAGGCTCCATAATGTTATTTCCTCTTCTTTTTCTTCTCTCAAAGAAAGGAAGGCTCCCTCGCGCACAAGTTAACCAGGGGGGAGGAGGAGATAATACTATGGACCAGGGACGCTCGAGGAAGTTCCACCTCATCGGGAAGCAAGAGACCGAAAAGCTAAGTTGCCAAAGTTTGAGCAATCAATTTTTAAATTTTCGTTATCTTCCTCGAACGATAGTACTTTGTATGGAAAACCTGCTTGCAGAGGAACCAACTTCGCTGGCTAGTCGCGCCCTTACTTTGTTTCGAGTCCACTCAACAACTTAAGTGAGCTGCGGCTGGTCGTGACAAGGTTGCTTGTCGGAGGCGGCACTGCCAGCAGGCTGCTGACGTTCCGCACTCGGCGCTCGCAGCAAAAGTGCCCACACCGACAAGTCCCCTGAATGCGTAAGACAGAAACGTACAAAGGAAGAAATCAAATAGAGGAAATAACATTGCATTGATCGATTCACCTAAGATAGAGTATATTACAGAATAACTTGTCGCTGATCTAACAAAGTTTTCTAAACATGATCGGCGACAAGGGAAAGATAAGGTTGGCGGCCTAGTCCACGCAGCGGTCGCCCTCGATCCGCTTGATCTTGTTCACCTTGTCCACAATGGGTGCGACAAGGGCTTTGAGCTCCTCCACGTTGGCTTCGGACGGCAAGGATCTGAGGACGCCGTTAAGGTTGAGGCCCGGGTTGTGGAAGGCCACCTTCATCAACACCTTCTCGAGGGCCCCTGCACAAACCTGGCGCTATTCCTCGGCCAGCTGCTTCGGGACCTCTTCTCGGAGACGCTGGAGGCCCGTCGCCACGCCTTTGAAGAACAAGCTGAGCTTGGCGCTGGGTTGGAGATGCTCGTCGGAGGAGTACGCGAGTTCCGCCATCCCCAACTCCATCAGCTCGTTGTGGATGTCGGCCGCGGTGTCCACAAGACCTTCGGTCCAGTGCTCCACGCTCTCCCTCAAGGTGTTACGGGCGGAGACAGCATTCGCCCGGCAGCTCCTTCTTGGCCTTGATCGCCTCCAACAAGCCCACCTCCCGCTCTCTGGCGCCATCCAACGTCTGCGTCCAGTGGCGATTCAGCTCCAGATCCGCTTTGGAATCCTTGGCGGCGTCGAGCTCCTTAGCCTGTCGGCCGAGACGGCTCTGCAGCTCGCCCAGTGTAAGCGTCCTTCTCGCGCTCACGCATGAGCACGGCAAGCACTTCGCCGCTCTTCTTGAGGGTGGCCTCCAGCTGTACCACCTTCGCCATCAGCTCTTCCGAGGCGGCCACGGCGGCTGCGGCAGCTTCGCCGCTTCTGAAGCGCCCGTAGCGACTCCTCGCGCGACAAGGTCCTCTTCGTGGCTGTCCAGATTGACCTTCCGCTGCGCCCGGCTTCGCTTTCTGCGCGGCGAAGCTTCTCGGCAGCCAGCCGCTGCTCCTCATCATTGCGGCCTTCTCAAGGATGAAGGACGTGCGCTCTTCGCGAAACTGCGCCCGCGCGTCCGCCCGCGTCGCGGTGCGCTTCTTTGTTGGCGCTCCGGAGCTCCTCGGCGCGCTTCTCCATGTCCGCTCCCGCCCTCGCGACAAGGGCTTCCCGGGTCTCTAACTTGGCCTGGCGGGTGCGGTAGAGAGACAGCAGCTTCTTCAGCAGCTGCTCCTCCTCGGACTCGCCGCTGCTGCTGCTTGGCGCATCCACCAGCGTCAGCCCAGCGGGCCTTGAGTAGCTTCGCCGTCGAAGGTCTCGCCCTCGACCGGCGCCACAATTTCGGTTCCCAGGGGAGTTTAATGAAGACGCCTTCGCCGGCCTTCAGGTAGGCGCCGGGCTGGGGCTCCTCGGAGCTTGATGCCGCGGCAGCGGCGGGGGAATCGGCTGTCGGTGTAGCGCTTGCCGTTCCTGCGGCCTCAGGGCCGTCGGTACGACCGCCCGACCCCTCGCCGGCCTCTGCGTCGGCAGCCTCGGTGGCCTCCTCGCCAACAGGCTCGTCGGCGATGGCCTCTTCTTCCACGACGGTGACCTCTTCTTCCTCGGCGGCGGCCTCGTCGGTGTTGCCGCGCGTTTCCTCCTCGCCGGCGGCCTCGACCTCCATCGGGTCTGCGTCAGACGAAGAAGGGGCAGTCAAGCAGATGTTCAAAAAGAGAAACAAAAGAAGGCAAGCCCAAGGGAAAATTTCGTGTAAGGGAGTTAGCTGCAACGGGATCCGCAGCTTTGACCTCGACCGCTGGAGGGTCACTGGCGCCGTCCCTTGCCGGGGTAGCCTCCCTTGCCGGAGTGGCCTCGTTTGCCGGGGTGGCCTCCCTTGTCGGAGGGAGCTCCCTTGCCGGGGAGTTCTCCCTTGGCGGCGTAGTGGCAGGGGGCAGGATCTCGAGGCGGCTTAGAGCCCTCCTGATGAGGCTGCTCCGCTCCTACACAAGCACACGATCAGATATCAACAGAGATGGAGCACCCTGCACACCTAATAGTAAGAAGAAAACCGCACACTTACTGCAGGGGGCTGTCTTTGGGGGCTGCCGAAGGAAGGGTTGCCGGGTCCGGCAAGGCAGTCTCGACGCGTCCCGTCGCCACGGGAGAATCATCCTCGGCGATGACCGTCGGGATCTTAGCCCTCTTCGCGCTCTGGGCGGCGTCACGAAAAGGGCGAGTCGAGAACAAAGCAAATCAGATTCAAGATGAAGCAATAAAAATTGAAGAAATACAAGCACATTCGAGAAGCTTACTCTTCGCCTTCCTCCTCGGAGCTGGCGCGGAGAAATCAAACTCCGGCCCACCTCCGGTGCGATGAGGCGGGAGTGGGCTCTCTTGGCCGCTTGGCGGGCGTCGGCGGCGGCTCGAGAAGATTCCGCCCGATTGTCGCTGCAGTTTGGGGCGCTCCAGCAACCTCGCTTGCCGCGGTGGAGCTGTCGGCCGAGCGCTGCTGCTGTGGGCCGGTCTGCCGCCCCGACTCGTCTCCAACCCTGCGGAGACGCCTCCTCGGTGGAGCCGGGAGCTCCGCTGGCGGCAAGCCGCTTGGCGGAGGAGAAGAAGCGCCCTCGGCGGGTCCACTCGACCCGGCCTCGGTCCCGACAAGCTCGTCCTCGCCGGCGACCTCCCCTCGCTCGGCAAGGCTTGCCGCCGCCGCCACCTCCGCCTCCTCCACGGTGAACCCGAAGGCGGCTCCGGCAGCGGCGCCGCTGCCGCCTCCTCCACCCTGGTGGCAATCCGCGCCATCTCCTTCTCGGTGGTGTCTCGGGTGAGCCTCTTCTGCTCGTCGGAGCGGGTCGGCACCTCTAGCAAGTCGTCGAAGAATTGTTGCACGACCTCGTCGGGGGGCTCCTGCCAGTCGGGGCGATCCGTGGGAGTCGCCGCAGTGGCATCGTGGTGCGGATGCGGTCGGCGCCGAAGTTGTTGCACAATGGGGCTGACCCCCGCGGCAACCTGAACCACTCGGGATGTTCGGGTCGTTCTTGAACAGCTCGAGCAGCACCGAATCCAGCTCCATGATGGTGAAGTTCCAATTCAGGCCAGGCGCAGCCTCATGATGTCCGCCGCATTACGGAACTCCCAAGCAGGCCTCCTCCTTTCCTGCAAGGGGAGCGTCACGGCGGCGAATGAAGTCTGCGCCAACTGCTCTTGTCACAACCCGGCAAGCCTCGAGGCGCAGAATTGGTCACAGCTATCTTCAGCTTCAAGCGTCCTCCGCGCCAAGTTACTTCCAATCCTTGCCGCGCTATTGGGGTTTGGCGACGGCGGTGAAAGGTGGGTTCTCCTCTACGACCCAGCACCAGTTGGCTCTCCACTCCTCCCACTTGTTCCGGAACTCCCCTTCTAGGTAGGCCTCTTTCTTGCCGATCCTAGAGACACAGGCTATTCCTCCGGCAAGTGGCTCTCCTCTCTCGACGCGGGGAACAAAGAAATGGCGGAAGAGTGCCACGTTCGGGTGGACCCCGACGAAGTTTTCGCACAAATGTGCGAAAACGGCCATGGTCAAGATGGCGTTGGGGGTGAAATCAAGGAGGTGGAGACCAAAGGTGTTCATTATGTCGCAAAAAGAACTTCGGAAAACGGCGGGCAAAGACCGCAATAGAAGAACAGGGCGAAGAAAGGGTACCTGTTGGGGCCAGATCAGCGGGCGGGCGGGAGCACCCTACGTCTTGTGCGGATGCGCACGAGTCTCCGTCGACCAGAAAAGGTAGAAGACGTCCCGCAGCTCCCGCGTGCCGAGCTGCGGGGGGAAGACGGCCCGCTCCTTGCGCAGCCCGCGAGCCGCTGCGCCTCGGCCGACTTGACGCCCTTCTCCTTATCGGCTTTCGGAGCCATGGCGAGGGGGGCGGAGGAGGTCGACGGCGGTGAGTGTGCTTGCGGCGAAAGGGGGGGCGGGGCGCTGCTCTCTTCGCACCGGAGAAGAAGAGGGGAATGGTGGTGGTTTCTTGACAAGACAGCAATGGCAGGGGCGGTCGGCCTGCCTCTGTTTCCTCCACTTATAAAGGGGAGGAGGGGGCGGACGTTCCGCTTATATTAATAAAAAAAAACCCCACGACCGCGCCCACGATCTCTCGCACGACGCCACGTCCGGTGCGTGCCATTAGTGGGGATCGTGGTGGGTCCGGGGCGAGTTGCGGCGTGGTCGAGGCCGCGCGTGTCCGTGCACGCCTGGGCCTGGCCCGACAAGCGCTTCGGCACCGTGTGCGGCCCAGGCCGGGGGCTCTGCCGGTGTACTAGAGTAGGGGTACCCTAGTATCCCGTACTCGTGCACGGACAGTTGTAGCACCCCGCGGCAAGGTTTGCCTCGTCACCACCAATATCCTCCATGGCTCCTTTGGAGCCATTCAAGAACAAAGTATTAGATTGAGAAGACAAGGTCCCGACAAGAGGAGCTTGTCGGGAAGGCCGCTCCAGGCACGCGGAAGACAAGGCCCCGGCAAGAGGAGCTTGCCGGGAAGGCTCGGAGCGCGACAAGTCTCCGGGCGCGACAAGGATTCGGCCGCGGCAAGGCGCTTGCTGCGGCATGCAACCTCTCTCCGTCTCCGCTCCAGCTCACCCGGCGACGTGTCGCCATGGGACCGTTCCATGGGCGGCGTGTCGGCGGCTGTGCAGCCAGCGGAGAGCGAGATAAGCGGCTCGACAAGCTTCGCCATCATGGCGAAGCGGAGGCGCACTCGACGGTCTTCAAGTTAATCGCTTTGGGTGACAATGACGGGCATTTATTGCTTTTGTCCCTTGCCGTCAGAGTTAGGTATTTTGCACTTTACACTGTTCAAGTAGGTGTACCAACTCCTGTTTTTACATTTGTACCCCCGTCTATGTTGCCACCTGTCGGAGACCCCCTGAGCATATAAAAGGAGGCCCGAGTGCAACGTAGAGGAGGTTCGCGTTTTTGGTCGGTTCGGTTCGGTTCAGGTCGCCAGGTTCGTCTCGTTGGGTTCATTCGACCCACTCGAGACCAGATAGACTCACGCTAGGTTTTGTAGCTCTCGTTGCTCCCTAGCAAGAACACAATAGATCAAACAAGCAGCAGTAGGAGTTTTATCTCTCCGGAGAGCTCCGAAGCTGGGTAAACCGCTCGTGTGCATCGCCTCGATCCGCTCTTCGTGCGACCTCCGCCCCCCTCCGAACCACAAAGGGGCCTGCTCCGCCGGCCCCATAGGTGTCCGCGGGTACGATCAGCCTCCCCGACAATAATATTAAATATTATGAGTGCAGACGCTCCAACGAGGTTCCTTGCTCCTTCTCGGTCGTCCAGAATCTATTGTTCTTCCACTCTATTTTTTTACGTGAGCTTTGTTCATCCTTTTGCCAACACGCGAGACATCTAGCATCAAGGTGCACGTGTTATGCAACGATCGTTCCATCTATATGAAGAACACGTGGGACTGGAACTACGAGACAGACATGTACTCAGGAGTGGACATACGAACCCGAGTAATGTAGCGCAGTAAGTGAAGTAGAAAGGCACAAATGGTATGAACATGCGTGGCATACAGGGTGTGTTTGGTTGCGTTCTCGTCTCAAAGATAGTTGTTCCCTCTTCATGCATGCTCAACTCAACACCCCTCTTCATGCATGCTCTCTTCATGTATGCTTCTAGTGTATTTGTGCTAAACTAGTGTGGACTCATGCACCCTCCATACACTCTACCAAACACCCAAAAGTAGGTCGAGAAGGGAACTCTTGGGCGGCATTTGTCTCTTACTACGTACTACCACTAAATGTTGTAATGCGTGCAATGCCTGATGATGTTATGGATGCACGTGCCTAAGTACTCTACTATTACTATATTAGTTGGAGGCACATATTAACTTTTATATTTGTTTACGTGTATGCCCCGAGACCTTCCAACTAGACGTGTCTTTCTCTCCAGGTCGCACTTTGTATCGTTCATACCACTAAGTACTACTACGTGTGGTCACCGACCCAGAAGTGGAAGAAGTGGAGACGCTCTACCACGCTGTTTTTTTACGCTGGCCTCTACCACGTTGTTCATGTCCCACTCCTTTCGCTGACGTGTGGGACATCCAAAGACGTCTGCGTGTTTGGCACCCTTCGTCGTAAGAGTTGAAATACTAGCATTCATCAGAAATAAAAAATAATTATAAATCGGCAGTGATACTATTTTTTTGCGAACCAATCAGCAGTGATACTATACCACGTGGTTTCCTTGCTCCTCGATATCGGAAAGAATACTTCCGTTCGCCAACATGTGGGACGTCGACCATCCTGGTCCACTTGCCATGTGCGCAGAACTCCAAGGAGAGTCACCTGTGTCGTCGCGCCCTTGATAACAATGACTAATGAGCCGTCAAATCACAGGCCCACTTCCCACTTTGAAGTTGCTCAGACGAAGGAACCATCATGACTTCGTTGAATTCCGCTTGTACTGCTAGCTACAGTATTTACTCCAACATAGGCCTCCTTTCGTTCATAAGATAGGAATATGAAAATCATAGGAAGTGAGATGACATGCATCTCAATTCCTATAGAGAAAGAGATGTCATTTGATGCATAGGATAAGAATGTTTCCATGTAATCTAGGCTAATGTACTGGTAATTTGCTCTAAAAACTACAGTAGTAACTAGTAGTACTGGTACATGCTCGTACTCGAACCTGAACACACACACACTAACTACTAGCACTACTACTTCTCACATGCTTTGGCGACGCCATCGTTCTCCTTCCCGGCTTTGTCGGCGACACCCACCGTGCTTGGATCTCCATGACCTCTCCAAGCGGCCAGCGTCGTCCTTTTCTTTCTTGTGGCGGCGGGCCTCTCTTTTCATGAGTGCTTTCCGACTTTTCCGTCCCTCTGTGCGGCTTTGGCCGCCTCTTGCTCTACCGCCCATTCGGCCTTGGCATCTTCAAATTCCTCCCACGTAGTTGTGAGGTCGCGAGCGGCGATGAACTCGGCACAGAGGGATGCCATCGCTTCCCTACCATTTTGTGTGCGTTCATGGGCGGCGAGGAACTCGGCGCGGCGGGATGCCGTCGCTGCCTTACCGGTTAGTGTGCGGTGCGGTGGCATGAACGACGCTTGGTGAGAGCTCTGGGGTGGAGTGGCCAGACAACCGTATAGTGCATTGGTTTGTCAAGAGCTCAAGGACAGAAGACGAAGCAAATTAGGATTCCCCTTCAATCCTGGTCATTTATTACCGAGTAAAATGCATTGGCGGTCATCGAACTTGTATTGATAGCTCACTTTGATCATTGTATACGAGATATGGTGATTATATGGTCACTGGCTCAGCGTATAGCTTCGTATTTGTATGGTTGACTAGTCAAACAGTCCGCATGCGCCTCATCAGCTCATGTTCTTTATCTATGCGGGCGTACCTGTGAATGGAGAAAGAAATACTGTAAAAACCAAAATTATGCGTATGTGGGGAATCAAACCACGGACTCGTCGCTGCAACGCACCCTCATCAGCCAAATGAAAATGAAATACTTCGCGTCAGACACTCACGCTCATGTTGTCAAAGCATGCTAATGCATGCACGTCTCCCTCTAAATCAAAGTCCTGCTCATGGCGCAACGCAAACGGCAAGCCCATCACCTGCGGCGCCCGGCGTTGCACGACATTCTTGTTTAGACGTTTGATGGAGGCCTACGCAAACGTCGAGCATGTATTCACCTGGCTCAACACCAACGGTCATACTCGGACCGCCTTGCTCATGTATATCGTCCATCACAACGACAATCTATAAAACAACCTAAGCTAGAGAGGGTACTATGGTAGTATGGTATGGAGTATGTACTATCGTGAGCGATCGATCTTAGTGCCACTGCACACTGAAACCCCTTCCATCGCTAGCGCGCGCTTCCCGCCTGAAACGGTCACCGTCTCTCTAGAATGTCAATGCCGCATTCACCGGACATAACTGCAGGTGCAATTGGTGTGTCACTAACATGCGGGCCAGACGCCCGTTCTGCCCACATGTCAGTAACCCAAACGCATCTGCAGTTAAGTCACTGAAGCAGCATCCCCATTCATGCCCAACGAACCTACTCCGGCACCAGTTGTCCATCCGTCTGCCGCGGCTCATTGCCATTCGCCCGCTATATTAACTTGAGCCCCAGCTCCCAGCCATAGCCAAAGACCCACACTTATGCTCCTCCGGTCCCTTCCTTCTGTCGGCACCACTTCAACCATGACATCCTGGCGCTCTGAAGCTCTCTTGGACGTACTGTCGCAGGAGCAGACGAGGGACATCGGCGGCTCCGCTCCGGGCGCGCTCCAAAGCTCTCTTCGACGTACTGTCGCAGGAGCAAACGAAGGAGATCGCCGGCTCCCCCCGGCCGCCCTCCGCCGCCATGACCACGAAGCCGGCGCGCGTGCGCGGGCGCAGCCGGTAGCGAGGAAGAGTAGTACACGGTAGGTCGCCACCGCTCTGGTCCTAGGAAGGCCACCGCTCCTCCACTCAGTCGACGCCAAGCTTGGTGGGATAAAAATGGTGGCCGATTAGCCGCTTGATGGCGACATGGAGGCGGAAATCTTCATAACCTTGTGCTTCGGAGTAGGAGGTTATCGAGGCGGATAAGGAGCAGGCAAAGGCAATGGCCTGCTTTCTCGGGTTCATGGCCGGACATGGTGGTCGGGGCCCGGCGATCATTTAGATTAGGTTTCTGATGGGTTTTAGTACGGTTTGAGAGAAATATGTAAAGAAATTCTTCCAGTTTATAGGAAAAGTTCTCGAAATGTAATGAATTTCATCCGGTCAATTTGAAATTTGCTTTGTTTTCACGAATTTCGTCCGGTTAGTTCATATAGTTGTCGAAAGGTATGCGGGCAGCATCGGATGGCATCCATCAGTGTCCTCGGACAGATGCCGGTGTAAATTTGTGGTCAAGCGCTGGAGATGCCCTAACTATCATGCTATAATCGCTAACAATCCTCCATTATTTGGCAGGGAACAGTTATCCCTCGATCAAAATCAGATCCACGGTGTTTCACACTCCTCCCGCGTAAGAGTGTAAACTCTTGCTTACATAAAAATGGAGAAAGTGGACGGCACTGTAGCACATCATAACACTCGAACTAGCCCGCCTAACGAGCGGGAAAGCACCGCCCTCGTCATTTTGTTCTGGATTTCTATCGATCGATCGCGCGAAAATGTTACGCTTCACAAGTTCTAAAGGAAAAGGCGGCACACTTACGACTCGTGCAGCGTCATAACCCGACAGTCCGGCTCGCACGCCGCTCACCAGAGGGGACACGCATTGTCTTGCAATTTCAATGACATGTGGGACCGTAATTGAATAAACCATCGATAGCCGAAATCTAATCGCTCGGCGGGCGTCGGCTGAGAAGAGAGAAACGGGGGAGGGAGAAGATATCGCCCGCCCGCCGCGCACGGACTCCAAGAAATATACGATGATAATGTGAGGTGGGCCATGCTGGAGTCCGGACCGCTTCCAGAGCCCGCTCTCACCACCCTGGCCCCTCAAGATGCCAGATGCCCGCTGCATGCATAGCAAGTACTCCCTCCGTTCCTAAATAATTGTCTTTCTAGAGATTTCAACAAATGACTACATACGGAGCCAAATGAGTGAATCTACAATTTAAAACATGTCTACATACATCCGTATGTTGTAGTCCATTTGTGATGGCTAGAAAGACAAATATTTGGGAACGGAGGGAGTAGTCCCCGCTTATGTGGAGGGGAGAGAGGCATTCACAAAGTCAAGGAGTAACAGTGGAGACAATAGCTTTCATCAAAAATAAACAATGAATACTCGTTGCTCGTCCTCTATATCGGAAAGAATACTTTCATTCGCCGACATGTGGGACGTCGACCATCCTGGTTCACATGCCATGCACAAAATTATCCTGGTCTACCCCGGTCGTATCGCAGGCCCAACCTTTCCCACTATAAGTTGTTCGGACGAAGGAACCATCATGACTTCGTTGAATTCCGCTTCTTCAAGAAAACTTCTTGTACCCGCATAATACTGCTACCTGGCGAAGATGGGCTGACCTTTGTACCACGTCATATCACCGAAACCCACTAGGCCAAACTAGCCCGCCTAGGTCATCTATTTTGGAACGGAGGAATGCGTCTACTGCCTTTGTATGATTTTGTGTTGCACGTTCTCTGTACTTTTGCTACGATTTTCCTACCCTATGAACCAAATGAGGCCGAAATGTATGTCGACTATTGTCTGATCGATCGCTAAGCCTACAATTTTAGGAGCTAGGGCTATTGGTCGACCGACGAGGGATAAGTATAAGCATACCACGAGCTCATCAGCCCCAATGTTTCTCTTCGGTGAGTGTTTTGCAAGTACTATAGCTCGCACAGTAGCTAGCCTACTAACACCAAGAATCATCAAACAAGCCCTGCTGATATGATAAACAGTTCAAAATTACATCAAAAGCTGGTGAGGATACATCTGTTTCCATAACTCGGAGAGGGTTCGCATGATTCATCGCATGATTCACTATCAAACAAAAGTAGCAAGATCCGCCCACACAACACAGTGCACTAGCCCTAAGATGGTTTGATAACACGCATCATTCTGGTAATTAAACACAGGGCAATGCAAACTACCCTGAAGGATTAGCGCGACCAACTATTTGTTGTCATCGATCTCTTGGGCAATGACCACAGCACGGACAACGACATGGGAATCGATTTCTAGGGCGATGTCCCCAGGACTGACCGCGACATCGGAATCGATCTCTGGGGCGATGTCCACAGGATGGACAGCGGCATCGGAATTGATCTCCGGGGCGATGCCAACAGGACGGGCCACGACATCGGAATCATCAAGGACAACCACCGGCACCTGCACAACCCTAACATATTAGCAAGCACATTGCAAATAATCAAAAAGCAAGCACATTGCAAATAATCAAAAACCACAACTATGGTAATAAGCCATTATTTTTTACCTTGTGCAGCTCACCGGGGGATCTCATCCCTCCGGGGGCCATCTCCTCGTCCTCGATGGGGGCCATCACCTTGCCAGGGGAATACTGCTTCTCAACAGCGACTATCTCCTCAAACTCGGTCTTGAGCCTCACATAGGTGGCAATCAGAGTTCCTGGGGTAGGCATGGTGGGGCCCTTGCTGTTCTTCCAACTTTCTTTGAGGAGTTCGTCCGCCAACGTCCTCAACTCTTTGGCGGTGCTTGTTTCTTGGAGTTCTTTGTCTCCATGGGTTGGCCCGCCAACATGGTCAACTTCGTTGGTCGGTGCTCGCTTCACTGGAGATCTCTGTCTCCGATTGGGTTGTCCGGCAACTCTTTGCCTAGTGCTCAGGATCCATCAACGAACCGACAAACAAAAAGCAATCGAAAGGAAACCACAATCGTAATGAAAATGGGAAAAGAATAGGATGTGAGAATCGATTCGGTGCTTCGCAAAAGAAGATTATTGGAATGAAAATATAGCAGCATAACTGATTCGCCCACATTTCCTTCGTCGGTGGAGAAGAAAAATGGCAGAAGTGAGTAGCCTGGAGTGAGGTTTTCTTCAAGAAAGGGAAGAAAGGGCTTGAACGAGCGTTCCAATGAAATGATGGTTGCTTCGTCCAGTCCAACTTGGAGGACACCTTACCACTGCTGAAGGTGTGGGTTTTGTGATATGACGGGACATGATGGCCACACCGGGGTGACAGGTGAGTCTCGACTGTAGCACCTCGCTGTGATTTGGTGGATGGCACGCGGGCCCGGATGCTTTGAAATGTCCCGCATGTAGATAGAGCGGCTAGTCATATAGGAGTGCTCAATATTGTGCACATGACCAAAGGCGGAGCGGAAAATGAGAGAACTACGTAATTAATGCATGAGTTTAATTAGGGTAGTTTTGTAAAGTCACGAGGTGCGATTACATTCCTCCAATCGCATAAAATGCCTTGGTTCATGAGATTTGAGATTTGAGCCCTATAAACCCGGAAGGGAGGGGGTACTGCACACGGTGTATTCTAGTCACTTGTTGAAATCTCTAGAAAGGCAAATACTCCTTTCCGGTTTACAGGTCTATACTACTCCCTCCGTCTAGGTGTGTAAGTCATCTTACGAAAACCAAATAGTCCCAAAACACTTAGGCGCGGTGCATTAATTTCTACCTTGTTTCTTGTTTCTTGACATACGTATCAACCAATAAGAGATGAGAGGTCTACCTGCTTTTAATGACTTGGAATGGCTAGTTCATTGCATGGAATGCTATTAATTAGCAAATAAACATTGGTGACCCCAGGAGGAAACGGTGCTAAGCGCGTGGACCTATGCAGAATGAGTATCAACCAATGGATAATGGAGTTTAATTGTTAAACAATAGCAATTTTGTCTCATGCAAGAGCCTAGCTAGTACTCCAAGGAACCGCACCACGCGAGCGTTCAGAATCACGCCGCTCGGGTTTGCGCTTGGCTCTTCGCCTCTTCGAGAAGACGAACAATGATGTTACTCCTACTTCTACGATGTCGAATCCACTGCTGCATGTCCGTCCACCTCGTGCGGGAGAGATAGCGTGTAGCGGAAGCTTCTACTTCATCGCTCCTGCCTTTGCGTCCATGACAGTGGGCCCAACAGGTGGTTGGCCCACCTGTCATGCAGCCAAAGGCAGGTGCAGTTAAGGCACCAGAGCTTGTCCGCGAGGGAGAGGGCGTCGTAGTAATCAAATTTCTCGGTCTTCTACAAGTTGACGCGACACATCAAACCACTGCACTCGATAGAAGTCTTTTTACACATTTCAAATGGGCTACTTCGTATGTAGGAGTAGACATATTCTGCTTCATATGTAGTCACTTGTTGCAATCTCTAAAAAGACTTATATTTGGAATCAGAGGGAGTACAACGCATGCATGCATCTTTGTGACTTTCCTTTTGATACTTGCATGTGTTGATTTGATGCACCTTGCCAAATTTTGACTATAAATTTAACTAACCAAATTTTCATGCATGTCACAAAAAATTACGGGGCTGTTTGGATTGTGACTATGTTTGTCTTATGTTGCCACATTATTTTTCCCACACTTGCCTAACCTGAGTTGCTCAAATTGTTAGACACACTTTGGCTTGCCTAAGGGAATCTTGCCACAATTTTTGTGTCTATGACATGTGGGATTCACTGCTAATAAAAAAAATCTTGTCTTAGGTGTGGCTAATAAAAAAACTTATATTTAGGAGCGGAGGGAGTACAAAATATAAATAGTAATGCATGTTGGGGCAACCCACGTTTCCGCTAATTTTAGCCGTGGGCTTGTTCACAATTTTTACGAGGGGTGGTTGTTCATTTAATGGAGGGACTTGTATTACCAGACTTGAACGATACAAAGTGCGACTGGCACACCGTAACACCACTTGGAACAAGCGGGTAGCTATCTCAAAAACAATCAACAACTAAAAAACATGACCTGGCATGTAGGAGTAGTACACAATTTTAAACGTTTGTTTTGATGGAGTGAAAAGGAAAACTACCCCACTACTTATATATAGGCCGAGCCTCCGCTTGCTTGCTAGGGCTGCTGTATTCACACACTCTCATCCTCTCCAGAACTAAACAAGATAGGGGTAGTAACACTGTCTTTCTCCCTTCAAAAAACAATGGCTTTCTATCCTCACCGCTGGTTACAGATCCAGACGTATCCCCCTCCGCCGGTGAAGGGGAGGAGGGGAAGCGTTTAGGCCGTCGTCGACAGCGAGGGAGGAGACCCACTGCCGGCCGCACCGTTATCTCTGGCCGAGCGCCGGTGCGGGAGGTCCTCCGATCCTTCGTTGCTGCTGTGGGCGGATCCGCCTCCCGCCACCCACCTATCCACGTCCCAACGACCTTCAGGTATATCTTCGTTCGAAACCGCCTTAGCTCTACTTCCCCAGCTCGCTACGTCGCTGCATGTGCATCATTTTCTACCTCTTAGCCCCTCTCGATCGGATGGTCCAATGTCACCTATTTTTTTCTTCTATTGTTAGAGGTAAAGCTACTTCATGGAGTCGAATCTTGTACTCCCTCCGTCCGAAAATACTTGTCGTTGAGATAAAGTGGGGGTGGGGCAATTTAGTATGTACATCGGACTTGGTACAAACAGGAAGGAAAGGGGATGAAAGTAGTACAGACTGGTCATCCAACCGGTCTCTTGGTCGAAAAGGGAAATATAGGGGTAACGCGGTACACAGTGGTATGACCAGGACTAGATTTGTTATCCACACATAGGAGTAGGTGGCTAGAGTGAACAAAAATGGTACCAACCGAGATATGTTTCTTGGATGTTTGTTTCTCGGGGCAACAAACTATGAATCACCACTTTATGCCCCTGTTTACGTACATGGTGTTGTCTTCTTTGGTGCACCCACTGTCCCATGCCCTTATACCAAATATTTAGTCTCCGGTCGGAATAAAGGGGCAGAAAAGAGGACCGGAATAGGAAAGGAATGTAGGTATAAAACTATGGAACAGCGAACCGGAGCAAACTCTCAAGAGAATGTGTTCGGATGGACTACGAAATGTACAGATTTGTTTTTTTAGAGTAGCATGCTTGGCAGTATGAGATGGTAATTGTTTATTCAGCTGCACAGTGACTACTCTTGTCCTCACCTCATGTACCACACATAGGTTGATTTTTTTATTCGGGCAAACACAGCACAGCAACCTGTCTAACGCATGGCAGCGAGCGCCTGCCAAGCATAGCAACCTGTCTAACGCATGGCAGCGAGTGCCTCTAGCAGGTGGGGCAGCGTGTGGATGTTTCTAATCCGATGGAATCAGTACTACCAGACCAGCTTTCCTATGAAACACTAATCACCTTTCCCGTGTTCCGAACGGTTGGGAGGGGAATAATACTGTAGGAATTGTGTTCCTACGAAAATCCTACACCAAACCTGTCAACCGAACGCAGCCTTGGCTATTCTTAATATAATGTCCCTGGTAAAAATGAAGCCATGCCACTGTTCTTGCCTGTAATTGTTTGAGACTCTGACAAGTTTGGCCAAATGTTTTTGCCTGTAATTGTTCGAGACTACATTTGTTTCCTCTGTGCCTTTTTGTGCAAACAGGGATATCCAATTCACACAGTTCTTTGTTGTGACCTTTTGGTGCACTGCACAAAACTCTTCTTAAAAGAAGTGACTTTTGTGCTGTTTAACTGGAATGTCAGAATGGAACAGTTGGTTCATTTTGGTGGAACTGCACAAAGGGAGATCTCTGTTCCAATCCCCATCATCCATATTGGTGCCATAACCTTTCTTTAGGTAAGAATGATATTTAATGCATGTGTTCATCTCTATTTTCTGACTGCCATGAGAAAATAATGCTGTTTTTTACTAGTACACTTGTACTCCCTCACTGAAAAAACCAATTCTGAATTAGAAGGCCAATCATGTACTTGGTTTGAGGAGAAAGAGAAACAGAGCATGAAGAGGAAGAATAAGAAGAATAAACAGTGCCAAGGCGATCTTGCTGAAGCCAGAGGCCTCAGTCGAGGCTATTCAAGGGCTCCGGCAATGACTACCTTACATGTGAGACGATCCTCCAGGGAGCCCTTCCACTTCTGCTGTCTCACTTAATTAATTAGGATTACTTAAGTACCACTAATATATTACTGCCTAATTTTCCTAGTGGAGTTAAACAAATCTTTAGTAGGACCCTATGCTGAATTATGTACGTGTGAATGTTTGTCTATGGAGGTGAATTATGTGGTGGAGCAGGGAGGGAATATTATTAGTGTCATGACATAATAGTGCTATTGTTTTGCATGTCAATTTATTTCCATTGGTTCAATGAGGCAATGTTTTGCGTATTGTCCATCATGAATTTGATGCTACTGTTTGAGTAATATGCTAATGTCTTCCTATCCTTTCTCACTAAGCTAATGAAGGTTTCACCTTGTTCCTACTTGTGCAAACAGGGATCATGTTGTGCCAATCATACATTTTAGTGGAACTACACAAGACAATAGAATGAATCGTATCCCAGCCGGTGCTTTAACTCTGCTGGAAGTTCTTGATAATCTTCGATATAATCTCATCACTGGTAAACAAGAGTGATTTCAACCATACATTTGAAGTGCACAAAAATATATACTATTGTGTGATTCCAATGAGTGCTTTATCATCTCTTATGGGACTACATGAATAAGCTTTTTTTCTCAGGTTGGTATGGGCCTAAGGCCTTCATCCATATTAGTTTGCTGTCATCTCTTTTTGTATCGTGCTACTGTCATGAGAAACTCATTTATCTTTGCACTTCTAAGTTTTGCAACCTATGATAAATGGCAATGCTTTGAGTGTTGAGTTGAGCTAATTGGCACTGATTAAATAAACTAATACCTCTCTTTAAGCAAGACTACTATGTTGCTAACTTTACCCATTAAGATAATGAGGGTGCTTCTATTTGTTAGTGTATGTTTCATCAACTAGTCCCACTATTACAGTAATCTCACTCAATATATGTGCCAACAGGGACGCTCGATTTTGGTGGAACTGCACAAAACTTTGGGTGCTTCATTGCCTCGAAAGCTTCCGTCCTTTCCTGTCAGTCACTAATCTCCGCTTGCTTTCTTCCTTTGCTGTCAGTCACTTGGCTTATCTCGGCATCCAATCAAAGGAAATAGTAATTGATATGCTACCTCACACAGGTTGGTACTGGTCTTTATCCTGATTATTGTGCCTGTCATATGTATTGGTAATTTGGTATTGTGCTACTGTTTGCCGATTTCATAAAGGGGTGATTTGGAGCCTAAACTTGCAGGAAAATCATTACATCGGGTGATTTCAGTAGAACTGCACAAAATGATCAGATGGACAGGTACTTATGCTGCTGCTATGTACTCCAAAGTTCACTCAGACAAGCATCGATGTTGACAAGAAGTGCATATATTCATTCGAGTATCAACCGGCGTCAACCAATTGTCAAACTCCAAGTATTAGGAGAGTGAACGCCAAAAAATATTGCTTGGTGCATAGCCCAGAAAAACGCAGTCCATCTTTGGTCCCAACTTGTGCCGGTTGGTTATCGGCACATATGGTAGCGAACTATATGGCATGGAGTCTAAAGATTCCAGACAAGTTGGTTGTCGCGTATATTCATCTGGCACTTAATAAGTCTGCACGCCAAGGATGCTCCATTTCAGTTGAACTGCACAAAAAATTTGGGTGTTTCATTTTCTCAACCGCCTCCTTTCTCGTCTGCAATGTAGAATTTTGGCGAGATACAGGACCAAGATGAGCCAGTAAACTAGTTGGATGAAAGTAGTGGCCAAGTTGCTCAAACCTCCCTCGACACGAGGCCACTATTTGAGGATAAACCTACAAGCAAAGTTCAGATTGTCTGTGCTGCCTCTTATGTACTCGAAAGTTTACTCGTACAAGAACTAATTTTAGCAAGAAGTACCTCCGATTGAACACCATTTACCAGTCTGTACCCTAGGTAATTAAAGTTTGTCCATGGATCATATTGGTTGTGATCTCAATCATTTGGATGCATGAACATCTTGAACATGTGTATATCTGAATCTTTTGTGAATTGTGTATGAATATTGTCGTGTGATCTATCAATCATTTGGATGCATAGATATGCCGAGCTTGTGTATATATGAATCTTTTGAGTTGTTGATAGTGAATGTTGGCTATGAATATGAACGTGTCCTGTGAACCTGAGTTTGATATGAATGTTTACCTTTTCTGTTGTATTTGTGTGTGAACTTGTTAGTATGCCTACTATGGGGTATAAAACACAGGTCTCTTATAAAAGTAATGCTGTGTCCAATTTATGTTTTCCCTTCTAACCACATTATATATATTTATATTATTACTATTATCGTATATTTTATAGAGACTTATATATACATTATAAAAACATCCCACGGGTCATTAACTTATAAAAGTAAATGTTTAACGGAAAATCCTGGTTGTTTTTGACTCACATGCAAGGAAAATCCTGGTGATTGCGTACAAAAGCTTGCGAAGATTTTAAGGACCAATTTAATAATAACGCGCTCATTTTTATTTTGAGCAATAACTCGCTAATTTCTTAATTATATATATATATAATGTGCCTCTCCGGTTTATTCTTTGATATTAATTGCTCCTCCTAACATAACATTATATATGTTACGAGCCCACCTAATACGTGTATTTCAAGGAAGTGCAAATGAGCTAGGATTTCTTAGAAAATATAAATGGGCCTGATTGACGCGAAATTATTTGTTCACCCAGCCCAAAGAAATGGATTGCGTTCTAGAAAACATGGGTTAAATATATGACACATTTTTGCAGTGACATGTGGGCCAATAGGTCGAAACCTCACGAGGGCGTTGTCAACTTGGTCAACAAATGATTGTGTCATCCACAGCCATTGGATTTATATCCAACGGATGCACCTTCAATCTCTCGTCTTCTTCCTCCAGCGTCGCCGGGACCGCCTGGTCCGGCCTCCGGCGGCTAGCGGCTCTGCTTAGCACGCATCGCTGTGAAGCGCTACCCCACCGCCGGCCAGGCTATCTCTCCACCCCTCAACACCTCCTGTTATTCTCCATAGACTACAGCCCCACGCCGCAACAGAACTAGTTATAACCCTTCTCCTCCTCTCAATCTACGACTCCACTGCCGCGTTTTCCCATCTCCGAGTCGTTCCTATCCGGGGCCTCGCCGCCGTCCAGCGCCTCGCTGTGTTCGGCACGGCATGGTCAACAAACGAGAGTCATCGGAAGAAGACTGTACGTGGAGAGCCTGACGGCTGGGACCCACGAGGTCCATGGTCGCACGCAAGGAAAGTTCCTCCTTATTAAGCTGAAAAAAATGTTTCCTTCACCTGACAGCTAGGACCCACCGGCTGTATCTTCGCACGGAAGGAAGTGCCTCCTTGTTTTGCGAAAAAAAATTATAAATCCCATTGACAATTTGGGACCCGTGATTTGGTGGTGACTTGTGGGCCTGCTAAGCGGACGTGTACGCACGGCTTTGTCAACGTAATTAACAAATGATTCTAGCAGCTGGACCGTAGGAAGATAATCCAACAGCCGTGCTCCTTCTTCAACCTCTGTTCTTGATCCTGTATCCCGTGCACATGGCTGTCTGCCAAGACCAACCGATGAAGTTTCCCACTCCTCTCCATCTGCGACTCCAACGCCCGTCTTCCCCATCTCCGGTCGTTCCGGTCTGGTGCGCGCTTCGCACGGTGTGGTCAACGTGGTCAACAACCGAGAGTCATTGGAAGATGATCAGACGTGAGAGGTCGACATCGGGACGCACCACGCCCATGGACGCATGCATGCAACAGAACACGGTGAGGTCAACATGGTCAAGGAACGACTTCCATCGGAAGTATACTGTACGTGGAGAGTCTCAGCTGGGTCCACGGCCGCACCAAGTAAGTGCCTCCTTATTACACGGAAAATAATGATAACTCCAACTGACAGCAGAGACCCACTGGACGGGCCATCGTATTTTACGAAAAAAACGTTTGCCCCCTGACTGCTGGGACCCACCTGACGAGCCACCGTATTTCGTGAAAAAAACGTCCCCCCCCCCCACTGTCAGCTTGGACCCACCGAAAGTGCCTCCTTATTACGCACAAAAAAATGAATACTCCTCCTGCTAGCTGCGACCCCCCTTGGTGGGAGGCTGACTTGTGGGCCTACTAAGTTGACGGGGACGAAGGGCTTTCTCAACTTAGTCAATGTGAACGATTCTAGCTCCAGTGACCGTACGATGTCCATCCAACGGCCGTAGTGCTTCTTCAACCTCTGGTCTTCTTGCTCCAGCCGCCCAAACCAGCGCCGGTCGTGCCTCATGCTCCTGCCTCCCGTGGCCGGCTGTGCTGCCGCAGAGGCCTCACCGCCCCCTACTGTTCCCACAGCTGGCCAGGCCCTGCGGCGACGGCAGCCTCACACCGCAACCGAACTAGTGAACCCTCGTACTCCTTTCCGCGCGGGCTTCCACTGCCGCGTCTTCCCCAGCTCCGCGTCGTCCCCTTCCTAGGCCTCGCCGTCGTCCACCGCCGTGGTGCTCTTCACCCGGCGTGGTCAACGTGGTCAAGGAACGACTTCCATCGGAAGAGTACTGTACGTGGAGAGGCTGACAGCTGGGTCCACGGCCACAGCCCAGTTTTTTTGTTATTTGCCAAGTAAGTCGCTTTGTCAGTCTTGTTGGGCTGCAAATCTTTCAAGACGAGGAGAGCTTTCATTCGGCTGGCCGAGAAAATGGCCCATCAGTAATGAGAAATGGGTTTTTAAAACACATCAAACCGGCAATTAGTTTCAAATATCTTTTTTTTCATTTGGATATTTTAAATTACATTAATTTTTATGCGTGGGGAACTTGTTGGATTTTATATTGATATACATTTATTTTTAAAATCAGTTTGAATGTGAGTCGAATTTCGGGATTAAAAACAGTTCGGACCGCACCGAAATATGCAAAATTTCAAATATTTTTTTAACCGTGGCCACAGTATGGGCTTTATTCCTAACAAAAAGAATATGGGCTCCAAAAAAAACCTTAAGAATTAGCAAATGGGCTGTAAATTATTAGAAATAATGGCAGATGGGATGTATGCTGGTTTCCACAGATTTGAGGCTTTCCTAAAAAAAAGGTTGACGCACAAGCAGTGACTGTTGGATGGCCATCCAACGGCCGTCGTGCTTCTTCAATCTCTGCTCTTCCTGCTCCAGCCGCTCAAACAAGCGCCGGCGGGACTGCCTGCTCCCTCCTCCCCGCAGCCGGCTGTACTGCCGCGCAGGCCTCACCGCCCCACCGTACTCCCATCGCTGGCCTAGCCATCCCTCTACTCACCCACACCTACTGTTATTCTCCGGCGACAGCAGACGAACCAGTAAGCCCATGTTCAGTCGTACTCCCCTCCGCGTGGGAAACAACTGCCGAGTCTTCCCTGCCTCCGTGTCGTTCCCTTCCTAGGCCTCGCCGTCGTCCACCGCCCTGGTGCTCCCGGCGCGGCCTGGTCAACGTGGTCAACGACCGACATGCCTCTGAAGTGGACTGTAAGTGGAGAGGCCGACAGCTGGGTCCACGACCGCACGCAAGGAAATGCCTCCTTATTACGCGCAAAATAATGATTCCTCCACCTGACATCAGGGACCCACCGAAAGGGCCTCTGCATTTCGCGAAAAAAATGTTACCGCCACTGTCAGCTCGGACCCACCAGCTATATCTTCGCACGCAAGGAAGTGCCTCCTTATTACGCACAAAAAAACGAATACTCCGCTTTGTTAGGCTGGGAACGGTATAGTGGCAGGCTGACTTGTGGGCCTACTAAGTTAACGGGGACGGAGGGCTTCGTCAACTTAGTCAATATGCACGATTCTAGCTCAAGTGACCGTACGATGTCCATCCAACGGCCGTAGTTCTTCTTCAACCTCTGGTCTTCTTGCTCCAGCCGCCCAAACCAGCGCCGGTCGTGCCTCGTGCTCCCGCCTCCCGTGGCCGGCTGCGATGCGGCGGAGACCTCAGCGCCCCCTACTACTCCCACCGCTGGCCAGGGCATAACTCTACTCACCCACACCCCCTGTTATTCTGCGGCGACGGCAGCCTCACACCGCAGCCGAACCGGTGAACCCTCGTACTCCTCTCCGCGCGGGCTTCCATTGCAGCGTCTTCCCCGGCTCCGCGTCGTCCCCTTCCTAGGCCTCGCCGTCGTCCACCGTCGTGGTGCTCTCGGCGCGGCGTGGTCAATGTGGTCAACGACCGACTTCCATCGGAAGAGTATCAGACGTGGAGAGGCTGACAACCGGGTCCATGGCAGCCGCAAGGAAGTGCCTCCTTATTACGTGGAAAATAATTATTCCTCCACTCGATACCGGGACCCACTGGACGGGCCACCAGTATTTCACGAAAAAAAAGTTTCCCCCTGACTGCTAGGACCCACAGGTCGGGCCACCGTATTTCGCAAAAAAAACGTCCCCCCCGCTGTCAGCTCGGACCCACCGGAAGTGCCTCCTTATTACGCACAAAAAAATGAATACCCCCTGCTAGCTGGGACCAACCTTGGTGGGAGGCTGACTTGTGGGCCTACTAAGTTGACTGGGACGGAGGCCTTTGTCAGCTTTAGTCAATATATGAATGATCCTAGCTCCAATGACCGTACGATGTCCATCCAACGGCCGTAGTGCTTCTTCAACCTCTGGTCTTCTTTCTCCAGCCGCCCAAACCAGCGTCGGTCGTGCCGCATGCTCCTGCCTCCCGTGGCGGGATGTGCTGCGGCGGAGGCCTCACCGCCCCCTACTATTCCCACCTCTGGCCAGGCCCTGCGGCAACGACAGCCTCACACCGCAGCCGAACCAGTGAACCCTCGTACTCCTCTCGGCGCGGGCTTCCAGTGCCGCGTCTTCCCCGGCTCCCCGTCGTCCCCTTCCTAGGCCTCGCCGTCGTCCACCGCCTGGTGCTCTCGGCGTGGCGTGGTCAACGTGGTCAAGGAACGACTTCCATCGGACGTAATTGTATGTGGAGAGGCTGACAGCTGGGTCCACGGCCGCAGCAAGGAAGTGCCTCCTTATTACTCGGAAAATAATTATTCCTCCACCTGACAGCGGGGACCCACCAGACGGGCTACCGTATTTCGTGAAAAAAACGTTTCCCCCTGACTGCTGGGACCCACCAGCTACACCTTCGCACACAAGGAAGTGCGTCTGGGCAAAAAAAAACGATTCGCCCCCCTGACTGCTGGGACCCACCAGCTATATCTTCGCATGCAAGGAAGTGCGTCCGGGCAAACAAAATAAAACGATTCGCCCCCCTGACTGCTGGGACCCACCAGCTGCATCTTCGTAGGCAAGGAAGTGCCTAACAGTCGGGACCCACCTGGTCGAAACGTACGTAGCGTTGTCATTCTGGTCGCGAACGTGTATGTTTATATATACTGGTGGATGTAGAGGCGCGCACGTGTCGTTGTAGAGGCGCGCACGTAGCATGTACACGTACGTACAGCGGCGAGGGTGCAAGAAAGAAAATACGGCCATGTACATACATACGGGCAGGGTCTCGAACGCCTACTCGCGCATACGTACATGGCTGGGTCGAAACGAAGAAACAGCGTCGTCGTCGTGTTCATGGGGAGGCAACGGAATGCATCGTGTTCATCGGGAGGCAACGGAACGCGTGGGAGCCAACCGGCTGGGTCGGAACGGAATGCGTGGTCGTGTTCATCGGGAGGGCTTGGACGGAACAGCGATGGAAGCGAGGCTGGCGTCTTGCACAATGGAGGAAACAGACTTCCCTACGCTCGTAACGGGTCCTGTTGATCGGGAGGGGTGTGGCGTACCGCAAAATGGAGGAAACGGACCTCCTGCGGTCGAAACGGGGGTCCTGTTGATCGGGAGGGGTGTGGCGTACCACAAAACGGAGGAAAGAGACCTCCTACGGTCGAAACGGGGGTCCTGTTGATCGGGAGGTGTGGCGCATCGCAAAAGCAGACGAAATGGACCTCCTACGGTCAAACGGGGTCCTGTTCATCGGGAGGGGTGTGGCGTACCGCAAAACGGGACTCCATGGGATACTATTCATCCCCACCGTCGACCTCCTCCAGCCTCCACGGGCTCCTGTTCATCCAGCCTCCACCACGCGCTACTCCACCGGCTACTGTTCAACCACCCCTCCACGGGCACCCCTCCATCGTCTCATCGCTCATCTAGCCCTCCACACCACGGGTCCTGTTCAACCACCCTCCACCGCCACCCCTCCACCGTCTCATGTTCATCCAGCCCTCCACACCACGGGTCCTGTTCATCCAGAGGCAACGCCACCGCCATCGCTTCATCCAACCCCCCCGCAACGCCTTTGTTCATCCAATCGATCGGCTTGATTAGCGGCAGCAGCGGCGAATCGCTCCATCGGGTTCGATTAACAGCCATCGATCGATCGCTCGGGTTCGTGAACGCGTAGTTCGCAGCAATCGCTCGGGTTCAGTTAGAGCCCAACGCCTTGCCCGGGTTCAGTTAGAGCCAACTCCTCGCACACACGCGCGTACGTACGAGAGAAACACGCATCACTCGGGCCCGACCTCCCACCGTAACTGGCAACTCCCCGAAATTTTCCTCGCCCTCGCTTCTACCATGGTTTTTTCCATCGTGGACGGCCCAAAGAATGTCATGCAGCTTCGTCTCCGGCCTGCCCAGGACGAAAAGCCCATTTTCTATCATGATTTTTTGTCATAGAATTAGGAGCCCACAACATCTATGATGATACCGGGTTTTGTCACAATTATCGTCATAGAAGTGTCATATGTATGACAGAAAAAAATTTCGTTCGGCCCAAAATGTCACGAATGTGTCTTTTTTTAGTAATGAGAGATTATGGTAGGTATGAAACCACCTCAAAGCTATTATTTCGAATCAATCTATAAAAGAGTTCATACTAGAATAACACCTTAAGACACAAATCAACCAAAACCCTAATGTCACCTAGATACTCCATTGTCACCTTAAGTATCCGTGGGCATGATTATACGATATGCATCACACAATGTCAGATTCATCCAACCAACACAAAGTACTTCAAAGAGTGCCCCAAAGTTTCTACCGGAGAGTCAAGAACGTGTGCCAACCCCTATGCATAGGTTCATGGGCGGAACCCGCAAGTTAGTCACCAAAACATACATCAAGTGGCACATGATATCCCATTGTCACCACAGATAAACACGGCAAGACATACATCAAGTGTTCTCATAAAAGACTCAATCCGATAAGATAACTTCAAAGGGGAAAGTCAATTCATCATAAGAGAGTAGAGGGGGAGAAACATCATAAGATCCAACTACAATAGCAAAGCTCGGGATACATCAAGATCGTGCCATAGAGGGAACACGAGAGAGAACACGGGAGATAGAGATCAAACACATAGCTACTGGTACATACCCTCAGCCCTGAGGGTGAACTACTCCCTCCTCGTCATGAAGAGCGCCGGGATGATGAAGATGGCCACCGGTGATGGATTCCCCTCCGAGGTGTCGGAACGGGCTCGAGAGGTTTTGGTGGCTCTGAGAGGCTTGCGGCGGAACTCCCGATCTATCTTCATATTTGGTGGTTTTAGGGTACGTAGGGGTATATAGGCGAAAGAAGTCGGTGGGAGGTGCTCGAGGGGCCCACGAGACAGGGGGGCGCGCCCAGTAGGGGGGGCGCCCTCCTATCTCGTGGCCTCCTCGAGGATCTTCTGACGTGAACTCCAAGTCTCGAGGATCATATTCTTCCAAAAAATCACGATGCCGAAGGTTTCATTCCGTTTGGACTCCATTTGATATTCCTTTTCCTCGAAACATTGAAACAGGCAACAAAACAGCAAGATGGGTTGGGCCTCCGATTAATAGGTTAGTCCCAAAAGTAATATAAAGGTGAATAATAAAGCCCAATATTGCCCAAAATAGTAGATAATATAGCATGGATCAATCAAAAATTATAGATACGTTGGAGACGTATCAGTCTCCAGAAAGGTTGGGCTCCTGTGGCAGACGCGGAGAGAGCAGGCGCCGGCGAGCTTGGAAAGGAGGGTTGCTGGGGGTGAACGAACATGGGGGAAAGGAAGCAGGGGGCGTCGGTGGGAGGTTGTCGTCCCAGATCCACCGCCAGGATGCTCGCTGGGGCGGTTGCCGGCCCGAATCTGCCGTCGGGAGGCTCATTGGATCCGGCTGCAGCGCATCCCGTAGGACCACGCCGGAGGGCACCTTGCCCTGGCCGATGGAGGTGAGGGGCCCAAGGAATAGTGGATTCGGGCATGGGGTGGCCGGATCCGTGGACGAAGTTGCCTCCTCGAGGTGGATCGATAGGGAGAAGGCGCGAGGAAGGAGGTGTTTGGCGACGCATTGGAGGGAGGTGGTGGTGCGGCGCGGGGAGGTGGAGGTCGTGTTGGCTGGTGCCGGAGGCAGTAGCGGCTGGGGGAGGGGAGGAGGGCAACGGCGCGACGGCGTGGGGGCCGCACGGGGCGAGAGGTGGAGCGGGGTGGAAGCCGGAGGGGTGGTAGGGGCATTGCGGGGAGGTAGCCGGCGGGGTGGTAGGGGCGGGGCGGGGCGGGGAGGTAGCCGGCGGGGCGTGGCGGCGCTGTAGATCGCGGGGGTGAGAAGGCGAGAGAGAGAGAGAGAGAGAGAGAGAGAGAGAGAGAGAGAGAGAGAGAGAGAGAGGGTTGGTGGGGTTTGACCAGGGAGGTGGGTAGGTGTGGGGGTAGTTTTTGTGTAAGGGGGTTGGTTTTTTTTTCTTCGGTGCAGTTCGGTGGATTCGGGACGTGGATTTGTTCAGGTGTTAGCAGAATAAGATGGGGTGTTAGCAGAATAAGGGTCTTAAAGGTGTTATCATAATAGACCCACCCTATATATATATTGCTTATTAATAAGCTGTGAAAAATCTGACATTTGGGATCCATCTGTAAACTGGAACTGGGAAAAAAAGATGGAAATAAAAAATAAATAGACTGCAAAATGTTGTGCGCTAGAAAATAAAAAGGCCAAATTGTAGGCCATGCCCATGTAGCTAACCGAAATTAACATAAAATACATATATTAAAAGGGCTTGCCTAAAAAATAATACATGGGCCGAATTACTGGGCCAGACCCATGTAGCTAATGAAAGCACAGCAAAAAAATACATTAAAAAGGCCGAATTGTTGGGCTAGGCCCATGTAGAAAACCGAATTGGACCGGGCTGATTCTTGTGCCACATCAGATTGCCACGCTGGATGCCTACGTGGTCTGGGGAGGTTGCTAGTGACCAAAAATTTGGTCGTGGAACCAACGACCTTTTATATATCACAAAGAAGGTCACTAATTTTAGTTTACGACTGCCAGCTTTTGACTTTCTGTTTTTGGTCACAGAAAGGTCACAAATGAAAAACTATGACCTTTCAGAAACCAATAGTGATGGTCATAAGTTGACATATTTCTTGTAGTGTAGCGGCATGGGAAATCCTTTGTGATGTCCTTACGGCATGCCTAGGCCCTGCACAGACGAGGGGGGGGGGGGCATGCCCTGCCACCGCATTATCGAGAGTACCTCGGTGGCATGCCTGATGCAACCGTTGTAATCCTCGAAAATTCGTACGATGCAGGAATTCCTCGAGCACGCACGCCGTCCACGCCAAGGCCGCACATGGAGCTTGTTGGGGTCACCACCCCCTGCGCACCGACACCAGCAAAGACTGTCAATGCCCTAGCCGGGAAGACGACTACCAGATCGGACCCACCTCCCCACTGAATGCCGCACAAACCCACCACGGGAGCACCCAGCAACCCATCAACAGTCACTGCACACCATCATGGGGCCATGTGACTGTTGATGGGTGGCTGGGTGCTGGTTGCTGTTGCCAATAATTAATAATATTACATTATAAAATTATTCACGTATTATTTAAAAAATTATCCATATGGTTAAATTGTAAATTAGAAAATTGTGCATGTAATAATTTTCATATTCAATAAAAATATCAAATTTTAAATAAATGATAATATGTATTTAAAATTTTCATGCCTTTAATAAAATAGTTGTGTATTATAAAATTGTTCGTTTTTATTCTGTAGTTAATTTTGTTTATAATTCACAATTATAATTTGCATATAATTTATATTTTTGTAACAAATAACAGTGCAAAATGGTCAGTAGGGTGTCGAGCCCGCTTAAGGTCTACCGAGTATATAGAGTGCGTATCCGTTTAGTATGAAAAATGGTTCTCAGTCCATTGGTTAGGCAGACGCGCATCCATGCTGCAGATCACGGGTTCAAAATCCATCAGCCACCATTTTTGCACATAATTTGCTTCCTGACAGATGGACCGACGCGTGGCAGTTGCCTTTTTGTGAGAAAAAATAATTTTGATGGGATTTCACAAAATAACAGGCCACAAGCCCTATTTCTACCATTCAATGGCTGACAGTGGGTCCCACGCCATGTGGCGTGCCTAGTCAGCACTGTGTCTGTATACAAATGTGTTTTGCACCGTATATGTACGTCAAAGTCAGGTTATATCACCAGTTCAATGTATGCCGCAAGTTTTGGCACTAAAATGATTTTTCACGTCAAGTTTTAGCATCAGTGGTGTAATTGACTCATTAATAATTATTGGCAACACCTTTGACTAAGTACAAGAAATATTAATGTGCTTAAAACAACGACACACATGCGCGTCGTAGCGAGATCCACTGCGATAGAGATATTAAGTATCACGCCGAAGAAGAAGAAGAAGTTCAAACAAATTCCAGACAATGCCTCTAACAAGGGGATGGTGTGTAGAGCAGCGTCATTGGTAGATACAACCAATGCAGTGCAGTGTAGGTCCGAGATCTTGATTAGTTCAATTGGGAGCTCGATCGAAACTCTGCAGTAACTAAAGAGCACCACGACATATGTCAGCTTGTATCATCGCCTCCACTTTGAATGAAGCAACCACATATGCAAGTCGGATCAGAACCCTGATGTGGACATCACTAGCTAGCTACGCAGCCGAACATACATAACATGTGTACGAGGAGCAGATGTGGGTGGTGTGAGATTGTTTGCCCATCTGATATGTCTAGAGACCCAACTGGCCATGTGGTATAGTCGCGGTAGCCACCTTAATCTCTCCCGTGTGTGGCGGCCGGTACGGTGTGCCAGAAGAGAAGGCTGGCTGTTCCGGTGAAGAAGACGTTACGTCACGCCGTCTTCCCGATCTGTATAGTACGTATTACGTTGCCTGTCCTACGAGGGAGCGCCCGTAAGATGCCTTGCTGCTGGCACCTGGAAAAGTAGGGCAGGGCGGTTAGAGTGTCAGGGGGGAGTAGCTACGCACGCACGTCCCAGCACGCACCCCGCTACAGTACAGTGAATCGGCATGGGATGGATGCCCGGCTATAAAGCAGAGCGTCGCGCGGCATTGCAGCCTGGTGGAGAAGAGTGAATGGAGACCAAAAGGATGAGAAACCCCAGAAAATAAGGGGTCTCATCTCTCTCCTCTCTCCCACCCTCTCGCCTCGCTCCATTCTCTTCTCTCCGACCGGATCCCTCCCTTTTGGTGCACAGGTGCGTACGTTCGTCGTCCAAGTGTGGATCTCATCTCCCTTCCCTTCTTCCTTTGCAACCTTGGACTTGATTTGACGATGTGGTTTCAATTCGCCGCTGCGAATTAGCTTGATGCTCCCATGCATCTGGATGGCCAAAAACCCCAAACCCCGGCGCCCCTCCTTTTTTCTTTTTCTTTGCCGACCCAAACGCGCCGGCCGTGTGTATGTAGCTAGCCTGTTCCTGTGCCGTGGTCGTCCAAGCGCTGCCTGCGCTACACGCTGCGGACGGGTGGATCTGCCTCTCGCATGCATGCATGCATGCGCTGGTTTTGCGGAGTTGATTTTCTTGCTAGGGTCGACTGGGCCGACTATTCATTTGTCCGTGGGTGTGAGTGATCTCGATCGAGCACATCCTGCTCCATTTCGGCCTCATACATAGATCTGCATATTTGTTCACTTGATTTTTTTTCTTTTTCTTTTGCGAGATTGGTTCACTTGATTTATTACTGCTGGGTCTGCTCTCATCAAATACTAGTACTACTTCACTTAGTTAATATAATTGCTCTAGAGATATGATTATTAGCAAGTAATTAAGCGTGCGTGGTAGATGTAGATCTATTTTCTCGGGTCTACAGCCGAGAAGAAAAAGGCCACCCGGCAGAGAAAAAAAAAGAAAGAAAGAAAGAAAGAAGAAAAAGGGAGCGGCTACCTGTCAATCGACTGACCCAAAAAATGGTCAGTCGACTGGCAAAAACATGCATCAGCTGATTCAGAAGTTAGATTCAACTGAACCAATATTGGGGTCAGTCGACAGGCCCAGAAAAACGTTCAGCCTGTGATTCTGAACATTCTGGGCAGAGTTTGTTGTTTCTGCCAACAGCCCACGCCTAAAACGGGCGTGGACCCGCTAAGAAGCTAACCCACTAAAACAACAACCATCTAACGCACAAAACTCTGCTAGGTCTTCTTCCTCCCTCTTTCCCACCACGCGGCTCAGCCGCCACCATGGGAGGGGAAATACACCTGATCTGATCTGATATCTTCTGATTGCTCTTGTGTTGTTTTTGCGTGCATTTCTTTTTGTGAAACCCCTTCTCCTCGAGACGTCCAAAGATCCCAAGCAAATGATCTGATTTCTTGTGAGCAATTTATAGATCTCCTCCTACTCATTTTCATCCTGTCGAAAACCATCCTGATCTCAACCTCCTACTCATTTTCTCTGAATTTTGTAGGTGATGTGCTTCCATTTCTTGATGCCTGGACAATCAGAGATCCCAAGTTGAAGAATCAGAAGAAAAAATGGATCAGCTATCATATCATTCTAGCATCTCAGATCTGTCAAGCAACAAAGCAAAGCACAACAGAGGCAAACCTGGAGTTGAATCTTGAATTTCTAAGGTAGTATTAATAATCCCCCAACCATTTCTTTGTTCTGGCATCATATCATGTTCATGAATAAAAAAAAGGTTTAAAAAAATTGTCAGAACTTGCAAATTAGAACAACTGAAGTTGCTTGTTGTGGATAATAAAACTGTTTGTGTGTTGAATGGTCAGTATGTTTCAACTTCTTGCAACCAAAAAAGGTTCATCTAGCTATGCGATTTCAATGGTAAAAATATGAAAAAATGACAATTGAAAAGGTTCATGTAGAAGCAAATACGCAGATGCATATTTGCCCTCTACTTGCGTCTGAATGTATGAAAATTCAAAACTGAATTAAAATGATGAAAGTGTTTTCATATTGAATGAAAAAAATATACTGCCAGATAAAAGCACACATCTACTTGTTCATTTTGAGATGCAACTACCACAATTTAGTTTACTGAGTTTCATTTTGCAGGTGAATATACAGGCAGAAGATGTTTACCACCAAGAATGTTTTTACAGTACAGAAACACAAAAAGACAACACGGTTAGCAGCTATTTTCTGAACTTATGAGTGAATGTTATTACACATTTTATGAGTGATTGTGCATTCCAGAAATATCTCATATGAAATTTTTTCGGTTGTTGAAAAATTGAAAATCAACATTGTCAAAATCAACATTGTGTTTCTTTTTCTCTTTTACTTGATCGTTGAAAAAATAGTAATGTGATGAACTGACCTATTTGAGTTGATCTGCAGAACCCAGTAGCTTCGCCCGAGTATGGAGTACATCAAGACCAACTGTTTGCTGCACAAAACAAAGAACTTAGAAAACAGGTGAATGAATACAGTAATGCATTGAACTTAAATAACAAACAAAAATGAAATTTAAACACACTTCTGTGGAGGGACGATGAGGAATTTTTGAATTGCAGGAACTAAATGAAGTTCAGACTGCAAAACAGAGTTGTGAAAAGATGGACGAACTGCTTGCACCAGAAGGAGTTCTGCAGTCGTACACACAACTGATGAAACAAATGACTCTCATGAGTCATCTCCAAAGTGACAACATGACTATGCCTATAACAAGTTTCACTTCGATCTTGACAACAAGCATTAATGACCAGGTATGTCTCCTTAAAAAATGAAATCTTAAAATCAAAATTTACCATGGAGTGGTAATGTTATACAATCTGTATATGACAAAATCTCTTATTGCAGATTCACAATGAAACACCACATGCAATGCCAAGCACCTATCGTAATGAAGAAAGGGATGAAGGTGCACCTAGTGATTATAATTACGAAAGTAACAGTGAAGATTACCTCGCATGCGAGTGATGAGAATGAAACCGATGCGAGCATAATTACACGGAGCAAAACACAGTGAGTCTTGAGCAGTTGTCTGCAGATCGTGAGTATTCAGAGTTGCAACAAATAGAGCAGAGTTGGCACAACTCTGTTTCAAGTGATGCGCAAGAAATGTTGACTAATCATGAAGAACAGATAGTGAAAATGACTGAGCCAGAATTACAAGGTCCTGATTATGCAGTAACCACTGATACAGATGGCACAAGTTTAAGTGACGAGTCAGAGTTTGAAACGGAGAAACAAGAATATGAAGCAGCACATATGAAAAACTCTAATATTGATAGTAGTTATGAGTTGCCAGATTCAGACAAGAAGATGAAAGCATGCATGAATCGGATGACGAGGACATTGAGCGACAACAGGATGAGATGCAGAATAAATAAAACAAAGATGAGAAAATATTATCTCAAGAAGATATTGAATTTTTCCTAGAGAACGAGGTTAAAGAGAAAGCATTGAAACTTAGCCAAGAAGATGAAAAAAGTCACATGCCAACGGTAAACATGACATTTGAAAGTGAAGCTGATGCACATAGATTCTACAGTGAGTACGCAGCTATTGCATGGTTTTCTATACAGAAAGCTGCAAACTATCACTGCCAAAAGAAAGATGCTCACAATAACAAAGTAACGAGAATTACTTTGAAGTGCAACAGGTCTGGTAAACCTATAAATAGGACAAAACCAACAGCAGCAGGAGCAAAAAGGAGAAAGTACAAAGGTGATAAAAATGCACCCACCATCCTTGAGAATACGACGGACAGGAGAAGGAATTATACAATAGAACAGGGTGTCAGGCTCAAATGGTTGTTACCTGTAAATTCGAGCTTGAGCAATGGGTGATCACAAGGCTGATCATTCAGCACAATCATGAACTGCATCCACCAGGCGAAGTCAGGTTCCTGAAATCGCACAAGTATATAACTGAACAAGAAAAGGACTTGATCAGGACTTGCAAAAGAGTGAATATACCAACTAGGAAGATAATGGCAATCATTTCATTCTTCCGGGGAAGGGGTCTGTCTTCACTGCCTTACACCCCAAAACAGATTAGCAACATGGGTACAAAAATGAGAAGAGAAAATGGTCTGAATGATATGATGCAAGTAGTATCATTTTTTGAACAGAAAAAGTCAGAAGATCCACTATTCTTCTATTCATTCAAAACAGATCCAAAAAATAATGTGATGCACATATTCTGGGCAGATGGCAGGCGAATAAGGAACTATCAGCAGTATGGCGATCTTCTCAGTTTTGACACAACCTACAAGACCAACAAATACAATCTGAAATTTGCTCCATTTGTGGGAGTAAATGGGCATGGAGACAACTGCCTTTTTGCATGTGGTTTCATTCAAGATGAGAAGAAAGGAACATTTGAGTGGCTCTTTAGGACATTTCTGAAATGCATGGGGGGAAAGCTCCTAAATGTGTCATAACAGATCAAGACGCAACTATGAAGAAAGCAGTGCCTAAATGCTTTCCAAATTGCAATCATAGGAACTGTTTGTTCCACATTCTCACAGAAGCTCAAAACAAAGCTAGGAGGACATTTGGAAAGAATCAACACTTGCATGCTCAATTTCATGACATAATCCTAAACTCTCAGACAGTGCAAGAATTTGAAGAATTGTGGCCACAAATAATTCAACAGCACAATGTTGAACATATCAAGTACTTTTGCAATTATGTGGAAAAACAGGAAGAGATTTGTACCTGTCTACTTCAAGAATCACTTTTATCCGTTCATCCAGACAACGGCTAGAAGCGAAGGATGATGTATTTAAAGCAAACGTAGGTTCAACTCACAATGTGATTGTTTTATGACAGAGTTTGATAGAATATCACAAAGCATTGAAGAAAAAAGAAAGGAAAATGATTATGTGACAAGGAGAACTTCTCCAACAATGTGGAGTGACTGGGCATTGGAGAAGCAGGCAGCAAAAATATATAACAGAGGCATTTTTTACAAATTTCAGCAAGAGTTGATGAATTCAACTAAGTTTCACATGGTTGAAGTTAAAAAAAAAACAATATGAGGTTTTCAAATCACCGACGCAAGCACTCTATGAGTATAACCCCAGAACTTTCATAGTGATGGTGGACATAGACTCTGAGACTTTCACATGCATATGTGGTAAATTTGAAAAGGATGGCATACTATGCTGTCATGCACTCAAAGTGATCCAAGCATTGAACATTGATGAGATAGCAGAGAAGTATTTCATTGATAGATGGAGACCTGAAGAAAAGAAATCAGAAAAAATCAGTGAACATGTGACAAACCTTGAAGAACTGGATGATCAAATGGCTTTCTTCTCATTCTCTAGAAGGCTCACTAAATTAGCTTCTGAAGCATCAAAAAATCCTGAAAGGAGGAAAATTATGAGTGACCAGATAACCAATTTGGAGAAATTAATTCTGGGCATACCTTGCATAGCAGAAGGTGAGGAACCAAAAAGTTGTACATCAGAGCTAGCATCTGACACTGCAGCATCTATGAGTTTGGGTAGCAATTCTAAGAACACACTAAAGGATCTGGTATACACAAAACCAAAAGGGAGAATGAAGAAAATAGGAAGGAAAAAGAGCATAGTTGAGGAAATTATAGACAAACCAAAAATGACTTGCTCTGGGTCACTAGTAGAAAAGGCGCCAATGGTCCAGGCCGGTCCAGCCCATTAGTCCCGGTTCAATCCAGAACCGGGACCAATGGGGGCATTGGACCCGGTTCGTGAGCCCCGGGGGCCGGCCGGGCCACGTGGGCCATTGGTCTCGGTTCGTCTGGACCTATTGGTCCCGGTTGGTGGGACGAACCGGGACCAATGGCCCTCGCTCCTGGCCCACCACCATTGGTCCCGTTTGGAGGCTTGAACCGGGACCAAAGGCTTCCCATTAGTCCCGTTTCATGCCACCAACCGGGACTAAAGGGTTGGTCCTCGTTGCGGCCAGAGTTTAGTCCCACCTCGCCAACCGAAGGGGAATCAGACCGGTTTATAAGCGCCTCCCTCTACGCCATGTTGAGCTCCTCTCAAAATGAAAATAGATGCCCTTATCTGGAATTTAACCTAAATTCATACTGAATTTCTCTGAAGTTAGTAGAAATTTATTATGAATTTAGGTTGAATTTTCTATAAGCGCATCTATGCTCATTCTGAGTAGTTTTTATATAGTTTTTTCTTTTCGCTATATTTATTTTTTTCTTTTTATTTCTGAGTTGTAATAAGTCATTAAAAATAAGCATCTATGCTCATTTTTTAGTAAAGTTAATCACAACTATTTTTTTCTATTTATTTCTGATTAGTTTTTTATATATATTTTTTTCTTTTCTGCTATATTTATTTTTTTCTTTTTATTTCTGAGTTGTAATAAGTCATTAAAAATAAGCATCTATGCTCATTTTTTAGTAAAGTTAATCACAACTATTTTTTCTTCTATTTATATCTGATTTGTTTTTTATATAGTTTTTTCGGCACCTTCCCACCATGCGGTAATTTGCCGTATGCTAATGGGACGAACCACGTTGACTAGATACCACGTGGTAAATCACTCAGGCCAACACCATGTGATGCAATCACACCTATGGGCAAGGCCAAACCCCGCCCTCAGGGCAGATATCATACAGCTGCCGGAGTAGCGAGTCGCGCATGCCTATCAAAATTTCGATATGACAGCCAACTATCCGGACACCAACTGAGGAGTCCGCGCTACCCAACGGTATAACGGCTGGGTTTACCAGGGTCCGATCAGGGGCTTCACAGTACGACAATAAAGTCCGACCACCTTCTCGGTCGCTCGGCACCCGAACTTATATCGGCTAAGGTAAGCGCAGGGAGAACTATCGCGATTGTGTCCCGGATCTGCCGGACGAGCACCTCGAGAGAAAGCCGAAAACCATTGTCATGATACGGTGAGAGCTGGTCAATTGTTCGAGAGGTTGTAAAATCCTTAAAGATTTATTCCGCATTTAATGCCCTCAGGGAAATATAATGTCTTTGACACGCTTATCCGCCGCAAGGCGGGCTCCCTTCAGTACACCTTCATAATATAGTTCGGTCTTGCGGTGCTCTTTACCCTCTGGCGGCCCCTTAGTCATCAGCTTCTCCGCGTCAAGCTTCCCCCCAATGCACTTTTGCATGCGAAAATGCCATACGTGCACCCTCTATGCAGACCGATTGCTTAACAGCATCAAGCTGAGGACATGCGCCCACAATCCGCTTCACGAGCCCGAAGTAACTGCTCGGAATTGGCTCCATCGGCCACAGCCGGACAACCAAGTCCTTCATGGCTAGTTCGGCCGCTTTAGTGCGATTCGGCCGCCTATTTATTTTCTGAGTAGTTTTTATATAGTTTTTTCTGTTCTGCTATATTTATTTTTTCTATTTATTTATGTGTGGTAATAAGTCATTAAAAATAAAAAAGAGGCGCAATGCTAGTTAATTCGCTTCAAGCCGTTCGGAATAGTGTAAACTGCACTGCACATAGCTCCGTGCAGTCTACCCTATTCCTCAAGGCTTGAAGCGAACCAACGTGCAGGTGAGCATTGAGCCTCTTCTTCATCGTCTCTGCACTCAGGGCTTATAAACAGCATGAAAGTGCCTCTCGCTTGGCGAGGTGGGACTAAAAAACAGCTGCATAAAATAAATAAGTAAAGAAAAAAGTGCCTCCCATCTGGGCCCCCACGGCTGGATACGACTAGAAACCCACCATGGGCCAGGATTCAGGCCGCAGGTGGCCCAAGAGGGACCATCGAGCAAAGCAGTAGTAAGTAGGCCCGTAAGCTGCGGTGGAGAGGAGCTCGAGAGGGAGGCGGCGGTGGGGCTTATAAACCACTGCGCGCCCCTCTCAGCTAGCGAGGTGGGACTAAACTTTCGTGCCGCACCGGGCCAGCACAGGGCCATTGGTCCCGGTTCGTGGCTCCAACCGGGATCAATGCCCACCCTTTAGTCCCGGTTTGTGCCACGAACCGGGACCAAAGCCCTTCGCTTCCGCCCTTTGGGCTCTTTGAAAAGAGGCCTTTGGTCCCGGTTGGTGCTACCAACCGACTGGTGCATTGGTCCCGGTTGGAGCCACGAACCGGGACCAAAGACTTTGCTATATAAGGAAAATTTCAGAACCGCATCCCCACTTCGATCTCTCCTCCTCCTCGATCTCCCGACGCCGCGCGCCGTCGCCGACCCGCCCCGACGCCGTCGCCGCCCCGCCCGCCTTGACGCCGCCGCTCACAAGCACCTCGTCGCCGTCGTCGTCGACCTCGCCGTGAGCAACTTAGATGTCTAGTAATTTAGATATGTAGTTCATAGTATGTTAATTTAGATTGTGTAATTAATTTGTTCATATTAATGTGTTAGATTTTTTATGTTAATAGATTTTTTGGTGTAATTAATTTGTTCATATTGTGTTAGATTTTTTTCTGTTAATAGATTTTTTGGTGTAATTAATTTGTTCATATTGTGTTAGATTTTTTTTCTGTTAATAGATTTTTTTGGTTTAATTAATTTGTTCATATTGTGTTAGATTTTTTTTCTATTAATAGATTTTTTTCTATTAATTTTTTCATAGTATGTTTGGTGATATTTAGATTGTGTTAGTAAGTACTATAATTGAACTAGCTAGTTAGAAAAATATAATTAATATTTTATTTAGATTTTTTGGTAATATAATTAGTTAGAAAAATATGAGTTAGTTAGAAAAATACAAGTTTATTTTTAGTAAGTACTATATAGTAAGTGCTACTTTGTTTTTAGTAAGTACTACTTTATTTATTTATAGTAATAAGTGCTTAGTATAGTTGAACTAGATAGTTGATTTAATTAATAAAACTACTTTATTTAACTATATATAGAAGTAGTTTGTAGTAAGTGCTACTTTATTTATTTATAGTAAGTGTTACTTTATTTATTTATAGTAAGTACTACTTTATTTATTTATAGTAAATGCTTAGTATAGTAGTTGAACTAGATAGTTGATTTAATTAATAAAACTACTTTATTTAACTATATATAGAAGTAGTTCACGCATCGACGTCGGCGATGCCTATCCCGCATCCTCGTCGTCGTCGACTCGGCGGTGGAGGCTTGCTTGATCTGGGCCATGTTCGGGACTGGGCTCCGTCGGGCTGGTATTGGGAGGTGCTACCTTCCGGGGGACGTAGGTTAGTGAGGAGGCAGCCCGTTGTTGACCCGATCCTTCTTTGGTGGCGGTCGCGTGGGCCAGTGACGGTGTCGAGGTTTCCGGACACCGCGGAGGTGGTACGTCACCGTGTCAGCGAGAAGGACGAGCACGTCCGTCGCTACATTGTTGCATTGGAGGGCAGGTTCGACAATACCTGGCAGGTTCTTGAGGATCTCACCGGAGCTATGATCCTGTGATGGTTCCTTATCTTTGGTGTCCACCGCCTGCGTCGATACCGTCCGGGCGCTACGGTTCTAGTTGTATTAGTGATGCTATATTAGTGATAATATTCGACAATGTCACGAACACCAAGAGATGATGTACTTTTGCTTATAATTATTGAACATGCTAATTTGAATACTACTTTATTTTATGATTTGGTTTTGCTTATTTTATGATTTGGTTTTGCTTATTGAATGCTCATATTGGATAAGTTCTCCTTTATTTGAATTATGAACATAGGCCGAAAATGTCGTACTCGGACGACGAAAACCGCCCGGGGGAGTGCGACTGGTGCCACGACGACCGAGGTATCTCATGACAGTTCATTGAGCTGGATGAAGATTGGCGCTTCAGCATTAAGCTCGACGAGAGCTTCGATGTTCATCTGATTACTAGCAACGACAATAGTTTTTTCGTAATTAATCATGACTTCAACTATTTTAATCATGACAATATTTTTCATCTTTTCCAATTCGACTAGCTTATCCCATGCTTTGCAAGACGCTATGTCTTGGAGAGGATGGGTTTTGGAAACCATGAAAGTTTCGAAACCAAAAAAATTATCCTAAGTACCCATCATGGTGTGGATTTTCAAGTAAAGTTGTACAATGCTCAGAGTGTAACCCATTTTGGTTGCAAAAATTGGGAAGCACTTTGCAAGATGTATGGTCTTGATGAGGGTATGCTTGTCACCATGGATCTTGGTGATCCTACAATCGAGCAAGAGAGCGTTCGATTTGGGTCCTTGTGGATACACCTCCAATTCTTCCCCCATGTGAGCTTAACATAGTTATTAAGTAATTTATATTGTTTATTTCAAAATAGTTGACAGCTTATTTCCATTGACAGCTTATTTTGATTGTTCAAAGAATGTGCGGAAGATGGTAGACAAAACCCACTACATCGATGGCTCTGAATTAACTTATAAGGAGAAAAATCATCTGATCGCATTTTGTACTGATCTTGAGAATTACAATGTCTACAATCGAACTCCTCAACATTATGGTCAATACGTGCCACTAGTGCACGTGTTGAACTCTGATAACTACCATGGAGATACCTGGTAAGATTTTTTACTATTACGACATCCGTGCATCTTTTGCATACTTCTAAAACTAGTACATCATTGCTAACTACTGAAGTTATTACTATGTTTTTCAACAAAGAATCCCAGAGGATTGTGTGCCTCATTTGATGTATGAGAATGCCAGCCTTCATGTTTTGAACATATATCCAGGTCATCCTACTTAATCTCAACTGTCCATACCGGATTTCTAAAAGAAGTGGAGACATGACAATCAAAGAATGGAAAAAATGTATGGACAGTCGTAAGGAGCTTCTTGGAAGCAAAAGGAAGCGGCGCAAGAATTGAGACAGGATGATCTCCATTCTTCATAATGGAGAGTCAGGGTCTATATTGTTTTATGCTATTTTACCTTAAGGGTGTTTAGGTCCTACCGACATCGATGATCATGAGCTAAGAACAATTATGTAGGGTTGGGTTCGATGACTATGAGGATGATGATCGTATGACTTATTATTAATAACGAGTAGAAGTTGTACGATGATGCATGATTAGTAGGACTTGTTATTATATATGATGATGTATGATGCGAGCATGCATGAGCATGTTATATCAGCGGTGAAATGAACATATCAGCAGCGTTGTTAAACCAAGGACTAAGATTTAAGAGATGACACTTCTCTCTATTAGCTATCTAATAACAACCTAAAAATAACCCCCAAAACCCCTAAAGCAGCCACTTTTCTAAAAAAAATGGACTTTTGGTCCCGGTTGGTGCCACCAACCGGGACCAAAGGCCTCTCGACCGGCTCGGCGGACCGCCACGTGGAGGCACATCTGTCCCGGTTCGTGTTTGAACCGGGACTAATGGGTGGAGGTATTTGTAATGACCCATTGGTCCCGGTTCATGAACCGGGACTAAAGGCCCTTACGAACCGGGACTAATAGGTGTTTTTCTACTAGTGGGTGTGGCAAACAAGGTCAGAAGATAACTGGATGTAAACCAACAGAAGAGAATGCAACGCAGAAAATTAACAAGAGAGGTACAACTTTTCTTTGTATTTTCAGATTTCAAACGCATACACAAAATTATAGCAAATTCTAAAAAAAATGTTTCTCATAAGTTTGATTGATTCATAAATTACAGCTAGAAAGGAGAGCATTGCATTAGATTCACATCATGAGAAGGCAAAGATGGCAAAGAAGACTAAATGCATTGGTTCACAAGATTATTTGCATTGAAAGTTTTGAATTAAAAAATTCCTACATATACAAGTGGTCTAATTGGAAGTTGTTTTCTTCTTTTACAAAATCAGAAAGAAAAGAAGGCAATGCAAAGTCCAAGAAGAAGTCGTTGTAAATGAAGTTTGGAATTGAAGCCCTATCAGATTGAGAAGCCAGCTGAATAGATAGAATGAAAGGCAGATTTGTGCATGCTGAAAATGACAAGTTGATTGGTGTCGATTTGTATGCAGTGATGCTTGATGTAATTTATAATTTGGAAGATGAATTGCTGCAGAGTTTACTATTTGTGCCATTTTTGAGAAATAAGTAGGTTACTACGTATCATTTTCCAAACTTTTTGCAAATCAAAAACAACATTAAAGATTGCCCAGAAAAAATCAAGGAGGAAATCAACCGCTCATATTAAAAACATTTATAATGAGTACTGATATCATGACAAAAGTTCTAGATGTACTTGAAATACCTAAAAAGCAACTAATATTTTGCTACAGATAGACACAAAGCAAAACAACTACACACAAACTAAACTTGAAGCAAATAGACTAAGGAGCATCCGAAATACTACCGGTTGCATCATCATAAACATCTACTGGTCTACTAGCTGCGGTAATGACTTTTGTTGAAACGCTTCATGCAACAGACATGCTAGCACCAGCTCCACCTCCATCATGCCCATCATCTACAAAAACACCAGAGCAGCTGAAATCAGGGTTGGGGTCAGCGCCTCCATCTCCTCCGTCATCTACATTGTCATCATCGTCATCTTTGCGGCCAGCTGCAATGATGGTATGTCACGCCCTCGATGCGGCTATATCTCCCACGTGTCGAAGCACGACTTAGAGGCATAACCGCATTGAAAGCAATGTCGCAAGTGAGGTAATCTTCACACAACCCATGTAATACATAAGGGAAAAGAGATACATAGTTGGCTTACAATCGCCACTTCACACAATACATGAGTAAAACATTACATCATACAGATACAATCAAGGTCCGACTACGGAACCAAAATAAAAGAAGACTACCCCAAATGCTACACAGATCCCCGATCGTCCCAACTGGCTCCACTACTTGATCAATCAAACGAAACAACACAAAGAACAAGATCTTCATCGAGCTCCTCCCTGAGCTCGGGTGCATCACCTGCACGGTCTCATCGGCACCTGCAAACTGGTTTTGGAAGTATCTGTGAGTCACGGGGACTCAGCAATCTCACACCCGCGAGATCAAGACTATTTAAGCTTAAAGGTAGGACAGGGTAGTGAGGTGGAGCTGCAGCCAGCGACTAGCATATATGGTGGCTAACATACGCAAAAGAGAGCGAGAAGAGGAGGCAAAGCACGGTCGAACAACTATGATCAAGAAGTGATCCTGAAACTACTTACGCCAAGCATAACTCCAACATCGTGTTCACTTCCCGGACTCACGAGAAGAGACCATCACGGTTACACACGCGGTTGGTGTATTTTAATTAAGATCAACTTCGGGTTTTCTACAACCGGACATTAACAAATTCCCCTCTGCCACATAACCGCGGGCACGGCTTTCGAAAGTTCAAACCCTGCAGGGGTGTCCCAACTTAGCCCATGATAAGCTCTCGCGATCAACGAAGGAATAGACCTTCTCCCCGGGAAGCCCGATCAGTCTCGGAATCCCGGCTACAAGACATTTCACAGCAATAAAACAAGTCCAGCAAAACCGCCCGATGCGCCGACAATCCCGATAGGAGCTGCACATATCTCGTTCTCAGGGCAACACCGGATGAGACTAGCTACGAGTAAAACCAAACCTCGGGTTGCCTCAAGGTGGCCTCGCAGTAGGCAGCTGTTCGGGCCAAAGACTTAGAGAAGCACTGGTCCGGGGGGGGCTAAATAAAGATGACCCTCGAGAGAGCGACTCCCAAGGGAAAAGTAGGTGGTGGTGAGGCAAATGGTAAAACCAATGTTGGGCCTTGCTGGAAAAGTCTTATTCAAAGCGAACTGTCAAGGGGGTCCATAAATCACCCGACCGCGTTAGGGACGCAAAATTCGGGAACATAATACCGATATGACGGAAACTAGGGCGGCAAGAGTGGAACAAAACACTGTGCATAAGGCCGAGCCTTCCACCCTTTACCAAGTATATAGATGCATTAATTAAATAAGATATATTGTGATATCCCAACAAGTAAACATGTTCCAACAAGGAACAACATCTCCATGTTCCAACAAGGAACAAACTTCATCTTCACCTGCAACTAACAACGCTATAAGAGGGGCTGAGCAAAGCGGTAACGTAGCCAAACAACGGTTTGCTAGGAAATGATGGTTAGAGGTTTGACATGGCAATGTGGGTGGCATGACATAGCAAGTGGTAGGCATCGTAGCATAGGCATAGCAAAAGAGCGAGCATCTAGCAAGCAAAGATAGAAGTGATTTCGAGGGTATGGTCATCTTGCCTGAAATCCCGCAAGGAAGAAGAACGAGTCCATGAAGAAGACAAAAGGACGAAGTCGAACGAATCCTCACAACTCCGAACGGAACCGAAGCTAACGAGAGAAGCAAACCGGAAAGAAGCAAACAACATAGTAAACACACAATCATAAACATGGCATGATGCACAAACAAATATGATGCATGTCCGGTTTAATGAGGCATGGCATGGCAATATGCACAAACAACACTACAGGTTAAGTGGAGCTCAATATGCAACGAGTTGCATATTGACGAAACACCACAACACTTATTTAGTTTGATCTCGGTTAGGTACACAACAATATTAAATGTTGTTAAACATGGCAAGAGGTGGAGCATAATTAAACTAGCTATTTAGGCAAGTTTAAATGAGGCCGGAAATAAGAAACAACAATTCCGGATAATCCCCATAAGCAATATTTTAGATTCGGTACTGTTCTGCCCTAAACACAATTTTAGAGTTGTTAAACAGCAACATAAAGTGGACCATGATAATCTAGGCATTTTTCCACCCCATTTACATATAAAGAACATTTAATTCGAAGTTACGGTTATTTAGTTATGAAATAAATCATTTTAGCATGGCATATTAGCAAATTAATGCAAACATCAATTTAAACATTTTTAACATAGATGAAAGTGGCATATTATTAATCTACACAATTTTCTGAGCATATTACATATAAGGTTTGTTTAAATCCGATGCACGGTTAATTAATTATTACATGCATGAACTTGAGGGCAATCTGTAAATATCCAGTTTCGGATAATTAGCAAAAATCGCAAGACGGAAAAAATGCAACAGGCGAATCCGGCTAGCCCAACAGTGCACAGGGGGCTCGGGGAGGCAGCTCACCATGGCCTTGGCCCGGTCGGTGAGGAAGGAGGCCGGAGGGTGGCGGACCGGACTGGGCCGAGGGAGGCCCACGCGGGTGCGGGGTTGGGCCACGAGGCCCACGTGGCGGGCCAGGCGTCGTTCTCCTCCACGATCCAGAGGGGGTCGAGGGAAGCAGGGGCGGCGCGCCCTGCTGGAGTGGAAGGCGGCGGCGCGGTCGCCGGAAGGAGGTCGGGCGGCGGGAATCGGCAGATCCGGCCGGCCGGCCACGGATCCGGCAACGACGACGGTGGGCGGAGCTCGGAGGCACGGGTTCACACCCATGGCGACCTGCGAGAGAGAGAGACGGAGGAGAAGTTAGAGAGAGATTCGGGAGAAGGAAAGAGGGTGCGGGTCGCCGGAACTCATCTCCGGCGAGGGCGGGCGGCAGATGGCTTCGCCAGGGCGGCGGCGAAGCGCCCCCGATCCCATCGGATCGAGCGGAGGGCGCGAGAGGTGGGAGGAGCGGGCGGCTCGGTGGCTGGTAGGCGGACGGGCCCGAGCCTGCCCGGGCGGGCTGGATGGCCTGGCCGGCCGCGCGGCGGGCGCGGGGAGGACGTGGCGACGCCTGTTGAGGGGAGCGCGGCTGGTGGCGCAGCCACTAGGGGCTTGCCAAGTGGCGAGAGGAGGCCGGGAGGCGCCGGATTTGAAGGGGAAAAGCGGCGGAGCGGCCCCCGAGGTGGGAGGAGGCGGCTGCGGGTTGGGTGGCGCGGAAAAAGAGGAGGAGGGGGGTTAAGGTTGCCCAAAATGGAGATGTGGTGTCCATTTATAGCAGGGATGGCTAGGGTTTGGTTTTTGGGGGGTTTTTGGAGCCCTCCGATCTCGATCGGGCGGTTCCGGACGCGAGGGGGGGTTAGGTGGGCTGCAGGTTGGGTTGTGACGAGAGGGTCTGGACTGAGGGGAGAAATAGAAATGCAGCCCGGCAATCGCTTCCAGAGACCGAAACGTCTGACGAAGGTACCGCAATGGTACCGCTTATGTTTAACGGTTGGGCTATCAAACGGACTCGAATGCGATTTAAACTTGGCAGGCGGCCTGTCTACACTATAATAAGACCGCATGACAAGTTGCAACCCATTCCGAGAACATTATTATGCCACTTATAAAATAATATTTCGGAGGTGCAGCGGCCTTGAAAGTGTATCGGGGCTCGGAACGGACAACGGAGAGAACTGACGGAACACGACCGGATGCAAGTTTTGAAAAACATGCGGATGAAATGCTGATGATGCCATGAGACTAGATGCATAACAAGAACAAAATGCAAAACAACAGACAAAAACCCAACCACGAAGGAAAAAAATAAATCACATCTCCGGAAAGGGCAAGAGTCGGAGTTACGAATATGGAAAGTTGTATCCGGGGCGTTACATGGTATTCCTCTGAAAGTAGCCATCCCAATCAGGAACACACTGCTCAATTCTGCTCACTCGACGAACAAACATCGGCGCTTCTGGGCCACAACGGATGTTGTTACCATCAACAAGAAGGACATCAAAAGGATCCTCAAAAGCAACTAGGACTGCATCCTTCACATAATGGTCTGCCACTGTAAAGTTCCTATGCCCAATGCAATTAAACATAGCATGCCCAACACAGAATGCAGCTGAGTGAGTGTTGCAGGTTACTACGCGGTATACTACTCTGTCAGTATCCCCAAAAGGGATTTTGAGCTGAGCCCTGGTGACAGCTGAAATCTTCATTGTTTTACGGCTGAAGTCCTTGTAAACCGAAAAATGCACGAAAGAAAGAAAAATGAATTTAAATTTTAAATTTCATTTGTTTGACTCAATAACAAAAAAATAAATAACATGACTTGAACAGAGAAATAAAAAATATGCATGGTTCATATCAATTCATTTAGCAATAAAGTTCCTAGTTGCTTTGTTTGAAGCATATAACAAACATTTTGCTATTTGCAGCACTGAGTAAAACACATAGCCTAAAGTATGAAAAAATAGTTTTGTAGGACTAATTAAACACGAAGCCTAAAAATGCTATCATTGTGTAGTATACTGTTGAGCAACTTAAGAAACTAAAAAATAACTAAAATAAAATCTGTAGCACTATAAAAGTATGGATGAATAAATTAAATTCAATCAGTCACAAAAATGTATAACATTTCTTCAGATAAAACACTATGATTCTTAAAAAAAATTAAAAAAACTATGAATACCTTTTTTGGGGCATTATTGTTAGAATCAGGAATTGACATTTCTTCATACTTCCGCTTGGATGCAATTGGTCCTAGTTGAACCTCCTAACATTAAAATACAAAGAAATGTCAAGAAGTTTGCATAAAATCTACAACATTTCCAAAAACATAATGATTGGGAGGGAACAAGAATTTATCAAGTAAAAAAGGCATGAAATAAAGCACATCACATTGCATGATAAAACTTGCATCCTCAAGATGCCAAACTTACACACATTATTGAACAACAAGTTCATGGAATCTTTGATGGTACCCACTGGATTGAGGTTTACTAGGAGCGATATGTACTGTAACATTATAACAACACTTGAATACTACGCTAGTTTAGGGGTTACTGTAGAAAAACTAATTCATTAAACTTGCACAAATTATAAATTCAATGAGTACAAAAGATAAAAAGCTGCACGTTCATCATGCTAAAGTTGCACACATTTTACAAACAGCAAAATGTACATATTAGAGATAAAAAATAATGTAGTTCAGGGCTTACTACAAAAACCTAATTCATTAAACTTGCATACACTTTACAACAACAAAAAAATACAAAAATAACCTTGATTACATCCTGGTTTAGGGTTTGTACAGAACTTGCATCCTAAAGATACTAAACTTGCACATATTATACACCAGCAACTTTCAAACAATAATTTAAAACTTGCAAACATTTTGCAAAAGCAAAAAGGTACAAATAAGAAAGTAGCATGCTCAAAGAAGGTAAACTTGCATCCTCAAAGACTGATAATAGCAAGGTTTTGTACAAAATCGAATTTAAGCTACACAAATGATAGAGTACCTCACTCCAAATACACATTTTCAACTACATCAGAAAACTAAATCCACAAATTCAAAACCTACAAAATAAAAGTTGCATCCTCAAGATGGCAAACTTGCACAAAAATTTACAACAGCAAGGCTTGTACAAGCTTCATGTGTACAACAACATGATTCATACAAAATACTTGCAGGTATGACTGGGTTAAGGATCAATAGAAGTCATTTGAATTACACAGTAACTAAATCAAACTAAGAATTATAACTACACTTGCATTAGGTTTTGATCTGTAGTTCAAAAAGATCAACTAAGTACAAGACAAAACATAAACACGTTGAAAAAAAAGAAACGATGTAACTAGCAAGGGTCTTAGATCTACTATACAATTATGACTACCCTTGAATCAAACGTGCACACATATTTCAAAAATTATGAATAAAATCTGTTCAATGTTCAGAACCAAAAAAATGTTATCTACAACTCAGGAGCTGGAAAAAAACATAATAACTTCTTCTTGGAGCCATCACCACTACTAGCACGATCTATCTAACCAAAAACATTTATAGAGTAAAATTAAGTTTCAGTCTGCAATGCAGAAATGTTATGGAGTGAACAGTGACAAGAAAAAAAAGTTATACCTTCTTCTTGGAACCATCAGTAGAACCAGCACGATCCATCTAACAAGAAATAAATATGTACACACATTTAGAAACTAAGACAAAACAGCATCAAATACATAATCTTATGGGATGAACAGAGAGAAGAAAAGAGAAAAACCTTCTTCTTGGAACCATCAGCAGAACCACCACGATCCATCTCACAAGAAAAGAAAGTGTTCACATATTTAGAATCTCAGACAAGAAATTAAAAACAGAGATCCAACCACTACCTTGTATGCGAGTTTCTGTTAGATAAGAAAGAATCAATCAGACACTGAAGTGCTGAAACAACAGAGATGCATGAAACCTATTTCAGAGAAGGGAAGAAGAAGAGATAGTCTGAACCCATATAGAGGAGCACACCCTGAAATTGAGTCAATATATAGGGATAGGGAGGAGGGTATACTCCAGAAATGTTGAGAAGTTACAACGCAGGACAGGTAGTGGGCGGGGCGGGGAGGGGTGGGTAGTGGCCTGACCGGGCGCCGGGTTCCTCGGTAGTGGGGGTAGTTGTGGGGTGTTGGACCGTCCAGTGTAGTGCGGCTGAGGGGGTAGTGGATTAACTTGCATGAAACACGTGTCCTCTAAGAAAAAAACAGATGTCATCCGAGTAGAAAGGAACTGACACTAGAATAAATTAGTGATTTCTGAATATAGAAAATCAAAGTACTTTTTAAGTAATCAAACTTTTTTCTGCACAGCAAGAAAAACATTAAGCAAAAATCTATATTATTCAAAAAATTGTTTTAACTAAAAAGAGTAAGAAAAAATAAATAAAAACTATGTTTCAAATCAAGTCAAAAAAATTGATTTGAAACATCATAATTCAGCAAAAATAAAAGATAAAAGTAAAATTTGAGATAACAAAATGAACATATAATGTAGAAAAATGTTTTTACTTATCAAAATTCTTATTCCCATAAACATCAGAAAAGGAAAAACTTATAAAAACAAAAATGTTTTAAACTGTGAAATGTTCGAAAATAACACATAAAAAGCAAATTAAAAAATGTTAGAAAACTGCAGAAAATAAAATAAATAAAATTTAGGATCATATCATTGTTGATGTTGTTTGATCTATACAGAAATCAAACAGCACAACATGATCCAGGATGAAACTATTATGGAAAACTTTACAGCTGAGTGAGATATTAACAACTCAAAGTAGCATCACATCAAATTTGAAAAAAAAGTGAAAAAGAAATGTTGTAATATGTCAATTCATATCATCATCACAGTACGTATGAGGGATCATTTACATAAAAATATGTCGTAATGTTTCGTGCACATAACATTCCAATCATTCAGAAAAATGGTGTTGTTACATATGAAGTAACTACATTCTAATATTCTAATTGTCTTCATTTCGTCTTCGAAATTGACTCTATGCTTTGTTTGACTCCATCGTCTGAGTAGTTATCTCCTTGTTGAAATGGCTACATTCTGAGATTGCAACAAAGCAAAACATCAAATAAAAAGAACATTGGTTTGTTGAAATTTACAAAAAGTACTGAAATGGCAAAAGTTACATAACACATGGCACAAGTTTCAGAAATTAGAAATGTATAAGATGGCAAGCTTACTTGGGAACTGAATCAGAAATCGAGAACAAAGTTCTTCTGCTCAGTCAGAATATTGAGGTCAGTGAACATCATCTCATTTGCCAACCTTACTCTAATATTAGGAATATCTTCATCCTTAATAATGTCATGCATTTTGACCCTAGGCTTCCAGTGTTTCAAGTATAATGTGGTATGAATACCACAGTCAACCCTGCAACAAACAAATCAACATTGAAAAAAAGTTCATAAGGATGAAAACATACAATATAAATCCTTGATATTGCACTGAATGACTATGATTTAATGAGGAACATGTTCAAAATGCAGAAAGACAATAAGAATTGCTTCAAGAACAAAAGAGCGAGAACTTAATTCCAGGTACCTAAACACATTAAGTAAGTACTGGCACTCTTATCATACTTTAAAAATGCACATGCCATGCAAAAACATCAAAAAGTTCACGCGATAGCATATTTGAGAGAAAAAGCTATATCATAGGTTATACGTCTTACTAAAACGACTCATCTGAAAAAACACTTGTACAACTATCCCTACAAAAAAAACTAATTGGGGAAAATAAGGAAATACACAAATATAACTTGCGTTCTCATCATTCTAAAAAGCATACCGTTTAACACAAAAATCATGAACATCAAGTTGCACAAAAAAAAGGAACTTACGCATTAGATTGTTTAGGCACGTCAATAAAATGTGTAGACCAATTTCTCCAATTAACATCCCGCGAGCTCCCAAACATGTTCCAAACCCTCTTGAAATTTGGGATCTGTAAATTTACAGAGAACTAAAAAAATTAGAATCCGTAGGCGCAACAAAGAACATAACGCATAAGTGGAGAAAAAAAAGAGGACAAAAAAATAAGATTAGAAACATTTGCTTTATAGAATTACCAGAATGCTCAACACATGCTTGTGGTAGTCACTCTTCTCATCAGATTCTAAATCTAAAATAACAAACATTTCATGCTAAAACAACACAACAAAATCAAACCAATGCTTGCATTGATTTAGAGTGTATAATGTAGGAAAGTGCACCTGAAAAAAGATAAAAACATTGGTAAAAAATAAACACTCAAAACAAAACGTGAAAAAAATAGATGAAAATAAAAATGTGAATCAAGTGTATTTACTTCGTTGCATGTACGGATTAATCTTGTGCCATTTGCCAACTGAAAACATCTCTTTACCATATTAGACTTCTGATCGTACAACTCTTGGGTATCATATGAGTCCATGTTCATAAGATGCTCCTGTTAAAAATAAAAAGAGTTAGTATTGTAATAAGAATATACAGAAAACTCTCAGTAAAGTAAAAAAAATGATCATGAATCAAAGAAACAAAAATAGAGCAAAAAAATAATTATACTCACAGAAATGAGGTGGAAAAAATGGTGCACTTTAGAATCCTTTGGCTTGTTGTCTAGAGACAATTTACGACACCAAGCATTTATAGTATATGTATCAACTAGGCCCTCGTTGGCGAATGAAGTACCAAACGAAAAATATGTAACTGAAACCTTGCCATAATCAATACATGGTTTGCTGCAATCAAAAACAAAAAAAGTGTATAAGATAAGAAAAGTACAGATATTCATGCACAACATAACAAACTATTTGCACAAAAAGGAACAAAAAGAATGTACTCACTATTTAAAGTTCCCATCAAGAGACAGGGTGACAATAACATCATGCAATTGAATCATCCTGGTGTTAACAGGATATTTTGATGATTTCTCATTTAGATAAGGAGACGCATTGTATTTGCTTGGATGCACAATTCTCTTTGGCCCATATCTGTTTGCCTCTCTTCCAGAGTTACCAGCAGAATGATTTTGGATCTTTTCATTGTAAACTTGTTCGGAATTAGCAAGCAAGATGTTATCCTCATCATATCTCTTTAGTTCATACAAGATTTCTACTTCAGGATAGTTTGCCGGGCTATCGTGACACCCAGAAGGATCTAAATCAATCTAACAAGATAACAAAAGAAGTATGAACAAAAATTACTAAACTGAACACATTACTAAGACAAAAACATGCTTCAAAGAATAGGATAGCACATCTAACCTTACACTACTAGGGAAAAGCCTATACACAGAATCTTAGCAGCAGCGCGGCTCAAAAAGGGGCGCTGCTGCTAATTAGTAGTAGCGCGTGTGCGAGAAAATCGCTACTGACAAGTTTTTAGCAGTAGCGCGCTCGGTGTAAACCGCGCTGCTACAAATATCGACCGGCGGTGTCCACCAAACTCCATTTAGCAGCAGCGCGGTGCCTTGAGCCGCGCTACTTCTATGGATGTAGTAGTAGCACGCTTTTTCTAAGGTCGCTGCTGCTAAATTTCAAATTGGACCACTTTTTGGTCCCGGTTAGCAGTAGCGCCGTTGCCCAAAGCGCGCTGCTACTACTTACTTAGCAGCAGCGCGGTTTAGATCCCGCGCTACTGCTAATCCGCACCAACCAACCACCTTTTCCCCACCCGTCCCTCCCCCTCCCACTCCTCTCTTCCCTTTCCCCTACCTGCCACATGCTCCCACTCTCACTCTTCTTCTTCCTCAATACTTCTCTCCCATTACTCTCTTTCTTCTGTCTACCTTTCTCTCTCTTCATTACTCCTACCTAACTACACCACCTCCATTAATGCATCTCCTTTCTCTTTTTCCTTTCCCCTCCACTAGTTGAAGTTGTCTCCTCCCAAATTAGGTAGCTAGGTAGATCTAGGATTTAGTTAAGTGACCTATTTGCCCCCTAACTAGATCTATCTTTGTCAAGAAGAGCTTTGTGCACTTTTGATCTCCCTACTACATCATCTCCACTATGTGCTCGATCTCGAGATAGAGGTGTGATTAAAATTTCATGCTTTTGCAAAATGGAAATATGTTTATGTGTGTGTGATATGTTTATGGAAATTGTGTGTGTGGCATGAGTTGACGCCAAATTGTGCTTTTCAGTTGCCTATGTTTTGCCGAAATGTCGATTTATTTCCGCTTCGCTAATTCCGGCAAACTCTAGATCCATATATGTCCTATTTTTAGGGAAGGTCATGCCGAATTTTTGTATGACTTTGATGCATGCATGCATTTTTATAATCAATTTGTTTTATTATTACCGTGCAGACGTTCATTATGGTCTGTGGAACGATGGTGGACAGGTGGTTGCGGTCGGCGGTGCAGGACATGAAAGAAAATAACCTAACAGAGGTTTTATGTCCGTGTCGAAAATGCAAAGGAATAGTTTGGCTCGACCCCTATGACGATGGTCGTGTCGAAGCGCACCTGCTCATGACTGGTTTCATGGATGGCTATACTCGGTGGATAACTGAAGATGAGGATGATGATGTTGAGGATGCCGACGGGGCAGGCAATGATGACATGGGGCAAGACAAAGAGATGATCGATAATGGCGGCGGGGAAGAGGTCGGACATGGCCGTGGAGAAGGGGACGGACATGGCGGAGGAGAAGGGGCCGGACATGGCGGCGGAGAGAACGACATGGACTCCACGCAGCAGAGTTCGTCGGTACTAAGTTCAATCGTGCAGGACCCTCATGTTCAAGCATTGCTTCGCAAGGAGACGAAAATCGAGAGAGCTGCTTCTAGAGAGGAGGCTACGCTGGAGCTACCGGTGGTAGACTCGAACACTCCATTGTATGATGGTTGCAATCCTGAGGTGACCCGCTTGAGTTTCACGCTCCAACTCCTGAAGAAGAAGGCTAAAAACAAATGGACCGACACTAGCCTCGATGAGCATCTCAAGTACCTAAAGGATGTTCTTCCCTTGGGTAATCTATGTCCTACTAGTGTTGATAAGGCCAAGAAGATCGTGGTGCCCTCTTGATCCGCCACACGTTAGATACCATGCATGCATCAACGATTGCATAATTTATCGGAAGGAGCACGTGGAAAAACAAGTTTTCCGTGTGCAATGCTTCTCGATACAAGAAGGCCGGAAGAAATGTCCCCGAGAAAGTTGTATAGTACTTACCGATCACTCCCGTCTCCGTGAGGTATTTTGTAGATCCCAAGGAAGCAAAGCTAATGTGCCGGCACGCCGGAGAGGAAGAAGCCCGACGATGGAGATGATCCGAAGCCGAGACACGTGAAGGATGGAAGCCAGTGGAGAGCGTTGAACAACTTCTATCAAGATTTTGAATGTGATGCAAGGAACATCGTGCTCGGTAGCGATGTCTTGATGGCATGAACTGCTTTGGCAACCGTAACACCAACCATAGCACATGGCCCGTGTTTGTATGGATGTACAACCTCCCCTGGTTGTGCATGAAATCAAGTACATTCACATGAGCATGCTTATTCAAGGGCCGAAACAACCAGGAAATAATATTAATTTGTATCTGGGCTACTTCAAGAGGAGTTAGACACGTTATGGAAAACACCGCCAAGACATGGGACGCCAAAGAAAGGCGTAGTATTTCAACATGAGAGTCATACCGATCACGACAAAGGTACGACTATCTCGGTTACAGATATGTGGCAGGCCAGGTGTGCCATGGATATTGCGGATGCACGCGGTGCATGGATGATACGACATCTCAGCAGCTAACGTCAAGGAAAGATGGCGGGTCTAGGAAAATCGTGTACATGGGGCATCGAAGATGGCTTGAATAGGACGACCCGTGGAGAAACCGTGAAGATCTATTAAATGGTCACGCTAAGCATCAAGGACCTCCACGTAAGCGGAGCGGTGCCGAAATCGATGAGCTGTTGAAAAACTAGAAGGAGTGCCCCGCGCCGGGAAAGACGATGAGAAAGGCGCCGGAGCCGCTGCTGAAGGTATGAAAGATGAGGTCTGTGTTCTGGGACTTGGAGTACTGGCACAAACTCGATACACCTCATTGCCTTGATAAAATGCATATCTGTAAGAATGTCCTTGAGAGCTTGCTCGCAACACTAATGAACATGCCGGATAAGACCAAGGATGGGCCGAAGGCAAGAAAAGACTTGCAAGATTTGAAAATCAGGGAAGATTCGCACATGCCGCCCGTGAAAATGTCGACGAGACAGACGGAGATGAGGCATGGGAGAAGAAGGGCAAGAAAATAAAGAAAGAGGATTATTGCCCCTTCTTGCTTCACCTTAAGTCGCTGAGATCAATCAATTCTTTAAGTGCCTTACCGAGTCAAAGTTAGTTCCGCATCGTGGCAAGATAAGCAGATATCTAGACACGGACAAGAAAAGGTTCAGCGGGATGAAGTCTCATGACTGTCATGTGATGATGACGCAGATACTACCCGTTGCCCTTAGAGGCATAATGGACAAGCACGTCTGCGACACGCTTATTGGTCTCTGCAACTTTTTCGACGCCATCTCGAAAGTCGATCGGTGTGAAGCAGCTCAAGGCTACAGGAAGAGATCGTTGTGATAATGAATGAGCTTGAGATGTACTTCCGCCTGTGTTCTTTGACGTGATGGTGCATCCGTGTGTCCATATTGTGGATGACATAATAGACCTGGGGCCGTCATTCCCGCACAACATGATGCCGCTTTGAGAGGATGAATGGGATCAACAAAGGATTCGTTTCAGTAACATGTCCCGTCCGGATGGAAGCATCGTCTGTGGCTATTTGACACAAGAGTGCATCACTTTCGTGAGAATTTTCTATATGGCGCAGACCAGCCGCCGGGTGTTAGTGTTGGTTTGCCTGCTAACAAGCACGATGGGAGGCTCAAGGAGATGGTCACCGTGAACGGTCGAGGGAACTGCACGTGGCATACTCAGATCGACGCAGCGATTTTGACAGAGCAAACTTGGTAGTGCTACAACACCTAGACGAGGTAGATCCTTTCGTGGCACCGCACAAAGAAATTATCGCAAAGAAGTATCGTGGACCGGGGTATGCAGATTTAACGCCAAGTTACTAGAGAGCACAACTCCACTTTCCTGCATTGGTTCAAAGAGCATATTATTGCTAATCCCTGAGGAGGGCTCTAAGGACGGATTGCTCATATACGCCTTTAGCACATGGCCCCTCGCCCAACCTCGTAACCTATCGTGCATATGGTATCAACGAATACATGTTCTACACGGAGGCCAAAGATATGGACAGTGATGATCGTAACTCATGGGTGACGATGGAATGCATGACCGCAGCGATAACAAGAATCGAACGATTTTATGGAAGGGTCGAGGAGATCTGGGAGCTTGACTACTCTGGACTGCACAATACGACGATGTTCCATGTCAGATGGGCTAAGAATGTCGAAAGAGAAAACCAGATTTTCACTACCATGACTATACCCGACGCCAAGAGCGCTACCGTGAACGCTATCGCAAAAAACGAGCCATGGGTACACGCTAAGCACGTGACACAATGCTTCTTCATAACCGACCCATGCAATCCCAGTCGTGTTGTCGTGAGGACAGGAAAAAAAAACATCATTGGAATGGATGGAGTCGCCAACGAGGAAGACTATGATCAGTACGACAACCCAATGAGGGAAGATGACGATGATGATGAAGTATATGTCAAAAGAAGAATCAATACTACATTACCTAAGAAAAATCGTACTCCATGGAAAAGGCAAAGTCACAATGAGGGGCTCAATTATTCTTCGACGAACAAGAAGGGAAAGAAGCTGACTCAAAAACAAAAACGCAAATACCGAGGAACCGTATGTTATCTGACAAATGCTTTAATATATATATATATATATATATATATATATATATATATATATGTTCCTATTTTGTATACACACTTAGCCATTATTATGCATGGGTCCAATGATGTAATATATATGTTCCTATTTTGCATACATATTTAACCGTCAAATGATGCAATATATATCGCCTCCCTTCGCTTCATCGCTCTCGGAAATAAAAGTGGGAGAAAATAAAGGAAAACGAAAAGGAAAACTGGCAAGAAGCGAAGGTAGTAGCAGTTGCTTTTGTCTAAACCGCTACATACCATCGAAGGTAGTAGTAGCGATTTAGTATAAACCGCTACAGTTATCGAAGGTAGTAGCAGCGTGTTTTGTCCAAACGCTCATTGCTACGCCCACTTAACCCAAAATTCTCACTCTCCTCGCTTCATCCCGCCTTTCCCCAAATCCCCACTCTCTCTTCCCCGTCGCCGCCTCGACCTCGGCGGCCGCCTCGACCCCGGTGTCGCCTCTACCCGGCCCTCGCCGACGCTGGCCGCCTCGACCTCAAGGCCGGCGCCGCCTCACCCGTCGGCCCTCGCCTCCCTCCTCTGCTTCCTCCCCTCCCAACCTCGGCCGTCGTTGGGCCTGACTCCTCGCCCCTGCACCCTCTGTAAACCGCCCCTCTCTCTCTGCTAGGGTTATTCAGTTAATTTACTTAGGTTTTAGTTAGGGCAGTATGTTAATTAGGTTATCTATTTAGTTATGAATTTAGCTAGGTTTCAAAATTAGTTGAGCTAATATGCAAATTTGAACTGGACATGTGATATGTGGATATGTCATGTTTTGGACATGTCATGTTTGGAAAATTATCCGAGTGGCCTATGTTACGCTGGAATGTTGATTCATTTCCGTTCCGGTGAATTTCAAAGCGCCGATATGTCCATTTTAGCAAAGGTCATGCCGAAATTTCCCGTGAATAAAGGCATGATTTTTGCTACATAGTTGGCATATCGAAAGTGCTTTGGCACATAGATTTCTTTTTTATGTCATTTCTCATTTATTCATACTTTTCAAATAAATGAGGACACTTAATCATAGGAAACATGTTTAACAACGAAGAAACTGGGCCTTCTCACCAAGATGCGCATTTAGATGGATTATGAGGGTGAACAAGAGTGCCTCGACTATTTGACTGCTAAGCAAGGTTTGCAGGTCGGCCTCGATGATGGTAATCGACGCCGACATCGACACCGACGGGCGCCGCAAGACCGATGGCGGCGCCGAGACCGGTGGGGAAGGTACCGCGGGAAGATACCGGCGGGGAAGGTATCGCCCGATGCCGCTACCGAAAAGAGGAAGCATAAGAAGCGCATTTATACGAAAACCTAACAAACTAGGGATTGGACGACTTGTGATCACAAAGATGGCACTGGCAAGTTTGAGCCGTTAGAGCGGAAGAACCTCGCAAGTGCTATGGGAACCAAGTAGGATGCATCCTACGGAATGCGCTTAGCATCAACGACGATGACTTAAGGAGTAAAGAACATTTGACGCAGTTGCTCCTAACGGTTGCACAAGAGATTCAAGTTCCCGACCGGATGATAACATAGAACAAACGTGGGATGATCCGAAGATGAAAAAGATTAACAATCCCACCATGGGCATGTTCAGCAATGATTTGGCCTCCTAGAAAGGGAGGGTGAAATGAGCTATTGAGGCTGATGAACCCCTGTCCAAGATTCTGGAGGAAAATCCGACACTTACGGAAGAGGAGTTCGAATAGTTCAAGGACACTTGCGCTACCGAGGCAGCCAAGGCTAAGGCTGCGAAATTCAAGAGCCTTCAGCAAAGGAACACGAGGAAGCATCGCCTCGGAAGCCGTGGCTACCTCGGTATAAGGCCCATATGGGATAAGGAGGACGCGGAACGTGATGCCACGGGTCTCCCAGACCCCTTCGCGAAGTTCACCAACCCCTTGGAGCGTGACTTCATAAGGGCCCGCTACAAGTGGGACAAGGAGAAAAAGGTTTTTTACACAGACAAGATCACGAGGAAATTGATTAGACTACTGGAGAAGCAACACCAGCTTGCAGCCGAAAGCCCTACTTCTCCGATGAGGCCCAAGTGGGACACCCTCTCAACCGGGCCTTGAGCAAACTTAAGGGACTCCCTTTGGGCTAGCGGCCGCAATATGGTCGTGTGCACGGCGCTGGAGACGGCGCCACGTGGAAGGTGTTTTACAACGAGGGCCCGGAGGCCAAGAAGCAGAAAAAGAAGTTTAGTCAGCGGACATCGCATCAAGGTGAAGCTTGTGGTCGAGAAAAAGCAGCCGAGGACGCGAAAAAGCAGCCGAAAGTACAAATATGAGTTGCTATAGCAGGCAGTCAATGCACCAGAATCGCCTGCAGAAATGATTTCGCTACTAACTTGGTTCGATTATCATCAATCGGACGAAGGAAAATCCAGACAAGACGGTACATGATTTCCCGTTGCCCAGTTTCCTCGGGAGCAACTCCATGAACAACAACACCATCGCACCATCACTTGCTCATGCAACCGGGCCTCCTCTCGCAGCTGCTCCCGCTCATAGCAGCCCGTCCTCAGTCTGGCGCGCTAGGTGGGCCTTTGTCTTTGGCTGAGCTCGACACCGTCACGGTAATTACATGTCCCACCAATATATATATATATATATATATATATATATATATATATATATAATATAAAATTTTTGTTGACTATCGGTTGTTTTACGCCACACACATATGTGTTTGCAGCGAAAGAAACCCCGTGCACCATACTCTACTTGATCAAAGGCCGTAAGGTGGACGTGGGAAAGGGGATGATAATGGACCCTCGCAAACCACGTTCCACAACCAGCTGATCCCCGCTGGGCACTTCAGGGTTAGCTTGACCAGTGTGAAATCAGGGCACGAGGATTTGCCTCCTCCAGTACAACATGTGGGAGCGGACGACGAGACCCCGCCATGGATTGAAGTTGCAAGGGTTGGGTGCTGCTATGGTCAAGAATCTTATTCTTCCGAGCCGGGCCGAGAGCACACCAATAACCACACAACAAGCATGTGCGGAGACCACCACCCCGCCACGCAATTACCAGCCTCTGTAGTGCCTACCGAGAGCGGTGGGCGACATGATGAAGGGGTGCAATAGTCTTGGCTGATGTAGTTTCTCCTCAGAGAATGTAGAATGGATGATGAGACGGAGGTCGACCCTATGGATTTCCTCAATACAAACGCGTATGACTATGACATAGATATGATGAGTCAACCATATGACGAATCGGGCTATCAGCTTGCTAATGAGGATATGGATGATATGCCCGGGCAGGGTCGTAGCAGGGATTGCAAAAAGTCTCTCTTCATGAAATCCTCACAGGACACGCCTAAAGATGCCGCCTCAACACAGGCTCAACTAGCCGGGCGCGAGGGTCGTCTGAAGATTTAGCCCGGGAACACTGGGGCAGGGGTTAAGGAAGGGTCTGGAAGGTGTGCCCAAGAAAAAAGAGAGGAAGAGATCGGGGAAGATAACTGCCTCCAAACAAGCTAGAGCACATAGCAGCCAGACGATGCATTCTGAAGAGCGTGTACCCGTAAAAGGTGCGGTCATGTTCCATCTCACAGGCGAGCCGATGCTATTGCCGAAACCGTTGGAGGCACTATCAGGGGATCTCAGGAGACTGCACGACCATGTGCTGTCGACTGAGAAAAGCCTACTAGCCTCAAAGGATCCAAGATATCCGACATACGCGTGTGCCTGAGGGGAAGTGCTACGTCAAGACACGGCCCGCAGAGGTGTTCTTGCTGCGGTTTGACCATATATTTGAGATGTTTCTAACAAGGCGGCTCGATTTTACAATCGTCCGCCTTTTTGCGCTACATATGAGCTCCGTCATGAAGAGTGAAGAAGTCTCGCAAATCTGTGTGGCGGATCCGTACTACATGCACGAGTCTTTCTTGAGTCTCGGCGACTTTGAGCGTGAAACTGCTAGGGAGTACCTCCAAAACTTCATGGTACAGAATAAGGACCGGGAAATTGTCCTTGTGCCTTATCATCCAAAGTAAGTCAGTTCCGAACAACCCTTTCGTACATTTCAATCATTCCTTTTCTCTCATATGGGGAATAAATTGAGGTGTCTTTTCCCCGCAGCAACGGGCGCGTCGTCCTTATCGTTCTTTACCCGCAAGTCTCCCACGCCGTGTATTTTGACCCTTCCAGAGACTACGAGAAAAAGACTACACCCACATAATGAATATTCTAGATGATGCTCTCCAAGGCTTCAAAGATTAGAGGTGGCCACGTGCAGATCAGGAAACAAAGGAACAATAAGATGGGTTTCACGCATAAAACTAACTTCTCCTTCATCCATGTCCCAAAACCAAGCAAGAAGGATGGATTCTACATCGTCCATCTCATGATTCAGTTCAACACGGATCACCAAAAGCTTCGCATGAGAAGCAGAAATGATGATCATATCCACAGCGACATTGCGACGATCATCATGAAAGAAGTCGTCGATGAGAAGGGGATGTTCCACCACGGCCCTATATAGCGAGCTGACGTCCGAACTCGCATAGGCATGCAACGTCTATACCTCATGCCGTTAAAGAAGCTAGGGTTCATCCTCGATGATATGGAAGGATGGAACTTCTAGTGATTTATGATGCCGATGATGATGATATGTGTCGGTTGAATTTGTATACTTTTTGTAGCGATGAAACTTTGTGATGTCCACGGTCCCTGCCGAACTTGCGTAACGCTGCTTTGTTAGTTTGGCGTGACGATGACCTGCGTACCTCTAGTTAATTAATTTATGCATCTTGTATGTTGCATCTAGTTGCTAACCCTTTCTTTTTGGTGTTGCTCTAGTATATTTTGTTGCATATATATGATTGTACATCCTCTTCATGAACATGCATCTCTAATGTGTACCTAGTTTCTTGATGGCAAGATGGAATTGCTATGTCGTGGTACAAAGGGAAGGTTCCAGGGTGTACAACGAGTGGCATGAGTATCGTGCGCAAGTGAATGGGTTCACGGGCGCCAGCCATAAAGGCTTCAAAAGCGCATAAGAAGGAGAAGCTAGTTACTTGAGGTTCACGCTTAGCGAGAGAGGACTCAGAATCGCCACCCCATGTATCGCATAGTTCCGCTCTCACTCATAGTGATAGCTCTTCTTGCGTATACCTTTGTTTAGATGGATGACGTTGTTGTAGTTGCAAGTATTCGAGACTTGCATGTATCGCTATTTTCGAGATGATGACAAGATACCACTTTGTGTTGGATGATGATTATGATGAGACTATTTGTATGTATATGCTATGATTACATTTGTGGTCTCGCAGGCATTTGTATGTGTATCATGATGACATTTCTATGTGCTAAAGATTCTTCTATAAAGCCTGTTCAAATACAAAATAAATATGCCGAAAAAAACAAAAAAACTACTTAAATTAGCAGTAGTGGTGTATAAAAGTTAGCAGCAGCGCCGCGATAGCAGTAGCGCGTCCAGGCAAAGCGCGCTAGAGCTACTAGGAGTAGCGAGCTTCCACTAAGTGCGGTGCTGCTACACTTGTGTAGCAGTAGCGCTGGTGAGCGCGCGCTACTGCTATGTGTTAGCTGTAGCGCCTTACTAGTAGCGCCACTCCCTGCGCTACTGATACACCTAAAACCCACGCTGCTGCTAGCCTTTTCCCTAGTAGTGTTAGTGACGTGAACTGGAGGTCGAGATGTTTCACCTATAATTTCATTTATGTTAGCAGATCTTGGTAGTGACCATGATCTTGGAGTGCCATTGGATTTCTGAACAAAAAAGACAAGAAATCATTAAGGCAAAGTAAGGTATGAAAAAAATGGAAAAGTTACTAAACGTCAATTAAAGCAGTTTAGAAGTAATACCTGAGTAAGAACATTGTTTGACGGAGTTGACACAGGAGTGAAAGGCAACGTCTGCATCTGAATCGGAGTTCGAAATTGTGATCCCTGATACAAGATAAAAAGAAAATAATTACATAAGCAAAATGAACAAATTTTTTTTGCACGGGCTGCAAAAAGCTTTTAAAAAACTATACAGAAAATCTTGCATAGAAAACAGCTAAATAAAAAATTTGGTGAACTTGCAGGAAAAATAAGCAAAAATTTGACACAAGAAATATAGTTGCAAAGAAATTTTTTGCTGAAATTGCAAAAAATAATTATATACAACATAGTTGCAAGAATGAATTACGACCTCTTCGTAATGCTGAAAATGACTTTGGCCAGACAGTGTAGCTTGATCATGAACTGTTTTTGTGAGGTAATGGCAATGCAATCATCTTCAGACAACAAGAAAAAATGACAATGTTAAAAGACATAAAATATGTTGCACAAAACAAAGCGAAAATAAAAGAGAGATGAAGAATAAAAAGAAATGAAGAATAATACCATTTGTGCTGGTTTTCAATCTCAGTTTCTCAGGGAAAAATGACTTCTTCCTAACAGTTATACTATTATTCAATGAGGTCTGGGTGTATCTGACTTTTGAAGTTCCTGCAACTTCCGGCTTTGAACCAACCATATGTTGAAACTAATGCTTTTTCCCTTGTCAGTAGATTCGCTCATAATTGGATGCTTAGGGGGAATAAGCTTTTTCATCAGCTCTGAAACAGATTCAAGATGCTTCTCAACGTTACTGAAGTCAAGCTTTCTTCCTTCCTCCTGCATTTTGTTTGAACAGGAAAAACAAAAGAAATCAAAAAATTCAATAATAGCAAAAACAAGAAATTAAGTGAAAGATTTAACAAAGGAAAATTAACTTACAATGGAAATTGGATTTAGACGATTAGGCCTTTGTAATTTGCAGGGCTTAGGGCAATTATTTGTGACAAATATATCATCTTCGTCAATTGGTGATTGTGCTTTCCTCTTCAAACCTGAAACTGAAGCTAAGACATTAAAAATTTATTTTTAGGGTATTGCATCCATTGTTTGAAATAAAATTAGTGTAAAGAAGAAATTGTCAGAAAAGACAGACCTGCAGTATCATGCAAATCCACGTTGGGATTACATGCATTCGGTGAACGTTGGGTCAAGGGTGAAGATTTATATTGGCAGGATCAACATTATGTCCTGTTATTATTACAGATACAGGAAAAATTAAAATCAAAGAACATAGGAAAACAAAAAGAAAAGTAGGTACAAACATTAATACATTAATGTACAAAAAATGAAATGAACTAAAAGTACCATAGGGAGAGTGTCGTGTGAATTGGGATGCATTAGTATTGGCAACGTTGGCGTTAGATACTGACATGTTATAAGTTTAAAAAAAATTGAGAAAAAAGTAAATCATGATCAAGAAAGAAAAAAAGAAACTAAGTATCATTGTTGATAAAGTACAAATGATCAATGACTAATGAACTAAATTACCATAGGTTTTGACTATTGAGGTGTCATGATTTGCCATGTTATTACTCCTATCATGTCTAGAATTTGTATCAGAATCATTTCCCTCATTATTTGTTCCGCTAGCAAGGACAATACAATTCAACGAATCAAGGAGCATATTCTGAGCTCCTTCGATAGACTTGTCATCAGCAGTTTCACTGAAACGCCTAGCTAGCAGAGATAGTTGATCTTTCACCTGTAGGGATTTGGGCAAAATAAGGTTAGGCAGAAAATTGAAAAATTAAGGTTCAAAACAGTAACAGAAAAAAATAAAAAGTCATCACAAAATTGGAGAAAAAACATTAAAAGAAAGAGGGTACTACCGAGCTTGGAAGTAAACCACCAACAGTTTTATCGAGAGCTGATCTAAACTTAACAAACTCATGACTAGAATTTTTCTAAACATCGCAACAACCAATGCAGCCCATTGAGTAAACAGTATGAGAGATATTCTTCACCTGAATACATCATTTTTCAAAAAAAATCATTAGCATTAACCACTTCAACAAACATAAAAAAGAAAGCGTCACATTAGCAACATACAAAACAAACTTACAGTCAAGTCCATATTCTCTTGGAGCTTTGCAGTCAGATTAGCAAATTCTTTCACTAGAGAATTTTTCCATGCTTTGACCCTAGGTAGTCCAGGGGGCACTCGACGTAAACCAAAATCAAGGAAGTCTAAGTAGTAGCACTTTCAAATATAAAAAAAAGTCATTAGACAGATAAAAAAAAACGTTTAAACTCAGATTTCAGACCTAATAAAGATTTTCAAGAAAGAAAAGAGTGCACAAAAAGTCTTACACAAAGGCCATAAATGCAACCACCCAATGTGGTGAATCCATCTTCTTTTCCAGGCTTTTTTGGTTCTTTCTGAAACTTCCTTATGTATGCCATCAACCAATCGAAGACGAACTGAGACAAATCATAGTGCCTGGCTTCCATGGGATCAATGAGAATCCCAAGATATTTTGTACTTGGGAAGATATTGGAATTAGGATACGAACAGTTGCAAAGGCAACTAGAAGAAAACATCTCATGAATTCATTCCTAGATATATCAGGCTTAAGCATTTCACGGCCGAACCACTTGATGTTTGGCAATGTAGGTTCACCAATGATGTTTAAGAAACCAGATTTTGTCATATCAATGTCGAAAAGGACTTTCCTTCCACCTAAGGGAAGACCAAAGATCATATGGAATGATTCTGGGCTCATGGGAATGACCTTGTCATCCAAAACAATATCACCAGTTCCAGGATACACCCTTCCAGCCACCCACCGGCGTAACCCTCTAGGAACAGAGCTACACTCAAAATCTAGCGTAAAATCAAAACCGTAGTCTCTAACAACTTCATCTCTTCCAGGTGGCATTTTCTTTAAAAGGTCAGTAAAGTAATCATGGTTGCATCTGCTAGTAGCTTTCTTTGGTGGAAGAGGGGCATGCTGAGAAAAATAAAATAAAACTGTAAAAATACTGCATTACATATACTAACAAAAAAGTTAAAATAATTGTGAATATAAAATGCAAAAATTTAAAAACTGTGGTAAGAAACTAAGATGAGATAGTCATATTAAAAGCATATTCAAAAAGTTAACATAAAAGCACAGTTTCACCATGACATCAGAGTTGTCATTATGAAAACACTATAAACTATGCACTTGAAAAAAATATGCTAAGGAAGCAACTACCAAAAATTATAAAGTGTATTAGAATGCATACTCAAGCACAAAAATCTAGACACAAGCAGTAAACTTGGAAATCTAACCATACATTAAATCATTGTACAATGTAAAAAATAGCATGGACAGCTAGTTTCAAAAATGGACAGTTATACTTTCAAGCAACAAAAAGGTATACCCCTAGATGCACTGTTCATGGCAACTAAAAGTATATCAAAACATCAACTATTTTGGGAAATCATTAAAAGAGATACGCTAGAGCATCACATAGTCCTTAAAAAAAGAGTACACAACTATTAATTACGAAAATCTAAAATACTGACTAATTGCTTTTGACATCACTGTGTACGCATGTTATAATGGATAAGCATGTTATGAAAAAGTTGCATACATTACAAGAGAGCGAGGAGGGATTGAATATGTTCATTTAAATAAAACTAAATAATATGAGTATACAAACATTCAAACTTGCATGCTTATCAGTCTAAAAATTGCAGACCTTTTCACAACAGCAATAAAAGGTTAAAATATATATGAAAGGTATTTAAGGGTGCATGAAATATTCCAAAACACCATAAGCAATGAACTTACGTAAGTATTCTTTGAAGATTGAGCATTCCCATTGGAAGAGTAAAACTGCAATCATTAGTAGAACATCAGATTGTTAACTTTGGTGAGGTGTACAAAACAATACAAAATAAGAGAAAATGTAAGAAATGAGCAACAAAAATCGTTAATTACCAGGTTCCTCAGATTATTCAGAAAATTTTCTACATCAAACTGCGGATCTCCACCACCAACCTGCAAAAAACACCATAAAAATTGGTAAAACTTCCGACTCAAATGAAGAACTACTAAGAAAAAGATTACACTGAAAGCTAAAAGGAAACAAAACAGTACATCGAGTAATTGTGTCCGTCCATCTTCATATTGGGTTTGAGAGATAATTGTTGCATCTAATTCATCATCACAGTATAAACCTTCACTGTCTTCCACATCATTAGTATTGCTTGCCATCACCTGAGAACAAAAAAAGGACGTCAGAAATTATATTAGATCAAATTATACACGAACGAAGTTGCAAAACAAATTATATGAAAATAGACTTAACTTAAATCAATAATGCAATCATTAGCGCAAAAACACTTAACCAGAAAAACTGTTATTTGTTATAAACAGCAGTAAAAAACCAAGCAAATGCACAAAACTAGTTCCCATATCAGATATATTGATTAGTAGACATGAAAACAAACATCACATGCTTTCAGACATAAATTCATACCGTCACTACAGTCTTAAAGCATAACAACTAGCACCTATAAAATGACTAGACCCATAAAAATGTGCATGAATGTCATCTAGCCATGAAAAAACATCTGAATATGCACATATTAACAAAGCAGAGGAGTTAAAAACGTCTCAAACTACAAAAAGGAAAAACAAAGCAGCTAATGTGCGAAATTCATGACACAAATGCACTAAAATTGCCTCCCATTGTTCCTAGCCACGTACAAAGCACTTGCAAACTCAGGATGAGCAATCCCATCTCTGAATTTCAGACTCATAACATTCAAGACATTGTGGGCTCGTAATCATCGCATTCCATTCATAAAACAGTGTAAAAATTCAACTCTACAGCTGGGAGAGCATCAATTTTAGTCTGAATTCCTTGGGAACGCAACTAAATTAACACGCATGACATCACAGAGCTGGATGCTGTCACCCCATAGTGACCACATAAACAAAGCAGCAATTCCATACGCCTGCAATGCGAATCATCCTAATCATCTGAATCTATGAGCTCACGCAAGCAATATTGCGAAAATCGAGGGATTCGAGGAAGGGATTCAAAAATTCACGGGAAGGGAGAAAGCATGGCGGGGGACTCACCGTGATGAGGCGTAACGAGAGGCGATGTCAATTGGTGCGAGCAGACCGCTAATCTGGTGGAGCACGAAGCTTCGACGGGACTTCGTCACGGAGAGGAGGGAGACGAGAGGAGAACTCTCTCGAGAAGACGAGCGCCCCCGCAGAAAAGAAACAGGCAAGTGATTTTGAAAAAAAGAAGTGACGTCACAAGCACGTAAGGGAACCAACTCATGCGGGCACGCACGGGAAAAGACTAAAAATCACCAATCTTAAAGCAAAAATAATGAAAGGCTCCTTTTACAATTGTAAGTACGTAACGTAACTGTGTGGCTTGTCATTTTCACACAAAAAAAACTGTAAGAGCTTTAGTAAAAAAATACTTTTAAAAAGTTCCCATAGGATGAAGTAGTGCAAAGCATTTAATTTTACATCAAAATGATTGATAAACTAATAAAGAATGTATAAAATAGTGTACAAAATAAAAAAAAGTGGACTACATCACAAAGCTCATTTATCATAGAAACATTAGGAAACTCAAAAAAAGGTAGTGATATGAACTAAAACAAGAAAAGTTTAATTGGTCACTCGAAAAATCAAAAAACACAAACAAATCTCGAGTGACTTTGATTCAACAAATTGATATGATCTATAATGAAAAGATCAATCAACAAAAAAATTTGAGCACCCCAAGTGAGTAAAAAAATCAAAAAACAAACTTGCAAAAACCACTCAAAAATGATTTCAAAATGAATTCAAAAAACCTGACACAAAAAAAGAAAAAAAGATATAGCATTGATAACATGGCACATTTTCTTGATATTCTCATTAAAAAAGAGTTCAACATAGTTCATTCATCCTTCAGGCATTACGAAAAAAGATGAAAAGATGGCTTTAACTTAAGTAACCATAACCACAGTTCATCCGTCCTTGAGTTCACTCATAGTTCAGCTTAACTAACCATAACCTATAGTTGTGATTTAAAAGTGCCAAAAGAGAACACAAGTCCACCACACAAAGGTACTACAAGTTATAAGCTGACATAACTCATTGGTTGCATCTAAGCTAGGCGTTGGAAGACAATTGAAACTGATCGATCATAAGAAGACTCATTGAAAGTGATGAGCACAACACTATCTATTGCAAAAGAAGTTGCTGATAACAAATCCTTGAAGCTTGTCTTCTCGATGATCATCCTCCCATCTTGCTTGCAAATGTAGAATGATGATGGCATGATGACATGTTTATCCCCCAGGAAAGCTTCTAAGGACACCTTAGCACTGGTAGGCATATCAACAAAACTCCTCAAGCTGGCAACAATGACCTTTGGAATTTTCTGTTACCATGAAAATAATAAAGTATGGATCATCAATCATTAAAACAGTAGAAAAAACTAAATATAAAAAAAGATATAATGAAATAGTACAGTAGGAAACTTACCATCAGAAACTTCACAGTGTTTGTGGCAGTCAATACATGCACAAACGGGACGCAGCGCAGGAAGCTCACAGTGCGGAAAAGTGAACGTACAAAGGTGCGATTGGTGTGGTAGTCGAATTCCAAACCACGAGGCATGACAACAGAACAAAGTAGCTCATACTTACGGTCACTGAGATTTTCTAAAGCTACATAATCCAAAAAAGATGACCAGAGTTAGTTAATAAAAATCAAAACAGTGCATCTTTAAAAACAAAAAAACAAGCAACAAAAAATAAATAAAATATCACATGTAAAACAATGAGGAACTCACCAACAGAAGGTAAAGGGAGAATCCTTTCACCATCACGGAAAGTCTCTACTTTCACATCAAAGCAGGAGTTATCCAAAATAAAAACCAGACGATCTCCAGCACGAAGAGCATAGTCATTGCTGAACTCAAACCAAGCATCACCACAGAACTTTGAGTAGTTGCTTCGATGCTTAAACTCTGAAGCATAAGACCTATCCTCATATGTTAAAATGGCAGGCTCGGTCCTCTTGTGTTTGAAAGTTGTTGCAACATTCCTGTGCTCCTCGATGTAATCAGCTAAGAAACCCCTGACATTGCATGGAATATACTGAAAAAGAAAATATGAAACAAAGACAACACAAAAAAATCGCATCAGAATGAACATTGCATGTGCATCATACCAAAAAATTCAGACATCTACAAAAGCAGAAAAAAGATGAGGTGATAATATAAATAAAACTCACCGTCCTCCTAAAGCAATACTCATCATCGACAACCTCAAAAACTTTGGGCTCCTAGTTGCCTGGCAGGAATGGAATGCATGGAGCACCAGGGCAACGACAAATGGGGCAAACCATCCTGTACACAAAAAATATAGTTTATTATAAAAAGTGGTTACTTAACAACCTCCTCAAAATATGAAATTAACATGAGTTATGTTGAAAATACTATCTAAAACATCTTAATTGCATCTTAATTATGAAAAAGTTGCAGACATTACACGAGAGCGAAAAGGGTTCATAGTATGTTCATTTAAAAAAACTAAAAAAATATGTGCATAGAACATTGAAAGTTGCATGCTCATCATTCAAAAATTGCAGACCTTTCAAGACACGAAAAAAAGTTTGATAGATATGAAAGGTATTTAAAGCTGCATGAAAAATTCCTGAAGATTCAAAAAGAGTCCCTCCTTATTTTCACTCCAAAAAGCTGGAAAAAGAGCAAATCTCGGATAGCCTAACTTGTTTTTTTGCCCTGGAAAAGGCAGCTACTATCCCTGCTGGATTTCTAGAAAACGAAATGCACCTCACTGAATTAAACATGTACACCTTTTATAACATCAAAAAGGATGCATTTCTTATCTGCATCGGATAAACATTCCTAACAAAACTAGAATTACATATTAACTAACTAAAAATTGCATCTACACCATGAAGGAAATATGCCCTAGAGGCAATAATAAAGTTATTATTTATTGAAATGGGAGCGATTACATATAAACTAGAATTACATCGATGCAAGCTTTTTATACCGATCCAGATGACTCTAAGTCTCAATCTGGATACATATTGAAAGTGGGAGCAATTAGCTAGAGTAGCTCCGTGCAGAGCATTGTAGACATAGAATATCTCAAGAATACATACGGCTCTGAATATGACAGACTGCTGACTAAACTTCTCTCACGAGCAAAACATGATCATACCTTAGTACTCTTTGGTTGTTAATCACATAACGATGTGAACTAGATTATTGACTCTAGTAATCCATTGGGTGTTGATCACATGACGATGTGAACTATGGGTATTATCACATACAGATGTGAATATTGGTGTTAAATCACATGGCGATGTGAACTAGATTATTGACTCTAGTGCAAGTGGTAGACTGAAGGAAATATGCCCTAGAGGCAATAATAAAGTTATTATTTATTTCCTCATATCATGATAAATGTTTATTATTCATACTAGCATTGTATTAACCGGAAACATGATACATGTGTGAATACATAGACAAACATATAGTCACTAGTATGCCTCTACTTGACTAGCTAATTAATCAAAGATGGTTATGTTTCCTAACCATAGACATGTGTTGTCATTTGATTAATGGGATCACGTCATTAGGAGAATGATGTGATTGACATGACCCATTCCGTTAGCCTAGCACTTGATCGTTTAGTACATTGCTATTGCTTTCTTCATGACTTATATATGTTCCTGTAAATATGAGATTATGCAACTCCCCTTTACCGGAGGAACACTTTGGGTGCTACCAAACGTCACAACGTAACTGGGTGATTATAAAGGAGTACTACAGGTGTCTCCAAAGGTACCTGTTGGGTTGGCGTATTTCGAGATTAGGTTTTGTCACTCCGATTGTCGGAGAGGTATCTCTGGGCCCTCTCGGTAATGCACATCACTATAAGCCTTGCAAGCAATGTAGCTCATAAGTTAGTTACGGAATGATGCATTACGTAACGAGTAAAGAGACTTGCCAAGAATCTAGATTGAACTAGGTATTGGATACCGACGATCGAATCTCGGCAAGTAACATACCGATGACAAAGGGAACAACGATGTTGTTATGCGGTTTGACCGATAAAGATCTTCGTAGAATATGTAGGAGCCAATATGAGCATCCAGGTTCTGCTATTGGTTATTGACCGAGAATAGTTCTAGGTCATGTCTAATAGTTCTCGAACCCATAGGGTCCGCACGCTTAAGGTTACGATGACAGTTTTATTATGAGTTTATGAGTTTTGATGTACCGAAGGAGTTCGGAGTCCCGGATGAGATCGGGGACATGACGAGGAGTCTCGAAATGGTCGAGACGTAAAGATCGATATATTGGACGACTATATTCGTACTTCGGAAAGGTTCCGAGTGATTCGGGTATTTTTTTGAGTACCGGAGAGTTACGGGAATTTGCCGGGGAGTATATGGGCCTTATTGGGCCATACGGGAATAGAGGAGAGAGGCCAAAAGGAAGGAGGCCTGCGCCCACCCTCTGGTCCGAATTGGACAAGGGGGGCAGCCCACTTTTCCTTCTCCCTCTCCTCCTCTTTCCTTCTCCAACAAGGAAAGGAGGAGTCCTACTCCTCCTCTTTCCTTCTCCTACAAGGAAAGGAGGAGTCCTACTCCCGGTGGGAGTAGGACTCCCCCCTTGGCGCGCCTCCTCCATAGGCCGGCCGCCTCCCCCCCTTGCTCCTATATATATGGGGGCTGGGGGCACCCTAGAGACAAAACAACAATTGATCCTTGAGATCTATTAGCCGTGTGCGGTGCCCCCCTCCACCATAGTCCTCCTCGATAATATTGTAGCGGTGCTTAGGCGAAGCCCTGCGACGGTAGAACATCAAGATTGTCACCACGCCGTCGTGTTGACGGAACTCTCCCTCGACACTCGGCTGGATCGGAGTTCGAGGGACGTCATCGAGCTGAACGTGTGCTAGAACTCGGAGGTGCCGTAGTTTCGGTGCTTGATCGGTCGGGCCGTGAAGACGTACGACTACATCAACCGCGTTGTTCTAACACTCCCGCTTGCGGTCTACGAGGATACGTGGACAACACTCTCCCCTCTCGTTGCTATGCATCACCATGATCCTTGCGTGTGCGTAGGAAAATTTTGAAATTACTACGTTCCCCAACAGTGGCATCCGAGCCTAGGTTTTATGCGTAGATGTTATATGCACGAGTAGAACACAAGTGAGTTGTGGGCGATACAAGTCATACTGCTTACCAAAGCATGTCATACTTTGGTTCGGCGGTATTGTTGGATGAAGCGGCCGGACCGACATTACGCCAGACGCTTACGCCGAGACTGGTTCTACCGACGTGCTTTGCACACGTGTGGCTAGCGGGTGTCGGTTTCTCCAACTTTAGTTGAACCGAGTGTGCATACGCCCGGTCCTTGCGAAGGTTAAAACATCACTAACTTGACAAACTATCGTTGTGGTTTTGATGCGTAGGTAAGAACGATTCTTGCTCAGCCCGTAGCAGCCACGTAAAATTTGCAACAACAAAGTAGAGGACGTCTAACTTGTTTTTGCAGGGCATGTTCTGATGTGATATGGTCAAGACGTGATGCTATATTTTATTGTATGAGATGATCATGTTTTGTAACCGAACTTATCGGCAACTGGCAGGAGCCATATGGTTGTCGCTTATTGTATGAAATGCAAACGCCTCGTAATTGCTTTAATTTATCACTAAGCGGTAGCGATAGTCGAGAAGCAATAGGTGGCGAACGACAATGATGCTACGATGGAGATCAAGGTGTCGCGCGGTGACGATGGTGATCACGACGGTGCTTCGGAGATGGAGATCACAAGCACAAGATGATGATGGCCATATCATATCACTTATATTGATTGCATGTGATGTTTATCCTTTATGCATCTTATCTTGCTTTGATTGACGGTAGCATTTTAAGATGATCTCTCACTAAAAATTATCAAGAAGTGTTCTCCCTGAGTATGCACCGTTGCAAAAGTTCTTCGTGCTGAGACACCACGTGATGATCGGGTGTGATAGGGTCTACGCTCAAATACAACGGGTGCAAAACAGTTGCACATGCGGAATACTCAGGTTAAACTTGACGAGCCTAGCATATAACAGATATGGCCTCAGAACACGGAGACCGAAAGGTCGAGCGTGAATCATATAGTAGATATGATCAACATAGTGATGTTCACCATTGAAACTACTCCATCTCACGTGATGATCGGACATGGTTTAGTTGATATGGATCACGTGATCACTTCCAAGATTAGAGGGATGTCTATCTAAGTGGGAGTTCTTAAGTAATATGATTAATTGAACTTAAATTTATCATGAACTTAGTCCTGGTAGTATTTTGCAAATTATGTTGTAGATCAATAGCTCGCGTTGTTGCTTTCATATGTTTATTTTGATATGTTCCTAGAGAAAAAATTATGTTGAAAAATGTTAGTAGCAATGATGCGGATTGGATCCGTGATCTGAGCTTTATCCTCATTGCTGCACAGAAGAATTATGTCCTTGATGCACCGCTAGGTGACAGACCTATTGCAGGAGCAGATGCAGACGTTATGAACGTTTGGCTAGCTCAATATGATGACTACTTGATAGTTTTGTGCACCATGCTTTATGGCTTAGAACCGGGACTACAAAAACGTTTTTGAAACGTCATGGAACATATAAGATGTTTCAAGAGATGAAATTGGCATTTCAGACTCATCCCCGTGTCAAGATGTATGAGACCTCTGACAAATACTTCGCCTAAAAGATGGAGGAGAATTGCTCAACTAGTGAGCAAGTACTTAGATTGTCTGAGTACTACAATCGCTTGAATCAAGTGGGAGTTAATCTTCCAGATAAGATAGTTATTGGCAGAGTTCACTAGTCACCATCACCAAGTTGCTGGAACTTCGTGATGAACCATAATGCAAGGGATGACGAAAACGATTCCCGAGCTCTTCGTGATGCTGAAATCGACGAAGGTAGAAATCAAGAAAAGAGCATCAAGTGTTGATGATTGACAAGACCACTAGTTTCAAGAAAAGGGCAAAGGGAAAGAAAGGGAACTTCAAAGTAGAATGACAAGCAAGTTGCCACTCCCGGGAAGCCCAAAGTTGTACCAAAGCCTGAAACTGAGTGCTTACACTTCAAAGGAAATGGTCACTGGAAGCAGAAATACCCTGAATATTTGGTGGATAAGAAGGATGGAAAAGTGAACAAGGGTATATTTGATATACAGGTTATTGATGTGTACTTTAATAGTGTTTATAGCAACCCCTCAGTATTTGATACTAGTACAGTTACTAAGATTAGTAACTCGAAACAGGAGTTACAGAATAAATAGAGACTAGTTGAAGGGGAAGTGACGATGAGTGTTGGAAGTAGTTCCAATATTGATATGATCATCATTGCACACTCCCTATACTCTCGGGATTAGTGTTGAACCTAAATAAATGTTATTTGGTGTTTGCGATGAGCATGAATATGATTTGATCATGTTTATTGCAATACGATTATTCATGTAAGTTAGAGAATAATTATTGTTACATTTACATGAATAAAACCTTCTATGGTCATACACCCAATGAAAATGGTTTGTTGGATCTTGATCGTGTGATACACATATTCATAATATTGAAACCAAAAGATGTAAAGTTAATAATGATAGTGCAACTTATTTGTGGCAATGCCGTTTAGGTCATATTGGTGTAAAGCGCATGAAGAAACTCCATACTGATGGGCTTTTGGAATCACTTGATTATGAATCACTTGGTACTTGTGAACCGTGCCTCATGGGCAAGATGACTAAAACGCCGTTCTCCGGAACTATGGAGCGAGCAGCTGATTTGTTGGAAATCATACAAACTGATGTTTGTGGTCCAATGAATGTTGAGGCTCGTGGCGGGTATCGTTATTGTCTCACCTTCACAGATGATTTGAGAAGATATGGGTATATCTACTTGATGAAACATAAGCCTGAAACATTTGAAAAGTTCAAAGAATTTCAGAGTGAAGTGGAAAATCATCGTAACAAGAAAAATAAAGTTTCTATGATCTGATCGTGGAGATGAATATTTGAGTTACGAAGTTTGGTCTTCATTTGAAACAATGTGAAATAGTTGCAACTCACGCCATATGGAACACCACAGCATAATGGTGTGTCCGAAAGTCAGAACCGCACTTTATTGGATATGGTGCGATCTATGATGTCTCTTATCGGTTTACCACTATCGCTTTGGGGTTATGCATTAGAGACATCTGCATTCACGCTTAATAGGGCACCATCTAAATCCGTTGAGACGACACCGTATGAACTATGGTTTAACGATAAACCTAAGCTGTCATTTCTTAAAGTTTGGAGTTGTGATGCTTATGTGAAAAAGTTTTCACCGATAAGCTCGAACCCAAATCGGAGAAGTGCGTCTTCATAGAATACCCAAAGGTAACTATTGGGTACACCTTCTATCACAGATCCGAAGGCAAGTTATTCGTTGCTAAGATGGATCCTTTCTAGAGAAGAAGTTTCTCTTGAAAGAAGTGAGTGGGAGGAAAGTAGAACTTGATGAGGTAATTATACCTTCTCCCTTATTGGAAAGTAGTTCATCACAGAAATCAGTTCCAGTGATTCCTATACCAATTAGTGAGGAATCTAATGATGATGATCATGTAACTTCAGATCAAGTTACTACCGAACCTCGTAGGTAAACCGGAGTGAGATCCGCACCAGAGTGGTACGGTAATCATGTTCTGGAAGTCATGTTACTAGACCATGATGAACCTACGAACTATGAGGAAGCGATGATGAGCCCAGATTCCGCGAAATGGCTTGAGGCCATGAAATCTGAGATAGGATCCATGTATGAGAACAAAGTATGGACTTTGATTGACTTGCTCGATGATCAGCAAGCCATGTTAAATAAATGGATCTTCAAGAGGAAGACGGACACTGATAGTAGTGTTACTATCTACAAAGCTCGACTTGTCACAAAAAGGTTTTCGACAAGTTCAAGGTGTTAGCAATTGCCACATTTTATGAAATCTGTAGCGATGCTTAAGTCTGTCCGAATCATGTTAGCAATTGCCACATTTTATGAAATCTGGCAAATGGATGTCAAAACTACATTCTTTAATGGATTTATTAAAGAAGAGTTGTATATGATGCAACCAGAAGGTTTTTTCAATCCTAAAGGAGCTAACAAAATGTGCAAGCTTCAGCGATTCATCTATGGACTGGTGCAAGCATCTCGGAGTTGGAATAAACGCTTTGATATTATGATCAAAGCATATGGTTTTATACAGACTTTTGGAGAAGCCTGTATTTACAAGAAAGTGAGTGGGAGCACTACTGACATTTACGATAAGTATATATGAATGACATATTGTTGATCGGAAATAATGTAGAATTATTCTGCAAAGCATAAAGGAGTATTTGAAAGGAGTTTTTTCAAAGAAGGGCCTCGGTGAAGCTGCTTACATATTGAGCATCAAGATCTATTGAGATAGATCAAGACACTTGATAAGTTTTTCAATAAGTACATACCTTGTCAAGATTTTGACATAGTTCAAAATGGAACAGTCAAAGAAAGAGTTCTTGCCTGTGTTGCAAAGGTGAGAAATTGAGTAAAGACTCAAATCCCGACCACGGTAGAAAATAGAAAAGAGAATGAAAGTCATTCCCTATACCTCGATCATAGGTTCTATAAAGTATGCTATGCTATGTACTGCACCTATTGTATACTTTGCTCTGAATTTGGGAAGGAGTACAATAGTGATCTAGGAGTAGATCCTTTGGACATTGGTCAAGAACATCCTTAGTGAGGACTAATGAAATATTTCTCGATTATGGAGGTGATAAAAGAGCCCGTCGTAAAGAGTTACAGTGATGCAAGCTTTTTATACCGATCCAGATGACTCTAAGTCTCAATCTAGATACATATTGAAAGTGGGAGCAATTAGCTAGAGTAGCTCCGTGCGAGCATTGTAGACATAGAATATTTGCAAAATACATACGGCTCTGAATATGATGACCCGTTGACTAAACTTCTCTCACGAGCAAAACATGATCATACCTTAGTACTCTTTGGTTGTTAATCACATAACGATGTGAACTAGATTATTGACTCTAGTAACCCTTTGGGTGTTGATCACATGACGATGTGAAGTATGGGTATTATCACATACAGATGTGAATATTGGTGTTAAATCACATGGCGGTGTGAACTAGATTATTGACTCTAGTGCAAGTGGGAGACTGAAGGAAATATGCCCTAGAGGCAATAACAAAGTTATTATTTATTTCCTCGTATCATGATAAATGTTTATTATTCATGCTAGAATTGTATTAACCGGAAATATGATACATGTGTGAATACATAGACAAACATATAGTCACTAGTATGCCTCTACTTGACTAGCTCATTAATCAAAGATGGTTATGTTTCCTAACCATAGACATGTGTTGTCATTTGATTAATGGGATCACGTCATTAGGAGAATGATGTGATTGACATGACCCATTCCGTTAGCCTAGCACTTGATTGTTTAGTACATTGCTATTGCTTTCTTCATGACTTATATATGTTCCTGTAACTATGAGATTATGCAACTCCCCTTTACCGGAGGAACACTTTGGGTGCTACCAAACGTCACAACGTAACTGGGTGATTTTAAAGGAGTACTACAGGTGTCTCCAAAGGTACATGTTGGGTTGGCATATTTCGAGATTAGGTTTTGTCACTCCGATTGTCGGAGAGGTATCTCTGGGCCCTCTCGGTAATGCACATCACTATAAGCCTTGCAAGCAATGTAGCTAATGAGTTAGTTACGGAATGATGCATTACGTAACGAGTAAAGAGACTTGCTAGTAACGAGATTGAACTAGGTATTGGATACCGACGATCGAATCTCGGACAAGTAACATACCGATGACAAAGGGAACAACGTATGTTGTTATGCGGTTTGACCGATAAAGATCTTCGTAGAATATGTAGGAGCCAATATGAGCATCCAGGTTCCGCTATTGGTTATTGACCGAGAATAGTTCTAGGTCATGTCTAATAGTTCTCGAACCCGTAGGGTCCGCACGCTTAAGGTTACGATGACAGTTTTATTATGAGTTTATGAGTTTTGATGTACCGAAGGAGTTCGGAGTCCCGGATGAGATCAGGGACATGACGAGGAGTCTCGAAATGGTCGAGACGTAAAGATCGATATATTGGACGACTATATTCGGACTCCGGAAAGGTTCCGAGTGATTCGGGTATTTTTTGGAGTACCGGGGAGTTACAGGAATTCGCTGGGGAGTATATGGGCCTTATTGGGCCATACGGGAATAGAGGAGAGAGGCCAAAAGGAAGGAGGCCTGCGCCCACCCTCTGGTCCGAATTGGACAAGGGGGGCAGCCCACTTTTCCTTCTCCCTCTCCTCCTCTTTCCTTCTCCAACAAGGAAAGGAGGAGTCCTACTCCTCTTTCCTTCTCCTACAAGGAAAGGAGGAGTCCTACTCCCGGTGGGAGTAGGACTCCCCCCTTGGCGCGCCTCCTCCATAGGCCGGCCGCCTCCCCCCCTTGCTCCTATATATATGGGGCAGGGGGCACCCCAGAGACAAAACAACAATTGATCCTTGAGATCTATTAGCCGTGTGCGGTGCCCCCCTCCACCATAGTCCTCCTCGATAATATTATAGCGGTGCTTAGGCGAAGCCCTGCGACGGTAGAACATCAAGATCGTCACCACGCCGTCGTGCTGACGGAACTCTCCCTCGACACTCGGCTGGATCGGAGTTCAAGGGACATCATCGAGCTGAACGTGTGCTAGAACTCGGAGGTGCCGTAGTTTCGGTGCTTGATCGGTTGGGCCATGAAGACGTACGACTACATCAACCGCGTTGTTCTAACGCTTCGCTATGCGGTCTCACGAGAATACGTGGACAACACTCTCCCCTCTCGTTGCTATGCATCACCATGATCCTTGCGTGTGCGTAGGAAAATTTTGAAATTACTACGTTCCCCAACACACCAATCTAAGCTTGCACACCTTTTACAACAGCAAGATATATCAAGAAAAAACAGATGTTTGCAGTGGCAAATGTTTGAAATTTCCGAGGATTCAAAAAAGATGACTGAATTAAACATGCACACCTATTACAAAGCATCAAAAAGGTTCATCCCTGACAAAACTATAATTACAAATTAACTAACTAAAAATGCACCTACAACAAACTAAGCTTGCACACCTTTTACAACAGTAAAAAATATATGAAGAAAATAGATTGCCTAAAAACTGCATTTGCATTAAAAACTATAAAATACCTATATAAACTTGCATACTCATCATACTTCTTTATATATGCTAGCATGCTCTTGGAACTGTTATTAGTTAAAACACAGTCAAGTGCAGGGTTCCCTTAGTGCTATTATTACTTAAACTACAATCAAATGCAGAACACCAGCATGAAAAAAATGCAAAAATCTATAAATAAAAAAACTAAAATTGCATATCAATACAACTAGAATTGCACTACTTTCCAAAAAACAAAAAATGCTGCAATTTAAAATAGCATCTCAATTATGAAAAAGTTGCATACATTACAAGAGAGCGAAAAGGGGATTGTAGTATGTTCATTTAAATAAAACTAATATATGAGTATAGAAACATTCAAACTTGCATGCTCATCATTCTAAAAATTGCAAACCTTTTCACAACATCAAAATAAAAGGTTAATATATATGAAAGGCATATAAAGGTGCATGAAAATGTTCCTGAAGAATCAAAAAAGATAACTAAATTAAGACATGCACACCTATTACAAAACATCAAAAAGGATGCATTCTTATCTGCATCGAAGAAACATTCCTAAAGAACATAGAACTACATGTTTAACTAACTAAAAATTGCATGCATACCAAACTGATCTTGCACACCTTTTACAACAGCAACATATATGAAGAAAGAAAATTACCTAAAAACTGCATTTGCAGTATAAAATATGAATATCTATATAAACTTGCATACTCATCCTACTTCTTTGATGTGCTAGCATTCCTTATTCAAATGCAATTACTACTATCATTCCTTGTAATTGCTTCCTGCTGTTGGAACTGTTATTAGATAAAACTACAGTCAAGTGCAGGTTTTCCTTGGTGCTATTAATACTTAAACTACTAATCAAGTGCAGAACACCGCCGTGAAAAAAATGCGAAAATGTATAAACAAAAACAAAATAAAAAATGCACATCAATACAACTAGAATGTCAACATGCTACAAAAGTTTACTCACGCCTAAGTTAACAGCTGGGGTGAATGATACACAAAAAATAACTTTATATTAAGTGCGCCCTGAAAAATATATTGTTTTCTACTATATATTGTTAACCCGTAAGATCAAATGGATGCTATTCAAAAGGATCAAAGAAAAAAATTCAGTCCAAGACTGTAATTGTCAATCACAATTCCTAATACAGCACATTAGCAATCACATCCACTCCATAATTTGATATAGTAGAGTGACCCATCCAGTCCAAATTTCAAACTAGCACACAGAGGCATGATTTATAATCCACATCTCACATCAACATATTAGTCAGTTAAAACCAGAGCAACCACACTTCACAACCAGATCTAAACAGACTCGAAAAAGCCACAAAATGAAGCACATAGACAACAAATCTAGTTGGAATCATAGGCACACTCACACAACTAACGCATAAATACAGACAAAGATTGCATCTTCGAAACAGCATACATGACATACTAAAAATACCCACTACAAATCCCTAAATACAACCTAAATCTAAAACAAATCCCTAAAAGGATACAACCTGAATCTACACCTACAAACCCTAGACAAACTACATTCATTGGAACCAGACAAAACAAAAAGATTCAGCAATAAAGGGCACCCAGTTACCTGAAAATCGTTTGAGAGGCATCCATGTCAATCCGTCGACATGCCCATAATCATGCAAAGATACACAAAAAGATAAAAAAGGAAAAAAGAACATCTAATTAGAAAGCAGATCTATGAAATAAACTAACAGACTCAGGCACGCATCTGCGAGCAGATTAACTGTAAGAACTCCTAACTCCATGAAAGAAAACAAATAATGGAGAAAGCACAGGATGAACTAAGCAAAAGAAATCTCGAAAAAGGAAACAGCATACCTGGATGCACCAAAGAGCACCTAGATCCTGAAGCAAACCACAAACCACGAAATCCTGCAAAACTCATATCCACAGAAAGAGAGACAACAGATGAGCGGATCTAGCAAAGAAAAGAAAAAAGATTGAGGGAGGGAGGAAGCTTCATCTGGTAGAGGAAGAACACAAACCCTGGCTGCGGCGAAGGAAAAGCAGAGGACAGAGACTGAGGGAGAGAAGGGGGCGAGTGACTGACAGAAAAGAGGGGACAGGATAAGGCGAGGAACAAGGCGACGGTCGGCGTTCCCGATAATGGGCCGGGCAGCTTAACGGGCGCCCCACCCCACCCGAGCCAGGCCGCGCTCCGCGTAGCGATATCGACTGACCCAAAACACGGGTCAGCCGATGCTAGCTGGCCCAAATACAATAAAACACAGAGAAAACAGAAAAACAAAAACACGAATCTCAAAGCATAATCCAACGGACCAAAAACGTCTGACGCAAACCTAAAAACTCAGCTGACTGAAAAGTAGCTATTTCGGAAGAAAAAAGCCTGTGCAAGTACACACCACGGCCGCATTTCCGATTTACTAGTACTGTTATTATCTTTGCCTGTCAATGCGATCAGTGGGTTGGTGGGATCGACTGTGGAAGCAGTTAAGCCCAGCCCTCCTTAAAAATCACGCATCACTTCCTTTTTTTTTGAGGGATGACGCCATCACTTCCTTAATACTACTACTCCTACTAGCGTATCATATCATCCGACGTATTGATATTTTTATTCCTAAATAAATAGAGTACTAAAGAAAAGAAAAAAGAGTGGTCCTGGTGTAAATCTCATATGCATGTCCGTCCGTTGCTACGTGCTAGTTGGAACATCCTATGCATACCCTCAAAAATTGAAGTATCATGCTTTAGAGTACATATCCTTGGTACATGTGCTATTATTTTTCCCGCCGATCAACTAATTTAGGATGTTTTTTGTTCCTCCTTGTGATAGGTACGATCAATCGGTACGGAGCCGGCGATGGACGCGCCCCTTGGCCTCGCATACTTTGCCGCCGCTCTCTACTTCTTGGCTCCAGCGTGAGTACCCACTACCCAGCAGCATATGCTCTTCGTACGTACATTTACGTGGTAATCCAAAAGAGAAATGCAACGGCATGTGCTAACTGCTTCTTGCTAATCCGTACGTGTCCGCGTGCGTGCGTGCGTGCAGTGTGTTGTACCTTTGGGCTCGATCCTTCTCCAAGTACAAGCCTTACCAATACGCGTTCAACTTGCTCAGGTGCGGGATGTGGATCCCGTACGGCGTCCGCCACGGGATGCCTCCGACGTACCGCGTCAACACTGGTGGCGCGGTACTCAACACCATCTACGTGCTACTCTTCCTTGCCTTCTCCGCTCAAGCCGAGCATCGCCGTCGGTATCTCTGTGGGTTCTTGGTGATGGGGGGGCACTTATATTCGGAATCAGCATACTGATCGATCTACTGAGCCACACCCTTTACGACGGCATCTGCAGCGCCGTGTCCTGTCTCGTGTCTTTGGCACCCTTCTGGAATGTGGTGAGTACTGACTACATACATACGTACTCCCTCCGTTCCTAAATATAAGTCTTTGTAGAGATTACACTAGATGGACTACATACGGAGCAAAATGAATGAATCTACACTTAAAATACATCTATATACATCCGTATGTGGTTCATAGTGAAATCTTTACAAAGACTTATATTTAGGAACGGAGGGAGTACATACATACATACACGCGCGGGCGTGGCGCGTCCACCATGCATGCTCCATCTACTGTATGACTTTGCAGCTGGTCTCATGATTGGATTATATTGTGTTTAAGTGCACGGCGCTCTCGGAGCGGAAGATGGATGTGATGCCTCCCGTCATCACCCCGGCGCTCTGCCTCTTCAGCGCGGGGGCGTGGACTTTCCGCAACACGAGAGTGGCCTGGAAGGACGTCAACCTCCACCTTGTGGTAAGTATATATACGCCTCCCAGTCAATCGTCTCTCTAATTCAAACATGATCTCATTCCATGCTCAAATCTTAATGAGGCCCGCGCGTGTATGTGAAGTGAAACAATCTGTGTGTGCATGTGTGCAGATACCCAGCAGCTTTGCGGCCTTGTGCGCCTTCGTGCAGGTCCTGCTTCACATTGCTTTTTGGTGGCAGCCGGCGCCAGCACAGACCGGTATCCACGCGGGACTCATTGCCGCAGACAGGCTTTCAAGCATTGGGGAGAGTGAGACTGAGGAGGACGACGAGGAGAACGACAAGAATGAGGGTGGCGAGGGCAGCAAGACCGACCTTCGGCTGAGCGTCGAGTCCCCAGCGAGCTCCACGAGCGTGGCCATGACCACCGAGCCGGCGCCACCCGCAGACGGGTATCCGCGCGCCACTCGTTGCCGCAGCCAGGCTTCCAAACATGGAGGTGAAGGTGACTAAGGAGGAGGACGACAAGAAGAGCGACAAGACCGAGGGCGACGTTGGCCACAAGACCGACCTTCGGCTGAGCGTCAAGTCCCTGGAGGAGATGGTCAAGAGCAAGAACAAGGAGAAGCCGACCGGTGAGGTTCACAGCGACAAGACCGAGGAGACCTTCGAGATCACGACAGAGTTGGGCACTCGGGTTCGAGAGGAGAGCTCCACGGGCGTGGCCAGGACCACGGAGCCGGCGCGGCAGCTGCAGTCGCGGAGGGACGATGCGGCTTGAGGTGATGCCCTTCTTATGAGCTTCAACAAATGAGAGCCCCTCTGACTCTGATGGTGGGTACCGATTGCTATTGCTAGCTGCACACGAAACTGGAGAGATTAAGTTATGACTTCGTGAGACAACCGACGATGAACATGCAGTGATGCGACACACTTGCTAGCCAATTAGGAACTACTTCCTCCGTTCGGAATTACTTATCGTTCTAGATACATCCATTTATACGACAAGTAATTCCGAACGGAGGGAGTATAATAGAGTGATTTAAGTCATACGTCAGACCGCTGATGAACATGCCCTGATGCTACATATTTACCACTTGCTAGCTAGACGACAAGAGAAGGTTAAACTTCTAGTAGGAGTACTATTTTGAGTTAATTGACCTGCAAATTGGTTGCTTACGACCGACGAGAACGACCATGACCTAGCTGCAAATTGGTTGCTTACGACCGACGATAACGACCATGCATGCATGCATGCATTGGAAGTGCAGTTCGTCCATCACTAGTACTACAGTAGTAGCCACGTGATGAGCACACATACGACATACTCTTCGTTACCCAATCCAATAGATTGTTGGAAGGTTGAGCCATCGTATTTCTTCAACTTCTTCATGCTGTTTTTAAGCTTAAGCTCATCTAGGATGAGCTGCCACTCTCGTGTTTTCCATTCAATTTCAACCAACAACGGAACAAAGTGAATGGCTTGGCCTCGGTTTGGTTTTACAAAGTGGTCGCCAACCCCAACTAGCAAAACAGGAATCACTCAAGATAATGCAACAACCAAAGCTAGAAATACAAATGGTGACAACGTGAAGCAAGTCAAACTTACATAGCTACTGACTCCAGTGCTACTTTGGTCCTAGCCAACCACTTGCATATAGTAACTACAGAACTAGTTGGCCCTCTCTCATGCGGCTCCACATAGTTCTTCTGTTTATGGTAACGTTTGTGGATTTCTTGCCAATATTTGACACCCTTTTTGCTCTGTTCCATAAATTGGATTTATGCTTGTGGCCAACCAAGATTCACAGAACAACACATCTTCATGGTTTATGAATGCCGGACCTCTTGACTTTTGTACCTTCTTTTTTTTAATGTGCGATGTTTGCCTGACATGGAAAAATAGGGTATCGTTATCACCCAAGTCAGAATGCATCGGCTCTTGACCATCATGTATCATGTTCATCATGAATGCGCCCTACAATATGCATTGCAATGAAATTACAATCCTAGATTGATCCAACGATAGGTGCAACAAATGAAGCAAGCAATAAAATGGCATATGGGGAAAGAATGTGTCGTTTCTTGGTCGGCCATTTCGTCCAACGGCACCTGGGCATGCATTTACATCGGTGTTTCTAGACATTGTATGTTTCCATTCGAGTTTTGGCAACCCATACATTGTGTCTATGGCATCATCCTCTTCTGCCCAACCATTGGGAGCCCTGAACGGAGTTGGGCGCGACTGGCGCCTTGTTTTTTCTCGCGGTCACGACGGACGTGACGAAGGCAGTCGCTAGAACGGACGCGCCCAAGTTCATGTCACCGGCCTTCTCCATGGCTTCCTTCTTCGTAGCTTCCTGGACACGCTGCCGGACGTGTCGATGCCTCCGGGCTATGTTCTTTTTCTTGCAAGAGGCGATGGTCGGGACCCCCCGCATAATCTGCCGAGGCATCATCCATGGCAGGGGTGGGGACAGGTACTCAGCGTCGAAATTTAGGACGGCACATGAGGATAGCAGCGCGGACAGGAATCAAGGTTGGAGGGGGGACACTAGTGCAAAACCGGTCTTTAGTGCCGGTTCGTGACGGCCTTTAGTGCCGGTTCGCCAACCGGCACTAAAGAGTGGGGACTAAAGGTCCCCACTTTAGTACTTGGTTAAATCGCGAACCGGGCGCTAAAGTGCAAAACACGTGTACGCAGCCAGGCCCATGTCTTGCCAGAGGTCTTTAGTACCGGTTGGTAACATCAACCGATACTAAATGTTTTGGTGTTTTTTTAAGTTTTTGCTTTAATTTTGTATTTTCAATTTGGCTTTATTTTCTATTTAATTCTTTTTTGTTTGCTGGTATTTCATGATACTACAAATTGTACACGTTAAGCATATATATAAATAGATTTTCTCGTACGTAGAACCATATATATATATATAGGGATTGTCTATTCGTCACCCTGGGTGAGGAATAGTTATTCTTCATCCCCCTCTATTTTACCATCAATGCACCGTAATTTTACGTTTCGTAAGTTTTGTCTTATTTTCGACATAAAAAGAGACCGTAAAAAAATATAATCGTCGCAAAAAATATTTTATGTTATGTAAAATTACAAACGTAAAAATATAGTGTAAAATAGACATAAACTGCAAATTTTCTTGTCTTATGACCTATATTTTTATTTTCTTATGTCAAATATTACGTAGTGAATGAATATGAATGTAACTATTTGAATTCCAAACATAATTTAATTATGAAATTATCGTAAGATTACCTCGGGTGAAGAATAAGTTATTCTACACCCTGGGTAATGAATAGCATCACTATATATATATATATATATCATCGAATGTCTCACAGCCAACACCATTAACTATTCACACATACACATGTATATACATATACAATTTCTCCTACATGTTGCCTTGGTGCCTTCGGAGCATGCACGATGACAAGTGGTTCATGGCGGCGGTAGCGGGTAATAGTATTCTCCTTTGGGATCTATGACCTGGTCGAGCAAAAATCCGGCTATTTCCTCTTGAAGTGCTAGTATGCGCTCCTCGGGTAGGAGCTTATCCCGCACCTCTCTGAACTGTTAAGAAGGAGATCAATATGCATGTGTATTAGTTGTGTTACAAGATATCGATAATGGTGTTAATAGAGTTCTGACAACGTACCCATTCCTGTCTTTGAGATCTGCTCCTTTCGGACGCCATCATGCGAATGTTCTCGCAAACGTAGAATGCACAAAGATCATTCCCCGGCGCCTGCTTCAGGGCCTTTACGAGAATGGAATTGAATCAGATAATGATTAATCAAGCATGATAATTAATTAATGGTATTGAAACAAGAATTAAAGAGATGGCTAGCTAGCTAGTACTACTTAATTATTTACCCTTGGTCGATGCCAAAACAACTTTTTGGCCATTTGCTCGAGTCACCTTGATGAACTTTGCCCAAGCCCTGCCCACCGGCAAAGAACATCAATAAAGGGGTTATTAAATAGTTCATATCAAGAAATGACGAACTAATAATAGGCCGAGATATAGTTAATAATGATTGAAATTACCTGTTGACTATCCCCTTCATGATGGTGTAGTCTTTATCTTCTTTAAGTAGCGAGTCGAGTACTTCGACTGTTGCTTTGTCAACTTTAATGACTAACAAGATCCAGTGAAAACTGCATGCGCATACGTTTGCATGTCTTAATTAAGCATACATGTGCATAAAATTAATCAACTATATATCGTAAACCGTATACACTTAGTTATTAACATCTAGCTAGCTAGTAAGCAAAAACAGAATTTGTATTAACTCACGTGAAGTTGTAAGGAAGTAGTATATCTTCATTGGTATTGAGGCACTTCAAGAACTCTAGCATGCTTTCCTCTACACCTGCTTTAGAAGTTGCAAGATTCCATGTGTACTCATTAATGGTATTTGGGTCAATGAACCCAATGCCATAGCGTCCAGATTTTTTTCATTTCATACATCTTCATCCTGCATATAATACCACAGAAAAGAATATATAGTGAGGATAATTACATGTAATGATTGATCAAAATTCACAGAAAGAAATCACTTACAAACAATAGCAACTGACGAGAGATATGTCGAGTGCGTCTTTATAGTATAACTGATATAGTTCTGAATACTCAACGCATGAGCTTTCTCATGGTAGTAATGCTCCTTCTTGACATTCACCATGAGGGACTCTCGATTGGAAATCTTGGTAATGTTCATGTACCATTGATGCAATTCATACATTCTCGTTGGGAGGTTCTTGACCTTGTCTGGGTGGACCAAAGGTTTGCCCCGGGCATATTTCCATTTCATTTCCTCCTCTCTAAGCGGAGACACGAGCTCAATTTCGAGGAGTTGTCCAATAGAGATCTTGAGAATTTCATCCTGCATTATATGCTCCTCCGCTATTACCACTTCGCCTAGCTGGGGAACTTTAACGGTTTGCCCACAATAATATTGGGCGCGCGGCCTCCTCTCATGTGTTGTTGTTGGCACAACAAGCGGGAGATCGATTGCGCCTTTGTTCTCCCAAATTGGGAACGGTTTTCCGCATTTTTTGCCCGCTGCTTGTTGGCTCGAGCTCGAGCTCGCTTCCTTCTTTAGCCGTTCTTGATGTAGTTTCCTGATTTGGCGCTCATAGTCCGAGTCAACAAGCTTGTGAGCTGGTTCTCTAGCCATTTTAATGAAGTGGTCAATTACTTTCTCACGCACTTTCTCCTTTGGCGGCGATGCCGGTTTCGGTCCACAATGGGCGTCCACTTGGGCCTGAACTATGGCTGCGTTTTGCTCCTTAGTCATGTCGTAAGGCCTCTGAGGAAGAGGAGCGAGGCTTGGACCATATTTACATCGCTTGCCTCCGCCTGTACTTCCTGAACTACCTCGACTCGTACCGCTACGCACCATAGCTGCGGCATGTCTCTTCTGCGATTGCTGAGACGGCGGAGACGGCTGACGTGGCTGAGTTGGACCAGGAGAAGTGGCATGAAAATGTGCCGGACTTGAAGCAGGAGGTGTGGCCTGACACGGTGCCGGACTTGAAACCGGAGAAGTGGCATGACGCTGTGCCGGACTTGAAACCGGAGGAGTCAGCTCACGCGTTCGGGGACTTGGAGGAGGTGGCGGACTTCGAGGAGGAGTCGGCTCACGCGTTCGTGGACTTGGAGGAGCGGGAGTCTGCTCACTCGGTGGCGGACTCGGCAGACGACGCAGTGTCGGTGGACTTCGAAAGATGATGCAATCCTTTCTCCATAGGATGATACGATGTATGGCCTCTCCGGTGCGCCGTCTTCACCTCCGTGAAAGTCAAGTTGTAGCTCGAATATGGGTCCACCACTTCATCAACCATGACACGAGCATAGCCCTCTTGAATCGGGATGCAATGGAAGGTTGCTTCGGGGTAACTGGAAAAGCAACGCCCGTCCGCCACCTTCATGGATATGTTCTTCATTTTGGAGTGTAGCTCACAGTTAGTGTTCTCTATGATGTCATCCACATGGTATGTATCCAGCAGGTGTCGCCCAGGCAGAACCAACGCCGCTTCTCGGCATGGATGGGGCGGTGCTATCCAATGCTGGACGATCATCCGCTTCTTTGTTGCCGCCGAGACCCCTTTCCTTGCTAAGTGAGTCGATCTGCTGCTGCTGCTGCTGGAATTTGAGTGCCAGGTCCGCGTGCCTTGCTTCTAGGCCTTGAAGGCGTTCTGCGTCCTGCTTCCTCTGCTCCTCCTCCAGCTTCCTTTTCTTCTCCTCCTCCATCTCCCTTCTTGCACGGGTCATGTAGTCTTCGTTCCATTCTGAAACACCCTCATACTAGGGAATAACGCCCTTGCCTCGTGTTCTTCCCGGGTGTTCAGGATTTCCCAGGGCGCGCGTAAGCTCGTCGTTCTCTCTGTTGGGCGTGAACACCCCCTTTCGAGCTTCTTCTATTGCGTCAATTATTTTTTGTTCGGCTCCTTTTAGACTTGCCTTCCGCGAAACTTCGCCTGTCTTCGGGTCCAACGCACCCCCATGCGCATAGAACCAAGTTCTGCACCTGGGGCGATTCTAATGGCGGTGTGACCCTGCATCCTCCATCTCTTGCTCAGACTTATCCCACTTAGGCAATCCCACGGCGTAGCCACCTGGACCCAGCCTATGGAACTGCGTCTTTTTGCGGCATTTGCCTTGTTTTTCATCGACCGTTCCTTAGCTAATTCTGAATCCTTGAAGGTCACGAAATCGTCCCAGTGCTCTCTTTGCTTCTCCAGTGTTCTCGTGAATTCTGGAGTCTTCCTTTCATTAGCGAGGTAGTTGGCCCATACAGTTTTCTTGTGGGTGTTGAATGCAATTGCCATCTTCTTAAGAGCAGCGCCCTTCACTTTGTCCACATCTGCTTTAGTGAAATGATCTGGTAGGGTGAAATGTTCCATCAGATATTTCCAAAGGGCTTCTTTGGCTCTGTCGTCGACCCAAGTAACACCTGGATGTTTAGTCTTTGGCTCTTTCCATTCTTGAATGGAGATCGGGAGTTTGTCCTTCACAAGAACTCCGTGACCGACGAGTCCACTTGTTCGCAATGTTCTTAGGCGTGAGTGGTTCACCACTAGGTTTGATGGATTCGATGTTGTACTTTACACCATCCTTCAACAATCTTCCTGGGCCTCGCTTTGTCCTGCTATCTGTAGAAGCAGAGTTGCTCGATCCAGAGGGTTGAAAGAAGAATGATCGATTCGTTAATATATCTTCAATAAAAAAACATGTGATGATCACCATGATGCCTGCTTGTATAAATATACCTCGCCGGTAGTCTTTTTTATTTGAAGATCAGCATTGTCTGTGTCATCACAAACATTGTCTGTGTCATCATAATCATAATCATAGTTCATGACTTCATCAGCTCGGTCGTCTAGATCGAATATCTTTTCATCGCCCTCTCCGGTATTGTTCAGATATTGGGAGCCGTCATCTGCTTCATTCAGATCATCTAGCCTGTGAGGGCTGCGTATGATGTCGAACAATTCCTCTTCTCTCTCTCTGCCGGTATTGTCCGCCATAGCTTTTACTTAACTAATACAGAAGAAATATAAAACAATTTAATTAGTATTCAAATTACAATGCATGGATGCAATCAATAAGGAAAAACTGAATCTCGAATACAACGTCTTAATATATATAATCTCGAATACATCATCGTCTTAATGTATATAATCTCGAATACATCGTCTCAAATATTATATATCGAATACATCACTGACTAGGTACCTAATAAAGATCGAGTACTACAGAAGAATCTAGGGCGCCACTCGCGGTTCACGGGCGCAGCGGTGCACACCCAAAGAGAAGGAACCATCACAGGATCATATCTCTCGGTCATCTCGATCAAAGAACCCGCCAAGTAGTGGAGAACTCGACGCCGTCCATAGCAGCCATGTAGCGATGGGCGTGCTCATCTTCCTCCACGACACGGCGACGCACCACCTCCGACGGGCCGGCTGCCTTTGCACCGAATGTGGCCCACGCGAACGCCACCAAAGAAGATCAGGGTCGACGACGGGACCCGAGGTCGGGTTCCTCACTGGCGCGCCCTCCGTGTAGCACCTCCGGTGCCAGCCCGGCGGAGCCTGATCCGGACATGGGTCCTCTGAAGGTGACGTCGTCATGAGCGAATCGACGGCGAGGATGCGGGCCGGGTATATCGTCGAGAACAAATACTATATGCCCGCAAAAAGTAACATTTTTTAAATGATTTGATTGTGATAACTAAAATTCTATATATATGCAAATTCTAAGAATTTGACATTAATCTAATTTATCTAACTAAAACTAATTATAAAATTTAACAAATACTATAGGCCCGCAAAAACTATTTGTATAACTAAAAAACAAAAAAATTGCTAACATTTCTATAAATATTTCTATAACTAAAAAACAGAAAACATTTATAACATTTCTATATAACTAACAATTCTAATATTTATATAACTAAAAAACAGAAAAATTGCTAATATTTCTATAACTAAAAACAGAAAACATATATAACATTTCTATATAACTAACAATTCTAATATTTATATTACTAAAAACCAGAAAAATTGCTAACATTTCTATAAATATTTCTATAACTAAAAAACATAAAACATTTATAACATTTCTACATAACTAACAATTCTAATATTTATATTACTAAAAAACAGAAAAATTGCTAACATTTCTATAAAAAATGGCGCGTGTGTGTGTATAGTGTGTGTGTGTGTGTAGTGTGTGTGTGTGTGTAGTGTGTGTCTGTGGACAACTAGACATGGCGGCCGGGGCGAGCTCACCGACGAGGCGACGATGGGGCGGCGGCGACGGGGGCGGGGCGGCGACGACGGGGCAACGGGACGGGGCGGCGACGACGGGACGACGGGACGGGACGGCGGGCGGCGGCGAGGGCGGCACGGCCGGGTCGATGAGGGCGGGACGGCGTCGATCGGGGCAGGGCGGCGCGACGGAGGGAGGAAACAAAGGGAAACTGAAATTTTTGAAGTGTTCTATATATAGGATGGACCTTTAGTACCGGTTGGAGCCACCAACCGGTACTAAAGGTCTGTTTGGCCACCAAGCAGCGGAAGCACCCACCCTTTAGTACCGGGTCGTGGCACCAACCGGTACTAAAGACCCACCTTTAGTACGGTTGGTTCCACGACCCGGTACTAAAGAAGTCTTGGCCTTGATGCGGTGCGGCAAGTTTAGTCCCACCTCGCTAGCCGAGGGGCTACCAGACCGGTTTATAAGCCCGGTCACGGTAGCTCTCTCGAGCTCCTCTCCTAAGGTGCCTCACTGGGCCTACCTGTTTCTCTTCTTCGCCTGAGTGGGCCTCTTGGGCCTGCATCCCGGCCCAACAAATGGTTGGGTTCCTAGTCGTATGCAGGACGCTTTGGCCGTGTAGGCGGGCTTTTTTATTTTCTTAATTTTTTTCGCTTTATTTCTTTTTGTTTTATTTATTTTTGAGTTATTTTTTGCTGTATTTAGAGTTTATTTGTGAATATTTTTGCTTTAGGTACAAAAAATTACAAACTTTCTGTTAGTGCCGTAGTTTTCAAATTTGAATAGTTTAAATTTTGAATTATTTGAAATTTGTGTGAATCATTAGTTTGTGAACAACTTAACTTTGAAAAAAGATTTTTCAGTGATTCTTTTTTCTTATGTTTAATATTAGTCGGTTTTATCATTATGTTCAATTTGGTAATGCTTAGGTTATTTAAAAAATGAAATGCCTTTGTAACAGTTGAGTTTTCGTCGGAAACCCTGATACTTCGAAAGAGATTGTCCATTTTGTACACGAAGTGCATCCAGTTTTTGCCATAACCCTCTCTACTTTTGTTTGCACATAAAATTTCTTCGCGTTTCAAATGCCAAAACACATAACTACCCTAACTATTACAGAGATTCCCTCCTGGGTGTGAAACACAGAAGAAAGTGATGATAGTGAAGCCGATCACATCCCAGATCTTTCGATGTGAAACTTTTTCTTCGCGTGTGTCCCTTCGCGCCGTAGCCATGGAAAATATTCATCATTTAACTGGATGCTCGGGTCAATATTCACTGTGAATGGAGGAATTTCATCAAACTTTTCATAATCTTCTGACATGTCTGCCTTTGTCATCCACTCCCACGATGTTTCTTTTCTGAAGAACTATGTGGCGCTTTTGGCTCTTCGTATGATCCATTTGCTTCCTTATCTTTTATTTTCTCGGCCTGGTAGACATGTCTTTCACATAAAAACCCGTGCCACATCATTGGCTAGGACGAATGGTTCGTCTGCATACACGCAAGATTGTTGAGATCCACTTGTTGTCATTCCGTACTGCGGGTCTTCCGTTACCCCGCCTCGTGTCATATTGACCCATTTGCACCGAAACAAAGGGACCTTCAAATCACCTCCATAGTTAAGTTCCCATATGTCCACTATGTAACCATAATATGTTTCCTTTCTCGTGTTGGTTGTTGCATCAAACCGGACACCACTATTTTGGTTGGTGCTCTTCTTATCTTGGGAGATCGTGTAAAATGTATTCCCATTTATCTGGTACCCTTTGAAAGTCATTATATTCGAAGATGGTAACTGGGAAAGCGAGTACATGTCATTTGAATATCGCCATCATTCAGGGCATGTTTCTGCAACCAACTGGCGAAAGTCCTCGTTTGTTCGCGTGTAATCCAGTCGTCAGACTTCTCCGGGTGTTTGGAGTGTAGAAAATTCTTGTGTTCCTCCATATACGGAGCCACCAAGGCGGAATTCTGTAGAACTGTCTAGTGTGCTTCAAAGGAGAGAATGCCCGTCCATACATATTATTTGATGCCCTCCTAGCGTGCCTTTTCCTTCGGGCCTGCCCTTATGCTGCGATTCAGGAACATCAATCGGCCTAAGGTCAGGAATAAAGTCAATACAAAACTTCAGTGACCTCCTCATTTTCATGGCCCTTCGAGATGCTTCCTTACGGCCTAGCACGGTTATGAACATATTTCTTCAAGACTCCATGAACCTCTCAAAGGGAACATATTGTGTAGAAATAAAGGACCCAAAACGTTAATCTCTTCAAGAAGGTGAACTAGGGGCGTGCGTCATGATGTTGAAGAAGGATGGTGGGAACACCAACTCGAAACTGAAAAGACATTGCACCAAATCATTCTGTAACTTTGGTATGATTTCTGGATCGATTACCGTCTGAGAGATTGCATTGAGGAATGCACATAGCTTCACAATGGCTAATCGAACGTTTTCCGGTAGAAGCCCCCTCAATGCAACCGGAAGCAGCTGCGTCATAATCACGTGGCAGTCATGAGACTTTAGGTTCTGGAACTTTTTCTCTGCCATATTTATTATTCCCTTTATATTCGACGAAGCGGATGGTACCTTCATGCCGAGCGGGCATTCAAGAAGATTTCCTTCTCTTCTTTGGTAAGGCGTAGCTGGCTGACCACGATGTATGCCGTCTTTTTCGTGCATACGTTGCTGGTCCTCCCGTGCCTCTGGTGTATCTTTTGTCTTCCCATACACGCCCAAAAAGCCAAGCAGGGTCACGCAAAGATTCTTCGTCACGTGCATCACGTCAATTGCGGAGCGGACCTCTAGGTCTTTCCAGTATGGCAGGTCCCAAAATATAGATTTCTTCTTCCACATGGATGCGCGTCCGTCAGCGTCCTTCGGAACAGGTTGTCCGCCGGGACCTTTCCAAAGATTACCTTCAAATCCTTGACCATATCATGTACATCAGCTGATCACGGTGGCGAGGCTTCGTCTGGTGATCTGCCTCACCTTTGAAATGCTTGCCTTTCTCTCTTCACGGGATGCCTTGTCGGAAAAAATCGGCGATGTCCTGGTACACATTCTTCCTACAACTATCCAAATATATCTCGTCGGTATCATCCAAACAGTGCGTGCATCCGCGGTATCCCTTGTTTGTACGTCACGAAGGTTCTTGAGAAGGCCAATCATTGATGGTCACGAACAGCAACGCCTTTAGGTCAAATTCTTCATGTCTGTGCTCATCTCACGCACGTACACCTGTTCCATTCCACATCTGTAATAGTTCTTCAACTAATGGCCTTAGGTACACATCAATGTCGTTGCCGGGTTGCTTAGGGCCTTGGATGAGCACTGGCATCATAATGAACTTCCGCTTCATGCACAACCAAGGAGGAAGGTTATACAAACATAGATTCACAGGCCACGTGCTATGGTTGCTGCTCTGCTCCCCAAAAGGATTAATGCCATCTTCGCTTAGACCAAACCATACGTTCCTTGGGTCACTTGCAAACTCCTCCCAGTACTTTCTCTTGATTTTTCTCCACTGCGAACCGTCAGCGGGTACTCTCAACTTTCCGTCTTTCTTACGGTCTTCTGCGTGCCACCGCATCACCTTCGCATACTCTTTGTTTTGGAACAAACGTTTCAACCGTGGTATTATAGGAGCATACCACATCACCTTGGCAGGAATCTTCTTCCTGGGGCGCTCGCCCTCGACATCACCAGGGTCATCGAGATTGATCTTATAACGCAATGCACCGCATACCGACAAGCGTTCAAATCCTCGTACTCACCGCGTTAGAGGATGTAGTCATTAGGGCATGCATGTATCTTACGCACCTCTTACCCTAGAGGGCGGACAGCCTTCTTTGCTTCATACGTACTCTCGGGCAATTCGTTTGTCCTTTGGAAGCACATTCTTTATCATTACCGGCAACTTTCCAAATCCCTTGTCGGATACACCATTCTACGCCCTCCGTTGCAGCAATTCAAGTGTGGTGCCCAACTTTTTTTGTCGCTTCGCAATTCGGGTACAACAATTTCTTGTGATCCTCTAACATGCGCTGCAACTTCGTCCTCTCAGATCACTTGCAGCTTTCTCTTTGCATCGGCAATGGCCCGACCTAGATCATCAGCGGGCTCATCTGATGCCTCTTCTTCAGCTTCTTCCTGCATTGCCGACTCAGCTTCTTCCCCCATTGTTGTATCATTGTATTCAGGGAACCCATGGCCAGGATATCCGTCGTCGTCCTCTTCTTCTTCATTGTCTTCCATCATAACCCCTCTTTCTCCGTGCTTGGTCCAAACATTATAGTGGGGCATGAAACCGGACTCAAATAGGTGGACGTGAATGGTTCTTGACGTAGAGTAATTGTGACCATTCTTACAGCCAGCGGACAAGGCATAAAACCATCCGCCTGCTTGTTTGCCTCAGCGGCAAGCAGAAAAGTATGCACGCCATTAATGAACTCGGGAGAGCATCGGTCATCATACATCCATTGTTGGCTCATCTTCATTACACAACACCGAATAGACCAAATTAATACAAGTTCATACATAAAGTTCATATACAGCACTTAATTAAATGCAACATACAAATAACTCTCTAGCTAAAGAATTTTAATGCAACAACAAATGCGATCAAGATCGCAACTAAGGTAACAATTGATCCAACATCATAATGATACCAAGCCACACTATCAATGGCATATTTTCTAATCTTTCTAATCTTCAACCTCATTTTCTCCATCTTGATCTTGTGATCATCGACGACATCGGCAACATGCAACTCCAATTCCATCTTCTCCCCCTCAATTCTTTTCAATTTTTCTTTCAAATACTCGTTTTCTCTTTCAACTAAATTTAACCTCTCGACAATAGGGTCGGTTGGAATTTCCGGTTCACATACCTCCTAGATAAAAATATCTATGTCAATTTGATGGGCATAATTTGTCATAAACACGAAATGCAACAACTAGTTTTAAAAGAGTATATACCACATCCGAATCATAACAAGGACGAGGGCCGACGGGGACGGATATCAAAACCATGGCACTATGTATAACAAACAACGTACGAGTAAGATAATTATACGAGTAACTATATATCCAAATCACTCAAACATCAATTTGGTAATGTAAAACATTCATGAACAAGAGCCTCACCACAAGGTGGTGCCGGCGACAGACAGTCTTGGGCGATCGGCGGTGGTTACGACGGAGATTTAGAAGGCACTAAGTAAACCACACCTACATATGCAAACTAAGTGTTATTTTTGACCTCAAATTGCATATAGATCAAATACTAGCACATATAATTCCTTCCAAATTACTAAACTCACAAATTAATCACTATATAAAGCATTGCAAGAGCTAATCTAGCAATGAGAGATGAAAGGACAAAGTTGCTAACCTTTGTGATCATTTGAATGGATGGGGGCCTTCAAATCTTGACAAATTTTGGGCAAAATGTGTGATGAGCTCGAGGAAGAGAGCGGAAGAACAAAGGAGGAGAGGGGAAAGGGGAAGAATAGAGCAAGCTCGGGTGGACAAAGGGTTTATGTACGTCGACCTTTAGTACCGGTTCGTGCCACGAACCGGTACTACAGGTGCTGGACGGGCCTCAGACTGACAACATCCTGCCACCACTCTCTTTAGTACCGGTTCGTGGCACGAACCGGTGCTAAAGGTTTGCCACGAACAGGTACTAATGAGAGCGGTCGGCTAGCCGTTGGAACCGGCACTAATGGACACTAGTGCCGGCTCGAAATCAAACCGGCACTAATGTGTCTCAGATTTACCCCTTTTTCTACTAGTGGGAGAATCCTCGAATGTGGTAAATGGAGGACGGATATGGGAGAGGGCGGTCGATTTGGTGGATTTGGTCAATTTGGAGCGGATTTGGAGTAGGTCTGAGTTGCTGGAATCAACATGGCAGACGTGTCCGGACATTCCCAAATCTACCCCATATATGGTGAGTCTGAAGGGTATCGGATAGCCTGGCCGCTTGGATTGGCTTTGGGGGGTGCCGATTTTGTGACCTGGCAGTGACAAGACTGTTCGCCCGAAGGTTTGGGGAGGGTTTGATGGGTCCGGTTATAGATGTTCTTAGATACTTAGTAAACACTCGTTAGGTCAATCCCAAAGGTGCTTAGTACTAGTAGTTTATTTTTCCTTCTCGTTGTTTCATACTACCTTTTCGGGTTTCCCTTTTTTCTACTTTGTTATACTTTTTACACTTAAAGTAACTAAGAACCAACAAGAAATTTGCAACGCAATAGCTCAAAACTAAAATGCAACAATGATTCCAAAAATGGACTACAGTACATACTCCAAAAAATGAAGTGCGCTAGCTACAAACATGCAATACGCTTGCTCGGAAAATATTATATTGTACTCCCAGGAAAATGTCGTAGACTGATCTCCTGACATGCATGCGGTACACTCCATCACAAAACGCATCAAGTTAGTGGAAAGATGTACTCCCCCTGTTCTTAAATATAAGTCTTTCTAAAGATTTCAATTGAAACTACATACGGATGTATATAGACATATTTTAGAGTATAGATTCACTCGTTTTGCTTCATATGTAGTCTCTTATTGAAATCTCTAAAAAAACTTATATTTAAGAACGGAGAGAGTAATACATATTAGTGTAAAACGTAGTAGCAAAGGTGCATTAGAAATGAGTGTAAAATGCAGTAGAAATAAGCATGTCAACATATGGAATTGAGATAAGGTCTCGTCCCAACAAAGACAATGTGAAACAAAGTTCGGTCACTGCGAGTAAATGGTCGCGGAAGTTCGGTCACTGCCACTTGAGAGCGACAACATTTTACAAAATTGCAATGGAATAGATTTCAAGATGGTCGGTGACGAAGTCGACAGAAAATGGTCGTGGAAGTAGAAAACCTTGGGGCAGGGACATGCGGTTGGACCATGGTGATGAGGGTCGTGGAGGCTAACACAAAATATTGTAGCATATGAGGAAGCAAGCGCAAAATATCCATGAGTTTTCTTTTTTCCTTTGCGGAGGAGGCGAATATCCGTGAGTTGTGTCTCACCACGTGTATGGGGAGAAAGTGCACTCGACCATGCATGCATGCATGCCTTTATTGTGCTGATCTATCTGCATGCATGCTGTGCCCTTTGCGTGCCCTGGAAAACGAATAAACCAATAGTTGCATGCACGGCCAACTTAGTGTTGTCTGCTAAGGGCATCTCACCCGCAAAGGTTTCGACGGCGCTTATATTCATCGTGTCGTGCAGTTGGTCTCCGGTGGTCACACTGCCGTTTCGGTAAATGGTTTCATTAGCAATTTCTTCGCCAATGGTAGGGGCCTTCGCCTAGGGGATCCTGCTTTCCCTGTTCTTTTTAATTTTGTGGCCGACGCCTTCTCGTGCATGCTTTCTAGGGCGGCCTGTGGTGGGCACATTTCTCCTGTGGTCTCACATTTACTTCCGGAGGGTGTTTCCCATTTGCAATATGCTGATGACACAATTATCTTGGTGGAGCTGGACGACACTTGTATTGCCAATCTTAAATTCATCCTTCTGTGTTTGGAAGCTGTTTCGGGTCTTAAGATTAATTTCGCTAAAAGTGAGGTCCTGGTGACGGGTGTGGATGAGGCGGAAGCCTTGCGGGTGGCCAGGCTTCTTAACTGCTCCTTGGGTTCCTTCCCCTTCAAATATCTAGGCCTCCCTATTTCTCCTGGCGTGCTTCATGCTAAAGACTTCGCTCCGGCGGTCGCTAAAGTGGGTAACAGGGTGCTCCCTTGGAGGGGTAGATACAATACCAATGCTGGCAAAGTTGCTCTAATTAACTCCTGCCTATCCTCTCTCCCTATGTTTCTTATGGGCTTCTATCTTCTTACGGATGGCGTGCATGCTGGCTTCGACAAACATAGAGGAGCCTTCTATTGGAATTCCGTGGATAACAAACGGAAATATAGGCTGGTCAAGTGGCAACATATGTGTAAGCCTAAAAACCTTGGGGGTTAGGCATTATTAACACTCGGGTGATGAACATTTGTTTGCTTATTAAGTGGTGGTGGAAAATTATGACTAGTGGGGCTGACTCACTTTGGTTTTCGATTCTTAAGGCTAAATACTTCCCACATTCCAGCTCGTTGTTTGCCACTGCGAGTCGCGGTTCTCAATTTTGGAAATCCCTTGTTAAAGTCAGACCTACTTTCCTGGAACATGTTAAATTTAACATTGGTAATGGGACGGCTGTCCGCTTTTGGTTGGATTGGTGGTCTGGGGATGCCCCCCTTGCTGTTAGTTTTCCGGTTTTGTTTTCTTATTGTCCTAACCCGGGTTTCTCCATCGCAGAGGTGGCGGCTAATAACTGGGATCTGGCGTTCCGTCGGGCCCTGTCTCCTGAAGAGTTGGAAGATTGGCAAAGTCTCTCTGCCCTCTTCCCCGTGCTCTCGGAGTCGGCCGATTCTGTGGTCTGGCCTCATTCGGCCTCAGGTAGATTTTCGGTTAAGTCGTTGTATTCTAGACTTATTGGTGGTACCCCTTCGAGCAGATTCTCTTGTGTTTGGAAGTCCAAAGTCCCTCCAAAGATTAAAATTTTCCTTTGGCAAGCCTTTCGTGGTCGCCTTCCATTCTTGATCAGATTAAAAAGCGCAATGGGCCAAGCTCGGAGTTTTGTCATCTTTGTGGGGCCTTGGAGAACTCGGATCACATCTTTTTCAACTGCGTGCTGGCCAAGTTGGTTTGGTGCTGTGTCAGATCTTGGCTACAGGTTTCTTGGAACCCCTCCTCATTCTCCGATATTCGAAACCTAGCCAAAGTTTTGGTTGGGGTTACCAAGAGGGTGTTTTGGGTTGGCCTGGGAGCCTTATGCTGGGCTCTTTGGACTATTAGGAACAAATTTACTATTGAACATATCTTCCCGTCTAAGCCTGCTGACGTTCTTTTCAAATCATGTATATTATTGCAGCAGTGGAGATCATTGACTAAGGAGGAAGACCGGGATGCCCTGGACCTGATCATCGACAAAATTCGGGCTTCGGCATACCATATCTCCGGGCTGGATCCCGTCGTCTAATCTTGGTGTTGCTGTTTGCGGAGTTTAGGTCTCTCTCCCTCCCGGCCCTCGCGCCGTGTATGGCAGGATGCCTGTATCCCCTCTTCTTTTGCTGGTCCCAAACTATTTGCTCGGTGCACTGTTTGTGATGTTTCGCTAGCTGGTTTCTTTCCTGTTTCGGTTTCGTGACGCTGCCGTGTGGCTTTATTTATAAAGTCAGGCTCTGGCCTTTTCTCTAAAAAAAATGGACGTCAATGCGAAATGCCATCATGCAACGCTATCTTATATATTCCTTCCAGTAAAATGCACTTCCAAATTCAAATAAAGTCCAATCCACACAGCGTGTCGGAGCACACGAGCACCGGATCGCATGCCTGATCACAACTAAAAAGAGACAAGTATGCTTAGTTTTTACACACCCGAATCCAAAAGAACATCAGTCCGACAGTCCTTGCAATTTTCTGCCCTGCGAGACCGCCAGTCTCAGCCCTCTGCTCCCCGATCAAGGTGTCGTCGCGGCCGCCGCGTAGACAACCTCTGAGTCCGTCTCCTCCGCGTCATCATGGTCCGCCGCTAACTGATCTTTCTGCCACCGCAACATCTAGTAGCGGGCGGATTGCATGATCATTCTTGCGTCGGCATTCAAAGAAATCCAGATTCAAGGTCAACATCTTGGCATCCTACGCATGTTGGCATCCAGATTCATGGAGAAGGGTTTTGGGCGTGATATTCCGGGGAGCGAGCGAGCGAGCGTCGTGCAAACAGTGCCACTGCGGTGGACCTGGCTCCCCGAATGCCTTGTGGAGAATTATTATCATATTTGTTATTTCACATCTAGATGTGAAATAATTACCTCACATCTAACTATATAACCACATGATCTAGACATCAAGATTTGTATTCTTTATTTTTTTATCATTAGGTTCTTTTTTAGAAATTTTTTATCATTAGGTGTTTTGTTTCTGTACTTGTTGCTCGCGTGAGGGTGCAGTCGTAGCATTTAGGCCTGGTTTTTTTAACAGCCTCGTGGCTTGCCTTCCGTGGGCTGCGGCCACATGTGATGTTTTTTCTTTTTTTTTCCTTTCTTTCTCTATTTTGTTTCAAATGCGTAAATTTTGAAGTACTGGATTTTTAATTTAATTTTAATTTTTTTTTGTTTTTTTTTCATTTTTCAAAATTAATGAATTTTTACCATTGCTGTTGGTTGACTGTCCATCACCAAACGGGGCGGCTTTCTTTTTTTCTTTTTCAGTTGCAAGTCCATTCTCAACTTGTAACTGGGGCCTGAACTTTTTTTGTCCCGTTGCCCCCACCCCCAACTCGCAACCGGACCTTGATTTTTTTTGTCCTAGTTGCAAGTTCACTCTCAACTCGCAACTAAACGCATTCTATTTTAGTTTTCAGTTGCAAGTCCACCCTCGACTCGCAATTGGTGAGCGACCTTTTTTTTGTCTCGGTTGCAAGTCCAGCAACTCACAATTGAGGCCTAATCTTTTTTTTTTCAGTTGATAGTCTAACCTCGACTCACAACTGGGGTAAACTATTTTTTGTCCCAGTTGCAAGTATACCATCGACCCGCAACTAGGCCCAACTTTTTTTGTCCCAATTTATGTCCGCCCTTAAGTCGTAACTGCGGCCCGATATTATTTTTGTCTTAGTTGCATGTCCCCCCTCGACTCGCAACGGGGCCAACATTTTTTACTAGTTGCAAGTCCACCCTCGACTCGCAAGTGGGGCGTAACTTTTTTTATCCAGTTGCTAGTCCATCATTGACTTACAACTGGGCCCCGCCCTTTTTGTCCCATTTACAAGTCCATCCTCGACGCGCAACCATACTTTTTTGCAAGCCCCGACCATAGTTTGTTGTTGTCCAAGTTGCAAGTCCACCCTTGACTCGCAACTGGGCCCCGACTTTTTTGTCTAGTTGCAAGTCCACCCTTAACTCAGCAACTGGGATGTGTTTTTTTTTCATCTCAGTTGAAGTCCACCCTCAACTAGCAACTCAGGTCCACCAAGTTTGTGTGTCCTAGTTGTAAGTCCACCCTCGATCCACAAGTGGGGCGCAACTCTTTTTCTTTCAATTGCAAGTCCACCCTTGACTCGCAACTAGGCCCCGACCTTTTTTGACCCATTTGCAAGTCTACCATCGACTCGCAACCATACTTTCTTGCAAGCCCCGACCATAGTTTGTTATTGTCCAAGTTGCAAGTCCACCATTGACTCGCAATTAGGCCGCGATCTTTTTTTTTATAGTTTCATGTCCACCCTCAACTCGCAACTGGGGCCCAACAATTTATTTTGTCCTAGTTGCAAGTCCACCCTCGACTCGCAAGTGGGGTGCAACTTTTTTTCTTGCAGTTGCAAGTCCACCCTTGACTCGCAAATGTGCCCCGACATTTGTCACATTTGCAGGTTCACCCTCAACTCACAACCATACATTGTTGCAAGCCCCGACGATAGTTTGTTGTTGTCCCAGTTGCAAGTCCAACCTTTACTCACAACTAGGGCTCAGCCTTTTTTTGTTCCAGTTGCAAGTCCACCCTCAACTCGCAACTGAGATGTGCTTTGTTTTTCGTCTCAGTTGAAGTCCACCCTCGACTCGCAACTGGGGCCCAACACTTTTTTGTCCTAGTTGCAAGTTCACCCTCGACTCGCAAGTGGGGCACAACTTTTTTTTCTTCTAGTTTGCAAGTCCACCCTTGACTTGCAACTGGGCCCCGACCTTTTTTGTCCCATTTGCATGTCCACCCTTGACTCGCAACCATAATTTTTTGCAAGCCCCGACCATAGTTTGTTGTTGTCCAAGTTGCAAGTCCACCCTTGACTCGCGAATGGGCCCCGGCCTTTTTTGTCCCAGTTGCAAGTCCACTCTCAACTTGCAACTAGGATGTGTTCTATTTTTCATCTTAGTTGAAGTCCACCCCCCAACTCATAACTCGTATCAGTGTTTTATATACTTGTCTCAGTTATAAGTCCACCCACGACTCGCAACTAGCACGTAGTTTGTTTTATTCCAGGTATAAGGCCACCATTGACTCGTAACTAGGCATGTGTTTTTGTCTTTCATCCTAGTTGCAAGTTCATCGTTAACTCGCAACTGGAACCGTAGTTCTTTTATCCTAGTTGAAAGTCGGCCATTGACTCGCAGCTGGCTCATAGTTTGTAGTTGTTCCCAGTTGTAAGTCCATCCTCAACTCGCAACTCAGCTCATAGTTATCCCAGTTGCAAGCCCACACTTCGACTCGCAACTAGGCTTGTGCTTTATTTTGCAACACGCAACTAGCCCGACCCCTATCTCATTCCATGTCCAACCCCAACATGTAAACCCACCCGACCCAGTTGCATGTCCAAGCCAAATCATGCCCCGACATAGTTGCATGTCCACTCTTGGCACGCAACTCCGTCCCAACCCAGTACCATTATATAGTTGTTTTTTGCAAATACATATCCACTTTTGTAATACACATTGTATACTTCTCTGTATACACGGGAACTTATTTTAACACACATTGAACATATTTCTAGAATACATAATGTATATTTTTTCAAATACAGACCCGAGCATTTTTTAGAATACATTGTAAACATATTTCAAATTCCTACTTGTCATTTTTTCTAAGTGGTATGAAACTTAAAAAAATGCAAACATTATCTTTTACATTGCATATTTGAAATTCTATAAAATGTCGTGATTGTTTTGAAATGCATGATGTCTCTTCTAAAAAATCGTCACGAACATTTGTTTGAATGTAATGATTTTTCCCATTGTATAATACATTTTTTTAAATCACAAAAAACTTTTGAAATGCATGAACATTTTTAAAATGTCAACATTTTCCAAATGGTAAAATTTCTTATTATTGAAAATATATAATTAAAATAAAAATAGTTTTTTTTTATTTTCAAAAAAGATTGGAATTTTTAAAAGTGTCCGCACTCTAGAAACTGTTCGGGGAATTTAAAAAATTATCCATGTTTTCAAAATCTGTTTGAGAAGAAATTGTTCGGAGTACCAATTTTTTTCTTATTATTCAAAAAAACGGAATGATAAAGTTTATTCACATTCGGAAAAAAATCAGACTTTTAAATTGTTAGTGTTTTAAAAAATATTCAACATTTTAGGAAAGAAGATCACCATTTGTAAAAAATGTTTGAAAACAATGTCAAACATGTCTTCTAATCTAGACGTTGTGCTATGTTCTTATATAATCACCGTTTCCTAGTTGTCAATAGCAGTTATCTATTGGAGTGGTAGGAGTCGTGTTTCCTTGGTATGAGTTATTGGGTTCCATTCCTACGTAGCCCAGTGTGTCTATCTCACATCCAGATGTTATATAGTCATACCCAATTATTATTCCTTTTCTTTCTGTTTGAATCCCCTGCATGGGAGCTATGGTCGGTCCTTCAGAATGATGATTTATGACGAATACTCCTATTCAAATGGCATTCGTAGCTTTTGCCTACGATACCTCTCTTCCATGAATTATGCTTTATCAGAACTAAGAGATAATTATGATCGAAATGGCGGTCGAAAGTAGACTGGTATGATCTACAGCCATGGAACAATTAATCTTCCATAGGAATCAGTAAATTATCAGACACGGAGTACTTTATTTTTTCCAGCCTTTTACAATCTAGCTATGCGCAGTGCTCTAACAAGATTTAGAGTACATGCTATACCTTGTGTTAAAAAAAGTACGTGCTATACCTTACCATCAGCATACAAATAACCACTCCCTTCGTCCAAAAAACTTGTATTAGATTTGTCTAGATAAGGATGTAATCTGAGCCAAAACAGTTTGTTCAAACACATCCTACTTTTGTGACAAGCAAAGAAATCAGATAACAACTAAGCACTTAATTTGAGGAAAATAACTAGACTTCACATAACTTAGAGTTTGATTGCTGAAATATATTTGAAAATATACTATGAACTCTAGAAAAGCCCGAATTTCAGAATATAACAAGTAGATGACATTTTTTTACCAACTAAATGTAGTAAAATACAAACTATAATATACAAACTATTCTATTCCATTCAAATAACCTAAATTAATACTAAAAATTTTAAAGGTATTTGGTTGTTTTGCCCCTACATTATTAAAAAATCTATTCTATTCAAATAATCTACATTATTGAAAATTTTCTATTCTATTCAAATAATCTACAATACTAAATATCTTATGACCCTATATTTACTAAAAAAAATACATTCTACATTCTATTTTATTTGAAAAACGTTAAAAAAAACCTACAATCTACAAGAACAGAGGGAGGAGGGATGGAGGGAGGTAGGGGGGAGGAGGGAGGGAGGGAGGAGAGAGAGAGTGGAGGAGGTGGGAGGATGGTGCCCGGAGGAGGAGGAGGGAGGATGGTGCCCGGAGGAGAGAGAGAGGAGGAGGGCGGCCAACCGAGGAGGGAGAGGAGGGAGGAGAAAGGATAGAGCAGGAATAGGAAGGCGGCTTACCGACGAGGAGGGAGGTGGCGACGGCGGCGACAATGCGGCGGAGGAGTGCGGGCACGGGCCGGGGGAGGGCGGCTGGAGTAGGGCGGGGGTAGGCCGGCGACGAGAGTGAAGATGGAGAGTGAGGAGGGGAGAGGCTAGGCGCGGCGATGATAACCTGGCTTAGTAGTAGCACGGTTTTACGCCCAACGCTACTACTAAAGGCAATAGTTGTAGCGCTGGTCCAAGACAGACGCTACTGCTAAGTGGGGATGGGCACCTGGGCCCGGGCTGGCCATAACAGCAACGCAGTTTTAGGCCCAACGCTACTAGTAAAGCCAATAGTTGTAGAGCTGGTCCAAGACAGGCACTACTGCTAAGTGGGGATAGGCACCTGGGCCAGGGCTGGCCATACTAGCAGCACGGTTTGCGAGAACGCGCTACTGCTAACCACGTACTACTAGCGCTCAGAACTATAAAGCGCTACTACTAAGTAGCAGTAGCGCCTCTCTTTAACCCGCGCTACTGATAAGACTCTATGTATACGGTTTTCCCTAGTAGTGTCAACGATGGGGATTTGTGAAGGTATCAACTTAAGCTATCTATAAAATGACAATTTTTGATGTAGCTTCACGTCTACCTATACCAAAGGGTTTCTATAGTATGCTGAACTAGTGATAGTACCAAATCGTCAATGCCTACCTCAAAGGTTGCATCTATAGAGTTACGAATTGCCTACGGTGAGTGTTCCTTCTGCCCCAATGGTCTACCAAAAACGGAAATGCATTCCATAAGATGATGAAATTTGTTTTCTACCTTCTGCATCTGAGGTTTCCCTTCTCTTCCAGCATTCTTGAAACCCGACAATCAAACTATTGCATATGGAGGACAAGTCAAAAGTAGATTCATTCCATCGTCAAAACTAGAAAGGTAAACAATTGCATCGAAGGTCAAGTATTGGGAAAGGTACAAGGTGTTTTGGCCACCCTTCAATTCAAGAGAAGAGTACCGATTGGATCAAGCAGAAAATCCCTATTCCTATCTTTTTATCCAACTTGAATGATTAAAGGGAAAGTAGTGGCATCCTATTACCCTATAGGGTAAGTTGTGTTGAAGTCAATCAAAGGCTGAACTGCAGCTGCCCTTTCATTCACCTAGAATTTTGGCTTGCTCTTAGTGAAGGAAATATGCCCTAGAAGAAATAATAAAGTTATTATTTATTTCCTTAATTCATCATAAATATTTATTATTCATGCTAGAATTGTATTAACCGGAAACTTAGTACATGTGTGAATACATAGACAAAACCTATAGTCCCTAGTATGCCTCTACTTGACTAGCTCGTTAATCAAAGATGGTTATGTTTCCTAACCATAGACATGTGTTGTCATTTGATGAACGGGATCACATCATTGGGAGAATGATGTGATGGACATGACCCATCCGTTAGCTTAGCATTATGATCGTGTTAGTTTCATTGCTACTGCTTTCTTCATGACTTATACAATTTCCTGACACTATGAGATTATGCAATTCCCGAATACCGGAGGAACACTTTGTGTGCTACCAAACGTCACAACGTAAAAGGGTGATTATAAAGGTGCTCTAGAAGTGTCTCCGAAGGTGTTTGTTGGGTTGGCATAGATCGAGATTAGGATTGGTCACTCGGTGTTTCGAAGAGGTATCTCTGGGCCCTCTCGGTAATACTCATCACTATAAGCCTTGCAAGCAATGTGACTAATGAGTTAGTTGCGGGATGAAGTATTACGGAACGAGTAAAGAGACTTGCCGGCAACGAGATTGAACTAGGTATTGAGATACCGACGATCGAATCTAGGGCAAGTAACATACCGATGACAAAGGGATCAACGTATGTTGTTATGCGGTTTGACCGATAAAGATCTTCATAGAATATGTAGGAACCAATATGAGCATCCAGGTTCCGCTATTGGTTATTGACCAGGGACGTGTCTCGGTCATGTCTACATAGTTCTCGAACCCGTAGGGTCCGCACGCTTAACGTTCGATGACGATTGGTATTATGAGTTTATGTGTTTTGATGTACCGAAGGTAGTTCGGAGTTCTGGATGTGATCAGGGACATGACGAGGAGTCTCGAAACGGTCGAGACATGAAGATTGATATATTGGACGACTATGTTTGGACATCGGAATGGTTCCGGATGAGTTCGGGCATTTTCCGGAGTACCGGAGGTTACAGGAACCCCCTGGGGAGTGTATGGGCCTTACTGGGCCATAGTGGGAGAGAGGAGGCGGCGACCAGGTGGAGTGTGCACCCCCCAAGCCCAATCCGGTTTAGGTGGGGGGTTGCCCCCCCCCCCCCCCTTTCCTTCCCTCTCTTTCCCCCTTCCTTCCTCTCCTACTCCAAATTGGGAAGGGGGAATTCTACTCCCGTTGGGAGTAGGACTCCCCCCTTGGGCGCGCCATAGAGGGCCGGCCCTCCCCCTCCTCCACTCCTTTATATACGGGGGAGGGGGCACCTCTTAGACACACAAATTGACATTGTTTAGCCGTGTGCGGTGCCCCCTCCATAGTTACACACCTCGGTCATATCGTCGTAGTGCTTAGGCGAAGCCCTGCACCGGTAACTTCATCATCACCGTCACCACGCCCGTCATCTTGTGAAACTCTCCCTCGGCCTCAACTGGATCAAGAGTACGAGGGACGTCTCCGAGCTGAACGTGTGCTGAACGCGGAGGTGCCGTACGTTCGGTGCTTGGATCGGTTGGATCGCGAAGACGTTCGACTACATCAACCGCGTTAACTAAACGCTTCCGCTTTCGGTCTACGAGGGTAGGTGGACACACTCTCCCCTCTCGTTTCTATGCATCACCTAGATAGATCTTGCGTGATCGTAGGATTTTTTTTGAAATTACCGCGTTGCCCAACAATGGCATCCGAGCCAGGTCTATGCGTAGATGTTATATGCACGAGTAGAACACAAAGTGTTGTGGGCGATAATAGTCATACTTCTTACGAGCATGTCATACTTTGATTCGGCGGTATTGTTGGATGAAGCGGCTCAGGCCGACATTATGCGTACGCTTACGCGAGACTGGTTCTACCGACGTGCTTTGCACATAGGTGGCTGGTGAGTGTCTGTTTCTCCAACTTTAGTTGAATCGAGTGTGGCTACGCCCGGTCCTTGTTGAAGGTTAAAACAACACACTTGACGAAAAATCGTTGTGGTTTTGATGCGTAGGTAAGAACGGCTCTTGCTAGAAGCCCGTAGCAGCCACGTAAAACTTGCAACAACAAAGTAGAGGACGTCTAACTTGTTTTTGCAGGGCTTGTTGTGATGTGATATGGTCAAGGCATGGTGTGATATAAATTGTTGTATGAGATGATCATGTTTTGTAACAAAGTTATCGGCAACTGGCAGGAGCCATATGGTTGTCGGTTTATTGTATGCAATGCAATCACCATGTAATTGTTTTACTTTATCACTAAGTGGTAGCCATAGTCGTAGTAACAATAGGTGGCGAAACGACAACGATGCTACGATGGAGATCAAGGTGTCGCGCTGGTGACGTTTTGGAGATCATGAGGATGCTTCAGTGATGGAGATCATTAGCACAAGATGATGATGGCCATATCATGTCACATATTTTGATTGCATGTGATGTTTATCCTTTATGCATCTTATTTTTCTTAGAACGTCGGTAGCATTATAAGATGATCCCTTGCTAAATTTCAAGGTACAAGTGTTCTCCCTGAGTATGCACCGTTGCTACAATTCGTCATGCCGAGACACCACGTGATGATCGGGTGTGATAAGCTCTACGTTCACATACAACGGGCGCAAGCCAGTTTTGCACACGCAGGATACTCGGGTTAAACTTGACGAGCCTAGCATATGCAGATATGGTCTCGGAACACGGAGACCGAAAGGTCGAGCGTGAATCATATAGTAGATATGATCAACATAGTGATGTTCACCATTGAAAACTACTCCATCTCACGTGATGATCGGACATGGTTTAGTTGATTTGGATCGCGTGATCACTTAGATAATTAGAGGGATGTCTATCTAAGTGGGAGTTCTTAAGTAATATGATTAATTGACACTACTTGGGAAAACCTTATACACAGAACTTTAGCAGCAGCGAGGGTCAAAAAAGCACGCTGCAGATAAAGTTCTAGCAGTAGCGCGTGCTGCCCTAAACACGTTACTACTAAAATTCCCACGGCTTAGCCGATAGGCTTCACATAGTAGTAGCGACCTATAACGAACCGCGCTACCGCTACATTCTTTGTAGCAGTAGCGTTTTATATTAAACTCGCTATTGCTAAAGGATATAAAATTAAATGGAAAGCAAATAGAAAGGTAATTCAAAATGAAAGAAATAGAATAATGTGAAAGGAAAAAAAATAATATGTGATGAAAACTAAATGAAAAAGGGAAAAAAGAGAAAGGAGTAGCAGTATCGTGTATCCCAGAAAGCCCTGTAGCTAACTTAGCAGTAGCGCTCTCCCTGGAACGCGCTACTGCTACCTATGACTTAACCACGGGGTTCGTCCTTCCCCACGACCACTTCCCCAAATCCAACTGTCCACACTCCGCCCATTGTCGCCCGTCGGCCGCCACAAGACTTCACGCAGACACCCTCTACGCCGCACCGACCCCTGATTCAATGCCGCCCCCGCCTCCGACCTCAACGCCGCCCCGGACGCCGCCCCCGACCCCGACCTCAACGCCGCCTGCCCCTCCCTCGTCTCAGGCACCCGAGGTGAGCACGCCTGCTCCTCCCTCTCCCCTACCTCTGCCTACGTTTTTTTTATATTTTAGTTGCATCAAATTAGTTAGGGTTCATGTAAGAGTGGAAACAAATCGGATGCGGATGCGGCAAATGAGTTAGGGTTCATGTAAGGGTGGAAACGAATCAAATTTCTAAGATGAATCATAAAACGAGTAAATTTTGACCACTTATTTCACTTTATAGTTGGATAATTGGAATATCCGCTACCACTTTCCACCCCTATAGGTTCATCAAATTAGATGGTAATTAGGGCAGTAGTTACTAGGTACTAATTAGTTAGTAAGAACTAGGTACTAATTAGGTATTAGAATATTTTTATTTATAGTAAGTTTATTTTTAGTAAGAACTAGTTGAATTAATAGAACTAGTTAGTAAGAACTTGTTGTTATTTTTTAGATAAGCAATTTCTATTTATACCTGGCAGGTTCTCCAGGGATCTGACTGGAGCTATGATCCCGTGATGGTTCCTTCTCTGTGGGTGTCCACCTTGGCTACCGATACCGTCGTGTGCTAGGGTTTTAGTTGTATTAGTGATGTTATATGTATGACACTATTCGTGATGTATTAGTGATAATATTCGACGATGTACGGACGCATAAGATGATTTACTTTTGCTTATTGAATGCATGCTAATTTGAGTCCTATAAGATATTTTGAAATGTATATCTTGTGTTGCTCAATATCCAAGTGGCCGGTCATGTTTGCAGGTTACACCTCCGAGTGGCCTATGTTTTGCCGGAGTGTTGATTCATTTCCGTTCTGGCAAATTTCAGGCGCTTGATATCTCCTATTTTAGCAAAGGTCATGCCAGATTTTTTCGTGAATTTTGGCATGACTTGTGCCAGATTCTATGTAGGAAATATCGAGTGCCCCGGATTTATGTGTTGAGTATCCTGGTAGTTGTCTTCGATCGATTTTCAATTAATGTTTTAAGTATGAACATAGGAAATGTCTGACGACGAAAAGGATTTCGGTATTTGAAAATACTGTGAAGACGAGCACGGCCTGTGCGACGGAATCTTCCTAGATGATGATAGGCGCTTTAGCATCAAGCTGGACGAGAACTTCGAAGTGGATACAGTAAGTCATAATGACAAGTCTTTTTTCGTAATTAAGCATGACATCTGCTTCATTTGCTTCAACTTATATTTTTTTTACTATTCTACTAGTGTATCCCTGCCATGCAAGAGTTTTTGTATTGGATAAGATAGGTTTCAGTCATACTACGGAGGTAAAGAAAGTTTATTTGAAGACCGAGCATGGTTATATTTTCCATGCAAAATTATACAATTCAGACGACTACACCTATTTTGGATGCAAAACATGGCGAGCATTATGCAAGACTTATGCATTTGAGTCTGATATGGTTATCACCTTTGATATTAAATGCGGAAGATGATATTGAAGGTAATACCGACATCTGGGTCGATGTGCAGACGCCTCCAGTTATACAATTATGTAAGTTTCTCAACCGTATTTATGTCTTTGATATTGTTTATTCAAAAATAGTTGACAACTAGTTTGTATTGTCAGCTTATTTTGGTGCAAGCAAACATGTCCGGCGCTTGGTAGACAGGACCTACTACTGTCCCGAGGCTGAACTAAACTGCGAGGAGCTAAGTTATTATGTTTAATGGTTTGAGGATCTTGATACTGTCAAGACAAATTTTCTTCCTGGATTTAGAAATGTTAGTACTGAAAACGTGCGACCAATAGTGTTCATAATGAACTACGGTCACATCTATTTAGGAAGGATGGTAAGATTTTTACTATTTGTCCTCAGTGCATCTTTTCCATACATTATTTTTGAAGCTAAACTTCATTGCTAAGTATGTTACCATACGATGTTATTCAACAAGGACTCCCGATGAATGTTGTGCCTTATGGGATCGAGACTAAAGGTACCATGAGTATTATCAGCTTACGGCCAAGATATCCTACAGATTACTTTAGTGCATTCAAGATTAGCGACGGATGCTTAACACTAGTAGAAAAGGGGGTAATGGCCCAGGCCAGTTCAGCCCATTAGTCCCGGTTCAATCCAGAACCGGGACCAATGGAGCTATTTGCCCCGGTTCGTGAGCCCAGGGGGCCGGCCGGGCCACGTGGGCCATTGGTCCCGGTTCGTCCGGACCTTTTGGTCCCGGTTGGTGGGACGAACCGGGACCAATGGGCCTGGCTCCCACCACTATTGGTCTCGGTTGGTGGCATGAATCGGGACCAAAGGCTTCCTTTCGTCCCGGTTCCTCCCACGAACCGGGACCAATAGTGCTGCCTATATATACCCCTCGCTCGCGAGCAGAGCACTCCAGTGCTCTGTTTTTCTCTTGCCGGCGAGGAGGGGCTTTGTGGTGCTCTAGCTCACCTCCTATGCACATGAGGTGTTCGATGAAATGCCCGAGCCGCACTACTTAAGCTTTCTCCTCTCCAAGCTCGACCTCCAACCTCCATTTTCCTCAATATTTGTCTAGGTTTAGCAAATCGTCACGCCCGTCCCGTCTTTCACCGCCCTCGATCACCCGCGCCCGATCTCATCGCCAAAGACCACCATGGTGAGCCTCTTGTTCTTATCTTCTTTCCGAAAGGAAAAATATTCTTACTTGTATTATTTTCTTACTTTTATTATTGCATCTTATATAGTGCGATGGTTTTGGTATCTGCCCCGTCGGCCCTCGTCCTGCCTATGATTCGGATGTGGTATATATTATCTTTTCATAACTATTGGTTCATTTATTGTTTATGAAAATTATGCCGACCAACGTGACATAGATTTTATTTATCTAGGAGGTTGTTGAACCGAAATTCCAACCGACCCTATTGTCGAGATGTTAAATTTAGTTGAAGAAGAAAACAATTTCTTGAAGGAAAAATAAAAAACTTGAGGAGGAGAAGATGATATTGGAGTTGCATGTTGCGGATGTCGCCGATGATCACAAGATCAAGATGGATGCAATGCGCTTGAAGATGAGAAAGATTAGAAAATATGCCATTCATACCAAGGCTTGGTATCATTATGCCGTTGGATCAGTTGTTACCTTGGTTGCGATTATGATCGCATTTGTTTTCGCATTGAAATGTTTTACATAGTTTCAATGTATGGTTTAACTAATTAGATGATCTGCAGAGCTTTATGTTGTTAGATTAGAACTATGTATGTACTTTGGTTTTTATGTGATGATGAACTTCTATTAATTTGGTCACTTAATTATCTATTCATGATGTTCTGTAATGATTTTTGACACACTTAATTATATATAATGCACGCAGATGAACCGGCAATGGATGTACGGTGATGTATACACACCTCCGAGTACATTAAGGGCGTGCATGATTTTCTCGAAGTGGCTGAGGCAAACAAGCAGAATGGTTTTATGTGTTGTCCATGCCCTATATGTGGGAATACGAAGTCTTACTCTGACCGGAAAATCCTTCACACCCACCTGCTTTACAAGGGTTTTATGCCACACTATAATGTTTGGACGAAGCTGCTAAAGACCAAGAGGAACCAGACGATGTGCCCGATGATGATGATCTCCGCCGGGTCATTGTCGATGCAAGGACACAATGCGAAAGTCAAAAGGAGAAGCTGAAGTTTGATCGCATGTTAGAGGATCACAAAAAAGGGTTGTACCCCAATTGCGAAGATGGCAACACGAAGCTCGGTACCGTACTCGAATTGCTGCACTGGAAGGTAGAGAATGCTGTGCCTAATAAAGGATTTGAGAAGCTACTGAAAATAATCAAGAACAAGCTACCAAAGGATAACGAATAGCCCGACATTACATACACAGCAAACAAAGACGTATGCACTCTAGGATTGGAGGTGGAGAAGATACATGCATGCCCTAATGACTGCATCCTCTACCGTGGTGCCTACAAGGATCTGAACGCATGCCGGTATGCGGTGCATTGCGGTATAAGATCGCACGAGATGACCTCGGTGATGTTGATAGCGAGCCTCCTGTGAAGAGGGTTCTGCGAAGGTGATGTGGTATGCTCCTATAATACCACGGTTGAAACGTCTGCTCGTAAAACGGAGAGCATGCCAAGTTGATGCGATGGCACAGTGAGGACCGTAAGAAAGACGGAAGTTGAGAGCACCCGCCGACGGGTCGCAGTGGAGAAAAATCGAGAGAAAGTACACGGATGAGTTTGCAAAGGACCCAAGGAACGTATGGTTTGCTTTAAGCGCCGGATGGCATTAATCCTTTCGGGAGCAGAGCAGCAATCACAGCACCTGCCCGTGACTCTATGTATGTATAACCTTCCTCCTTGGATGTGCATGAAGCGGAAGTTCATTATGATGCAGTTCTCATCCAAGGCCCTAAGCAACCCGCACCGACATTGATGTGTACCTAAGGCCATTAGTTGAAGAACTTTTACAGCTGTGGAATGGAAACGGTGTACGTACGTGGGATGAGCACAAAAAGGAGGAATTTGACCTAAAGGCGTTGCTGTTCGTGACCATCAACGATTGGCTCGCTCTCAGTAACCTTTCGTGATGCATAAACAAGGGATACCACGCATGCACGCACTGTTTACTTGACACCGATAGTATATACAGGGAAGCTGCAGGAAGAATGTGTACAGGCCATCGCCAATTTCTTCCGACCAACCATCAACGCCGAAAGAAAGGCAAGCATTTCAAAGGCGAGGCAGATCACCGAAAGAATCCCGCCATGCGCATCGGTGATCACGCATTTGCTATGGTAAATGATTTACACGTAATCTTTGGAAAGGGTCCCGACGGACTAGCTGTTCGAATGACGCCGAGAATCATGCACCCATGTGGAAGAAGAAATCTATATTTTGGGACCTACCCTCTGGAAAGACCTAGAGGTCCGCTCTTCGATCGACGTGATGCACGTGACGAAGAACCTTTGTGTGAACTCGCTAGGCTTCTTGGGCGTGTATGGGAAGACAAAAGATACACACGAGGCACGAGAGGACCTGCAACGCTTGCACGAAAAAGAGGGCATGCCCAAGAAGCGATATGAAGGTCCCGCCACCACGCTCTTATGAAAGAAGAGAAAGAAATATTCTTTCAATGCCTGCTCGGTATGAAGGTCCCGACCGGCTTCTCGTCGAATATAAAGGGAATAATAAATATGCGGAGAAAAAGTTCCGAACCTAAAGTCTCATGACTGCCACGTGATTATGACGCAACTGCTTCGGTTGCATTGAGGGGCTTCTACGGAAAACGTCCGATTAGCCATTGTGAAGCTATGTGCATTCCTCAATGCAATATCTCGAGAAGGTGATCGATCCAGAAATCGTACCAATGCTAAGGAGTGATGTGGCGCAATGTCTTGTCGATTTCGAGCTGGTGTTCCCACCATCCTTCTTCAATATCATGACGCACGCCCTAGTTCATCTAGTCGACGAGATTGTCATTCTGGGGCCCGTATTTCTACACAATATGTACCCCTTTGAGAGGTTCATGGAGTCCTAAAGAAATATGTTCAGAATCGCGCTAGGCCAGAAGGAAGCATCTCCATGGGCCATCAAACGAGAGGATGTCATCGGGTTTTGTGTTGACTTCATTCCTGGCCTTAAGAAGATAGGTCTCCCTAAATCGCGGTATGAGGAGGCCCGACCGAAAAGGCACGCTTGGAAGGGACTCAATAATATGCAGGGACGGATATTCTTGGTCTCAAGCACACTACACAGTTCTCAGAACTCTACCTTGGTGACCCGTATGTCGATGAACACAAGAACGATCTGCGCTCCAAACACCCAGGAAAGCGGCGACGATCGGATTACATGTGAACACATCGGGACTTTCAGCAGTTGGTTGGAAACACGTCTCAGAGGTGACAAAGACTGTTTGTGATGAGTTGTACTTGTTGTCCAGGCGACCATCTTCGACTGTAATGATTTGGAAAGGATACGAGATAAATGGGAATACATTTTACACGATTGACCAAGATGAAAAGAGCACCAACCAAAACAGCGGTGTCCGCTTTGATGTAGCAACCGACAAGGGAAATGACACATATTATGGTTACATAGTAGACATATGGGAACTTGACTACGGAGTAGATTTTAAGGTCCCTTTGTTTAAGTGCAAGTGGGTCAATCTGTCAGAGGCGGGTGTGTAGACCCACAAGACGGAATGACAACAAAGGATCTGAAAAATCTTGGGTACACCGACGAACCGCTCGTCCTAGCCAATGATGTGGCACAGGTTATCTATGTGAAGGATATGTCTACCGGACCGAGGAAAAGAAAAGATAAGGAAGCGAATACATCATACAATGAGCCAAAGCGCCACATAGTTCTTTTCGGGAAAAAGGGACATCCCGGGAGTGGAGGGCAAGATGACATGTCTCAAGAGTATGAAAAGTTTCATGAAATTCCCCCTTCAAAGTCAAGGCTGACCCAAGCACCACGATAAACGATGAAGATTATCCATGGTTACGGCGCAATAAGCAAAGCGACACAAGTGAAGAAAAAGTGAAGACTTTCTCCCGCAACTTTTATGATGATACCATGCCAACTTTGTAATGCATTTGAGTATGATACCATTGTCCGTTTTGTACATGCACATGCTATGCCAACTTTTTCAGAGTTCATTTGAAAACCTCGCCAACCGAAGGGAGCTCACACCGGTTTATAAGCCCGTCCCTCTACACGCCTTGTTGAGCTCACAAACTTGTGATTCACACAAATTTCAAAGAATTCAAATTTCAAAACTATTGGCACAAACAGAAAGTTTATAATTTTGCTGACCTAAAAGCAAAAAAGAATTAAAAAATAAAGCAAAAAACCAAAAGGAAATAAATAATGCAGAAAACAAAACAAAAAAACTTGAAAAAAATAAAAATAGCAACAATAAGTATTTTGTTGTAAGTAGAAACAAAATAAAATAAATAAAGCAACAAAGAAACCAAAAAAATGTTTTCAAATTTGAAAACTAATGGCACTAACAGAAAGTTTATAATTTTTCTAAAACTAAAAGCAAAAAGAATTAAAAATAAAGCAAAAAACAACAAAAAATATATAATGCATAAAGCAAAACAAAAAAACTGGAAAAAATAAAAATAGCAACAATAAGTATTTTGTTGTAAGTAGAAACAAAATAAAATAAATAAAGCAACAAAGAAAACAAAAAAACAAAAAAAAGTGCCACCTACTGGGCCCCCACGGCCTGAATACTACTAGAAACCCTACCATAGGCCAGGATTCAGGCCCACGGGAGGCCCAGTAGGCCCACAGGCAGAGATTGCAGGTTTAGGCCCGAAAGCCCGCTTTAGAGAGGAGTTCGAGAGGGAAGGCGCACCGCACCTTATAAACAGGTGCGCCTAGCTCCCTCTCAACTAGCGAGGTGGGACTAAATATTTGGGTTCGGGGCAGCACAGGCCTTTGGTCCCGGTTGGTGGCACCAACCGGGGCTAAAGGGTGGCATTAGTCCCGGTTGGTGCATGACCGGGACTAATGCCACCTTTAGTCTGATTGCTGCCATAACCGGGACCAAAGGTCAGCTTCCCGCCTTTGAAATTTCTTGAAAAGAGCCTTTGGTCCCGGTTCGTGACACCAACCGGGACTAAAGGTGGCATTAGTCCCGTTGGTTTCATGAACCGGGACCAATGGTCTTGCTATATATACAACACTTGGCAAAATTTCATTCAGTTCCTCATCCCCGCAGACGCCGCCTTCGCTTGACGCCCTGCTCCTCGTCATCGTCGCAGACGCCGCGTCGTCGCCCTTCGTAAATGCCGCCGCGCCATCGTCGCCGCGCCGCCCGCGATCGCCCGCACCCAGCGCCGCCCGAGCCCGTCTCGCTGCCCGAGCTTCGCCGTCCTCGTCGCCCTGCCGCCCAAAACCCTCGTCGCCCGTCGCCGCGCTGGCCCCATTGTGAGCCGCCATCGCCGAAGCGCCACCTCGAGCCCGCCGTCCCGTCGCCGCCCGAGCCCGCTGTCCTCGTCGCCCTGCCCTCGCCGCCTGAGCCTGTCGCCCTCGCCCGGCCGCCCCGTTGTGAGCCGCCTCCGTCGAGGCTCTGTTCATAGTATTTTTTTTATATATACGTTTTTTCATATATGTATTAATTTTTTTGTTTATAGCTATATGATGAATGGATGTGGCTACATATGTATGTCTGAATATAATGTTCATAGCATTTTTTGTTTATATATGTTTTTTCATATATGTATTAATTTTTTATTTAGGTTGTTAGTAGATATCGAGTTTAGGTTAGTGCATTTTAATTAGGTTAGTGTAGAGGAAAAAGTAAAATAAGGAAAAGGAAGAAAAGAGGAAGAAGGAAGAAGGAAGAAGAAGAAGAAAAAGAATGAGAGGAAAAAGGAAAATAAGAAGAGGAAGAAAGGAGAAGAAGAGGAGAGGAAGAAGATGAGAAATAAATAAGAAGAGGAAAAAGAAGAAAAGAAGAGGAGAAGAAGAAAGGAATAGAGGAGAAGAAGAAAAAATAGAAAAAAATCTATTTTTTCTTCTTCTCCTCTTTTTTTTCTTCCTTTTCTTCTTCTTCTTCTTCTTCTTCTTCTTCTTCTTTCTTCTTCCTCTTTTCTTCCTTTTCCTTATTTTCCTTTCTCGAGGGATAAGAAGAAAAAGAAGAGGAGAAGAAGAAACAAAGGAATAGAGGAGAAAGAAGAAACTTCAACACGAGGGGGGGTACCGATACCCCCTCCCCGATAACATTATTTTCCCATGTATATGTATGTCGCGTCGTTGTCGATATAACGAGGGTGTAGAGGATCGCCGAGGGTCGAGGGTCGGAACTAGGGTAGAGGGTCGAGGGTCGTTAAGGGGTCAAGGGTCGAGGGTTTCAGTGGTCGAGGGTTCCTATAGTGTCAAAGTATTGAAGAAATCCATGGCTTCATCATTAGCGGAAGTAACCATGGCATGATGGTACGAAGTCCTCCAAAGTTATTACGGAATGGAGTTCCGGATAGGATAATTTGCCTTTTATGCAATTTCAGCAAAGGCCTTCCAAATAACGATATTTGGAAGGTTCTTGCTGAACTTTGTACCAAAAAGCTAATTATCCTATCTCGGGACTCCGCTCCAAAATAACTTTGGAGAGCTTTGTACCATCATGCACCACATTTACTTAATGATGAAGACATGGTTTTGTTGAATCCTTTGACACTAGGCAACCTCCCGACCTCAGCGATCCTCGACCCTTGACCCTCGACCGCCGGCGATCCACGATCCTCTACCCTCATCATGAGCGTCGATGCCCACGTCACTTGTGGGACATAGATGTTTGTTCATATATAATGTAGATGTCTATGTATGTATCGAATGATATCGATGGATGTATGTTATCGGGGTCGAGGGTCGGGGATGGGACATAGATGTAGTGTTCAACGCCGACCCCCTCCCGATAGCTTCAACACGTGGGGGGGTCGATATTACCCCCTCCTTCAAGCGTTCTCGAGGCCACCCCTAACCCTTGAAGCATTGTCGAGGCCACCCCAAACCCTAGAGAAGCAGCGTCGAGGCCACTAATATGATTCCTTATTGTGATTAGCTAGCTAGTTCTACGTTTGCCACTAATATATCCATATCCGTCATGTTTGAATAATAATTGCCATGTTGTAAATATTTGTAGAAACTATGGACACCCCCCGAGACGAAGCACAAGAAGCGTTGTTGAGGGACATAATCGCACAAGGAAGTGATGCCGCTTTCGTTGATGTTTATCAACGACAACGATGGTCTGGAAGGAGAGGGTGAAGAAGCAGCTGGCTATGATTTACATGGCTCCGATGACCCAATGCCGGTGCAAGAAGGAGAGGGTGAAGAAGTAGACTGTGAGGACGGCTCCGGTGATCACCAAACCGAGTCCGGCCAGGTATATATATTAGATAAGCCTGTGCTGACTAGCTAATTGATGCATTCATTCTTTTGGTATGTACACATATTAATTAACTCTCGTCTTTGTTCTTTTTCTAGCCCTCCGGATCGAAAGCACAACTTCGGTAAAGAGACGAGGCCCAAGAAAAAGTTGAGCTCGGATGAAAAGTTTGAGATCATACAAATCGCTTGTGACGGCCAACCGATTGAACCCTACCGGACATAAATAAGGCATTTATTGCTCAAAGGCGGGTTCTCGTTAGGGACAAGATCCCGATCAGCATCCACCAATGGTATAAGCCTAAGAACGAAGACCACGAGGTTTCTTATGTCAATGATATGCGTAAAAATGATCTTTGACCGAGCTGAAGTCAAATTTTACCCTACCGCTAGAGGATGATCCGGAGAAGCCAGATAATAGAGCCATTAATCAAGTCTTTTGCTCTTAAGAAGATGGCAGACCTATTCAGGAATTGGAAGAAAGACCTCAATAGGTATGTCGAAAAAATGAGACACCAGAATTCAAGGGAAAATATGAGAAGATCGAGATGATCGCCCGCATTTGTGGCCCACAAGACATCGGAAAAGAGTAAAAAGATGTCGGCGACAAACAAGAGAAATGCTGCGAAGAAGAAGCTTCACCATCGCACGGGTCGGTGGCTACCTCGTAGTCTGCCTAAGTGGGCCAAGGCTGGGAATGATCTCGCTTGATAAAGGGATCGAACCAGAGACAATGAATCGCTGCATCGCTGCCGGACTTGGTTCTTCGGGGCCGGCGGATCCTTGGACCCTATAACAGGGAAGTGCATTTGGACGAACGAAGAATTGGACATACCAGTCAAGAGGCTTCAACAATATATCAAAGCAGCGTAGCAAGGGAAGTTCGTTCCAGACAGGGAGAAGGACGAGCTCACAATGGCCCTCGAATCTCGAGCACCTGGACGGACACGAGGCACGCCAGGCTCCCTTTCGTGGAAGGCTGGATTTCGGACGCAGGGGTTACAAAACTTATGAGAGGAGGAAGAAACCGGAGCAGAGCCAAATGCAAAGCGCCGCACGAAAAAGGTAATGGGGCTAGAGGAACGAGAAGAGGAACGAGAAGCAGCAGATCGCAGCAACGACCTGCCAAGCTTCCCCGGTTACCCCGCCATCTCAGCGGAGAAGCAGCGTGGCTTCCACCGAGCTGCTTCAGCTGAAGCATGCCTTGACGGCTCCTCGCCAGCTATCCCGTGGATGCTATCACGGATGCTGAAAATTGCCACCTTATGGCGCAACGGAGCAATTTGAAGGTCAAGGCGGCTGTTGGCTCTGTTTATCCTACTAAACCCGACTCAACTTTTCACCGCCGCCGATTCGGAAGGATATGCTAAGGTGATGGTCGATGAAATAACGGAGGGATTTGAGGACCTCGGCTTGACCACCCTACCGGTGAAGGGAGTATCGGTGGGTTCTCGCTCAAGACTCCATGCCTATGGCGGAAGGATCTCATCAACCTTCCGAACTGGACGCCTCCGCCTCCTCCTCCTCCTCCGGTGAGTCAGGGCACTCTGCCTCCTCCACCGCCTTCTCCTCCGGCGAGTGACGATCAGGGCACTGAGCCGGCTCCTTCTCCGGCGCGTGGCGGCACTCCGCCTCCTTCTCCGCCTGCACCGGCGCGCCCGAGCAGCCAGCCTCCTCCTTCTCCGCCTCGTCAGCAAGGGCAGAAGAGACCCGCGCCCGCCCGGCTGCTCCGGTGCGTCGTAGTCCTTCTCCTCCGCCTCGTAAGCAAGGAAAGAAGACATCCGCTCGCTGCCTGCCGGGCGTCTAGCAAGACAGCCAAAGGCGGGAGGAGATCTGATTCGTCCTTCTCTCAAGACTCCAGAAGTTACTGCACGAGAGGAGCGAGGAGGAAAATGCGAAGATCGCAGAGACCGAAGTGGATGACTGGTTTCAAGGGTTGAAAGCAAAGAGACATCCACCTCCGGAGGAGAAGGTAGATCCGGTGAAAGCGAAGCGCACTGCTGCCTGACAAAACCACCCAAGTCTCCGCCAAAGGCAACTATGAGCGCATTATTGGAAAGGCATTTGCCGAAGCGGAGAGGTCGGGAAGTACTGCCAGTGATCAAAGGATGAAATAACGATGAGCTGGGAAACAAATTGCCCATTTCGGGCGAACAAGCAAAGCAATCGTGCCCCCGCTCAAGGTGCTCGCTAAGCGACATCGCCGATCCGAGGATGGTGCCCGATTATGGCAATCCTGCAGATTACCCGCCTGACGATGTACATTATGATTTCTTGGAGGTGCAGATACAAAGATACGAGTACGGGAAGCCTCTCGTCAAAGATGAAAGTTCTCTATCAACGATGATGCGAAGATTGCATGATTGGTACATGAAAACCTGCAAAGAGTCTGAGGGGAGGAGTACTTTGTATGTGAGAGTTAAAAAGGAGCATGACCTCCTTGGAATTGAACTGTTGCCTATTCCATTTGAGAAGTTCTATCAGTTTTTCAATCAATTGGCCATCGATAAAGCAACGGTCACCTGCTACTGTTTGTAAGTAGTACTACTTCTGTCATTAAGTCTCTCTATATAACTCAGCCCTTTCATTGCATGTATTTATAATTATCCTCACTATATTATGCAGATTGAAGATCGCCGAATTGAAGAAAAGACAAGTGGGTGATATTGGGTTCATTAACACATATCTCATAGATAAAACTGAGGTTGAATTTCATAAAGAAAATACCAAGGCGAACTTGCTACAATCGTTGGTAATAAATGAACACAAAGATATAATACTCTTTCCTTACAACTTCAAGTGAGTGTTACTATCTTGTGGCATATTCGGTTTCCTTATTAGTCCAGGTTATAGTAATGTAATATTGATGAGTTATGCATGTGTGCAGCTACCACTATATTCTCCTAGAGATTAAGCTTGAGAAGGGAGTAGTAACTGTCTTAGACTCCAAGCTTAAAAGATCCCAAGGAGTATGCGGACATGACTGAAATGCTCGAGAAGTAAGTTAAATCGATCATTATCCACCATATCAGCAACTTTGTTCATTTCTGATATCAAGTAATTGTTTTCTTTGTATGGCAGGTCTTGGAGAAAATTCACCAAAAAGCTCCGGACTACCGAAGAAGCTGCAATTTAGACACCAAAGTAAGTACTATATAGTAGCATATTCCACGCATCTCCTAGTGATTCAAGCGCTAGTTTCATCAATACCATTTAACATGCTTGCTAATTATCAGTTTGATTGACCTCTGTTTCTTGTAAAGTGGTTGTGGCAGGAACAAGGGAATGATTTCGTGGATACTACATTTGTAGTCCATCCGCCACACGACCTGTGAGCGGCGCTACTCCGACAAACAATATGAAGTGTGTAAATAAAAATATTCACAATTTTATTTTATTACCATCATCTGTGTTGAGTTTCATTCATTCATATATATATATGTATTGACCCCCTTCTTAAAATTAGATGTTTCGGATGCGGGATGAACTCCTAGCACCAGATCGCATGCGAGCAATTCAAGAGGAATTGGCAGCATTCTTTCTTGACCATGTGATCGCTGAAGACGGAGAATACTATGTGGACCACGCGTCCGTATGTTAGGAGATTATATATATGTAAAAGATAATTATTGTATATATGTAGCCGGTAGTGTCGGATAGATATACGAGAACTTGTTGTTCGACCAATCTCTCGGAGAAGGAGAGGTGGTCGATATCACTTCTCTCTGTATGCATATATGTTCATGACGATCTTCTGTTTGCTTAATTACTAGATAGCTAGCGTGTCTAGCTAGTCCTCTCTATACGTATGTATAGTACGTAGCGTTGACCAAGCACGGACAAAAGAGAGGACACTTTTCTCTATTAATTAGCTAGCTATAGCACAATATATGAAACACCTAAATTAACCCCCCAAAACCCCCCAAACCCCCCCCCCCCTTCAAAAAAAAAAACAAAAACCACGGCCATAGAAATGCTGACGCGTGGATGCCTATTTGCCCCGGTTGGTGCCACCAACCGGGACCAAAGGCCCTCCTGCCTGGGCTCAGCGGATAGGCCACGTGGAGGCCCATCTGTCCCGGTTCTAGATTGAACCGGGACTAAAGGGTCAGGGCATTAGTACCGACCCTTTAGTCCCGGTTCATGAACCGGGACTAAAGGCCCTCACCAACCGGGACTATAGGCCCTTTTTCTACTAGTGTAATAGTGCAAGACTGGACCAAATATGTGATGGGGGAGTGCAGAGAAGTACTAGGGAGCAAACAGAGGCGCTACCCACGATTAGGAGACAGGTTCATCTCCATGCTCGAACTTGATCAAGGAGGAGAGCTACACATGTTTTATGTTGTTTTACCTAAGAGAGAGCAGCATGAGTGATTAGCTAGTTAGAAATGAGTTTCAGGATGATGATGTGCTACACTATTACTATGATGATAAAATAGCTAGTGTTGGTGGTAATGACTATGATGGTTATTATTAGCTAGTGTTAGTGGTGATTAAATAAATACTGTTGGTGGTAATGACCATGATGATGATTAAATATCTTGTCTTTGGCGGATTAGATTCAAGTGGAGGCAACATGTGGTGCACATCGAAAGTACTACTAGTCCAAACTAGATCAAGTTTGGATTAGTAGTATACTTTGACATGCACCACATATTGCCTCCACTTGAACCTAATCCACCTTTTATTTGACATCGTTATGGACATAATGATGTAAACCTCATAACTGGTATTGTATCAATATTTATGCGATGGCGAATAAATAAACTAAAAATGAAAAAATAAAAAATAATACTAGTAGCAATGGAGAGAAAACACGCTGCCAAGAGTTACATTAGCGATGGTTGGAGTGAACAAAAGCTGCTGACTATTCGTCCCTAGCAAGAGCGGCGTGCGAACGCACGCTATCGCTAAGCAAAGAGCTGTAGCACCTTATTAGTAGCGCGCCTACCCGCGCTACTAGTGAGCACAAAACCGGCCACGAGATTAAACTAGGTATTGAGATACCGACGATCGAATCTCGGGCAAGTAACATACCGATGACAAAGGGATCAACGTATGTTGTTATGCGGTTTGACCGATAAAGATGTTCATAGAAGATGTAGGAACCAATATGAGCATCCCGGTTCCGCTATTGGTTATTGACCAGGGACGTGTCTCGGTCATGTCTACATAGTTCTCGAACCCGTAGGGTCCGCACGCTTAACGTTCGATGACGATTGGTATTATGAGTTTATGTGTTTTGATGTACCGAAGGTAGTTCGGAGTTCCGGATGTGATCAGGGACATGACGAGGAGTGTCGAAATGGTCGAGACATGAAGATTGATATATTGGACGACTATGTTTGGACATTGGCATGGTTCCGGATGAGTTCGGGCATTTTCCGGAGTACCGGGGGTTACAGGAACCCCCCGGGGAGTGTATGGGCCTTATTGAGCCATATTGGGAGAGAGGAGGCGGCGACGAGGTGGAGTGTGCACCCCCCAAGCCCAATCCAAATTGGGTGGGGGGTCGGCCCCCCCCTTTCCTTCCCTCTCTCTCCCCCTTCCTTCCTCTCCTACTCCAACTTGGGAAGGGGGAATCCTACTCCCGCTGGGAGTAGGACTCCCCCCTTGGGTGCGCCATAGAGGGCCGGCCCTCCCCCTCCTCCACTCCTTTATATACGGGGGAGGGGGGCACCCCTTAGACACACAAATTGACATTGTTTAGCCGTGTGCGGTGCCCCTCCACAGTTACACATCTCGGTCATATCGTCGTAGTGCTTAGGCGAAGCCCTGCGCCGGTAACTTCATCATCACCGTCACCACGCCGTCATCTTGTGAAACTCTCCCTCGGCCTCAACTGGATCAAGAGTACGAGGGACGTCTCCGAGCTGAACGTTTGCTGAACGCGGAGGTGCCGTACGTTCGGTGCTTGGATCGGTTGGATCACGAAGACGTTCGACTACATCAACCGTGCTAACTAAATGCTTCCGCTTTCGGTCTACGAGGGTACGTGGACACACTCTCCCCTCTCGTTGCTATGCATCACCTAGATAGAACTTGCATGGTCGTAGGATTTTTTTTGAAATTACTGCGTTCCCCAACAATGGCATCCGAGCCAGGTCTATGCGTAGATGTTATATGCACGAGTAGAACACAAAGTGTTATGGGCGATAATAGTCATACTTCTTACGAGCATGTCATACTTTGATTCGGCGGCATTGTTGGATGAAGCGGCTCAGACCGACATTATGCGTACGCTTACGTGAGACTGGTTCTATCGACGTGCTTTGCACATAGGTGGCTGGTGAGTGTCTATTTCTCCAACTTTAGTTGAATCGAGTTTGGCTACGCTCGGTCCTTGTTGAAGGTTAAAACAACACACTTGACGAAAAATCGTTGTGGTTTTGATGCGTAGGTAAGAATGAATCTTGCTAGAAGCCCATAGCAGCCACGTAAAACTTGCAACAACAAAGTAGAGGACGTCTAACTTGTTTTTGCAGGGCTTGCTGTGATGTGATATGGTCAAGGCATGGTGTGATATAAATTGTTGTATGAGATGATCATGTTTTGTAACAAAGTTATCGGGAACTGGCAGGAGCCATATGGTTGTCGGTTTATTGTATGCAATGCAATCACCATGTAATTGTTTTACTTTATCACTAAGCGGTAGCGATAGTAGTAGTAACAATAGGTGGCGAAACGACAACGATGCTACGATGGAGATCAAGGTGTCGCGCCGGTGATGTTTTGGAGATCATGACGATGGTTCAGTGATGGAGATCATGAGCACAAGATGATGATGGCCATATCATGTCACATATTTTGATTGCATGTGATGTTTATCCTTTATGCATCTTATTTTGCTTAGAACGTCGGTAGCATTATAAGATGATCCCTTGCTAAATTTCAAGGTACAAGTGTTCTCCCTGAGTATGCACCGTTGCTACAATTCGTCGTGCCGAGACACCACGTGGTGATCGGGTGTGATAAGCTCTACGTTCACATAGAACGGGCGCAAGCCAGTTTTGCACACGCAGGATACTCGAGTTAAACTTGACGAGCCTAGCATATGTAGATATGGCCTCGGAACACTGAGACCGAAAGGTCGAGCGTGAATCATATAGTAGATATGATCAACATAGTGATGTTCACCATTGAAAACTACTCCATCTCACGTGATGATCGGACATGGTTTAGTTGATTTGGATCGCGTGATCACTTAGATAATTAGAGGGATGTCTATCTAAGTGGGAGTTCTTAAGTAATATGATAATTGAAATTTAATTTATCATGAACTTAGTACCTGATAGTATTTTGCATTTCTATGTTGTTGTAGATCAATGGCCCGTGCTACCGTTCCTTTGAATTTTAATGCGTTCCTAAAGAAAGCTAAGTTGAAAGATGATGGCAGCAACTACACGGACTGGGTCCGCAACTTGAGGATTATCCTCATTGCTGCACAGAAGAATTACGTCCTGGAAGCACCGCTAGGTGCCAGGCCTGCTGCAGATGCTACTGATGACGTTAAGAACGTGTCAGGACCCCGTTTCCAAGTCACATCGATCTAGACGGTAACACCTCATATCACTTTGCGGCCTCACGCACGGTATTCCCACGGGTGTCGCCTTACCATGGCCCGGGACCGTTTGCGCCTTTTGGATCACGTATATGATAGTGTCGCTAGCATCCATATGACAGAGAACCCCGGCCGACATGGCTAGTCGTGAACCCAAAGCGGCACTAACCCATGGGGACAGGCATACATGAATCAACTTCGAGCATGTCGATTGACGTGTGAATCTGTGCTATAGCATCGGGCTAACAGGACTCGGGAACCCGCTGTAGCAGAGCTAGGAAGGACTCGGATGTCACCGTGACATTTCCCCAAAGGGACATACAGGAACGAAGTGAAACACATGCCGCCGATCAAGCATCCCGAAAGCGGTAGTCTTTGGGCTAGCAGGACTCCGGTGAACCGGGCTGTAGCAGACTACTATGGCTCAAGGAAGCACTAGACTACATATCCCCATAAGAGAGGCTGCCAAGGATAAACAACTAGATTGTCGGATCCCACAAATACCAAGCATTTCAAACATACACACAATATGCTCGATATGTGTAAACGCAACATGGCATCACAACATAACTCTACGACTCAAGTATTTATTCATTAGGCTCCGAGGAGTGAGATATTACAAACATGGGTCTCATGACCCAACATTCAGAGCATACAAGTCAAAGCACAAGCGAAAGCTTAACATGTCTGAGCACAGACATCTACAAAAGAAAAAAAGGCTTAGAAGCCTGACTATCTACCAGATCCTGCCGAGGGCACAAGATTGTAGCTGAGGTATCAAGCTAAACGTCGAAGTCCACACGGAACTACTAGCAAGACTGACATCTCTCTGCAAAACATAAAATAGGAAAACGTGAGTACAAATGTACCCATCAAGACTTACATCAGAACTAGCTACATATGCATCATTATCAACAAAGGGGGTGGTGGAGTTTGACTGCAGCAAGCCAGCTTTGATTCGGTGGCTATCCTGAACTACGCATCGCAAATAACTCCTTTGAGGTGGCGCAACGAGTCCACATATTCACCATATCAATACACCACTATGGATCCGCTCCCGCCTCCCTCACGAGAACGCCATCCATAGCACTCATGCTTATTTTGCTTATTTTAGAGTATCCAATTTCACTTGTCTATGAACCGACAGCAACCTGTAAGTCCTTTACCGCGGACACGACTATTCGAATAGATGATGTTAACCCTGCAGGGGTGTACTTCTTCACACACGCTCTCGCCACTTACCGCCATGTACACGTCATGTATCTCGGCAACCTTCAAGCCACGGCCTACCTAAACACTCAAGTCTCTAGTCCAGGTTTATCGCCTATTCAGGTTCCATCCGCAGGGAGTCCGGCCGAGGTTTCCACATACGGCCCCGAACAATGTGAGCAGGGTTCTCGAGACACCAAACGGGCGCTCGGTACACCGGGCCACGGTGTATCTACCGCATCATAGCCCACCCCTAGGGTCAGCGCTACGCACGGCCTCCAACACATATCCTACAAACACTTAAACTAGTTGCAACTCCTAGATAGAGAACAAGGGTGGTTAAGAAGCCGAGAGAGTCAATTAAGGATCCCAATGTGTGGTAGTAACTGTTCATGGATCACAAACACAGAACTCAGTTCCTGAGGACGGTTTCAATGGGACAACGCACCATGTACTCCTACATGGCCTCTCACCGATACGTTTACCAAATCATATTCACACACTTAGCTCTCAACAGTAGGACATGTTCACACACCTCCAATTCATCCCCAATGAATCAGACCTGACTCAACTCTAAGCAGTAGCAGGCATGACAAACAAGCATGAATACTCCTACTCATGCTAGTGGGTTTCATCTATTTACTGTGGCAATGACAGGTCATGCAGAGGATAAAGGGGTTCAGCTACCGCAGCAAGTAACACATGAGTCGTTGTTGCCCTAATGCAATAAAAGAGAGCAGGAGCAAGAGAGTAGGATTGTATCGAAATGAACAAGGGGGTTTTGCTTGCCTGGCACTTCTGAAGATATTATAGTTCTTCATCGGTGTCATCGATCATGTCGTCGGAACACGTCTATCGAGAGGGAACAACCACCGACAAACAAAGGAGAAACACAATCAATGCCATGCAACAATATGCTGTTGATTGGCCTAATGCAACTAGCAACAAGTTAAATGGAGTTGGTTTGAACACTAGGTTCAAATTCAAACTCCATATGTGAGGGTTTAAATTCCATTTATATTATTTGGCCTAAACAGTAGCCATAAGTTATTCTAACATGCATTAAAATGGTATAGATGGATAGATTGGATTTTTCTGATCATTTTTCATATATATTTTGTTTGATTTGGAGCTATGGTTGATTTTCTATGATTTTTAGAAGTTTTGGTTATTTTCTGGAATTTCCTGTATAAGAATAATTCCTGTAATTGAATGAATGTGTCAGCACTGTGTCAGGGTGACATCAGCAGTCAACGGGGTGGTCCAGGTCAAACTGACCAGTGGGTCCCGACTATCAGTAGTTAGTTAAACTAACTAAATTTTGTTAGCGCTAATCCTGGGTTAGTTAGCAGGGCGGGCCCCACCTGTCATAGACTCAGGGGGGGAGTCAACCCGGGCCCACCCAGTCAAGTCAACGGGGCAAACCTGCCGGACTTGGTCCACGGCTCGTCGCCGGTGAAGCCCGAGACGGCGTAGGGGGTCGGAATTTGCCCACGGTCGACCAAATCGACCGCGGTTTGGTCCTACGCGTAGCTGGGGCTCGCGCGCATCTAGTAGGCCAAGCGAGAGGAGCTGGGGTGGTCTGAGTCGACGGCGACGAGCACGAATGCGGCGGTCGGAGTTCGGGTCTCGGCGGTTTCGGTGTTGCGGCTAACGACAGTGAGCAGCCGGAGGGGTTTTGGGCTTCGGCGCTATACCGAGCACGACTATGTGCTCGGTTGCAGCTCTATGTGACAGTGGCCACGGCGGCGACATGGCCGGCGGAGCCGAGCTCTCGGGCTCGATGGGAACGGCGGCTAGAGAGGGAAATAGAGCACGGGGAGAAGGGGGAAAGGCGGCGAAGCTCACATGGATTCCAATGGAGGGATCAGCAGGCTCGGGGAGGCACCGTGGACGACGGATGGCCGCCGGCGATCTCGGTTGCCCGAGGTGGAAGACGACCGCGGTGACGACGTTCGGCGGCGTTTGGAGTCGCGTGGGTCAACAGGGAGGCGTAGGCGACGATTGCGGAGCACCTAGGCATGTCGAAGAGGCGAGGGGGAGGCGGTGGCCGCGGTGGTGCACGTCGGCGACGGCGGGCGCGTTCGGGTGGTGTGAGGGAGAGAGCCAGAGGAGGGGAGGAGGTCCAGCGAGAGAGGGGAGAGGTGCAGAGGGTCCGGGGTGTCATGGCGTTCACAGTCGCGTCGGGGAAGCGACGGAAGCAGGAGGTGGCGCGCGATGGCTTCACAGCGTGCAGGCACGCGCCTCTTTTCACCGGGCGCGAGAGGAAGGCGATAGAGGGTTTGCGGTGGTGGGCTGGGCAAGTTAGCTGGGCTGCCAGCTGGGCCGGCCAGGTGGTCCGCGCAGGTGAGGCCAGGTAAAAGGATTTTCATTTGTTTCTGTTATATCTTTATTTCTGTAGGTTTGTTGCATTTCTAAAAATACCTAGGTAACTCCAAAAATAACCAAACTGCACATGGCCACTACTTGGAATATATCTAGCATGGAACATTTTAGTTTGGGGTTATTAGAGCATTTGAAATATTTTATATAATTTAAATGCCCAAACTCAATAACTAAAGATTTAATCCAGTGACCTAAGAGTGACCTAGAAATTTGTGCATCACTTTTGACAGTGGTTTAAGACCAAGGCAGAGGTGATGAACATTTTAGAAGGGCATTTCAGGTTCATTGAAAATGTTTTTATGTTGAACCTATTTGATTTGATCTGGTGCTAGGGTTTGATCAATCCCCATTTCAAATTCAAAAGAATTTAAACATGATGCAACACTCTAATGCAAGCACTAAGCATTACCAGAACTAGGGATGTGACAACTCACCCCCACTAAACAAGAATCTCGTCCCGAGATTCAAGTCGTGAGGTAAGAAGACAAAGAGACACAAGCTAACATAATCTTCACGATCCAGATGACTTTCTCGAGGATGTTGATTCATTGCATCACCTTGATCTCGACGTCTTGCTTTGAGAACTACATCCAACATGACAACGAGTAGAGAGGGAGAATTTTAGAAGAATCAATCTTCCTGAGGTTCGAGCAACTTAGGATCATCTTAATGATCACAGGATCAACTCACGGAATGGGACATAGAAACATTTATGGAGCTGAGAAGCAAAACATGCATCAGGAGGGCGGAGGAAACAATTTGACGAGGGTTTCGGAATAGCGAGGAAGAATTGCCATGATTCCATAACGGGGCACCTTAGGAGGGGTGACTCGTTGGACTGTTCCCTTAAGTGGCAAAAAGAATTGCTTTTGATCCATAGATCATTGAAACTCTTCATACCATCTTAAGGCAATTGATAATTGATCATTTGAAAGATCTCGAAGAAATGGCATACTCAGACTAGGATGGATGATGTGGACTACCTTGTTGAAGACAACGCAATGGATGGCTTTTGCTTATCACCGGAAATGAATGGGACCCATGACAAGTCCACTTTTAAAGATGATCTTGGGCAGCAACTGCTGAGAAGGGCAGCCCATGGGAAATTGGCACAATGGCGGTGCGAGCTGGGAACAAGACGCAACTGTTGGGAATGTTCCAACCATCATATCTGCCTGAGATTCGGATCTGGCTGGGAACATGATATTTCAGACAGCACGTCTGGGAAAGAAAGTTTGCAACACAAACCAACGAGATAACGTTGCGGGGTTCTCAGGAAATGAACTACGATAGCAAGCTCCAAAACATGAGCGAGTTTTGCTAAAACATGTGAACACGCTGTCCCAGACAAGCATGTCACGACCGATTTTTCAATAAAATACTTATTGAGAAACCGATCTTTAGGTCCCAGTATAAGAAGAATTATACTTACTGGTAGACAAATACTTGATACAGAAGGCCAGTAGCATTAAATATATTACAGGGTTGAGTTGAGGCTGCTCAACAATATATTACAAACACGCCAATATTGTACATAAGGGCGGTCATGACACAAGGGTGTGGTGGCATGCTACGGACTTGAGATAAAAGTGGTGGTGGATATATCACAGTGGAGTGGATAACATAACTCCTAAACTAGCAGCTCATCGAGCATCGAGGTGAGGCTCGATGAATTTATTTGGGTAGCGGAAGCGGATATAATACAGTGACCAAATCCAGGATCGCACGAGACTGACTGGGACTCCTCTAGGCGTCGGACTCGCTATCGAACTCTTCATCCATGAGATCGCCTTCATCAACATCTGGCCAAATCAACAAGCCAGGTGAGTACTTTGAAAGTACTCACAAGACAGTTCGGTCGTAAGATATAACAAATGCATGCATGAATGCGTCATGAGCAAATAACAATGCACATTCAAATAATAAATATTGCACAACATGATATGTAAAAAGGAAGTCGGGCGGTAGTCCTCCCGAAATCCCAACAAAATAACAGAAAACCGATCGGGTGTCTGGAGCGACGCCTCGAAGGGCAAACAAATAAATAATCATGCCACGGTCGGGCGTCTAAGCGACACCACATAAAGGGCTTATATTGAAAGTAAATAACATGTGTGCCACAATCGGACATCGGAGCGACATCGCAGAAAGGGCTTATATTGAAAGTAAATAACAAGCGTGCCACAGTCGGACGTCTGAGCGACATCGCAGAAAGGGCTTAAATAAAAAGTAAATAACAAGCGTGCCACAGTCGGACGTCTGAGCGACATCGCAGAAAGGGCTTATATTGAAAGTAAATAACATGCATGCCACAATCGGACGTCGGAGCGACATCGCAGAAAGGGCTTATATTGAAAGTAAATAACAAGTGTACCATAGTAGGACGTCTGAGCGACATCGCAGAAAGGGCTTATATTTCATTATTCATATCTGATAAATTCACGAGATATAACACTCACAGAAAATTATTCAACACACAATAATAAACGGGTTAGTCCATCCACATGAATAATCATTTAGCCGGACTTATCACTCATGTAATTCACCGGAGTTTTTGTCACTGAGACTGACAAGATAAATTGAACATAGTACTCAGACATGGATAAGATGATTCAAAGGATTTTGACTCTGCAGAGTTTGTACTAATTACCAACAGCCAACGGATTTCCGTAGTCACGAAGGACTAGTTTCGTTTACGGTATTTAGGTAGAAACACATCTAACCAGTACACACCCAGCCCACCTCACGATGCCAGGAATCACCCTAGACAACGTTCAAGAAAAACTTTGAGACGGGGAGATCACAACCTCGAATAGCATCGGATCAAATTTATATCTGGCGCTCTAAGGGTGCCCCCTCTCGGTCCCAACCGGAAACACCCATGCCCCTGACCGGATGATCGGCTTTAATCCAGGCCATGGAACCCTCATCACGACCTCTCTATTTGGTGTGTACCAGAAAGAGGTTTGCAACTTACTAAGCCATATCCCTTGCGGAAAACATGTGGTAGTACAGGAAGGAAAAGCGGATGGAAACGTGACTTGATTGACGTTGACATCGAGTCAAATAGTGCGGCATAAGGCGGCATGCTACAACACTGCCGTCTTACCCATTCTCATGCCATCACATGGCCATGCAAACTCATATCCAACAACATATGGATTTTCGAAACTCACTTGCCCCAACCTTGCATGTAACATAACATTTATCGAAATGCTCATAAACATGCCATGAAACTACTTAATGCAAACATGCAATAAACACTCATCATATCAAAAGTTCAAACATGCTTGCCTGGTTCGGAGTAGTCGGAGTCTAGCTTGGCAAAGTTCGCGGTTCCGTCACCTCCTCCGGTATCTACGGTATAAGAAAATACGTACTAACATAAATACCGTGAGTGCACAGAGAAGTGTTCCAAATATTTTTTCAAATAAATATGGCAAAATACTAGACAGAAAAATAAAGATGACAGAAAAAGAATCAATCAAAAATCAGTATATGCTTAAAAGTTATAAAGGTTTTAATCCAGGGACTCATCTGTAATGAAACAGAAAGTTTCCAGGGGTCAACTTATAAAAATAGAAAACGCTTCGGCTAAAAAGCCGTCAACTGCAAAGGAAAACGTATTCTTCCCGAAGGCGTTTTCAGAAAACGATTCGAAAAAAAGAAAATACTGACGAGGGGTCCCACCCGTCAGGTTTGAAATTTCAAACGGGGAAGAAGCAGAGCTCGTCCGCACCCGAGGGCTGTGGTGGTCGCCGGCGGCGATCCACGGTGAGTTAGGAGGATCGGAAGGTACCTACGAGTTCAGCGTGACCTTCCGCTTCTGTGGGTGGTGGTGGTGGTCGTCGGCGAGCACCACGTCGACGGCGGTCCTTGCTCCGGCGGACGGCGGCTCAGGTGAAGGTGGATCACGTCGGGGAGGGCTGCGGAGGTCAAATTGAAGCCGGGGTTAGATCACTGGGTTCCCAAGGAGATTACTGACGAGATTTGGGCGGCGGGGATGGCCTCACCGGAGTGGATCGAGCTGGTGGCCGAGGCGGATCGGGGCGGTTGGAGTTGGGGGAGGAGACCTCCTCGAGGTCCTCCTAGTGGCTTGGCGGGGTTCTGGTGGGGTGCAGTGGTGGTGCATGCTCGAGAACGAGCCCGGGACCTCTTTTTATAGGCGATGCGAGGCGGTGGCCGTGAACGGGGATCTCCGGCGATGGTTACGGCGCGCAGTGCTTGGTCGGGGAGATTAGGGGGTTGAGCATCAACGTGGAGGTCCACGGGTTCCGTTTAGCAACTAACCTTGGCTGGATTAGGCGTGTTGGGTGGTTTCGACAGAACGGGGCGGCGCGTGCTCGTCGGCGGCAGAGGGCGCGCCCTGTGCTTGCCGGGCCACGGCGACGGTGCTGCGGCTTGTGCTGGCATGCATGAGGCCACGCGGAGGGCTAGGGGGCGTTGGGTGGCGCAGAACGGCGTAGCGAGCTGGCGCTAGCTCCCGTTGGCCGCCATGGGTGGCTCTGCTACCGCAGAAGCAGCCGGTGTCGGCGATGCTCACTGCCGCCGACACCTGCGCCCGTCCAAGGGAGCGTGCGGTGCTCAGGTTTAGAAGGAGAGGCCGTGCGCAACGCGCCATGGGGCACTGGTGATCGATGACAAGGCATCGATTTAAAACGACTAATCACAACACTCAAACTCTGAATTTTACTAAAAGTGTATGAGAACGATGCCGCCAAGTGTTTGATGAAATGATTCAAGCACGAGAAAATTTATCTGGGCTGATCTTTGGGGTGGTGGTCTCTCAAAGCACCGGGGCTGCCTGAATTTTTGTGGAATTTTTGGAGAAAGTAAAATATGAATTTCACCAAAAATGATGAATCTGGTCCAAACTTGCAGAGGTTGAAACTTGAAAATTTGGAAAAGAGGAAGAGTGGATCTTGATGGACCTAGGTTGGGGGTGCTAAGGACTATCCAGGGAAGTTGGTTTGAGATCAAAACTCAAAGAAATCAGGTACTTCCTTTGTAAATCATCTAGCCTTAAAATAATTGACAGACTTGTTTTGGGGAATAAAATAAATGAAATAAAATCCAAAAATGGATTGAACTTGTTGGAACAGAATGTTTGGGTTGCCCCAAAGTGGAGGGAGGGGTTTTGGGAGAATTTACCACATGAGGCATGGTAAAACAATGGATGGTTTCAAAACAAAAGAGTAGCTCCAAAACCCATAGGGTTTCTTTTTAAAAGAAAATAAATTCCAAAAATATATTTGAGATGGGAAACTCAGAAGAAAGGTTTTTTTTAAATAACCAAACACCAGGGTTGAAGAAGATACAAATAACAAAATCCTTGCCATGGGGAAATTTTTTTGAGAGAGAGAGGTTTTTGGAAGGATTTAAATGACCTTCTTCAAATCAAACAAAGTTTTTGTTGAAAACTAAGTAAAAAATTTTGGAGTGTCACAACACCTACCCCCTTGGGAAAAATCTCGTCCCCGAGATTTCAGCTGATCCTCAAATATGTGTGGGTGCTCTGTCCGAAGAAAATCCTCTCTTTCCCAAGTCGCTTCATTCTCGGTGTGATTGCTCCACTGAACTATGAAAAACTTGATGGTTTTCTATCGGGTCCTCCTCTCAGACTCCTCCAATATTTTTATTGGACGTTCCCGGTAGGTGAGGTCTGGTTGTACGTCAATGTTTTCATGGGATACTTGCTTCTCTGGGTTGCTCACACACTTCCTCAACTGCGAGACGTGGAACACGTCGTGGACATCGGATAATTCTTCGGGCAAGTCTAGCTGGTAGGCTATCGTGCCTCTTCGTGCCACTACACAGAAGGGTCCGATGAATCTTGGTGCTAGCTTTCCTTTAACCTTGAATAGCTGCAGGCCCCTCATAGGAGATACTCGTAGGTACACAAACTCACCGGGTTCAAAACTGACTCCCCGATGCTTTTGATCGTAATAACTCTTATGTCGACTTTGAGCTGTCTTGAGTCGATCTCTAATTATCTTAACTTTCTCCTCAGCCTCCTTGACCATGTCTGGGCCGAAGATATGGCTGTCTCCGGTTTCTGACCAATTTAGCGGGGTACGACATCTTCGCCCGTACAGAGCTTCAAATGGTGCCATTTGCAGGCTGGCTTGGTAACTGTTGTTGTATGCGAACTCCGCATATGGCAAGCTTTCTTCCCAACTGGTTCCATAGGTGAGGACACATGCTCTCAGCATGTCTTCTAGAATGTGGTTCACGCGTTTGGTTTGTCCATCAGTCTGGGGGTGGTATGCGGTACTAAACGCCAGTTGAGTTCCCAGAGCTTGTTGTAATTGATCCCAAAATCAGGAGACGAATTGAGTGCCTCTGTCCGATATTATAGCCTTTGGTACTCCATGCAAGCAGACGATACGGGAAAGATAAATCCTGGCAAGCTTCTGAGTGGTGTGGGTTGTCTTCACGGGGATGAAGTGTGCCACCTTAGTCAGTCTATCTGTGATGACCCATATGGCATCATTCCTGTGTCGTGACCGAGGTAGTCCAACAATAAAATCCATTCCAATTTCGTCCCATTTCCACTCGGGTATCTTATTTGGTTGTAAAAGTCCAGCCGGTTTATGGTGCTCGGCCTTGATGCGTTGACAAGAGTCACAACATGCAATGAACGTGGCTATGTCCCTTTTTATACCGTGCCACCAAAAAATTTCCTGAAGATCCTTGTACATTTTTGTTCCTCCAGGATGGATTGAATATGGGGCGGTGTGGCCTTCAGCTAAATTTTTCTGTTTAAGGTCCTCGATATTTGGTATGCAAAGCCTATCTCCGTACCACAATATTCCCTGTTCGTCTATGATGAACTCTGAGGCCTTTCCCAAACTCACTTTCCGTTTTATGCCTTCAATGCTGGGGTGCCCATGCTGAGCTTCCTTAATCCTTTCTATCAGGGTAGGCTGTATTTCCAAATTTGACACACTGCCTTCGGTGACCACCATTAAGTTGTGTTTAGCAAACTCCTGCCAAAATTCAGGTCTCAGGTTTGGTAGGTTGTCGTTGTCCGAGCTAGGTTTCCGACTTAGAGCATCCGCCACTACATTTGCTTTTCCTGGATGGTAGTGGATTCCAACATCATAATCCTTCACTAATTCCAACCAGCGTCGTTGCCGTAAATTTAGTTCCGGTTGTGTGAAAATATACTTGAGGCTCTTATGGTCTGTGTATATATCACAACGATTTCCAAGTAGGAAAGTGTCTCCACTCTTTGAGTGCATGGATGACTGCTGCCAACTCCAAGTCATGAGTAGGATAATTTTCTTCATGCTTGCGAAGTTGTCTGGAAACATACGCTACTACCTTGCCTTCTTGCATCAACACGCATCCGAGGCCCTTCCGGGATGCGTCACAATACACCTCAAAATTCTTGTGTATGTCTGGCACAATTAATACTAGTGTTGTCGTCAATTTCCTTTTTAGCTCTTGGAAACTTTTCTCGCAAGCTTTAGTCCATTTAAACTTCTTGTCCTTCTTGAGTAACTGCGTCATTGGCTTTGCTATGGTGGAGAATCCTTCAATAAATCTTCGGTAGTATCCTGCCATTCCCAAGAAACTTCAGACGTCCATTACTGTTGGCTGGTGGTTTCCGATAAATCTGACCTTGACTTTTTCCGGGTCTACGGCAATACCTTCCTGGGTCAGTACGTGGCCCAGAAAACCTACTTGTCTTAGCCAAAATTCACACTTGCTGAACTTGGTGTACAATTGATGTTTCCTTAGTTCTCCTAGTACGATTCAGAGATGTTCAGCGTGCTCTTCTGGTGTCTTAGAGTATATCAGAATATCGTCGATGAATACCACAACAAACTTGTCCATAAACTTCATAAATACTTTGTTCATGAGGTGAACAAAATATGCGGGGGCGTTTGATAGTCCAAATGGCATTACTGTGAACTCATACAGTCCGAATTTGGAGGTGAAGGTTGTCTTGGGGATATCCTCTGTTCTTACTTTTAATTGATGGTATCCCGACCTTAAGTCAATTTTTTAGAAGACCTTGGCCTGAGCGAGCTGATCAAATAAATCATTTATCCGTGGCATTGGGTATTTGTTCTTGATTGTGACCATGTTAAGTGCTCGATAGTCTATACACAATCTCAGTGTCCCATCCTTTTTCTTGGCAAATAAAATTGGTGAACCCCAAGGTGAGGAGCTGGCTCGTATATATCCTTTGTCCAGTAATTCTTTTATTTGCTTCTTCAATTCTACCAACTCGGATGGTGCCATTCTGTATGATTTCTTGTAAATGGGGGCGGTTCCAGGTGCTAGCTCAATGCTGAATTCTATCTCTCGGTCTGGTGGCATGCCTGGTAGTTCTTCGGGAAATACGTCTAGAAACTCACACACTACTGGAACTTTGCTTAACTCAGAAATGTCCACCTTATTCAACCTCGGTTGCCGAGATATCCATCTCTCTTTGGCTGAAACTTTTATTGTATTCCCGTGATGGTGGGTGAGAATTACGGTCCGGTTGAAGCAGTCAATAAATCCTTTGTTGGTGGTTAACCAATCCATCCCTAAGATGACATCCAGTCCTTTATTTTCCAATACAATAAGGTTGGCGTGAAACTTCAATCCTTCAAACTCAATAACCACACCCTGGCATTAACTCCGAGTAACTTGCTTAATCCCAGGGGACTTGATGATCATGGATTTTTCCAAGGGAAGCATCGAAAAATCATTTTGCAAAGCAAATCTCTTCGAAATGAACGAGTGAGAAGCTCCAGAATCAAACAAAACCGTGGCGGTATTGTGTTGACGGGAACGCATACCGAGTCACGATATCCGGGGCATTTTGTGCTTCTTCTCTGGTCACGTGGTTCAGATGACCCTTCATGTGGTTGTTATTGGGGTTGAAATTGTTTCGCTTGGGCGCTGAATTATTTCCACCGTTGTTCGGCTTTGGGGTCGAGTTCCTTGGCTTGGGGCACTGCTTGGCATAGTGCCCTTCTTCTCCACAAGCGTAGCAAGTACCGCCTGGGCGATATGTGAACTCCTTGTCCCTTGCATGGAAATTCTTGATTGGGTGTGAAACATTCATCGTGGGTTTGTGTGTCCCACCTTTCTGAAAATCCGTCTTGCTCCGGTCGTTGCGAGCAAGAGTAGTCTGGTCCCTCTTGCATTTGAGGAAATCCTCCAAGCCGCGTTGCTCATTTTCCAAGGTAATCGCTTTATCCACCAGTGTTTTGAAATCTGGGAAAGTGTGCACGACCAGCTGGCATTTAAGCGCGGGTGCCAGACCGTCCAGGAATTTTTCCATCTTCTTGCTTTCCGTCATACGCTCTTCGTTGGCATAGCGAGACAACAGAGTAAACTGACTGTTGTATTCTGACACCATCATGGTCCTTTGTTTGAGGTCATCAAACTCTCTCTTCTTGATCTTCATAACACTTTTAGCAATGTGCGCCCCACGAAAACCTTCTTTGAACTCCTCCCAGGTTATATCATTTTCGTTGGGGTGCATGTGTAGGAAATTTTCCCACCATGATGCAGCTGCTCCAGTGAGATACTGCGGTGCATATAGTACTTACTCACGGTCTGAACACTATGGAATAGTTAATTTTCTTTCCATGTCTCGAAGCCAGTCGTCGGCCTCAAGAGGTTTGTTAGTATGAGAAAATGTTGGGGGACGCGTCTTCTGTAGCTCAGACAACTTGTATTGCTGTTGATACTGTCCACGGTGATTTCCCATATTGATGACTTGGTTCATCATTTCCTGATGTTGTTGCTGACTCTGTTCATAAAGGCGGCATACTTGGGTAAATGCTGTTTCACTACCCTGTTAACTTGACTGCCCCTGTGTGAAATTGTTGCTTGTTTGTGTGCCAAAATTTGCCTCTAGCAGATTTGGCATGGAGCGCGTCCAAGGACGAGACATTTTTCACTCTGGGGATATATTTTGTAAAACTCATAAGAAAAGAAAATGAGTCGGAAAAGTCAATAAATTCATAAATACGCGAAATTTTAAATGCTCCAAGATTTTTCAAGAGAATAAACGATTGCGCACGGAGAAGGACTATTACATATCTTACACGCAAGCAGTACTTATACAATACATCACTCAGGATATGCGTACATATTCCTGACATGTTATTTAGGCTAGTGCACTTCTCCCGGTTCCTACATGATGCGCATAAACAAGCTACTTCTCACAACCTATGTACATATAAACATATCGTACAAGTCGGTATATCGCATGGCGGCTAAGCGTACTCAGTCGGAGATGGTAAGGATCTCCCTCGGCCTGCCGAGGGTGAGGCGCAGTGAGGCTGGGGACTCAACCTCCTCCTCGCTAATAGGCTCCAGACGTGAGGCGCTGCACTAAGTCGATGGAGCGGGCGCCATAGGCGGAGCAACACGAACAGGAGTGGGCGCAATAGGTGGTGCAGAATGAACAGAAGTGGGCGCACTGACTTGGTTGAACTCCTCGGTGGTAGGCAGGCGACGAGCAGTGGCGAGGATGGCAGGTGAATAAGATGCCGAGGACGAGACGAAAGTCAGCGGTGGTGCGGTGTGCAGGAGCTCCCCCCTGTTGGCGGCACAGCCATGGACCGAGTCCATGCGGGCAGCCACAAGGTCGTCCACCAGGTTGTCGAAGGCTGCCTCAGAGCCGGAGGTACTCGACAAGCATCTCAATAGCCTCGTCTCGCTCTCCTCTGGGGCAAGAGAATGAGTAGTGACAGGTGTATGGCACGTGGCATGGAAGGTAGCGGTAGCGACGAGTCTTCATTGAAGTAAGAACATCCCGGAGACGAGCTATCGCCTCACGGGCACCCATCTGCATAGCATGCCTCTCCGTAGGCATGGCTCTCCCCAAGAACCGGAAGCGGCGTAACTCAACACACCCTCCCTTGAATTGCACCGCGGCCTGGTGCATGGTCAGACTGTCGTTGATCTTGTGCGGGTAGAGTGTGAAGACTGGGCGCACTGATGGCCCCATCGCGACCTGGACGATGAAGGAGAGGAGCTTGCGAACCCCTCGTATATCGCGTTGGCGAACAACTGTGACTCATAGTCGTTGCCAGACATCTACAAAAGTAGGCAAAAATTCTGAATTGTCAGATCATAAATTTATGCTGACTGTCAGAAAATGACTACATTTGCAAAAATAATAAGTTAACACTATTATGCTAATAACCGATTAGCGATCGCACCTAGTGGCTTCCTACAGTCAGCCTGGCTCTGGTACCAAGTTTGTCACGACCGGTTTTTCAATAAAATACTTATTGAGAAACAGATCTTTAGGTCCCAAAGATAAGAAGAATTATCCTTACTAGTAGACAAATACTTGATCTGAGAAGGCGGTAGCATTAAATATATTACAAGGTTGGTCGAGGCTGCTCAACAATTTATTACAAACACGCCAATATTGTACATAAGGGCGGTCATGACACAAGGGTGTGGTGGCATGCTACCGACTTCGAGATAAAAGTGGTGGTGGATATATCACGATGGAGTGGATAACATAACTCCTAAACTAGCAGCTCATCGAGCATCGAGGTGAGGCTCGATGAATTTATTTGGGTAGCGAGCGGATATAATATGATGACCAAATCCAGGATCGCACGAGACCGTATTTGGGACTCCTCTAGGCGTCGGACTCGCTATCGAACTCTTCATCCATGAGATCGCCTTCATCAACATCTGGCCAAATCAACAAGCCAGGTGAGTACTTTGAAAGTACTCGCAAGACAGTTCGGACATAAGATATAACAAATGCATGCATGAATGCGTCATGAGCAAATAACAATGCACATTCAAATAATAAATATTGCACAACATGATATGTAAAAATGAAGTCGGGCGGTAGTCCTCCCGAAATCCCAACAAAATAAAAGAAAACCGATCGGGTGTCTGGAGTGACGCCTCGAATGGAAAACAAATAAATAATCATGCCACAGTCGGGCATCTAAGCGACACCACATAAAGGGCTTATATTGAAAGTAAATAACATGCGTGCCACAATCGGACGTCGGGGCGACATCGCAGAACGGGCTTATATTGAAACTAAATAACAAGCGTGCCACAGTCGGACGTCTGAGCGACATCGCAGAAAGGGCTTATATAGAAAGTAAATAACAAGCGTGCCACAGTCGGACGTGTCGGAGTAATGGGCCATGGGTAGGCGAACCCGAGCCCCCGGACCTTTCAAGACATCGGGCAGGCTGCGCCCCTCAAGACCCCAAGACGAAGAACCACTTTCTAAGAGTCGGCGGCAGAGTCAGCCGATCGCGCCTCACGGCCGAGACCCGAGACGGCTTGAGATAAGCCAACTCAACCGGGCGGCTTCGAGGAAGCGGCTATGGGGAGTCGGCCCGCGACTCCCACCACCTCCTGCCATGCAACTACGGACGGGATCGGGTGCGGCCGCCGCGCGGCCCTTCCCTGCCCCGTTCACGAAGGGAAGGCATGGCCACAGTGCGCCGTACTGACGGAGATCTCCATCCGACGCGGCACTGTTGCCATGTCGGCCCTGACACCAGCCCCGTGGGCGGCGTCCTGAGCCCACGACGGCCTGTCTGTACGATCTAGAGACGGTGGGACCCGCCTGTCGGCGGGGGTGCAGAAGACGGCGAGAGCGCCACAATACGGACCCGTTGGGAGTCGGCCCCCAGGAGTAGGCCGGCCCCTCCCACGGGCCCCGCACACCATTAACCAGACAAGACAGGGAATGGCAACAGTGATCGCCCGTCGGGCGGCGGCACTGTTGCCATGACCCCATGACCAAGCCATCATCATTAGAGGCGCGCTACAGTAATCCGCAGCCGGCAAGACCCGCCCACGGCGGACAGGGCCTGTCGGCCCCATGCCGGGCCCGTCGGCGGGGCCCACTAGTCGGCGGGCCCCAGCAGTCCGCGGAGATGACGGTGACCGGAGAGACAGACGGCTGGGACCCGCGCCCAGCCGGATTACCGTTGTACCCCCGGGGGGTAGGCCTATATAAACCCCCCGGGGCACCCATGCAAGAGGTTGGACCCTAATAGCTTTAGATACACATAGAGGGAAGAGAAGAGCTAGCCGTGCCCTTCTCCTTCCTCACCCCGAACAGCTCAAGGAGCAACCTTGTACCCACTTTGCCATAGTGATCATGCGGAGACCCCGCAGAGCAGCAGTAGGGGTATTATCTCCACGGAGAGCCCTGAAGCTGGGTAAGATCCGCCGGCGTGCATGCCTTCGCCTCATCCTGTTTCCAGGCACCGGCGACGTTCTACTCGCCCCCACCATGATAAGCCATCCTTTGGCATATGTTGCACCCAACCCCCGACATTTGGCGCCCACCGTGGGGCTAGGTGCACCGTCGTCCGGAGACCTGCTCTGGACGGGAACCCTTTTCCTCCCTTTCGAGCGCAGCCAGCCCGGCACGCCAGACGGATTCTGCGCCGACGCGCTGCACGGCGCTGAGATCCAATGAGCCTGCATCCGACGCAGGCACGTGCGGCCCCGAGAGCCTCCTCACGGGCCTCCTCGACTAACTCCACGTCGCTGGCGAGCCTGCCATGGACTTGGAGTCAGTAGGCTCCACCGACCCGATGCTGGTCGACTCCGACACCGCGTCGCTCGACGCGTTCCCCACCAACGTGGTGGTCTACGAGGAGCCGCTCCCTCGCGTCGAGAGCGGCGGAAGAACCGTCACAGAAGTGCTCGTCATCGGTCATGGCGAGCATTCCGGCGAAGGAGCTCATGACCCTCTCGACGCGGCTCTGCAAGACCTGACCGCGCCTATTCCGGAAGACGCTGACGCCGAGATGCTGGAGGCACGCCGCCTTCAGCTCGTCGAAGGCGCGAGGAAGCTGGCAAGCATGAGACGCTTGTCAGAAGCCTACCAGCGTGAGATGGATCGCGCTGTGGGCGGCTCGCCGGCCCCGACTGGGCCTAGCCGCCTAGGCGCGGTCCAGCAGCGCGGCGTGGCCATCGCCAACCTGTTCGGGGCCAATCGCGCTGCGGTACGCCACGCTGCGGAGAATATCCGCGCCGCCCAGGCGGCGGCGGACGAGCTGGACAACTTCGAGGGTGAAGAGCGCCGCCTGATGACGGAGCGAGTCCAGCAGCTCCTCGACGCGGCTGCCGCGCAGAACGAGGCCGGCTGCCGTGCAGAGGCGCCGCAATGACAAAACGACAACCTGCCTCCCCGCTGAGATCAAGGTGCGACGTCTCGGACACCGACTGGCGGTGTCCGCGGAAGAAAAAACAAGGAACCGGCTGTCAGCCACAGTCAGACTCACATCTCCATTGAACGCGAACAAGACGGCCGCCCAAGAGCAGTGGAACGGCGGGACGACTATCTGCCTCCTCCTCCTCGCAAAGAAAGGCGAGTCTCCCCGCCACCCGTCGAGCATCCGACTCTCGGCAACCGCCTTGGCCGCCGAGAGGGAGTCAGAGAAAACAACGCCCGCCACCGGATCGACCGACTCCACCGATCCCTGGCGCTGGAGAAAGAAGACGAGCTGGGTCCGCCCTGTTTCGGACCTCGCATCCGAGATGAGCCCTTTCCCAAATGGTTCACGCTCCCCCGAGATACACCCAAGTACACCGGCTCCGTAAAGCCGGAAGACTGGCTGGTAGACTACTCCACGGCCGTCAACATAGCGAACGGCAACAAGCGTGTTGCCGTAAAGTATGTTCCGCTCATGCTCCAGGGCACGGCCGGACATGGTTGAACGACACAAGCCCCGCAGTATCAACAGCTGGGTCGACTTCACCGAAGCCTTCGTCTGCAACTTCACAAGCACGTACAAGCGACCTCCCAAGCCTCGCCAGCTTTCCTTGTGTGTGCAAGGCCCCAATGAGTCGACTCGCGACTACCTCACGCGCTGGGCCGATCTTTGGAACTTCTGCGAAGGCGTGCACGAGGTGCAAGCTATCGAGTACGTCACCGCCGGGTGCAGAGAAGGCACCCTCCTCAAGCACAAGCTCCTCTGCGACGAGCCGGAGACCCTCGACGAGCTGCTGATCATAGCAGACAAGTACGCTACAACCGACTCCTCCATGAAGGTGGAGATTGAAGTCAGTGCGACCGGCAAAGTGGCTCCTCAGGCTCCCAGAACTCCGGCTGGAGACACCAGTCGGCGACAGCAACAGAACGATCACAAGCGCAAGGCCCCACAGCCGGCTTCCAGTAGCCGACAGGTTGTGACAGTTGAAGACCAGCAGCTGGAGGGGCAGCCTCCGGCCACGCGACAGAAAGGCGGCAAGTCCAACTGGTTGCCGGCCTTCTCTTACGAGCAGACTCTAGATGGTCCCTGCAAGTTCCATAGCGGCGCGAAGCCGTCAAACCACACCACCGGAAGTGCCACCGGCTCACCAGATTGCCAAGGAGACGGCCTCCTGCCTCCCCACTCTTGGGCCACCGCCTCCACCGCCGCTGACAGCCTTTGTCAGGCCAGTCGGCCTTGATACAAAGACAAGACGAGTACCTGTAAGAGCATGGAGCCTATGTGGTGTTCACGGTGTGGCCGACGATTGACACAAAGAAAGCGGCAGCAAAGAAGCAAGAGGTGAATGCAGAGAATAAGATACTCCAGAGTTCATGCACTGGTCCGAGAGGCCTATCAGTTGGAGCAGAGCTGATCACCCAGAGGTGATGCCGAGTCCGGGCTCCTACGCCCTGGTCTTGGGAGCCACCCTTGCCGCCGATAGACGGGCCGCTCGCTTCTCGCGAGTGCTGATAGACGGAGGCAGTAGCATCAACATCCTGTACAAGGACACGACGGAGAAGTTAGGAATCAAGCAAAGACAGCTTCAGAGCAACCGGACTGTGTTCCACGGCATTGTACCTGGCCTTTCCTGCTCACCGATCGGCAAGATCTTGATAGATCTCCTCTTTGGGGACAAAGATCATTTCCGCCGAGAGCCAGTTTGGTTCGAAGTGGTGGACCTCGAAAGTCCGTACCACGCTCTGCTTGGCCGACCTGCTTTGGCCAAGTTCATGGCGGTCCCCCACTACGCCTACCTCAAGATGAAGATGCCGAGTTCCAAGGGGATCCTGACCGTAGCCGGCGACTACAGAAAGTCGTCCGCTTGCGCAGCTGAAAGCAGTCGGCTAGCCGAGTCCCTGGTGATCGCAGCTGAGAAGCGGCTTCTTGATCGGGTTGTGGCGATGGCCGGCAAGCAGCCCGAAATATCGCCCAACCACAGAGTCGGAAGTCGAGGGCTCGTTCAAGCCGGCCAAAGAAACAAAGAAGATACCCTTGGACCACGAGCACCGGAGAGGTACGCTGTCATAGGTGCAAACCTTGACAGCAAATAGGAAGGCGATCTCGTCGATTTCCTCCGTGAGAATCGGGACATTTTCGCATGGTCCCCTAAAGACATGCCAGGTGTACCGACGGAATTAGACGAGCACAAGTTACATTTCCGATCTGATGTGAAGCCGTCAGCAGCCCTTGCGCCGCTACCGTCAAGAGAAGAGAAGAGTTGTTGGAGAAGAGATAGCCCGGCTCCTAGCAGCCGGTTTCATTATGGAAGTGTTCTTTCCGAATGGTTAGCAAACCAGTTACGTAATGCGAAGAAGAACAAGCAGTGGCAGATGTGTATTGACTACACAAGCCTCAACAAAGCTCGCCCCAAGGACCCGTTCGCTCTGCCGAGAATTGATCATGTGATAGACTCCACAGCCGGATGCGAGCTGTTGAGCTTCTTAGATGCATATTCAGGATATCACCAGATCAAGATGAACCCGGCTGACAGACTGAAGACCGCCTTCATCACGCCGTTTGGAGCCTTCTGCTACCTCACCATGACCTTCGGCTTAAGGAATGCCGGCGCCACCTTTCAGCGTTGCATGCAGAAGTGCCTCCTCAAGCAATTCCGCAGAAATGCCCACGTCTACGTGGACGATGTGGTGGTGAAGACGGAAAAACGAGGGACACTGCTGGAAGACCTTAAGGAAACCTTTGAGAACCTGTGCCGATTCCAGATCAAGCTCAACCCTGAGAAGTGCGTCTTCGGAGTACCAGCCGGCCAACTCCTTGGTTTCCTGGTCTCTGAACGCTGCATAGAGTGCAACCCTGTGAAGATCGAGGCCATCGAGAGGATGGAAGTACCCGCCGATCGCTAGATGTGCAAAAGTTCACGGCTGCTTGGCGTCCATCACCGATTTCAGTCGGTTGGCGAAAGCTCTCCCTTTATACCAGCTCATGAAGAAGACCACCTTCTTCGAATGGAACCACAAGGCGGACGAAGCTTTTCTCCAGTTGAAGAAAATGCTGACTACTCCCCCCGTGCTGGCGGCCCCGACTCGTAAAAAGCCCATGCTCCTGTACATTGCCGCCACCAGCCGGGTAGTCAGCACAGTCATTGTAGTTGAGCGCAAGGAGGAAGGCAAGGCGCTACTTGTCCAGAGACCAGTATATTACCTGAGCGAAGTACTGTCGACCTCCAAGCAAAACTACCCCGACTACCCGAAGATGTGCTACGGCGTGCACTTTGCCGCCAAAAAGTTGAAGCCTTACTTTCAAGAGCATCCAATCACTGTGGTTTGCACAGCCCCACTAGCCGAGATCATCGGAAGCCGAGATGCTTCTCGACGAGTGGCCAAATGGGCCATAGAGCTGGCCCCTACACCATCTATTACCAGCCCTTTTACCGCCATCAAGTCGCAAGCATCGGCCGACTTCCTCGTCGACCGGGCCGAGACCCGCACTTCCGCCGCCCCGACTCCACCCATTGGCAGATGCATTTCGATGGCTCCAAGATGCGCACCGGCTTGGGAGCCGGCGTTGTCCTCACTTCCGCCAAAGGCGACAAGCTCAAGTATGCGCTGCAGATCCATTTTGCCGCCTCCAACAACGTCGCCGAATACGAGGCGCTCATTCACGGGCTCCGGCTTGCCAAAGAACTTGACATTCGCCGGATCCTGTGTTATGGCGACTCTGACTTGGTGGTCCAACAGTCATCTGGCGATTGGGACGCCAAAGATGCAAACATGGTGAGCTACCGTTTCCTGGTACAGCAACCAAGTGGATATTTTGAGGGGTGCGAGTTCCTTCACGTGCCAAGAAATGACAACGACCAAGCAGACACCCTGGCACGAATCGGCTCCACCCGCCAGGCAATACCATCCGGCGTCGCCCTTCAGCGCCTCCTCAAGCCATCTGTCAAGCCTTCACCAGAATCAGATTCCATTTTTGTGCCGGCTCCCCCTGAAGAAGTCGGATCCGACTCAAAAGCCTCAGCAGACGGCACGAGAATTCTTACAGATGGGTCCAAGAATGCCGCAGTCGAAGCCGGCCCGGGGACTTCAGAACCCGGCCTGGGGACTGCAGCAACCATTGCGAAGACCCCAGAGCTCGGCCCGGGGACTGCACCAGTCGGCCCGGGGACTTCATCAACCTAGAAAGCGGACTTGGACTCCAGCCCGACGCCTCCCAGCCCAGCCGCCCTCGTCCAAGTAGCAGTACTGGCAGTTGAAGAAATAGCAGCACCCTCATGGGCCCAGGCCATCCTGAAGTTCCTAGTGAGCAGAGAGCTACCAACCGACGAAATCTTGGCTCGGCAAGTACAACGCTGAGCGGCAGCCTACACCATAGTCAACAGAGAGCTGGTCAGCGCAGGTTATTCTGGTGTCTACCGGCGTTGCGTCGAGCGAGCAAGGCCAAGCGATTCTCGAAGACATTCATCAAGGCGAGTCACGGCCAGCATGTGGCCTCAAGAGCACTTCGTTGCCAAAGCCTTCCGACATGGTTTCTTACGCCAACTGCCCTAGAAGAGGCCAAGGAATTAGTGCAAAAATGCAAGGGGTGCCGATGTTCCGCTCCAAGTCAGTCGGCCAGCTTCCGCACTCAAGACTATCCCCATCGCCTGGCCCTTTGCTGTTTGGCGCCTGGACATGGTAGGACCATTCAAAGCAGCACGAGGTGGCCTAGCTCATTTACTTGTCGCGGTGGACAAGTTCACCAAGTGGATAGAAGTAAAGCCCATCAAGAAGTTGAATGGTCCAACTGCAGTGACTTTCATCGCCGACATCACGACTCGGTACGGCGTACCACACAGCATCATCACCGACAATTGCACTAATTTTGCCAAAGGCTCCCTGGCCCGTTTCTGCGCGACACAAGGCATCTGACTGGACTTAGCGTCTATTGCCCATCCGCAGTCAAACGACCAGGTGGAGCGAGCAAACGGCCTCATCCTGTCTGGCATCAAGCCTCGACTGGTCGAACCACTGGAGCGTTCGGCCGGCTGTTGGCTTGAGGAGTTGCCAGCCGTCCTCCGGAGTTTGCGACGACTCCAAACAAGTCAACCGGCTTCACACCTTTCTTCCTCGCTCACGGTGCCAAGCCGTCATCCCAACGGACATAGAGTTCGACTCCCCGCGAGTCACCATGTACACCGAGGAGAAAGCAGAAGAAGCACGTTAAGACGACGTCGATCTGTTGGAAGAGGGCCGGCTGTTGTCACTCAGCCGGTCCAGCATCTACCAGCAGAGCCTGCGCCGCTGCTACAACAGGAAGGTCAGGCCGAGATCTTTCCAAGAGGGTGATCTTGTGCTCCGACTGATCCAGCGAACAGCCCGGCCAGCTGGCTGTCGGTATGGGAAGGCCCCTTCATTATCGAGCAGAAATCTTGGGCAGCGACTCCTACTACTGATCGGCCTTTCGGAAGCTCCGAGCACGCAAGAGGGACGACTCCGGCAAAGAGACGGAACGGCCATGGAATGCAAATCTTCTCCAAAGATTTTATAGTTGATGCAGTATGTACCACGCTACCTTTTGTGTTAAAGTACCAAGACTTTGGGCCCCCCGGGACGAGCTCGGGGACTGCCCTTTTTTGTTATCTGTATGATAAGAATTATGCCTTCGAGTATGTTACTCTTTGTTATGCCGCTTGGCACCGGTCTCGACTAGTCGACCCGGGGACTCGCCGCCTCGCGCTATGGAATGCTTCCTGCAGTCGGACAAGTAGTGTGTGGTGTCTAAGCCGTCTCCTGTCAGAAGCCGCAGCTTGCAGAGTGACTGTTTGGTGGGCAGGAGTAAGGAAGAATGGGCGCCCACATGAAAAATGGCTAAGGACCCAAAGCATAAACATAGCTTAAGCCGGCTTCCAGCCTCTCTTTGCAAAACCGACTCTTGAGTAGTCGGCTTGTCGCTTTCTATCCAACTTGTTAAAAAGACTCTAAAAAATGGCCAAGTACTTGTCTTCCCAAGAGTAGCCAAGCACTTGATCCAAACGGCAGTCCGCAGAGCGGTTGTCCGACTGGCAAGGTGGCGACTAAGGGAAGGCGGCAAAGGAAAAATCCATAGGAGCAATGAGCAAGGAAAGATAGAATTAGGATAATATTTACATAGCATAGGCCCTTGGCCGAATCTTCGAGCAGAAGTTCAAAATACACTCCGCGGGTGGACTTGTGCGAATTAACAAGTTTTTCAAAGACTATCAAAGCAGATAAAATAAAGGCAAGACGGCAGCCTAGGAAGCGGCAGACGGGTTTGGAGGGCCGGAGGAGACGGCGTTGTCGAGTAGCCGAGGCGGCGGCTGGGCGATCTCGGCTTGATCATCTCCGGACGGCACCGGCCGAGTTAGGCGCTGACTCGTTCTTGGAGCCGGTCGGCTGAGGCTGGTCGCCCGCTCCGTCTTTCCGGCACCTCCGTCTCACCTCCGTCCTCCGCCTCGCCTTCCCCTCGGCGCTGGAGCCGATCACCTCCGCCGAGTCCTCGTCATAATCCGGGTTCATCTCGAACCACTCGGCGGTGCCTCCCGCCGCCCTCGGCCGCTTCGAGGACGAAGACGCTGGTGTCCGTGTAGTCGGCGATCGCCACCGCACGCTCGACGAGGGCGTCTTCCGCAGCCAGCAGCTCCGCCTGGGCCTCTGACCGGAACGCAGCCAGCCGGTCCAGATCCAGCCCTGGATACCACGCCTTGACGAATTCCAAGGCCCGGCGCGCTCCAGCCCGGGCCGAGGAACTCTTCCAGGCCTCAAGACGGCCAGCCGCGACCTCCAGCCAGTCGGCGGTCTGACTGGGAGTGCGCAGAACCGGCATGTCTGGCCATAGGGCAGCGATCGCCTGGGCGCCGACACGTTGAAGCCGGCGCAGCATCCGATGGGCCGGCCGCAGACGAGCCTCGATGCTCAGAAGCTGCTCTCAAGGGTCCAGGGGGCGTTGGCAGCAATCTCCGCACCATTTTCCCTCCGCTCCTCCCGATCTGCCTCGATGGCTTGATTGGCCGCCTGCGTGTGGCCGGGGAAGAAGTCTGCCAAGACGAAAAAGAAGCAAGTCAAAAAACTAGGAGTCAGCCCGACCTATAGCCAGCGGCTCAAAGAAGGAAAGTAAAGAAACTCACCGTCGACGATGTCCTCGATTTCATGGAAGCCGGAGGTCAGCTGTGCCTCCTTGTCGTTCCAGGAGGAGCGCTCTCTTTCGAACTCGGCCAGGAGAGCAGCCTCTTTCTTCTCTGCCTCGTCCTGCGCCTTCTTAAGCAGCTCCCTTTGCTCCGCCCAAGCGTAGCTGCAAGAGTCGCTCTGCGGCGAGCTTGCTGCACTCCTCCCCCTTGGCACACAAGGCGGTGTCGGCTGCGCCCAGCTGCCATCGGAGAGTGGCGTTAGCCTCTGAAGAATAAAAAGAAAAAGGACCTTAAGTCGTCAACTAAGAAGGTCGCCAGGAAGATCCGGCCCGGCGCTCGTGATCGGCCCGAATCTCGAGGACTACAGCATGAGTCTTCGCCCATGAAGAAGAAAGAAGACTCACCCCGGCTCCTCGACATTTCGGCTGTCCGCTTGCCCAGCTCTTCAACATTGTGGTTGAAGGCAGTGACGCGGAGGTTGTGATACTCCTGTGATAAGCATTTCAGACAAAGGTAAATATTTGGAATTCGCCAGATAGAGTTCCGAGCCACACCTTTCGTGACCGGCCCGAAACTTCGGGGACTACACCAGTGGAGTCTTAGCGCCTTACGAAAAAGAACAAGAAAAACTCAAAGAAGAAAACATACCCGAACGGCGGTTCGCGACGCCAGTGCGCCTTGGTGCGATTACGGATGGCGTCGCCCTCGGCTCATAACCGCTGAGCGTCGAAGCGCCTGGTTCAGTGGGCCTGTGACGCCTCCTCGAACCCACCCAACGGGCGCGGCGTTTGTCGCCTCGGCGTCTGGGATGGCCGAGCTGGCGGCGCCGGTCTCCAAGGGGCGTGGCGCCGAGATCGCCTTCTAAAGACGGCGGCGCGATGGTGAAGCGACTTGAAGGAGCAGCTTCGCCACGGCCTCGTCTTCAGTAGGCGGCACCGGCGGGTCCGCCTGCTATTTACCTCGCGCGCTCCCAGACGGCGGCGGTGGCGGCACGGCCGTGCCCGACATGGAGGCCTCGCCGCCTTCCTTCTCCATGATGGGGTGCTCTCCGCGGCTCCCCGCCTGCCCGTGAACTCCAGGGGCGGCGGCGCGGAGCTCAGCGGGGTGACGAGCAACGCCGATTGGAGGCGCGCAGCCTCCTCGGCTCGCCGCTTCGCCGCGACGGCGGCTTCGGCCTCATCCAGCTTCCGCTGGGCAGAGGCCGCCGCCTTCTCGGCCTCCGCCTTCTCCAGACGGGCGGCCTCCTCCTCGTCGCGCTTCTCCTGCGCGTTCTGCTCCGTCGCCTCCCGGAGGTCGGCGGCGGGGTCAATCCGCCGATTAGTGGTGGACGTCTCTACCGACCCCATGACGGAGGCGGCGGCGACCCTCTCCAAAGTAAGGGGAGCCCTGATGCGAAGAAGACGTGTAAAAGATTTTGGACAAGATTCACCAGAACAAAACAAGGCAAAAGCAGAAGCACTTATGCGGAGACCAGTGGCGGCTTTTTCACTTCCTTGCGGAAGCGGTTAGCCTTTGCGACTGCCTCTTCCCGCTTCGTCGCTGCGGTCGTCCCCTTAAACTTCTTCGACCGGCCGCCAAGCAAGCTCGGCCCTGCCCGGCGCTTCTTCGTGCTGCCTCGACCACCCAAGCCGGCGGAGGAACTCGCGCTCGGCTGGCCGACCTTCGGTTGGCGGCGTGGGACGACTTCCCCCTCGCCGTCATCTTCAGGCCAGCTGGCGAAGGTAGCCGATGGCCTGAAGTCGTCAGCCCCTCCTCCTCCTCCTTCGGCGTCGGCCTCCATCGCCGCCGCCCCCAAGTCAGGGTCGTTGACGTCGCTCTCTGCCCGGTCAGGGACGAACTCACGGGCCGGCCCTGTGGTGCCGGCTGAGGGCTGCATGAGGGGGTTTTAAATCGAAAAAACCAAAGAATATCAGAGGTCAGATTCGGCTGAAAAAGAAAACAGAAGAGGAAGAGAGACGACTTACCATAGGCGGGGGTTTGGCGCGCGAGTACGGCTCCTTGCCGAACTCCCAATCCGTCGTGTGATTGCTGTTCGCCATGTAGTTCACCGTGTCCGCCACCTCCGCGTGGGGCATGTCCTTGGAGCACAGCCGACTGGGGTCCCGGTGGCCGCTCATCTGACAGATCAGATGAGGTCGGCCTTGGAGCGGAAGGACTCGGCGCGCCACGAAGGCGGCCAGTAGGTCGGCCCCGGTCAAGCCCTCCGTCTGCGTCAGCACTCGAAGTCGCGTGACGGCGGCGGCGCCAGCAGGAGTAAGCGTTCTGGCCCGGTGGGACCAGCTGGGGAGCCTCCCGCCAAGACGCCCGGCCGTAAGGCGGCAGATTGACCCAGTCGCCTTCTGGAGCGACGTTCTTCACATAGAAGTAGGATCGCTGCCACATCTTCACCGACTTGATCAGCGGAATGGTGGGAAACGGGTTGTCGGCCACCGGTCTCCACATCGCGATGAAGGTGCCGCACAGAGCCGGCACGCCGGCAACGTGCATGCCGAGCATGGACTGGAAGAATTCCCCCCACAGCTCGATGGTGGGGAGAACACCGAGGAAGCCTTCGCACAAGGCGGCGAAGGCAGCCAGCAGCACCACCGTATTCGGAGTGAGGTGGTGCGGCTGGAGCCCGTGGAACTCCAAGAAGGCGCGGAAGAAGCCGCTCGCCGGCAGCCCTAGGCCGCGCATGAGGTGCGAGCGGAATATGACCCGCTCGCCCTCCTCCGGTGCCGGCGTTATTTCACCCGCCGGCGCGGCGCGGGTCCGCACTAGGCTCTTGCCGGGGAGGCGGCGCGTCTGGCGGAGTAATTCGATGTGGTCGTCGTCCACCTCGGAGCCGTCCCACACGCCGGAGCGTGCGGCAGGAGGTGCAGCGGCGGAGGAAGATCTCATCGCCGCGGCGTGGCGTGGTTCGGTGCGGCGGCGACAAGAGGAAGAAGAAGCAAGAGGAAAAAGAAGCAAGAGGAAGCGGGGGAAGCAGGGATATGGGTGCGCGTGCTTCGCCGCCCCCATCCTCCCGCCTACTTATAGGCTCATGGGCTGAGAAGCCGATGGGGCGGACGTGGTATTAACTGCGCCCAGGACCCCACGCCCCCCACGATTTAATTCCACGGGTTATCGCACGCAGTAACGGCGGGAATCCCCAACCGCCGCACGCGGCTAACGGATCCGTTCGCGTGCGGCGCGGTAGTGGCGGGTCCGCTGACGGCCTGTCTCGGCCACGCACGCGTGCAGGGCAGATCGACCTGTCGCGTGGCGTCACGCGACGGGCCTGCAGCGGGCCGCCGCCAGGAAGGTTATCAGGCACGTTGCCTGGTTCCCGCTACGACTTTCAAACTCTCCAAGGGGCAAGACGGCCTTCTGCGAGTCCGGCTCCAGTTAGTCGGCCTGGAGGAAGACGGCGAGCAAGGCCCAGATTCCTCCACCAGAAGGATGAAACTGATGAGGCTCCTCGACCTGTCGCCCTCGGCGCCTCACCAGCTTCGGGGACTACTCTCGGAGTAATGGGCCACGGGTAGGCGAACCCGAGCCCCCGGACCTTTCAAGACATCGGGCAGGCTGCGCCCCTCAAGACCCCAAGACAAATAACCACTTTCTGAGAGTCGGCGGCAGAGCCGCCGACTGCCCCTCACGGCCGAGACCTAGAGACGGCTTCGAGATAAGCCGACTCCCAACTGGCGGCTTCCGGAGAAGCCGGCTATGGGGAGTCGGCCCGCGACTCCCACCACCTCCTGCCTACGCAACTACGGACGGGATGGGGTGCGGCTGCCGCGTGGCCCATCCCTGTCCCGTTCACGAAGGCGAGCATATGGCCTGATGCGCCCGTCTTGACGGAGATCTCCATCCGGCGGCAACCTTTGTTGCCATGCCGGCCCTGACAACAGCCCCGTGGGCGGCGCCCTGAGCCCACGACGGCATGTCCGTACGATCCAGAGACGGCGGGACCCGCCTGTCGGCGGGGGTGCAGAAGACGGCGAGAGCGCCACAAGACGGACCCATTGGGAGTCGGCCCCCAGGAGTCGGCCGGCCCCTCCCACGGGCCCCGCACGCCATTAACCAGACAAGACAGGGAATGGCAACAGTGATCGCCCGTCAGGCGGCGGCACTGTTGCCATGACCCCATGACCAAGCCAACGTCATTAGAGGCGCGGCTACAGTAATCCGCAGCCGGCAAGACCCGCCCATGCGGACAGGCCTATCGGCCCCATGCGAACCCGTCGGCCAGGCCCACTAGTCCAGGCCCCATCGGCGGAGAAAGGCGGCGACACTGAGGCAGACGGCTGGGACCCGCGCCAGCCAGATTACCGTTGTACCCGGGTAGGCCTATATAAACCCCCCGGGGCACCCATGCAAGAGGTTGGACCCTAATAGCTTTAGATACACATAGAGGGAAGAGAAGAGCTAGCCGTGCCCTTCTCCTTCCTCACCCCGAACAGCTCAAGGAGCAACCTTGTATCCACTTTGCCATAGTGATCATGCGGAGACCCCGCAGAGCAGCAGTAGGGGTATTATCTCCATGGAGAGCCCTGAAGCTGGGTAAGATCCGCCGGCGTGCATGACTTCGACTCATCCCGTTTCCAGGCACCGGCGATGTTCTACTCGCCCCCACCATGATAAGCCATCCTTTGGCATATGTCGCACCCAACCCCCGACAGGACGTCTGAGCGACATCGCAGAAAGGGCTTATATTGAAAGTAAATAACATGCGTGCCACAATCGGACGTCGGAGCGACATCGCAGAAAGGGCTTATATTGAAAGTAAATAACAAGCATGCCACAGTTGGACATCTGAGCGATATCGCAGAAAGGGCTTATATTTCATTATTCATATCTGATAAATTCACGAGATATAACACTCACAGAAAATTATTCAACACACAATAATAAACGGGTTAGTCCATCCATAGGAATAATCATGTAGCCGGACTTATCACTCATGTAATTCACCGGAGTTTTTGTCACTAAGACTGACAAGATAAATTGAACATAGTACTCGGACATGGATAAGATGATTCAAAGGATTTTGACTCTGCAGAGTTTGTACTAATTACTCACAGCCAATGGATTTCCGTAGTCACGAAGGACTAGTTCCGTTTACGGTATTTCGGTAGAAACACATCTAACCAGTACACACCCATCCCACCTCACGATGCCAGGAATCACCCTAGACAACGTTCAAGAAAAACTTTGAGACGGGGAGATCACAACCTCGAATAGCATGGGATCAAATTTATATACGCGCGCTCTAAGGGGTGCCCCCCTCTTGGTCCCAACCGGAAACACCCATGCCCCCTGACCGGATGACTGGCTTTAATCCAGGGCCATGGAACCCTCATCACGGCCTCTCTATTTGGTGTGTACCAGGAAAGAGGTTTGCAACTTACTAAGCCATATCCCTTGCGGAAAACATGTGGTAGTACAGGAAGGGAAAACGGATGGAAACGTGACTTGATTCACGTTGACACTGGAGTCAAATAGTCTGGCATAAGACTGGCATGCTACAACACTGCCGTCTTACCCATTCCCATGCCATCACATGGCCATGCAAACTCATATCCAACAACATATGGATTTTCAAAACTCACTTGCCCCAACCTTGCATGTAACATAACATTTATCGAAATGCTCATAAACATGCCATGAAACTACTTAATGCAAACATGCAACAAACACTCATCATATCAAAAGTTCAAACATGCTTGCCTGGTTCGGAGTAGTCGGAGTCTAGCTTGGCAAAGTTCGCGGTTCCGTCACCTCCTCCGGTATCTACGGTATAAGAAAATACGTACTAACATAAATACCATGAGTTCATAGAAAAGTGTTCCAAATACTTTTAAAATAAACATGACAAAAAACTAGACAGAAAAATAAAGATGACAGAAAAAGAATCAATCAAAAATCAGTTTCTGTTTAAAAGTTATAAAGGTTTTAATCCAGGGACTCATCTGTAATGAAACAGAAAGTTTCCAGGGGTCAACTTATAAAAACAGAAAACGCTTTGGCTAAAAAGCCGTCAACTGCAAAGGAAAACGTATTCTGCCCGAAGGTGTTTTCAGAAAATGATTCAAAAAAAATAAAATACTGACGAGGGGTCCCACCATTCAGGTTTGAAATTTCAAACGGGGAAGAAGCAGAGCTCGTCGGCGCCCGAGGGCTGTGGTGGTCGCCGGCGGTGATCCACGGTGAGTTAGGAGGATCAGAAGGTACCTACGAGTTCAGCGTGACCTTCCGCGTCTGTGGGTGGTGGTGGTGGTCGCCGGCGAGCACCACGTCAACGGCGGTCCTTGCTCCGGCGGACGGCGACTCGGGTGAAGGTGGATCTCATCGGGGAGGGCTGCGGAGGTCAAATTGAAGCCGGGGTTAGATCACTGGGTTCCCGAGGAGACTACTGACGAGATTTGGGCGGCGGGGATGGCCTCACCGGAGTGGATCGAGCTGGTGGCCGAGGCGGATCGGGGCGGCCGGAGTTGGGGGAGGAGACCTCCTCGAGGTCCTCCTAGTGGCTTGGCGGGGTTCTGGTGGGGTGTAGTGGTGGTGCGTGCTCGAGAACGAGCTCGGGACCTCTTTTTATAGGCGATCCGAGGCGGTGGCCGTGGAACGGGATCTCCAGTGATGAATTCTGGCGCAGTGATGCTTGGTCGGGGAGATTAGGGGTTGAGCATCAACGTGGAGGTCCACGGTTCCGTTTAGCGACTAACCTTGGCTGGATTAGGCGTCTGGGTGGTTTCTATAGAAACGGTGGCGCTGAGCCCGTCGGCGGCAGAGGGCGCGCTGTGCTTGCCGGGCCACGCGGCGGTCTTGCGGTGCGCGGTGGCATGCATGAGGCCACGTGAGGGCTAGGGCGTTAGGCGGCGGACGGCGTATGAGCTGGCGCGAGCTCGGTTGGCCGCCACGGGTGGCTCTGCCACCGCAGAAGCTGCCGTCGTCGGTGATGCTCGCCGCCACCGACACCTGCGCCCGTCCAAGGGAGCGTGCGGTGCTCAGGTTAAGAAGGAGAGGCCGTGCGCAACGCGCCAGGGTGCACTGGTGATCGATGACAAGGCACTGACGAAAAACGACACTGACAAAACTCTGAAACTCTGAATTTACTGAAAGTGTACAGGAACAGTGCCGGCCAAGTGTTTGATGAAATGATTCAAGAACAAGAAAATTTTATCTGGGGCTGATCTTTGGTGTGGTGGTCTCTCAAAGCACCTGGGGGCTGCCTGAATTTTTGTGGAATTTTTGGAGAAAGTAAAATATGAATTTCACCAAAAATGATGAATCTGGTCCAAACTTGCAGAGGTTGAAACTTGAAAATTTTGAAAAGGGGAAGAGTGGATCTTGATGGACCTAGGTTGGGGGTACTAAGGACTATCCAGGGAAGTTGGTTTGAGATCAAAACTCAAAGAAATCAGGTACTTCCTTTGTAAATCATCTAGGCTTAAAATAATTGACAGAATTGTTTTGGGGAATAAAATAAATGAAATAAAATCCAAAAATGGATTGAACTTGTTGGAACAGAATGTTTGGGTTGCCCCAAAGTGGAGGGAGGGGTTTTGGGAGAATTTACCACATGAGGCATGGTAAAACAATGGATGGTTTCAAAACAAAAGAATAGCTCCAAAACCCATAGGATTTCTTTTTAAAAGAAAATAAATTCCAAAAATATATTTGAGATGGGAAACTCAGAAGAAAGGTTTTTTTAATAACCAATCACCAGGGTTGAAGAAGATACAAATAACAAAATCCTTGCCATGGGGAAATTTTTTTTGAGAGAGAGAGGTTTTTGGATGGATTTAAATGGCCTTCTTCAAATCAAACAAAGTTTTTGTTGAAAACTAAATAAAAAATTTTGGAGTGTCACAAAGCATGACCACATAGTAGTCTTATAATAAAAATACTACCGAGTTCTGGTTGGGAACCATCATCGAGGATAACGGAATCTTGTGCATGATCTAGAATTAGCACAACACGCTCCTTTTCCTTGAGCAAATCAATCAGTGGCTTTGTGTGCTAGGAAACACATATGGAGTGGAGGCGGCCAACCTATCAAACGATAGGGCACTTCGCACGTGCATGACTAACTTGGGACGATTCCAGAGGAAGTAAAAACAAACTTTCTCATATTCACGGCGGCAACTTACATCAAATGGACGTGAATTAGAGGAAGTCACTTCTTCCATCCAAGCATAAGCTTCATGAAAGGAACACAAAGACATTGCTTACATAGTTTTCAACACTAGGTTGATGTTCAACATGAATCATGGGGGAGACAAAATGCTGCTGATGGGCTCAACAGCAATTCATCGGAATTTCCATATCACTGGACTTCCACCATCATGTGAACACGGTAATAGCATTGGTCAGACCAAAAGATGTAATGGTGTATGCTCGAGGGATCAACCATGAGTAAGACAACATTACGAATATCGCTGGTTCTGATTTGATTTGATGATAGCCCATACTCAAGTCAAAGTTTTGGCAAGACAACAGATCCAACAACTGATCACGAGGACCACTTGGTGAAGGTATCATCTTTCTTCAACACACACACAAAAAGATATCCCTTAAAATGAACTAAGTCGGACAAGCTTTTATCTTCCAACTCTCCAAGTTGTTGTTTGGCTCAACCAACTAGCTCAGGGGTATCCAACACAGATTCTTGGAGAATGGGTGTTTGGAGAAAACCAGCATGATCACGAACTCAACATAGCGGTCAGGTGACAACCTGGTAATACTTCCGAGAAGATATTTGGAACATCACGAACCACCTATATGTTACTAAGCTCGAGAACAATCTTGGTTTTCAGAGCAAGACGATATGATCAAATGAGCGAGGACTTGACAAGATCCTAACTCATCAATCGAAGTGTGCACCAGGAAAATGGGCTAGGTGGCACGATCAACCTTAGGGTGATGATTCAATAATCAACATGCTAAGAATGAGAATATTGTCCATGAACTACCAAGCAACGCGGTTGCTAGGAGTATAAATTTCACACATCATGGTTCACTTGTCGGCATTCCGGTTGCAACAACACGGGACCAAGGAATGAACGATGATGGCGAGAGTATCACTGCATCAAGAATTCATAAGAGAAGGTGCAATTCTCATGACGTTCCTGACATAAAGTGGGTAATACTTCAGGATAGAATGTAATCAAAAGCTTGATTGCATTTGATCTGCGGATTACAACTGCTTTGACCCAATCCTGGATATGGATGAGGTACTGGAGTTTGTTTCTCCCAGTCATTCCAGAATAGAATGGCTTGACAGACCACAAGAATAATAGGCATCGATGACGAATGCACGACTACTCCTGACTATCAATTGATGACGGGGTCGAATACAACTAAGGAGGAACAACTCGAGGAACATATAACTTTCTGAGTTGTGGATGCATAGGTTAGTATGTCGAATCAAGTTCAACAGGTTTCTTCCTGGTAACCTATGCAGAAAAGTAGAATTGGCAGAATCGCAATATAGAATGGAGTACTCCTCAAGAGCACCTGGTTGTGATGTTTTGGCTCAAAGAACTTCTACCATAAGCAGTTCATGGTATTTCAAAGAAGGAAATACCATGGACCTCGAGGACTAATGCAAAGGTTACTAATATCCTAAAGGTACGAGGAACACTATCAACATGAAGGTTAGTAGGGTGAACCTCGGGTTCGAGAATCCAGGAATAGAATACCTACTACTAAATGGCATCACAGGATGCTTTCGAGAAAAATGGCCAGAATCATCACACAGGGAACACAAAACATGGATAGTTTACTAGGTGACTCCCTAACACCTAGGGTCATAATAATAACTCCAACATATATGTCGAGGCAATAGAATACCTCAACTCAGCAATTAGTGTGATTAACCTGGCCCAAAGGAACATCGGAAACGGAAAGAAGGGATTTGCAAATGCATCAGACTATTTAGAGACCTGGGATGACTCGGACAGCATAACAGTTGTAAATGATCAAAATGATTTGAGACATCCTGCAAAATAGTGGCATGACCACTCAACATCACAATATCAAGGTTCTGAGACCGGCAATGAACATACGGAAGTAGTAAAAACTGAACTGAGATTTGAAACTATCAATTCTATAAGTCTATGGATTAGTAACACGTCATCCTGATAGATGAGAAGGCCTAGTTCTTAATCCCCGTAGAAGAGAAGAGGATGACTCAGATAAGAAGGCCATGAGGTATAAGGAGTAAAAAGAGCCTTACGTTCCCTTCCACAATCAATTCCCTTACATAACTAAAGCATTTCTAGACACAACTTCGACCGGTTTGGCTTGGTAATCCTACAGGCAGTCAGGCTTTGATACCAAAGCTGTCAGGACCCCAATTCCAAGTCACATCGATCTAGCCGGTAACACCTCATATCACTTTGCGGCCTCACGCACGGTATTCCCACGGTTGTCGTCTTACCATGGCCCGGACTGTTATGCCTTTTGGCTCACGTATATGATAGTGTCGCTAGCATCCATATGACAGAGAACCCGGGCCGACATGGCTAGTCGTGAACCCAAAGCGGCACTAACCCATGGGGACAGGCATACATGAATCAACTTCGAGCATGTCGGTTAGCAGCGTGTGAATCCGGGTTGTAGCACTGGGCTAACAGGACTCCGGGAACCCGGGCTGTAGCAGGCTAGGCAGGACTCCGGATGTCACCGCGTGACATTTCCCCGAAGGGACAAACACAGGAACGAAGTGAAACACATGCCGGCCAGTCAAGCGCCCCGAAAGCGGTAGTCTGGGCTAGCAGGACTCCTGTGAACCGGCATGTAGCGGACTACTATGGCTCAAGGAAGCACTAGACTACATTTCCCCATAAGAGAGGCTGCCAAGGATAAACAACTAGATTGTCGGATCCCACACATACCAAGCATTTCAAACATACACACAATATGCTCGATATGTGTAAATACAACATGGCATCACAACATTACTCTACGACTCAAGTATTTATTCATTAGGCTCAGGAGGCGAGATATTACAAACATGGGTCTCATGACCCAACATCTGAAAGCATACAAGTCAAAGCACAAGCGAAAGCTTAACATGTCTCGAGCACGAGACATCTACAAAAGAAAAAAGGCTTAGAAGCCGACTATCTACCGAGATCTGCCGAGGGCACAAGATCGTAGCTGAGGTATCAAGCTAAACGTCGAAGTCCACACGGAACTACTAGCGAGACTGACGTCTCTCTGCAAAACATAAAATAGGCAAACGTGAGTACAAATGTACCCAGCAAGACTTACATCAGAACTAGCTACATATGCATCATTATCAACAAAGGGGGTGGTGGAGTTTGACTGCAGCAAGCCAGCTTTGATTCGGTGGCTATCCTGAACTACGACTACAAATAACTCCTTTGAGGCGGCGCACACGAGTCCACATATTCACCATATCAATACACCACTATGGATCCGCTCCCGTCTCCCTACGAGAACGCCATCCATAGCACTCACGCTTATCTTGCGTATTTCAGAGTATCCACTTTCACTTGTCTATGAACTATGCGAGCAACCCGAAGTCCTTTACGCGGACATGGCTATTCGAATAGATGATGTTAACCCTGCAGGGGTGTACTTCTTCACACACGCTCTCGCCACTTACCGCCATGTACACGTCATGTATCTCGGCAACCTTCAAGCCACGGCCTACCTAAACACTCAAGTCTCTAGTCCAGGTTTATCGCCTATTCAGGTTCCATCCGCAGGGAGTCCGGCCAAGGTTTCCACATACGGCCCCGAACGATGTGAGAAGGGTTCCCGAGACACCAAACGGGCGCTCGGTACACCGGGCCATGGTGTATCTACCGCATCATAGCCCACCCCTAGGGTCAGCTCTACGCACGGCCTCCAACACATATCCTACAAACACCAGAAACTAGTTGCAACTCCTGGACAGAGAACAAGGGTGGTTAAGAAGCCGAGAGAGTCAATTAAGGATCCCAATGTGTGGTAGTAACTGTTCATGGATCACAAACACAGAACTCAGTTCCTGAGGACGGTTTCAGTGGGACAACCCACCATGTACTCCTACATGGCCTCGCACCGATACCTTTACCAAATCGTATTCACACACTTAGCTCTCAACAAAGAGGGACATGTTCACACACCTCCGATTCATCCCGATGAATCAGACTGACTCAACTCTAAGCGATGGCAGGCATGACAAACAAGCATGAATGAGTAGGCACAACAGGGCTCAAACAACTCCTACTCATGCTAGTGGGTTTCATCTATTTCTTGTGGCAATGACAGGTCATGCAGAGGATAAAGGGGTTCAGCTACCGCAGCAAGTAACACATGAGTCGTTGTTGCCCTAATGCAGTAAAAGAGAGCAGGAGCGAGAGAGTAGGATTGTATCGGAATGAACATGGGGTTTTTGCTTGCCTGGCACTTCTGAAGATATTATAGTTCTTCATCGGTGTCATCGATCACGTCGTCGGAACACGTCTATCGAGAGGGAACAACCACCGACAAACAAAGGAGAAACACAATCAATGCCATGCAACAATATGATGCATGAATGTGACATGGCAATATGATATTGATTGGCCTAATGCAACTAGCAACAAGTTAAATGGAGTTGGTTTGAACACTAGGTTCAAATTCAAACTCCATATGTGAGGGTTTAAATGCCATTTATATGATTTAGCCTAAACAGTAGCCATAAGTTGTTCTAACATGCATGAAAATGTTGCAGATGGATAGATTGGATTTTTTTGATCATTTTTCATATATAATTTGTTTGATTTGGAGCTATGGTTGATTTTCTATGATTTTTAGAAGTTTTGGTTATTTTCTGGAATTTCTTGTATAAGAATAATTCTAGTAATTGAATTAATGCGTCAGCACTGCGTCAGGGTGACGTCAGCAGTCAACGGGGCGGTCCAAGTCAAACTGACCAGTGGGTCCCGTCTGTTAGTAGTTAGTTAAACTAACTAAATTTAGTTAGCGCTAATCCTGGGTTAATTAGCAGGGCGGGCCCCACCTGTCATAGACTCAGGGGGGAGTCAACCTGGGCCCACCCAGTCAAGTCAACGGGGTCAAACCCGCCGGACTTGGTCCACGGCCCGTCGCCGGTGAAGCCTGAGACGGCGGAGGGGGTCGGAATTTGCCCACGGTCGACCAAATCGACCGCGGTTTGGTCCTACGCGTAGCTGGGGCTCGCGCGCATCTAGTAGGCCAAGCGGGAGGAGTTGGGGTGGTCTGAGTCGATGGTAGTGAGCACGAATGCGGCAGCCGGAGTTCGGGTCTCGGCGGTTTACGTGTTCTGGCACGGCGGGAAATGGAGGGGTTTTGGGCTTCGTCGTTGCGCTGAGCACGGCTATGTGCTCGGTTGCAACTCTATGTGACAGTGGCCACGGCGGTGACATGGCCGGCGGAGCCGAGCTCTCGGGCTCGATGGGAACAGCGGCTAGAGAGGGAAATAGAGCACAGGGAGAAGGGGGAAAGGCGGCGAAGCTCACATGGATTCCAATGGAGGGATCAGCAGGCTCGGGGAGGCACCGTGGATGACGGATGGCTGCCGGCGATCTCGGTTGCCCGAGGTGGAAGACGACCGCGGTGACGACGTTCGGCGGTGTTTGGAGTCGCGTGGGTCAACAGGGAGGCGTAGGCGATGGTGGTGGAGCTCCTAGGCATGTCGAAGAGGCGAGGGGGAGGCGGTGGCCACGGTGGTGCACGTCGGCGACGACGGGCGCGTTCGGGTGGTGCGAGGGAGAGAGCCAGAGGAGGGGAGTAGGTCCAGCGAGAGAGGGGAGAGGTGCAGAGGGTCCGGGGGTGTCGTGGCATTCACAGCCGCGTCGGGGAAGCGGCGGGAAGCAGGAGGTGGCGCGGCGCGTGGCTTCACGCGCCGGGCACGCGCCCTTGCCTACTGGCGCGAGGAGGAAGGCGACAGAGGGTTTGCGGTGGTGGGCTGGGCCAGTTGGCTGGGCTGCCAGCTGGGCCGGCCAGGTGGTCCGCGCAGGTGAGGCCAGGTAAAAGGATTTTCATTTGTTTCTGTTATATCTTTATTTCTGTAGGTTTGTTGCATTTCTAAATATACCTAGGTAACTCCAAAAGTCACCAAACTGCACATGGCCACTACTTGGAATATATCCAGCATGGAACATTTTAGTTTGGGGTTATTAGAGCATTTGAAATATTTTATATAATTTAAATGCCCAAACTCAATAACTAAAGATTTAATCCAGTGACCTTAAAGTGACCTAGAAATTTGTGCATCACTTTTGACAGTGGTTTAAGACCAAGGCAGAGGTGATGAACATTTTAGAAGGGCATTTCAGGTTCATTAAAAATGTTTTTATGTTGAACCTATTTGATTTGATCTGGTGCTAGGTTTTGATCAATCCCCATTTCAAATTCAAAAGAATTTAAGCATGATGCAGCACTCTAATGCAAGCACGAAGCATTACCAGAACTAGGGATGTGACAGAACGTCTAGCAAATCAAAGCTAATGACTACTCGATAGTTCAGTGTGCCATGCTTTACGGCTTAGAATCGGGACTTCAAAGACGTTTTGAATGTCATGGAGCATATGAAATGTTCCAAGAGTTGAAGTTAATATTTCAAGCAAATGCCCAAGTTGAGAGATATGAAGTCTCCAACAAGTTCTACAACTGCAAAATGGAGGAGAATAGTTTTGTCAGTGAACACATACTCAAAATGTCTGGGTATCATAATCAATTGACTCAGCTGGGAGTTGATCTTCTAGTTGATTGTGTCTTCAATCACTGCCACCAAGCTATAAAGGCTTCATGATGAACTATAATATGCAAGGGATGAACAAGACTATTCCCGAGCTCTTCGCGATGCTAAAAGCCGCGGAGGTAGAAATCAAAAAGGAGCATGAAGTGTTGATGGTCAACAAGACCACTAGTTTCAAGAAAAAGGGCAAAGGGAAGAAGGGGGACTTCAAGAAGAACGACCGAAAGGTTGCTTCTCAAGAGAAGAAACCTAAGTCTGGACCTAAGTCTGAAACTGAGTGCTTCTACTTCAAAGGGACTAGTCACTGGAAGCGGAACTACCCCAAGTATTTGGCGGATAAGAAGGATGGCAAAGTGAAAGGTATATTTGATATACATGTTATTGATGTGTACTTAACTAATGCTCGCAGTAGCACCTGCGTATTTGATACTAGTTCTGTTGCTCACATTTGCAACTCAAAACAGGGGCTACGGATTAAGCAAAGATTGGCTAAGGATGAGGTGACGATGCGAGTGGGAAATGGTTCCAATGTCGATGTGATCGCGGTCGACACGCTACCTCTACATCTACTATCGAGATTAGTTTTAGACCTGAATAATTGTTATTTGGTGCCAGCGTTGAGCATGAACATTATATCTGGATCTTGTTTGATGCGAGACAGTTATTCATTTAAATCAGAGAATAATTGTTGTTCTATTTATATGAGTAATATCTTTTATGGTCATGCACCCCTGCTGAGTGGTCTATTTTTATTAAATCTCGCTAGTAGTGATACACATATTCATAGTGTTAAAGCCAAAAGATTGAAGTTTAATAATGATAGTGCAACTTATTTGTGGCACTGCCGTTTGGCTCATTATCGGTGTAAAGCGCATGAAGAAACTCCATACTGATGGACTTTTGGAATCACTTGATTATGAATCACTTGGTGCTTGCGAACCGTGCCTTATGGGCAAGATGACTAAAACTCCGTTCTTCGGAACAATGGAATGAGCTACTGACTTGTTGGAAACCGATGTATGCGGTCCAATGAGTATTGATGCTCATGGTGGGTATCGTTATTTTCTTACCTTCACATATGATTTGAGCAGATATGGTTATATCTACTTAATGAAGCTTAAGTCTGACACATTTGAAAAGTTCAAAGAATTTCAGTGTGAAGTGGAAAATCATCGTAACAAGAAAATAAAGTTTCAACGATCTGATCGTGGAGGAGAATATTTGAGTTACGAGTTTGGTGTTCATTTGAAACAACATGGGATAGTTTCACAATTAACGCCACCTGGAACACCACAGCGAAATGGTGTGTCTGAACGTCGTAACCGCACTTTATTAGATAATGGTGCGATCTATGATGTCTCTTACTGATTTACCGGTATCGTTTTTGGGTTATGCTCTAGAGACGGTTGCATTCACTTTAAATAGGGCACCATCAAAATCCGTTGAGACGACGCCTTATGAACTGTGGTTTGGCAAGAAACCAAAGTTGTCATTTCTTAAAGTTTGGGGCTGCGATGCTTATGTGAAAAAGCTTCAACCTGATAAACTCGAACCCAAATCGGAGAAGTGCGTCTTCATAGGATACCCAAAGGAAACTGTTAGGTACACCTTCTATCATAGATCCAAAGGCAAAATCTTTGTTGCTAAGAATGGATCCTTTCTAGAGAAGGAGTTTCTCTCGAAAGAAGTGAGTGGGAGGAAAGTAGAACTTGATGAGGTAACTGTACCTTCTCCCTTTTTGGAAAGTAGTTCATCACATAAGTCGGTTCCAGTGATTCCTACACCAATTAGTGAGGAAGCTAATGATGATGATCATGAAGCTTCAGATCAAGTTACTACCGAACCTCGTAGGTCTTCCAGAGTAAGATCCGCACCAGAGTGGTACGGTAATCCTATTCTGGAAATCATGTTACTAGACCATGATGTACCTACAAACTATGAGGAAACGATGATGAGCCCAGATTCCGCGAAATGGCTTGAGGCCATGAGTCTGAGATGGGATCCATGTATGAGAACAAATTATGGACTTTTGGTGGACTTGCCCGATGATCGGCAAGCCATAGAAAATAAATGGATCTTTAAGAAGAAGACCGACGCAGACGGTAATGTTACTGTTTACAAAGCTCGACTTGTTGCAAAAGGTTTTCGATGATTTCAAGGAGTTGACTACGATGAGACATTCTCACCCGTAGCGATGCTAAAGCCTGTCTGGATCATGTTAGCAATTGCTGCATTTTATGATTATGAAATTTGGCAAATGGATGTCAAAACTGCATTCCTGAATGGATTTCTGGAAGAAGAGTTGTATATGATGCAACCGAAAGGTTTTGTCGATCCAAAAGGTGCTAGCAAGGTGTGCAGGCTCCAGCGATCCATTTATGGACTGGTGCAAGCCTCTCAGGGTTGGAATAAATGCTTTGATAGTGTGATCAAAGCATATGGTTTTGTACAGACTTTTGGACAAGCCTGTATTTACAAGAAAGTGAGTGGGAGCTCTGTAGCATTTCTGATCTTATATGTAGATGACTTATTGTTGATTGGAAATGATATAGAATTTCTGGATAGCATAAAGGGATACCTGAATAAGATTTTTTCCATGAAAGACCTTGGAGAAGCTGCTTACATATTGGGCATCAAGATCTATAGAGATAGATCAAGACACCTAATTGGACTTTCACAAAGCACATATGTTGATAAAGTTTTGAAGAAGTTTAAAATGGATCAGTCAAAGAAAGGGTTCTTGCCCGTGTTACAAGGTGTGAAGTTGAGTCAGACTCAAAGCCCGACCACCGCAGAAGATAGAGAGAAAATGAAAGTCATTCCCTATGCTTCAGCCATAGGTTCTATCATGTATGCAATGTTGTGTACCATACCTGATGTATGTCTTTCTATAAGCATAGCAGGGAGGTACCAAAGTAATCCCAGAGAGGAGCACTGAACAGCGGTCAAGAACATCCTGAAATACCTGAAAAGGACTAAGGATATGTTTCTCGTTTATGGAGGTGAAAAAGAGCTCGTCGTAAACGGTTACGTCGATGCAAGCTTTGACACTGATCCGGATGACTCTAAGTCACAAACCGGATACATAATTTTATTGAATGGAGGAGCTGTCAGTTGGTGCAGTTCCAAGCAGAGCGTCGTGGCGGGATCTACGTGTGAAGCGGAGTACATTGCTGCTTCGGAAGCAGCAAATGAAGAGTTTGGATGAAGGAGCTCATATCCGATCTAGGTGTCATACCTAGTGCATCGGGTCCAATGAAAATCTTTTGTGACAATACTGGTGCAATTGCCTTGGCAAAGGAATCCAGATTTCACAAGAGAACCAAGCACATCAAGAGACGCTTCAATTCCATCTGTCATCAAGTGTCGGAAGGGGACATAGAGATTTGCAAGATACACATGGATCTGAATGTTGCAGACCCGTTGACTAAGCCTCTCTCACGAGCAAAACATGATCAGCACCAAAGCTCCATGGGTGTTAGAATCATTACTATGTAATCTAGATTATTGACTCTAGTGCAAGTGGGAGACTGAAGGAAATATGCCCTAGAGGCAATAATAAAGTTATTATTTATTTCCTCAATTCATGATAAATGTTTATTATTCATGCTAGAATTGTATTAACCGGAAACATAATACATGTGTGAATACATAGACAAACATAGTGTCACTAGTATGCCTCTACTTGACTAGCTCATTAATCAAAGATGGTTAAGTTTCCTAACCATAGACATGAGTTGTCATTTGATTAACGGGATCACATCATTAGGAGAATGATGTGATTGACTTGACCCATTCCGTTAGCTTAGCACTTGATCGTTTAGTATGTTGCTATTGCTTTCTTCATGACTTATACACGTTCCTATAACTATGAGATTATGCAACTCCCGTTTATCCGAGGAACCCTTTCATTCACCTAGAATTTTGGCTTGCTCTTAGTGAAGGAAATATGCCCTTGAAGCAATAATAAAGTTATTATTTATTTCCTTAATTCATCATAAATGTTTATTATTCATGCTAGAATTGTATTAACCAGAAACTTAGTACATGTGTGAATACATAGACAAAACCTATAGTTCCTAGTATGCCTCTACCTGACTAGCTCGTTAATCAAAGATGGTTATGTTTCCTAACCATAGACATGTGTTGTCATTTGATGAATGGGATCACATCATTGGGAGAATGATGTGATGGACACGAACCATCCATTAGCTTAGCATTATGATCGTGTTAGTTTCATTGCTATTGCTTTCTTCATGACTTATACAAGTTCCTCAGACTACGAGATTATGCAATTCCCGAATACCGGAGGAACACTTTGTGTGCTACCAAACGTCACAACGTAAAAGGGTGATTATAAAGGTGCTCTACAGGTGTCCCCGAAGGTGTTTGTTGGGTTGGCATAGATCGAGATTAAGATTCGTCACTCCGTGTTTCGGAGAGGTATCTCTGGGCCCTCTCGGTAATACTCATCACTATAAGCCTTGCAAGCAATGTGACTAATGAGTTAGTTACGGGATGAAGTATTACGGAATGAGTAAAGAGACTTGTCGGCAACGAGATTGAACTAGGTATTGAGATACCGACGATCGAATCTCGGGCAAGTAACATACCGATGACAAAGGGAACATCGTATGTTGTTATGCGGTTTGACCGATAAAGATCTTCGTAGAATACGTAGGAACCAATATGAGCATCCAGGTTCCACTATTGGTTATTGAACAGAGACGTGTCTCGGTCATGTCTACATAGTTCTCGAACCCGTAGGGTCCGCACGCTTAACGTTCGATGACGATTGGTATTATGAGTTTATGTGTTTTGATCTACTGAAGGTAGTTCGGAGTTTTGGATGTGATCACGGACATGACGAGGAGTCTCAAAATGATCGAGACATGAAGATTGATATATTGGACGACTATGTTTGGACATCGGAATGGTTCCAGATGAGTTCGGGCATTTACCGGAGTACCGGGGGTTACCGGAACCCCCTGGGTAGTGTATGGGCCTTATTGGGCCATAGTGGGAGAGAGGAGGCAGCGGCCAGGTGGAGAGCGCCCACCAAGCCCAATTCGAATTGGGTGGGGGGTCGCCCCTCTTTCCTTCCCTCTCTCTCCTCCTTCCTTCCTCTCCTACTCCAACTTGTGCGCGCCATAGAAGGCCGGCCCACCCCTCCTCCACTCCTTTATATATGGGGGAGGGGGATCCCTTAGACACACAAGTTGACATTGTTTAGCCGTGTGCGGTGCCCCCCTTCACAGTTACACACCTCGGTCATATCGTCGTAGTGCTTAGGCGAAGTCCTACGTCGGTAACTTCATCATCACCATCGTGCTGTCGAAACTCTCCCTCAGCCTCAACGGGATCAAGAGTATGAGGGACGTCTCCGAGCTGAACGTGTGCTGAACTTTGAGGTGCCAAACTTTGGTGCTTGGATCGGTTGGATCGCGAAGACGTTCGACTACATCAACCGCGTTAACTAAATGCTTCCACTTTCGGTCTATGAGGGTACGTGGACACACTCTCCCCTCTCATCGCTATGCATCACCAAGATAGATATTGCATGATCGTAGGATTTTTTTTGAAATTACCGCGTTCCCCAATACTTAGGGTGGACCACATCAGAGGTATGGAACTACGTTTCGCATATCCCTTTTTCTTAGGAAATACTACGGTCCAGTAGCTATAAATAGAAAGCAGAACCTCCTTATGTCTATACATAGAAAGAAGGAGTCCGAGGACCGAGTCATAGAATGTGCTAACTCTATGCGTAGCGTAGTAGATGGATGGGGGAAAAGTTATCACAAGAAGGAATGATCCAATAAATCCGGATAGCCAAGAAAAGACACTTCTCTCGATCGGTCTCCGCCCTCCATACCTCCTAAAACAATGGTAGTTTGCTTCTTTTCGTTCAATTGTACCTGGCCCAAGCGCCTATCTATTTAGTACTTTCGAGTTAAGAGCGAGAAAACAAACTATTTCATTTAATAAAAAAAGTGCAACGGCTGTAGAGTGAAAAGGCCATGAGGATGGCTACGGCTTTGAAGCTCCTTTATCTACCATAGATAGCATGGAAGAGTTTTTTCTCACTGCATTGTCACCAAGGCTAGGGATATCCAATGGGATGGAGCTATTTCCCTTGGCACCTTATAGTCCTCAGACGATGAACAGAGCACTAGATGCCCTAATCTACTCCTATGCTAAGTGGATTTGTTTGCTTTGATTTCTTGTGAAAGCGGCTAGCCCCATCATTAAAGCATGCTTCCATATGAAAGGTGATGTAGGTAAGGCTCGTAGGGGAAGTAAGAAATAGGTGAGACTCGTTGATGAAACTAGCCTTCAGCCTCAGATTTCTAAGTTCTGTTTACACCATTACTAGTGTTTCCTTGATTTTCATAATAGAGAAATATCAAGTAAACTAAACCAGAGATTGTCGTAGAGATATGCAGGACTGGATATTATTCTGGGCGATGAAATAGATGGACTTTCTTGAAACATAACTCACTTCACTTATAATCAAATTTGGAAAAGGGAGACTAGTTGCTACAATAAATCAAGAAGAAAGCAGGTGCAAAAGAGAAGCTCAATGAGAGAGATTCTAGATCGATCATGGTCGGGGCTGATCGATCGCTCCTTAAAAGGGAGTTAACTGCTTCGAACCATACATGAAACTTATCTCATAGAGTGAGCTAGCCCCAGATAGAGAAGGATAGCTATTGACTTATTGGGAAACCCGCCTCCAATACATGCTTATCCTAGACTCCCTATTTCTTCATTTTAGGTTTTCATTGCCGATTCAATAACATAGTTCAGACACCTCTTTTAAATTCTCTAGAGATAGTTGTCATTTATCTCTTCTTCCGGGTCCCTCCTATTTGGTTGGAAGTTTCCTGCTCCAGTTGGGAAAGCAAGGGCCCTAGTTTAGTTATTTAGTCTCGTTATGGTCGAATATGAATGAATCCTAGAATGGAATAAAAACATGAGTAAAATGCATCGTAGCCCCTCAATTGAATAGTCAACTAGTTCATATCTAACCTTATGTATTCTTTTCCCTTTTTAGCTTCAAATAATTGAATGAATGAGTGCTATTTCAGAGTTCAAGTTTAGGTATTAGCTCGCTACAGTTTAGTAGTTTTGTCCCTTTGTTCGGTGAACTAGTTCTGGATATAAGCATTAGAATGAGAGTGGCTATGTATTCGGATTACTTGACTCGCTTTCCTGTTTTCGAATCCCTTCTTGCATACAATCCTAATTCACAACCCGATTCTTGCTCGATTCTATAATGAAAAGCAGACCTTATGCCATGGATTTGATGAAGCTTGAAAGGACTCCCCTTGTTTGAAGCCAAAGATAAGAAGCATACTGGTGACAACCCCAATCCTTATATATCAATCCAATTACCGGAGGAACGGAAAATAAGGTTTGCCTGACACCCGAAAACAACTTGTTTGTTTTGGTGGAAGAGGAAGAAATTGAGAAAGATCGCCGCTTTTCATACGCTAATTCGTGATTCAAAGTAGAGAAAGTGAGGGAGCTATACCCGGTACTCAATCAACATGTGCCAAGTGTTCCGTAATCTATGGGCAGCACTCCGTAGGAATGTTATAGTCTAGGCATGTCGTAGTAGTCATTAGACAGAAAGATGAGAAACTTAACATGTCTTATTCCGAATTCCTGCGGTTGCCATTATGTTCCAGCAAGGAAACAAACTTTCTTTCATTACGAGCATTCGACTAACGGCAGCCCTTAACGCGCAAATGAAAGCCCTCACAACACTCTTTACCTGCAACTGCTCCCGCTTATGGTAGTAGATAAACAGTGGTGGGCATGTATCTGCAACCACTGCTGCTGGTAGATTGACTGTTTTATATTAACTATAAAAAATGGAGGGTAGTGCCTGAGAATGCTACTCTATTCTTGGAATTAGCCATCCCCTTATTTGACTATTCGACCTGATCCTCGAAGCAAGGAAGGGAATGAAGATGGCATTGAATGCCCTTTCCGCAAGAAGGATAGTGTTAGCTTACCGCATATACCTTCTCATCACGGGATAAGGGCTAGGGCATTAACTTAAGTATTAAAGCTGCTGGAGCGGCTGCCTTTGTTGATTCCCCACGAAGGAATCAGAATATCGCTACTTCCCCTTACTTCCCTAAGGAGGGGAGTTGGATTAGAAACCTTGTGTGAAGGAAAGGCTATCAAAGTCATTGAAAATTAATCTAGTTGAAGGAAAAATGGACAGTGAATCAACGGAATCGAGTTGTTCTAAGGATTCAGATTCCGCAGTCGAGACATCTATATATATGGAATTTCAAAAGAGAGAAAAGGATCCGAATCCGACCCTAGGACGAGCTCAAACCTTAGGGTTTGAAAAGAGGTAAAGCTCTCGTTTACTTCAATCAAAAAAGGTAGGTCATAACACAGATTGAATTAGACCTTACTCAATCACTCATCGCTGGAAAAAGTAGAGCGATTTCCTCGCAAAAAAGCATGAGCGAGATATTCTTCCTTAATAGGGATCTCAATTGCGGGAAGAAGTACAAAGGGCAAAGGCAGAAGTGGAAGGGTCAAACTCCTCTATCGAGGAAACACAAGAAGGATAAAAGTGTAAAATCACTTGTTTGAAACATCAAAAAAATAGAAATGGCTATTAGAAGTTGTATTTTCGGTGGTCAAAGGGAAGGAATCAGAAAAGAGGTAAGTGCTCTCAAGGTAGAATCAGTTCCAGGCAAGTATGTCCATTGAAAGGAAAGAGTCCCTAAACAGACAGGTTTTCAACAAATAAGACATGTCCTGGTCTTCGGCAACAAAAGAAGCCGAAGCAAGTGCTAGATCAAAGAACATTTATAGATCCTCATCATCCATAGGTTCTAGATACACAACGAGAAGGGAATCTTCCTATTCGAATGGAAGATTTTCGAAAGAGAGGGGAGAAATCAATCACATGCGTGAGCGGATCGAGCTATTATATAATAAGTAACAGCTAAAAAAGCTATTCTTGGTAGATCCACTTGTCAAGATGTGGAAAGCCGTGTTCCTTCTCAGCTCACACTTTCCTGATTGATTTGAAAGACCCTACACACCACTGTATCCTTGGCTTTCTTCCCACTTTCAAAGAACTTGCTATCATTCTTTCGATTCTATCTCCTTGCTTTAGGTCTTATGCTTCTTATTAAAGGGGTTATGCCACTCTGAGTCCATTAGTGTTGAAGGAATGGACAGAGATAGGCAAAGACAAAGTACTGATTTGACTACCGATAGAGAGCAGAGATAGAGACAAGATGCCTAGGACCTGGAGGAGATCCATAAGAACCAAGTCGTGGAGAAGATAGCATCATTATCCTATTGGATTGGTTCTGCTCAGTCGAGGCTGCAAGACTTGCAATCATTCCGGTGCTAATAGAAGTCGTTTACTCTCTGTCTAGCGAAGGGTCCAATGCACTGGCTCATCTCATGGCGGGACACCAATGGTGAAATCGCTTTGTTGGGCCGACACTGACATTGAGAGATGCAATCAATTTATGCATGATTACTACATGAATTTTGACTTGTTATGAAACAAAATTTACAACGATGATCATATTCGTCATAGTCTATGATGAACTTTTAGGACAACATCATAGTACTTAGGACGTAAAATTTTACAATGACATTGTCAAAAATGTTGTACATTCATAATTAAATTCCATCATAACATATTGGGTAATTGTTTGTGGTACTAAAATCAATCTAGATTCACCAGCGCCATAAATATCCACCACGTCATGCACACGTGTCACCCAAAAAAAATAGGACCCGCCAAGATATAGTTCCAAGACACTCCGATATGGATGTTGTGACGTGGATCTTGCGCTGTCTAAAGGGGTGTGCTGCAAAGGATTTGTTATACACATCTCTATGTAGCCTTCAAGTTCAGTGCTACACTAATAACGATTGGCCTGGCTCTAGGTAGTCTATGGGTATTGCACGTTTTTGTTGGAACTTACTCTCATGGCACAACAACAAACAAGTCGATGTTGCTAGATCAACTGTAAAGGCTAATTTCAATATATTGCACATGGTGTGTGTGAGGAGTTGTGGTTGAGGATTCTTCTCATGTGTGTGGGATTATTCCAAGGTTGCCAGTAATGTTATATTAGAAATAACCTTCTACAACATGATGGAACCAAACGTGCGTGTGTGTGTGTATGTGTGTGTTTGTGTGGATATTGATCATCATTACATCAAATAGAAGCAAGATAGAGGTATGATGTCCCCATCATATGTGATTCTACTAACCAAATAATTGATGTACAATGTACAAAAGGATTACCAAGGAAATCATTTTCATTTTCAGTAGAAAGATGGGTCTTCACGACGTATTTGTCCCATCTTGAGGACGAGTATTGGAGAGTCGCATTTAAATATATAATTCTGCAAAAACCAAAATGTAAAGTGTTGCAAAGAACAAGAGAAAGCAATGGAAACTGATCCATCAAGATCTGCAGCTCCCCCCACCTCCAGTGTGTGTGCGCGTGCGCCATTTCCCATTGTCAAGCCTAAACACCAATAAAATCCAAACCAATCACAAAAACTTTTAGAAATTTGAGTTTCACAAGTTTTTAGAAAGGACCTTTCACAAGAAGTTTGGGGGTGATTTGATAAGTTTTGGACAACTTGTAGAAAAGTGGACTTCCACAAATTTTAGCCAGACTTTTTGAAAATGAACTTTGTCAAATTTGGACGTGGACCTAGTTTCACGTTTTTCTTAATCAACAATTATCCCACACCAACATTGCTAAGATAGCACTGACATGTGCCGTAGGATGGCCCCAAAGATGGTGTGGCCCTATCGCCTTGCGCCTATGCTTAAAAACATGAGAGAACCAACATGGGGTTAGATGGTTAGGAGTGTGATGGTATCGCCAACCTCAAATCTCAGGTTTGATAATTGTGTGTTTCATAAATATGGAATATTCTTTCAGCGAGAGACGACTTTTCCTTCGATAGCGAGCCGACTATGATGACATTGTCAATCTCAAGAAACGACAGCTTGGTCTCCTAAGTGCTCATTAAACCCATTGAGCATCGCGTGAAGCGCGGCCAACCAGTTATGCCACATGACGCAAGCTGGTTGGCCGCGATGAGAAATCGTTTAGAATTTTTTTAGATGAAGGTGAGGATTATTTTTTAAATATTTTTTCTTTTTAGATAGAGGTGAGGACCTCTGGTATTTTCTAAATGGAGGGTTATGCAAAGAGGCGCTCGCTAGTAGGCTGTGGTGGTAATTTTTTTTCTTTTTTCTTTTTTACTTTTTTTAGATGAAGGTGAGGATTTTTTTCTGGGATGGCTAATTTTTTCTAAATAATACATTTTTTTATTAATTTGCACAAATATTACGCCCGATAAATAATTTTCAAAAATAATACACTGTCGGCCCGCTGCTGGCCGACTGGACCTAGCTAGTCGGCCCACAGCAGGCCGACTAGCCTCCAATCAGCTTGCTGCTGGCCGAATGGCTTATCGGCCACTAGTGCAGATCCTGTCAGCCAACTGTGGGCCGACTGGACTAATCAGCCTTCTATAGGCCGATTGGCTCTAATTGGCCAACCGTAGGCCGACTGGTGCATGACACCATTTTTGCCCCTTACTATACCAGCTTATATCACGGGCCGCCATTTCCCGCCATATTTTCCCGCTTTGCTCGTCCCCGCCAAATTTTCCCGCTCTATACTTCCCGCCATATTTTGCTGCTTTGCTCGTTCCCGCCAAATGTTTCCGCTCTCTACTTCCCGCCATATTTTCCCGCTTTGCTCGTTCCCGCCATATTTTCCCGCTCTCTATTTCCCGCCATATTTTCCCGCTTTGCTCGTTCCCGTGAAATTTTCCCGCTCTCTACTTCCCGCCATATTTTCCCGCTCTCTAGTTCCTGCCAGTATCTCCCGCCATATTTCCCGCTACCGAGTTCCCTCCTTTCTTGGTGTTCTCAACCTATAAAACACCCTCGGCACTAACGTTGGTAAGCATTCTAGTGTAGTCTCGTAGTCTCGCCAAGATGTATGGATATCATTTTCATCGTAGTTTTCACACTGGTATGTCTGAATGTCTTTTGCGTTTAGCCGCCGATTTCAGGATTGACAAGATATTAGTTCCGTGGGACGAACTCATCAGTAGTGACACCCTATTGAATGAGCTGGCTCACGCATTAAGTAGGTGCGGGTGGCCTTCCGGGACCTTTGAGGAGATACGGAAAGAACTTCTGAGGTTGCATGGAACATGGATGAAGCAACAATCAAAGGGTGGAAGGTACCTAAAGTTTGGAGCAAAACATACTTTTTTATGGAGTGCCGACAGTGAGGATGAAAACGATGTCTTCATGACGCTGCTTCTTGGTTCTGTATCGTCAAAGGGCAAAAGTTCTTCATCGTCGAAGGGCAAGAGTTCTTCATCGTCGAAGGGCAAGAGTTCTTCATCGTCGAAGGGCAATAGTTCTGCGATGGAGGATGATGATGATGACTTCATATAGTATTAATGTTGTATGTTGTAATTTAAGTCGTACGTACCGTTTAATTTAGATGTAGTTCTATCTAGTTGTTTGTACTGTCTTGTTGTACGAGCATTATGTTCTATCTAAATATGATGTTGTAGTTCGGATAACAGAGTACTAAAATAGAGTAGGCATATGTCTCATACATAAGTACATAGTCATTTATCTCATACAAAGAATAGATATAAGTCTCATACAAAAGTAGATGGTCATGTCTCTACTGATAGATAGAAGCGTCACTAACGACGTCTAGCCTGGCGTGGAGGAGGATCTCAAGGCGTCGTCCATCCCAACCTGTTAGGTGCCCTAATGTTATGAGGAGGAATCTCAGACTCTCCTTGGTCATGCTATGTATCCTTTGTGGGGCCTGGTGGAGGAGTCGAAAACATGTTCATACACTCGGTATGCTGCGACATCTGAGCCTGTATGTTCTCCTCGGGATGTTGATCACTCCCCCATGTATCATGTGATGCTGATATAGATGCCTGATATCCATATGCTCCTTCACGATGGAACGTTAAGTCATGAAGAATGAGGTCGCCTCAATTAATATTGAAAACAATAAATATGAAGACACATACCTGTTGGCTGTGACGGCTGCTCTGGCTCAAACACGAAGCTCGACGAGGGACCGTGCTGCTGTGGCTGTGGAGAAAACACGAAGCTCGACGTGGGACCATAGTGTTGTGGGTGCTGCCATGTTGAACTGCCAGGTTGGTCAGGAGGGGTGGCCTGGTCGTCGGCTGATATGCTAGATGTGGATGTGGTTGATGTCGGTGTGTGGAGGGACGCGACTGCTCCTGCTGGTGTTGAACAACGTTGCTTCTCCGGGTGCACGTGATAGTCTCATAGATAGCCGGTGTCTTGTTCTCCATTCGTTCCAAGAAGGGTTGTAGCACAGGACGGTGCTGAAGAAGAGGTCCAGACGACAGTGATTGTCCAAAGGTGGTCACGTCGTCGTAGAGTACATGTGTCAAGGTAGCCTACAAATTTTCATGATGATTATTAAGTATGCACGTCAAAGTATGTGACAACATTACTTAAACAAAATATATCTTACCGCCTGCTGCCTAGAGCCTGAAGTATCATAGCTCGGTCATACGTCTCCAACGTATCTATAATTTGTGATTGTTCCATGCTATTATATTACCCGTTTTGGATGTTTATGGGCTTTACATTACACTTTTATATCATTTTTGGGACTAACCTACTAACCGGAGGCCCAGCCCAAATTGCTGTTTTCTTGCCTATTTCAGTGTTTCGAACAAAAGGAATATCAAACGGAGTCCAAACGGAATGAAACCTTCGGGAGAGTTATTTTTGGAACGGAAGCAATCCAGGAGACTTGGAGTGCACGTAAGGGAAGCAACGAGGAAGCCACGAGGCAGGGAGGCGCGCCCCCACCCTCGTGGCTCCCCTGAACGACTTCTTTCGCCTATATACACTACAAAAAAATACACTTCCGTGATGATACGTGTTTGTCACAGTAGGTCGCCTTTTTTTCATGCATGTACATCCATGATGATTTTATGATAGAATCAAGATAGTCTTACTTGTGCTGTCGTAGAAGTGTTCCATGACATTACCAAAATTATCATCACGGAAGTGTCTACTTCCATGACGATAAATCGAGCGTCACAGAAGTGCTTTCGTCAAGGGTGACCGACACGTGGCATTCACCGTAACGGAACTCCATTAAGCTATCGAGTCGGGTTTTGGATCCGATAACCCGTTAATAGCCCGGACCAATGGGAAATTTCCACTTGTAAAATCATCATTGGCTGGAGGAAACACGTGTCGGCTCACCGTTGGGACAGATGTCATCCACTCATTGGACGGATGGCGCCTATGATACGGTGACAAGTGGCACGGCCCAACAAAGGCCCATTCCTGTGAAAAGGCCGGCCCGTTTGACTTGGTCAAAAGGTGGCGGCCCACTGAAAGCCCGTTAACTACTGCTCGCATATAGCCCATTTACAACCCGCTAACCCAGGGCCCGTTACGACCTCTCCGAATTAGGCCCAGTAGCATCATCTGGGCCGTCCAATATGATTCCAGCCCGTTTTAACTTCTGGCCCATGTGTGGCCCATGACTTCTTTCTGCCCATATGAGGCCCTTTGTAACTCTTGGCCCATTAACGGCCTGTGGTAAAACTGGCCCGTAATGATCAGTGTATCACTTTATATCCATTGACGGCCCGTTATTCCATTGGGCCGTTTCCAGCCCAAGTTATCTTTCAGCCTTCTTAGGGCCCATTTATTCTTGGGCTCATTTGCAGCATTCGGTTACATACGGCCCGTTACTGTCATTTTCTGCTTGGGCCAAATTCAGCCCATCGTTACAGTCGGCTCGTTTGTGGACCGTTAGCCGTTTTCATGTCAAAAAACCGTTGGGCTGTCTTCATAGAGTTATCAAATACGTCCTATTAGCGGCCCGTTATGGTCCACGAATAGTACGTCCCATGATTGGCAAAATGATGATACGCCCCGTAGAAGGCCCATGGATCCTACTGCTACCTCTTGAGCACTATGTTGGGTTTCCCCGAAGAGGAGAGGATGATGCAGCAAAGTAGCGTAAGTATTTCCCTTTGTTTTTGAGAACCAAGGTATCAATCCAGTAGGAGGCTACGCACAAGTCCCTCGTACCTGCACAAAACAATAGCTCCTCGCAACCAACGCGATTAGGGGTTGTCAATCCCTTCACGGTCACTTACGAGAGTGAGATGATAAATAATATTTTTGGTATTTTTGGTATAGAGATGCAAAGTGAAAAGTAAAAGGCAAAGTAAAAACAAAGCAAGTATTAAAGTAATGGAGATTGATATGATGAGAATAGACCCGGGGGCCATAGGTTTCACTAGTCGCTTCTCTCAAGAGCATAAGTATTCTACGGTGGGTGAACAAATTATTGTTGAGCAATTGACAGAATTGAGCATAATTATGAGAATGTCTAGGTATGATCATGTATATAGGCATCATGTCCGAGACAACTAGACCGACTCCTGCCTGCATCTACTACTATTACTCCACTTATCGACCGCTATCCAGCATGCATCTAGAGTATTAAGTTAAAAATAGAGTAACGCCTTAAGCAAGATGACATGATGTAGAGGGATAAATTCATGCAATATGATAAAACCCCATCTTGTTATCCTCGATGGCAACAATACAATACGTGCCTTTGCTGCCTATACATCCTTTGGAAAGGACACCGCAAGATTGAACCCAAAGCTAAGCACTTCTCCCATTGCAAGAACTACCAATCTAGTTGGCCAAACCAAGCGGATAATTCGAAGAGACTTGCAAAGATAACCAATCATACATAAAAGAATTCAGAGAAGATTCAAATATTGTTCATAGATAATCTTAATCATAAACCCACAATTCATCGGTCTCAACAAACACACCGCAAAAAGAAGATTACAACGAATAGATCTCCACGAGAGAGGGGGAGAACATTGTATTGAGATCCAAAAGAGAGAAGAAGCCATCTAGCTACTAGCTATGGACAGAAGGTGCAAGTAAACTACTCACACTTCATCGGAGGGGCTATGGTGATGATGTAGAAGCCTTCCGTGGTGGAATCTCCCACCGGCGGAGCTCTAACAGGCCCCAAGATGGGATCTCGTGGATCTGAGGAAGTTCTTGGCGGTGGAATTAGGTTTTGGCTCATGTTACGATCGTTTGAAGTGCGTAGGTATATATAGGAGGAAGGAGTACGTCGGTGGAGCAACAGGGGGCCCATGAGGCAGGGTGCGCGCCCTAGGGGGGTGCCCCCACCCTCATGACCGCCTCTGTTACTTCTTGGAGTAGGGTCCAAGTCTCCTGGATCACGTTCGGTGAGAAAATTACATTCCCGAAGGTTTCATTCCGTTTGGACTCTGTTTGATATTCCGTTTCTTGAAACATCAAATAGGCAAAAAACAGCAATTACGGCTGGGCCTCCAGTTAATAGGTTAGTCCCAAAAATAATATAAAAGTGGAAAATAAAGCCCAATATAGTCCAAAACAGTAGATAAAGTAGCATGGAGCAATGAAAAATTATAGATACGTTGGAGACGACGTGCATCCCCAAGCTTAATTCCTGCTCGTCCTCGAGTAGGTAAATGATAAAAAGAGAATTTTTTATGCGGAGTGATACTTTGGCATAATTTCAATGTAAATCTTCTTAATTGTGGTATGAATATTCAGATATGAAAGATTCAAGACAAAAGTTCATACTGACATAAAAATAATAATACTTCAAGCATACTAACTAAGCAATTATGTCTTCTCAAAATAACATGGCCAAAGAAAGTTATCCCTACAAAATCATATAGTCTGGCTATGCTCCATCTTCCCCACACAAAATATTTAAATCATGCACAACCCGGATGGCAAGCCAAGCAATTGTTTCATACTTTAACATTTTCAAAACTTTTTCAATCTTCACGCAATACATGAGCGTTAGCCATGGATATAGCACTATATGTGGAATAGGATGGTGGTTGTGGAGAAGACAAAAAGGGAGAAGATAGTCTCACATCAACTAGGCATATCAACGGGCTATGGAGATGCCCATCAATAGATATCAATGTAAGTGAGTAGGGATTGCCATGCAACAGATGCACTAGAGCTATAAGTATATGAAAGCTCAACAAAAGAAACTAAGTGGGTGTGCATCTAACTCGCTTGCTCACGAAGACCTAGGGCATTTGAGGAAGCCCATCATTGGAATATACAAGCCAAGTTCTATAATGAAAAATTCCCACTAGTATATGAAAGTGACAAAATGAGAGACTCTCTATCATGAAGATCTTGGTGCTACTTTGAAGCACAAGTGTGGTAAAAGGATAGTAGCATTGTCCCTTCTCTCTTTTTCTCTCATTTTTTTATTTGGGCCTTTTCTTTTTATATGGCCTCTTTTTTTCTTTCTTTTTTTCGTTCGGAGTCTCATCCCGACTTGTGGGGGAATCATAGTCTCCATCATCCTTTCCTCACTTGGGACAATGCTCTAAAGAATGATGATCATCACACTTTTATTTTTCTTACAACTCAACAGTTACAACTCGATTCTTAGAACAAAGTATGACTCTATATGAATGCCTCCGGCGGTTTAAGGATATGCAATGAAACAAGAGTGACATGTATGAAAGAATTATGAAAGGTGGCTTTGCCACAAATACGATGTCAACTACATGATCATGCCAAAGAAGATGACAATGATGGAGCGTGTCATAATAAACGGAACGGTGGAAAGTTGCATGGCAATATATGTCGGAATGGCTATGGAAATGCCATGATAGGTAGGTATGGTGGCTGTTTTGAGGAAGATATATGGTGGGTGTATGATACCGGCGAAAAGTGCGCGGTATTAGAGAGTCTAGCAATGGTGGAAGGATGGGAAAGAGGGCGTATAATCCATGGACTCAACATTAGTCACAAAGAACTCCTATACTTATTGCAAAAATCTAGAAGTTTATCAAAGCAAAGTATTACACGCATGCTCCTAGGGGTATAGATTGGTAGTAAAAGACCATCGCTCGTCCTCGACCGCCACTCATAAGGAAGACAATCAATAAATAAATCATGCTCCGAGTTCATCACATAACGGTTCACCATACGTGCATGCTACGGGAATCACAAACTTCAACACAAGTATTCTTTAAATTCACAACTACTCAACTAGCATGACTTTAATATCATCATCTTCATATCTCAAAACAATTATCAAGCATCAAACTTCTCTTAGTATTCAACGCACTCAAAAAGAAAGTTTCACATATCTTGAATACCAAGTATATTAATATTTAAGCAAATTACCATGCTATTAACGACTCTCAAAATAATCTAAGTGAAGCATGAGAGATCAATAGTTTCTTTAAAACAAATCCACCACCGTGCTCTAAAAGATCTAAGTAAAGCACTAGAGCAAAAATTATCACGCTCAAAACATATAAGTGAAGCACTATGAGCAAAACTATCAAGTTCAAAAGATATAAGTGAAGCACATAGAGCATTCTATCAAATTCCAATTCATGTATGGCTCTCTCAAAAGGTGTGTACAGCAAGGATGATTGTGGTAAACTAACAAGCAAGGACGCAAATAATACAAGACTCTCCAAGCAAAACACATATCATGTGGTGAATAAAAATATAGCTCCATGTAAATTACCGATGGAAGTAGACGAAAGAGGGGATGCCTTCCGGGGCATCCCCAAGCTTTGACTTTTTGGTGTCCTCGATTTATCTTGGGGGTTCCATGGGCATCCCTAATCTTAGGCTCTTTCCACTCCTTGTTCCATAATCCATCAAAACAATTTACCCAAAACATGAAAACTTCACAACACAAAACTCAATAGAAATCTCGTGAGCTCCGTTAGAGAAAGAAACTAAAACACTACTTTAAGGTACTGTAATGAACTCATTATTTATTTATATTGGTGTTAAACCTACTGTATTCCAACTTCTCTATGGATTATAAACTATTTTACTAGCCATAGATTCATCAAAATAAGCAAACAACACACGAAAAACAGAATCTGTCAAAAACAGAACAGTCTGTAGTAATATGTAACTAACGCAAACTTATGGAACTCCAAAAATTCTACCAAAATAGGAAGACCTATAAATTTTTTTTATTTATCATAAGCAATTGGAATCAGTATTTTATCACGTTCTGGTGATTTTTAACAATTTTTTTGTGAACAGAAAGATTCTGGAAATTACAGCAAGATCAAATAACTATCATCCAAGAAGATCCTATAGGTCTAACTTGGCACAAACACTAATTAAAAAATAAAACCACATCTAAACAGAGGCTAGATGGATTATTTATTCCTAAACATAAGCAAAAGCAAAAAAACTAAAAATAAAATTGGGTTGCCTCCCAACAAGCGCTATCGTTTAACGCCCCTAGCTAGGCATAAAAGCAAGGATAGATCTAGGTATTGCCATCTTTGGTAGGCAATCCATAGGTGGCTCTCATGATAGACTCATATGGTAATTTTATTTTCTTTCTAGGAAAGTGTTCCGTGACCTTCTTTAAGGGAAATTGGAATCTAATATTCCCTTCCTTCATATCAATAATTGCACCAATCGTTCTAAGGAAAGGTCTACCAAGAATAATAGGGCAAGAAGGATTGCAATCTATATCAAGAACGATAAAATCTATGGGCACATAATTCCTATTTGCAACAATAAGAACATCATTAATTCTTCCCATAGGCTTTTTAATAGTGGAACTGCAAGATGCAAGTTTAGAGAGCAATCATCAAAGTCACGGAAATCTAGCAAATCACACAAGGTTTTGGGGATAGTAGAGACACTAGCACCCAAATCACACAAGGCATGAAACTCATAATTTTTAATTTTAATTTTAATAGTAGGTTCCCACTCATCATAGGGCTTTCTAGGGATAGAGACCTTCAACTCAAGTTTTTCTTCATAAGATTGCAACAAGGCATCAACAATGTGTTCGGTAAAGGCCTTATTTTGACTATAAGCACGAGGAGAATTTAGCACGGATTGCAACAAGGAAATACAAGAAATTAAAGAGAAAATTTCATAATTAAATTCCTTGAGATCCAATATAGTGGGTTTAGCAACATCTAGGTTTTTATTTCTTTCAATCCCACATTTATCAATTTCAACATAAAGATCTAAAAACTCCGAATTCTTAGAACGCCTTCTAGGTAAAGGAAGATCATATTCGGTTTCATCAAGATTCGTATTGAAAAACAAAGATTTAATGGGGGACACATCAATAACTTTTAGATCTTCATATTTATTTTCATAGGAATTGGAAGAACACGCTTTAATAAACGCATCTTTGGAAGCACGCATCCTAGCGGTTCTTTCTTTGCACTCATCAATGGAAATTCTCATAGCTTTGAGAGACTCATTGATATCATGCTTAGGAGGAATAGATCTAAGCTTTAAATAATAAATTTTAAGAGAAATTATATCAACGTTCCTAGCCAAATCATCAACTTTAAGCAATTTCTCCTCAAGCAAAGCATTAAAATTCTTTTGCGAACTCATAAATTCTTTAACACTAGTCTCAAATTCAGAAGGCATCTTATTAAAATTTCCAGAAGAATTGCTGTAGAAATTTCCATAATTATTAGAGGAATTACTAGGATAAGGCCTAGGATTAAAATTCCCTCTATACGCGTTGTTACCAAAATTATTCCTACCAACAAAATTCACATCCATAGATTCATTATTGTTCTAAATCAAAGTAGATAAAGGAATATCATTAGGATCAGAAGAAACACCATTAGTAGCAAATAATTTCATAAGTTCGTCCATCTTTCCACTCAAAACATTAATTTCTTCTATCGCATGCACTTTTTTATTAGTAGATCTTTCGGTATGCCATTGAGAATAACCATAATATTATCTAGAAGTTTAGTAGCATCTCCTAGAGTGGTTTCCATAAAAGTGCCTCCCGCGGCGAATCTAAAAGATTTCTAGAAGCAAAATTCAATCCGGCATAAAAGTTTTGTATAATCATCCACAAGTTCAAACCATGAGTAGGGCAATTACGTATCATTAATTTCATTCTCTCCCAAGCTTGTGCAACATGTTCATGATCAAGTTGCTTAAAATTCATAATATCGTTCCTAAGAGAGATAATGTTAGCGGGAGGAAAATATTTAGAGATAATAGCATCTTTGCACTTGTTCCAAGAATCAATACTATTTTTAGGCAAAGATGAAAACCACGCTTTAGCATGATCTCTAAGCAAAAAAGGAAATAGCTTCAACTTAACGACATCATTATTGACATCTTTTTTCTTTTGCATATCACATAAATCAACGAAGATATTCAGATGAGTAGCGGCATCTTCACTAGGAAGGCCGGCGAATTGATCTTTCATAACAAGATTCAACAAAGCAGTATTGATTTCACAAGATTCAGTATTGGCAAGAGGAGCAATCGGAGTGCTAAGGAAATCATTATTATTGGTATTGGTGAAGTTACACAATTTGGTAGCATCTTGAGCCATCGTGACAAACAAGCAATCCAACACACGAGCAAAGAAAAGGCAAGCGAGGAAAAGGCAAACGGGAAAAAGAGGAGGAGATTGGGAAAGAGAGGGCGAGTAAAACAGCAAGGGTGAAGTGGGGGAGAGGAAAACGAGAGGCAAATGGCAAATAATGTAATGCGGGAGATAGGGATTGTGATGGGTACTTGGTATGTAGACTTTAACGGTGCCAGAAGTGGCTTATTGTTAGGAGTCCAAGTCTTGACTTGCTCTTGCGTAAGCCTCCCCGGCGACGACGCCAGAAATTCTTCTTGCTACCTCTTGAGCACTGCGTTGGATTTCCACGAAGAGGAGAGGATGATGCAGCAAAGTAGCGTAAGTATTTCCCTCGGTTTTTGAGAACCAAGGTATCAATCCAGTAGGAGGATACGCACAAGTCCCTCGTACTGCACAAAACAATAGCCCCTCGCAACCAACACGATTAGGGGTTGTCAATCCCTTCACGGTCACTTACGAGAGTGAGATCTGATAGAGATGATAAATAATATTTTTGGTATTTTTGGTATAGAGATGCAAAGTGAAAAGTAAAAGGCAAAAGTAAAAACAAAGCAAGTATTAAAGTAATGGAGATTGATATGATGAGAATAGACCCGGGGGCCATAGGTTTCACTAGTGGCTTCTCTCAAGAGCATAAGTATTCTATGGTGGGTGAACAAATTACTGTTGAGCAATTGACAGAATTGAGCATAATTATGAGAATATCTAGGTATGATCATGTATATAGGCATCACGTCCGAGACAAGTAGACCGACTCCTGCCTGCATCTACTACTATTACTCCACTCATCGACTGCTATCCAGCATGCATCTAGAGTATTAAGTTAAAAATAGAGTAACGCCTTAAGCAAGATGACATGATGTAGAGGGATAAATTCATGCAATATGATAAAAACCCCATCTTGTTATCCTCGATGGAAACAATACAATACGTGCCTTGCTACCCCTTCTGTCACTGGGAAAGGACACTGCAAGATTGAACCCAAAGCTAAGCTGTAACGCCCTCGATGCGGCTATATCTCCCACGTGTCGAAGCACGACTTAGAGGCATAACCGCATTGAAAGCAATGTCGCAAGTGAGGTAATCTTCACACAACCCATTTAATACATAAGGGAAAGAGATACATAGTTGGCTTACAATCGCCACTTCACACAATACATGAGTAAAGCATTACATCATACATATACAATCAAGGTCCGACTACGGAACCAAAATAAAAGAAGACTACCCCAAATGCTACACAGATCCCCAATCGTCCCAACTGGGCTCCACTACTGATCAACTGAAACGAAACAACACAATGAACAAGATCTTCATCGAGCTCCTCCTTGAGCTCAAAAGGCCACCTGCACGGTTTCATCGGCACCGCAAACTGGTTTTGGAAGTATCTGTGAGTCACGGGACTTAGCAATCTCACACCCATGAGATCAAGACTATTTAAGCTTATGGGTAGGAGAAGGTAGTGAGGTGGAGCTGCAGCAAGCGACTAGCATATCCGGTGTCTAACATACGCAAATGAGAGCGAGAAGAGAAGGCAAAAGCACGGTCGAACAACTATGATCAAGAAGTGATCCTAGAACAACCTACGCCAAACATAACTCCAACACCGTGTTCACTTCCTGACCACGAGAAGAGACCATCACGGTTACACACGCGGTTGGTGTATTTTAATTAAGATCAACTTCGGGTTTTCTACAACCGGACATTAACAAATTCCCATCTCGCCTCATAACCGCGGCACGGCTTTCGAAAGATAATACCTGCAGGGTGTCCCAACTTAGCCCATTATAAGCTCTCACGGTCAACGAAGGATATTCCTTCTCCCGGAAGACCCGATCAGTCTCGTAATCCCGGTTTACAAGACATTTCGACAATGGTAAAACAAGACCAAAGAAAGCCCGAATGTGCCGACAAATCTCGATAGGAGCTGCACATATCTCGTTCTCGTGGCACACCGGATGAACACTACGACGACAACCGAAGATACCCCAAGTTGCCTCGGGCGGCACCGCAAGTGGCTCTAATTTGGACCAGCACTCGGAGGAGCACCGCCCGGGGTTAAAATAAAGATGACCCTTGAGTCTCTGTAACCCAAGGAAAAAAGGCTTAGGTGGCAAATGGTAAAACCAAGGTTGGGCCTTCTTTGGAGGAGTCTTATTCAAAGCGAACTGTCAAGGGGTCCCATAAATCACCCAACCGTGTAAGGAGCATAAAATCAAGGAACATAACACGGTATGACGGAAACTAGGGCGGCAAGAGTGGAACAAAACACTGCATAAGGCCGAGCCTTACACCCTTTTACAAGTATATAGATGCATTAATTAAATAAGAGATATTGTGATATCCCAACATATCCATGTTCCAACATGGAACAAACTTCATCTTCACCTGCAACTAGCAACGCTATAAGACTAGCAACGCTATAAGAGGGGCTGAGCAAAGCGGTAACATAGCCAAACAACGGTTTGCTAGGAAAGGATGGTTAGGGGCTTCACATGGCAATGTGGGAGGCATGATAAGCAAGTGATAGGCATCGTAGCATAGGCATAGCAAAAAGAGCGAGCATCTATCAAGCAAAGATAGAAGTGATTTCGAGGGTATGGTCATCTTGCACGAAATCCCGCAAGGAAGAAGATCAAGTCCATGAAGAAGACAAAAGGACGAGTCGAGCGAATCCTCACAACTCCGAACAGAACCGAATCTAACGAGAGAAGCAAACCGGAAAGAAGCAAAAGACATGGTAAACACACAAGCATAAACATGTCATGATGCACAAACAAGTATGATGCATGTCCGGTTTAATGAGGCGTGGCATGGCAATATGCACAAACAACACTACAAGTTAAGTGGGGCTCAATATGCAACGAGTTGCATATTGACGAAACACCACATCATTATTTAGTTTCTCTCTCGGTTATGTACCCAACAATATTAAATGTTATTAAACATGGCAAGGGGTGAAGCAAATGAAAACTAACTATTTAAGCAAGTTTAAGTGAGGCCGGAAACAACAAACAACAATTCCGGAAATCCCCATATGTCATTTAGCAATTTAATGCAAACACAGTTTTAACCATTTAAATGTTGTTAACATGATGCGGATGACATAATCAAGGTTTATGCAATTTTATGAAAATGTTGACATGAGCATGTTATGAAGCATTTGTCGTCATGGCGGAAACGAAAAAGGGTGCCACGGCAATGACAACGGAAATGGTGCCACGGCAACATTCCGGTTCCGATAACTCGATTGAGATGTCGGTGCAAAAGAAAGTGTGGAGAGCGTGCCATGCAAGATGGTGGGGTGATCCCGGTTACCGGGTTCCCACGTGTCGACGGCAAGGCAATGAGGAACGCGCAAGGAAAAACTCGGACATGGTGCAAACACGGGCATCTCATACAACCCACATTCTTTCTCGGAAGGTCGTCTCGGGGTTATACCTTCGAAGTGTGCATTTTCGAAGCGGACCGAGTTCGTAGAGGAAGTAGTTGTTCTCGCGACGGTAGATGTTCGAGGTCACGGCGAGGAACTTGACGTCCACGGAGTCTTCGAGGGTCGACGGTAGTCGCACACGGCAACCGTAGTTGAACTTGGCAATGGTAGTAGTACACGGGTCGTATAGGAACTTGCCAAACCCAAGGCGCTGGTTGTGGAAGTAGTGGAACTTGGTGCATCCAAGCTCTTCGGGCGTAGTGGTACACATTCTCAGACGAACGTGGGTGTCGTGGTACTTTGGCGAAATCTTCAACGATCGAACTTGGCGCTACTCCCTGTTCGGAGTCGTCCGTCTTGGCGTCAACGGCAACAGCAAGCGGAGGTGCACGGGGACAGCGGAGACCACCGATAGGGGACTCGGGCAGGAGGTGAAGGAGACGCAGCGACGCAATCTACGGCAAGAAGGCGAAGCAGAGGAGGTCGAGGTCGACCACGGGGAGGCTGGACGCCGGCGGGGCTCGAGACGGGGGCGACGACGCCATGGAGGTTCGGGCATGTGAAGGAGACCGAGAGCTGCGGGCACGCGAGGACGGATGGCGACGCCGTTGCGGGCGCAAAAGGCGGAGGAGTCGAGGAGGAGACCTCGAGCGTGGAACGCGGGCAGCTGCTCGCTGGTCTTGGCGTGGTCGTGGATGAGGGCTAGAGGACGAACGGCGCCGGGCAGAGGAACGAGGAAGCGGAGATGGCGCGAGCAGCGGCCTGTGGTCGCCGGGCGCTTGATCGCCATGGCGGGGCCAAGGTAGCGGTCGAGGGATCGGGCGTGGGGCACTGCCCCTCTCAAGGCGTGTGAAGCGGCGTGGGAGGACGAGAGGGAGAGGATGAGTGGCTGCAAGGGCGAGGGATAAGCAGAGGTCCAGTGGGCTAGGGTTAGGAGGGATTGGTGGGGCGGTTGGGCCTTGGCCTTGGGTCAGCTGGAGGTTGGGAGGCCCAGTTGCTGGGCTCCTTCTCTCTCTCTTTTCTCTAATTCTCTTTTCAAAACAGAAAATAAAGAGAAAGAAAAGGGAAGAAAAGAAAGGTTAGAGAAAGAGTTAAGCACGGGATAATTTCCACGGACTCGTAAAAATGTGCACGGTCCATGAAAAATAGGAGTGGCAAGATTGCAGGAATTAAATTCAAAGTCATTTGAATTTAATTCAAAAGGTTTGAGCAAGGACTAGGAATTAGAGGTTTCCAAAAATGTTAGGATTTTTGGTGGAGCTCCGGTAGATGATGAAAGAATAAATGGCAAAGTTGGAGATCAAGAATTAAGACAACAAAGGCATTAGGATATTTTGTAAGTGTGTTTATGTAAATCCAAATAATTGGAATATTTACTATAGCTCTCTAAATATCGAGAGGATATGTTTTAAAGAGAATCACCATGTGAATTCCCTCGATTTAAATGGATCAAAGATCCATGCCATTTATTTAGTTGATTTGCGAAAGATTTATGAGATGATGGCATGATGACATGATGCAATGCAAAAATAAAAAGGGCAGGCACAAATGAAACACACGGCGAAACCCGGAATAGCTGAAAGTCTTCTGGAGCGTCGATCTCGGGGCGTTACAACACTCCACCACTACAAGAGGATCTCGTCCCGAGATCTAGGATGGCACCGGAGAGAAGCGGAAGAGAAAGAGGTAAGACAAAGTTGCTTCTTTGACAAACGAGTGAAACCAATGAACCTCGAGAGGTTGAAAACTTGAAAGAATAACACAATCGAGTTGAACGAAATTGAGAGAATTCCAGAAAATAGAAACAAGGAACACCATGTGAACCTTGGGGTTGCAAAGCTATGAATGACGATTACAATGGACAAGAAGGAATTGGAACCACTCTGGTTGAAACGAGATAAGAATGAATAAGAATTATATAATTTTGGCAAAGACTCCATTTGTAAATGGAAGGAATTGAACATGAACTTGAAAAGATGGGATGATACTTGATGAAATCAACAACACACGCCTCCGGAACTATTGAAAGAATGGCACAAGGGGTAAGAAAGATTTCAGACAGCTCTCCGGTTGAGGAAGCAAAACTTGATAAGATGAGAGAACTCGAATGAAAACATGACACTCCGACTAAACAGAGAAGCAAGGAGAAGAACATGATCTTGGCAAAACAAGATGATGGGTCGAAGAGAGCAACATCACAATGCCTTCGGAACGAAAGAACAGAATCTAGATTGTTGGGATAAAGGGACGGAGAAGAAAATGACAACTTCTACCACAAATGAATTTGAAAGAAACATTCTTACGAGGAAGGCTAGAACGGAGTTGTTGAAAAATCAACAATGAAAAGAATAAACTTGTAGTGGGCTTATGGAAACAACTCAAAACTTACGGTGAATACATGCCACTCTGAAAAACAATTGATTGCTTGAGAGCAACACGGAGATGAAAACTTGATTCACGAGAGAATAGGAGAAAACTTGGATCATTGATAAGCACCACAATTGGCAACATTCCTTCGTAAAGGCTTTAGGTGAAATCTAAACCAAGATAACTCCAAGGAAGAGATTGATGGATTTAAATATCTCATTCTTGACAACAAGTGAATCATGAAACATGAATGAAAATCAAAAATGACATAACACCACCTCAAAAGATAAGGTCGAAATAATTGCACTTCGGAATGCAAGATGAAGAATGCTTGAACTCCTCAAAACAAAACATGTGTTGAGCACCATGTTTATTTTGAAGTATGGCTTGACAGATCTTAACTCCGAGAGAAATCTTGATGAACAATTGAAGAATGAAAAGAATCCTTGACGAAGCACCATGTAGAGCCTCCATGAAGAACTCCGGTAAGAAAAGGATGATAAAAGAAAGAGAAGTTGAAAACACAAGATGAAGCCTTGCAGTGATAAGAAGAAGCTTTGAAATGATATAACCGAGAAAACTTTGAACTCCGGAAAGAAAAGATGAAGCATCTCGGACCGAGAATGTGATATGATGAACAAACTCCGGAAAGAAGAGATGAACAACTTAGAACTGAGAAATTGATACCATTACGAACTCCGGAAGAATGAATCAATCACTTGGATGAAACAAGAACAAGAATTAAGTTATGCGATCCTTCACCAATTTAGATTGATGACAAGCAACGGATTAGGCGTACTACTTATTCTCGTTGAAAAAGGATTGAAGAGAGATATTGCTCAACTTGGGAAGGTCTTCAACGATCCGCCGGTAGGATTTGGGAAGAACGAATGAATCTATATAATAACGAAGGAAGAGAACTCTACCGTAAGAATTAAAAAAACAAACAAAGAAAAGATAGCGAAACCTTGGGAAGAATTAGAAAATGAACGAAGATACTTGAGGGGATTTAGATACATGAGAACGGAGAGATCATGAACTGATTAGTGAATACTTGAATGATGCACCGGTAAGATTTGGAGAACGAGAGCTGAAAGCTGGAATGAATAATTCTGAGATTATGGGCTCCGAAGAATCAAACTGAAAAGACTCCTGAATTGCTCCGGATGGGTGAAAAGAATTCTCACAATCAAAACAATTATGAGGATGGCACGAAGCTAGAACCATGAATCTTGAAGAGAATGGAGCAAGATTAAAGAGAAACTCTTCTTCGGTCTTCAAAATTCGAGAATGACGACGAGAAACACCACCATGAATTGTTGAGGCACTCCGGAATGAAAATTAGAAAGGTTGAACCAACGATGAAAAGAATTTGAAAGATCTTGGAGAAAGCCATGACTTATGATAATTCATTCTTATGTCAAACTTCGAAAAGAATTTGGGAATAGCTCCGGGAAAATTAGAAGAGTCAGGTAAGATCCTGGGAAAAGACATGTGGGTTAGGGCCCACTCAAAAGAAACACAGTTTAACGATTTAAAAGATAGATTGCGCCGGTTGAATTAAATGGCTGAATAGGTAAGACCTCGAAATAGCTAGAATTGATGCAGAGTGGAAACACGAATCTTCAGAGATATCTTCAGCACTCCGGAACAAATGAATAACGAGAGTGAATGATTAGGGGGGGGGGGGCACTGGCATGAGAAAGCACTTGAAATGAGGGAAAGATATGATCGACAAAGCTTGAATTGAATCCATCGGAGAATAAAAGAGAACGAAGGATAATAAACTCGAAGCTTCCTTTAGCATCTTCATGAGAATCACTGGATAAGAGCGTTGAGGAAAAGAATGAAGAGACTTCACATCCATACGATGGATATTTGATTAAGAAATCTGAGTCCTTGAAGAAAAAGGGTGGGAGGGCGGGATAACAAAGGCAACTTGGGCAGATGGAATGGATACCGTTGAGAAAACTTAGAATTGATCTCGCGAATGTTGAAATGATCGGATCCACTTGAATGTAAGCACGTCGTTTGGAAAGGAATTAACATGGCAACCTCCATGATCAAGAAGGATTAGTGTTCACATAGAAATATGAGAACACCGTTTAGGGAAGGTATGGAGTCAACACTTGGCATTGAAGCAACTCGAATACCACAAAACAAAACAAAAACAAAGGATTTGGCTTGCGGAATAAGCCGGAAACAACCATATGATAGATCCCATGTCGTATCATGTGTCTGTTGGAAAGATATCCTACGTGATACTTGAATTCCCACTTATGAACTCCCGAAACTTTCTGGTTATGCAATCAGGTGTTGGGGATATAGAGGACACACAATATATCACCCAAACTAACAATACCTAGATCCAGCTGTATCCATCCTTCAACACATAACCAAGAAACCTTCGGAAATCGTTTACCTCAACCTTCAAAAGCATCCGTTATACGAGTTATGGCAATACTCGAACTCCCGCCCAAAGATCGGGTGGCGCCGAGGTGATCTCACCAACAAGCGCATAAAAGAGATTTTCGATGTCGGCAAAGCCCAGGTATTCCAGAACTGCAACGATAAAATTGTGACGACAACACCTCGGAGCTCAACTCCCCGGGACACTGCCACAACCCCTAAATGACAGGAGGCACCAAGAACAATGTTCTCGTCACAAAACCATCGGAATGATTCCAAGATACCCGCGTGATCCTAAAAAAAATTAGTGAAATTTGAGGAAAGGAGAGTCAAAACTTCTACGTCAGGAGGCCTCACCAGAGCAACGAAGGGACTGAGGAGTAAAAAGAATCCTACTCTCCGATATATAAAATCCTAAGACTCAAAACATTTTTTTCTAGACTCAACAAAGTCAGCAATTCAATCAAGCAGGGGGCTCCTAAGTCGATCAATCTCGGATATTCCTTCTCCCGGGAAGACCCGATCAGTCTCGGAATCCCGGTTTACAAGACATTTCGACAATGGTAAAACAAGACCAGCAAAGCCGCCCGAATGTGCCGACAAATCCTGATAGGAGCTGCACATATCTCGTTCTCTGGGCACACCGGATGAACACTACGCACGGCAACCGAAGATACCCCAAGTTGCCTCGGGCGGCACCGCAAGTGGCTCTAATTTGGACCAAAGACTCGGAGGAGCACCGCCCGGGGTTAAAATAAAGATGACCCTTGAGTCTGCAGTAACCCAAGGGAAAAAGGCTTAGGTGGCAAATGGTAAAACCAAGGTTGGGCCTTCTTTGGAGGAGTCTTATTCAAAGCGAACTATCAAGGGGGCCCATAAATCACCCAACCGTAAGGAACGCAAAATCAAGGAACATAACACCGGTATGACGAAAACTAGGGCGGCAAGAGTGGAACAAAACACTGTGCATAAGGCCGAGCCTTCCACCCTTTACCAAGTATATAGATGCATTAATTAAATAAGAGATATTGTGATATCCCAACATATCCATGTTCCAACATGGAACAAACTTCATCTTCACCGCAACTAGCAACGCTATAAGAGGGGCTGAGCAAAGCGGTAACATAGCCAAACAACGGTTTGCTAGGAAAGGATGGTTAGGGGATTGACATGGCAATGTGGGAGGCATGATAAGCAAGTGATAGGCATCGTAGCATAGGCATAGCAAAAGAGCAAGCATCTAGCAAGCAAAGATAGAAGTGATTTCGAGGGTATGGTCATCTTGCCTGAAATCCCGCAAGGAAGAAGATCAAGTCCATGAACAAGACAAAAGGACGTAGTCGAACGAATCCTCACAACTCCGGAACAGAACCGAATCTAACGAGAGAAGCAAACCGGAAAGAAGCAAAAGACATGGTAAACACACAAGCATAAACATGTCATGATGCACAAACAAGTATGATGCATGTCCGGTTTAATGAGGCGTGGCATGGCAATATGCACAAACAACACTACAAGTTAAGTGGGGCTCAATATGCAACGAGTTGCATATTGACGAAACACCACATCATTATTTAGTTTCTCTCTCGGTTATGTACCCAACAATATTAAATGTTATTAAACATGGCAAGGGGTGAAGCAAATGAAAACTAACTATTTAGGCAAGTTTAAGTGAGGCTGGAAACAACAAACAACAATTCCGGAAATCCCCATATGTCATTTAGCAATTTAATGCAAACACAGTTTTAACCATTTAAATGTTGTTAACATGATGCGGATGACATAATCAAGGTTTATGCAATTTTTATGAAAATGTTGACATGAGCATGTTATGAAGCATTTGTCGTCATGGCGGAAACGAAAAAGGGTGCCACGACAATGACAACGGAAATGGTGCCACGGCAACATTCCGGTTCCGATAACTTCGATTGAGATGTCGGTGCAAAAGAAAGTGTGGAGAGCGTGCCATGCAAGATGGTGGGGTGATCCCGGTTACCGGGTTCCCACGTGTCGACGGCAAGGCAATGAGGAACGCGCAAGGAGAAACTCGGACACGGTGCAAACACGGGCATCTCATACAACCCACATTCTTTCTTGGAAGGTCGTCTCGGGGTTATACCTTCGAAGCGTGCATTTTCGAAGCGGACTGAGTTCGTAGAGGAAGTAGTTGTTCTCGCGACGGTAGATGTTCGAGGTCACAGCGAGGAACTTGACGTCCATGGAGTCTTCGAGGGTCGACGGTAGTCGTACACGGCAACCGTAGTTGAACTTGGCAATGGTAGTAGTACACGGGTCGTATAGGAACTTGCCGAAACCCAAGGCGCTGGTTGTGGAAGTAGTGGAACTTGGTGCATCCAAGCTCTTCGGCGTAGTGGTACACATTCTGTAGACGAACGTGGGTGTCGTGGTACTTTGGCGAAATCTTCAACGATCGAACTTGGCGCTACTCCCTGTTCGGAGTCGTCTGTCTTGGCGTCAACGGCAACAGCAAGCGGAGGTGCACGGGGACACGGAGACCACCGATAGGGGACTCGGGCAGGAGGTGAAGGAGACGCAGCGACGCAATCTGCGGCAAGAAGGCGAAGCAGAGGAGGTCGAGGTCGAGCACGGGGAGGCTGGACGCCGGCGGGGCTCGAGACGGGGGCGACGACGCCATGGAGGTTCGGGCACGGGAAGGAGACCGAGAGCTGCGGGCACGCGAGACGGATGGCGACGCTGCTGCCGGGCGCAAAAGGCGGAGGAGTCGAGGAGGAGACCTCGAGCGTGGAACGCGGGCAGCTGCTCGCTGGTCTTGGCGTGGTCGTGGATGAGGGCTAGAGGACGAACGGCGCACGGGCAGAGGAACGAGGAAGCGGAGATGGCGCGGAGCAGCGGCCTCCAGGGTCGCCGGCGCGGTCGCCATGGCCGGGGCCAAGGTAGCGGTCGAGGGGATCGGGCGTGGGGCACTGCCCCTCTGCGTGCGTGTGAAGCGGCGGCGTGGGAGGACGAGAGGGAGAGGATGAGTGGCTGCAAGGGCGAGGGGATAAGCAGAGGTCCAGGTGGGCTAGGGTTAGGAGGGATTGGTGGGGGCGGCTGGGCCTTGGCCTTGGGCCGGCGCGGGAGGTTGGGAGGCCCGGGCTGCTGGGCTCCTTCTCTCTCTCTTTTTCTCTAATTCTCTTTTCAAAACATAAAATAAAGAGAAAGAAAAAGGGAAGAAAAGAAAGGTTAGAGAAAGAGTTGGGCACGGGGATAATTTCCACGGACTCGTAAAAATGTGCACGGTCCATGAAAAATAGGAGTGGCAAGATTGCAGGAATTAAATTCAAAGTCATTTGAATTTAATTCAAAAGGTTTGAGCAAGGACTAGGAATTAGAGGTTTCCAAAAATGTTGGGATTTTTGGTGGAGCTCCGGAAGATGATGAAAGAATAAATGGCAAAGTTGGAGATCAAGAATTAAGACAACAAAGGCATTAGGATATTTTGTAAGTGTGTTTGTGGTAAATCCAAATAATTGGAATATTTACTATAGCTCTCTAAATATCGAGAGGATATGTTTTAAAGAGAATCACCATGTGAATTCCTCGATTTAAATGGATCAAAGATCCATGCCATTTATTTAGTTGATTTGCAAAAGATTTATGAGATGATGGCATGATGACATCATGCAATGCAAAAATAAAAAGGGCAGGCACAAATGAAACACACGGCGAAACCCGGAATAGCTGGAAGTCTTCTGGAGCGTCGGTCTCGGGGCGTTACATAAGCACTTCTCCCATTGCAAGAACTACCAATCTAGTTGGCCAAACCAAACGGATAATTCAAAGAGACTTGCAAAGATAACCAATCATACATAAAAGAATTCAGAAAAGATTCAAATATTGTTCATAGATAATCTTAATCATAAACCCACAATTCATCCGTCTCAACAAACACACCGCAAAAAGAAGATTACATCGAATAGATCTCCACGAGAGAGGGGGAGAACATTGTATTGAGATCCAAAAAGAGAGAAGAAGCCATCTAGCTACTAGCTATGGACCCGAAGGTCTGAAGTAAACTACTCACACTTCATCGGAGGGGCTATGGTGATGATGTAGAAGCCCTCCGTGGTGGATGCTCCCTCCGACGGAGCTCCGAAACAGGACCCAAGATGGGATCTCGTGGATACAGGAAGTTGCGGTGGTGGAATTAGGTTTTTGGCTCCTGTTCGGATCGTTTGGGGGTACGTAGGTATATATAGGAGGAAGGAGTACGTCGGTGGAGCAACAGGGGGCCACGAGGCGTGCGCCTCGGGGCGCCCCACCCTCGTGACCGCCTCTGTTACTTCTTGGAGTAGGGTCCAAGTCTCTGGATCACGCTCGGTGAGAAAATCACGTTCGAAGGTTTCATTCCGTTTGGACTCCGTTTGATATTCCGCTTTCTTGAAACCTGAAATAGGCAAAAACATCAATTCTGGGGCTGGGCCTCCGGTTAATAGGTTAGTCCGAAAAATAATATAAAAGTGGAAAATAAAGCCCAATATAGTCCAAAACAGTAGATAAAGTAGCATGGAGCAATAAAAAATTATAGATACATTGGAGACGTATCACCTACGGCCCGTATGAGGCCCATGGATCATACGGCCAGTAGAAGGCCCATGGATCGTACGGCCCATAGAAGGCCCATGGATCCTAAGGCCCGTATAGAAGGCCAATGGATCCTACGGCCCGTAGAAGGCCCATGGATCATACGGCCCACAGGAGGCCCATGGTTACAACAGTCCGTGTGTTGCCATGATTATTTGGCCTAGTTACCAAAAATAGGCTATTGTGGCCACTAGAAAAACACAAAAAAAAAGAAATGCAATGACTACAAGCAAACAACAAACAAGATAATAAGGAAATAAATAAACAAGCAATTAACGCTAGCCTATTACCGCTATTACACATATTACATCCACTGGGCATCAAAGTTCGCCACCAATGCAAATATAGGGAACAAAGCGACATCTTACATACACTTTGGCCGTCAAAATTGGCCACCAAAGGTGCAAATAAACGCTGCAAAGAAAACAAGAGCATAACTGAAACAACTTCAGAAGAGCTCAAGAAATGTTATCACGGTATCCACCATGTCGGCAATAAGCTTAGCAAGCTTATTAGTTTTGTCTGTTGGCGCTAAAATCCTCCAACGCTTCTTTGTTGCACGGAAAGTATGCATATGAATGCTCCGGGGACTTCCGCAGTCCTTCCGCTTCTTGTCGCAAAGACAAATGATCGATGTCTTTCAACTTGTAGTTGAGACTCAAGAAGCCGAACTGATTCATTCGATGAGTTTGAATAGCTTGTGCAAGCAGTAGTGGCTAGTAACTCGAACACTAAACCAAGACAGGACTTTGGGGTTGTCTCGCCGTCTTCAAGATAGTCTTCCTTAGCTGTTTTATCAGCTTTGTTGGAGACCAACAAGGATGTGTCACTATCCTGAACCTTATCTGCATTACTTCCTTTACCATTGCTTAATAAGGCACTCTTCCCCAATATTCTGTCAGCATTGTAAAACAAGAAACAAGCAGACACATGACAGGTTTAGCATGTACTAGTATATGAAACTCATTTCGGTGAACCAGTTCATTAGTAAGATGGACAGGATTAAACTACCAAGTATTCTATTGCCAAGTACTAGTACATAATAAAAGCATCCAACAAACATATATCTATGTCCTATGGTCACTGCATTGTCTTGCCAAATCAAAATAGAGACACGGTTCAAATCATATCAGTTCAAAACAAAGCAGCAGCGAAAGAATACAAAGTGTGGGAAACTACACAACACAACAAGATTTCAGATGGGTACCACGGGTATACATGTACAACAACACTATTGGCTCTGTTGTGATGCTAGTAATGTGCATGATATGAGAAGTCAACTGTATACACAATTGAAATTGAAATCAATAGAGCTATTGATAAGAGCAAACCTGTTAAAGAAACATGCATGAACATAACTGTTGTGCTATTGGAGTTTCGATTGGATCCTTCAATTTAAAAATAAGTTTGTATGAGTAAATACAGTGATACAAGAGCAAAGCAATCATAGTTAAAAAAGGCGCACCTAGGCTCTAGGCGTTGGCAAAACGCATTGCGCATAACTATGCTTAATCTGTGCATAACTGCGCATAAGCATGTGCTTTGGTCAGTAAAGCGCAAGGTGGTGGCAAAACGCACAATTAATGCCTAACGCTTTTTTGAACTATGATAGCAATGGAATCTTAAATTGGAACAGATGTTCTTCAGGTTTAGGCACTTGTTCTACATGAACAGAGTACAGTAAGACGCAAGAATATAGTACTTAAAAATAGAAAATGATCTCATAGACCTTACCACATTCTTGGTTCGGACCAATACAGAACAAGGCGTTCCTAGTCATCGTCCAATAAATGTGTCTCAGGAGAACATAAGGGAATTTGATGAGTTTCTTTGCCGATGAAGTACGTTTTGTTCAGGTAATTCCGATACTGCCACCAAGCATTCTTGAAGATAGCAGAGGTATTAGCACAGGTTACCTCATCCTGAGTTTCCAAATTGGTCCTTCTCTATAGAGAAAAATGGGAAATTTTGTTGTATTATAACCATCATGGAGGTAGGATGTATGGGACAAAGCAAAGTAATTGCCATGAATAACATTGCTTACACGTAACTCCTGGACAAACACTTGCAACTGGCAATTTCCTTCATCTTTAGTATAATATTTCAAAGATGGGAAGATACGCACATACGATTTAACAACATCAAATGCGATAGATGCTAAACTATGACTAGCTGGTTGTGCTTCCTCCACAGGAATAGGCGTACTAACTGGTGGAGTTTGGGTTCACCGTGGTAGTACTAGCCCTTTGGGCACTGGAGCTGCCTTACTAACTGCTCTTGTTTGGGAGCTCTATGGTGGAGATGGTGTTGTGTCAACAGGAAATGGGTTACTATCTGCTGGGGTTGGGGTTAGATTGGGTGAAGCTGGTGCTCTGTCCATCGCAGTAGGGGTACAATCTGCGAGAGTTTGGGTTATGTGTGGTAGGGCTGGTTCTCGTGCATGTACAACCGGGGTGCTATCTCCATGAAGAGGTAGCACTTTTTTATTTGAAGACCGTGTTTTTAGTCCGCTAGATGCTGGCATCACCTGCTCCAATTCAAAAGGCTGATAAACAGGAAACATAGTTGAATGTACAAACATTGTATGAGAGACAGATGCAATAGATAGTGTGGAAAAAGAGGGCATGAAATAGTTGACATGTATATTGTTTAACTAAAACGGATAGCATGACATAATTTCACATATATGATGTCTATCTAAACTGGATAGCATATAGCATACCATAATTCAAAGATATGATAAATAACTAAACAGGATGGCATGACATAATTCACCTACATGTTATCTAAGTAATCAGGATCGCATCATTTAATTCACATATGTGATTTATATGCTAAACAGAGGGCATTCAATATGATGTCTGAACTAAGAACATGGTGTTGAATATTGTGTATATGATGTCTAAACTATGCAATGCAAGACACCATATGCATGATATGAGCAGTATAACCGGGCCAAGTTAGGGCATACACCTCAGTGGGGGAATAGGACTGGCTATCTATCTCTGAATCCATCTCTGAGGAGCTATCGGGACCCAACAAGAGATCTACTTCGACATGTAGCACTGTCTGCTCTGAAGGCCTTGTTTTCACTCCAGATTTTTCCATCTCCCACCCAAATGGCTGATTCACAAGAAGAGTAGTTTAATGTACAAACATTGTCGACAAATGGAAATGTACATCATTGAAATATATGATGCCTGGTTAAACAGGATGGCATTGCACACTTCACATATATTATGGCTTGCTAAAAGACATGAGACATCATAATTCCCATATATGATATAGAAACTAAACAGGTGGCATTACAGAACATGTCTAAACTAAGAAGATGACAAATATGATGTCAAAAGTAGGCACTGCAAGGCAACATATGCATTATATGACTAACATCATCATGGCAAGGTAGAGCAAACACCTTGGGGGGTAAATAGGAGTGGTCATTGACATCAGAATCCGCCTCGAGCAGATATCTTCCTCTGGATTACAATCACGGAGAGGTGGGAGGGTTTGCCATTGAACCCACCATGGAGCAATATCTGCATGACATTGTGTTGCCGCGCAAAACTCTTCTCTTTCTCTCTACATGTTCAGCATGACTGTGTACAATATCTGACATGCATACGAAAAAAATATGGTGAGATTATGTAAGGAGAGCATGCAGAAATTTAGAGTGATGGTAAAAACCAGTGGATGGATCCAAAAAAAATGATAGCAGGCTGATGGTTGCTTTAATCTAATAAAAAGACAGTTGATGATTGCTTTACTATTTGTTTCCCACCCAAGATGAACAACATAGGCATACCCTAGGTGAACCAGATATTAGACAGAGATACTATTCATTGCTTCCTCGATATGTGCCCCACAACTAATTTAGAACTCAAGTTTGAACATTAATTTGGACCTGACTTGGAGTCCAATAGATGATGTAAAATAGATGTAAAATTTACATCACCAAAAACCAGCTGACTTCAACAGATGATGTAAAACTGTTGACTCTGAACTTTACTGTGGAATCTGAATGTTGCTGTCGAAACTGAACGCAATAGTAGCAGAGAGGCACTTGACATGTAGTTTAGGGAGGCCCGCAGTTCATCTTCAACCTGCACCCCCGAGCACTTGACCACCACCGGCGAACCGCCCCCAAGCGCCGCCTCGCCTGTAAACAACTCTCCACCGCGGTCCGCCGCGCCTCACCCGGCCAGCCCTCTAGGCCCCCGCCCCACCACGAACCCTAAGATAGATAGTGGGGTACCTCTCCGTGAGCCCGTCCCTGCTTGGGTGGTTCTTCCTTAACTCGGTGAGCCCCCTAACCCCTCAAAATCGATCGACCAAAGTCGATTCACCGATCAAGTGTAGCTAAATCAGAGCAGAGCAGCTGCACGAGCGAGGGGGAGAGCAGCAGCAGCAGCGCGAGCGAGCGAGAGCCGGAGCCGGAGCAGGAGCAGCTGGACGAGCGAGCAATCGAGCGAGAGCCGGAGCAGCAGTAGCAGCGCGAGCGACCGAGCGAGAGCCGGAGCAGCAGCAGCAGATCCGGCTGGTATGGCCGCCGCCACCGAAGGGGCCTCGCACTGGGGGAGAGCCGCCGTGGAGATGTCATCCGCGGCGCCGGCTTCAAGGTAGCCGCTCCATGGTGGTGTGGGATGGAGCACCGTTGGTGCCGGGAGGTCGAGTTAAGGAGAAGGTGTGATGCAATGAGTGTACAACCTCTTTGGTGGCGCCGAGTAGGCCCCGACTTCATCCGAGGACTCAGTGAGGATGTTGCAGTTCCGGTGGAGCAGGTTAAGGCGGCGCTGTGGGGATGGAGCAGCCGCGATAGACGAGACGGTCGTCGGAGCAGCTCCTTGGAGGTGGAGGACGGGGCGGCTGAACCGGCGGGACGACGAGATGGACGAGGATCCTCATCCGGGGATGTGGACGAGGGACGTCGAGCTGTTGCGGTGGACGACGTCGTCGGGGAAGAAGCTCCGACTGGGCAGCGGTGAGGTGGCGGACGGAGGAGGGTGGGGTTTCGCGGCTGGAGCGGAGAGGTTATGGCGGCCTGGGATTTTGAATGGCGAAAAGGGGGCGATGCGAGGGGGTGAACCATGACTTAGGGACGCGCTTGTCCAAAATGTAGGGTGTGTTACAAAAGGACCCCCCCCCCATCGATTTGAACTAGCAGCCCTTTCGGCTCAGGGTTAGAAGGGGGGTTTCGCGTGTCGGGATTTGGTAGCTGGAGGGAGTTTTCGTGCGCGTTGTAATTTCGGGATAGCAAGGCGCGGGTTGTGAAGGCTCCAGTTTTGGGAGCATGATATCTGAATTTTCGGGACATAACAAGGCGCGGGTTTAATTTTAGGGACAAGCCTAACGTGTAGTAATATTGTACTTGTACGTACCAAATCAATTCGCACGTCCCTCAACCAAAAAGAAAACAAAAAAATAAAACTATTCACACCACACAAAGAGAGAGTCTTGCCCCGTTTTACTATACAAATGCTATTCAAAGCTACTCCCTCCTTCCATCTATATAGGGCCTAATGCGTTTTTCGATGCCAACTCTGACTAAATATTAGAGCAATAATATATGACATGCAACTTACACATAGCACACCGTTAAATTAAATGCATGAAAGGTTCTTTCAATGATATAATTTTCACATTGTGCATGTCATGTACTATTAATCTTGTCAATAGTCAAAGGCGGTCTTTAAAAACTCATTACGCCCTATATAAATGGAAGGAGGAGTATGAATCCATGTTATGTCCAATTAAATTTTTTCGCTTGTCAGTATAATGCATGTAACCTACTCATACCAACATTTTAGTGCATTCCAAATGTCTATACTACCGCTGCAATTCGAACTAAATTTGAATTCGTTTCTCTATTTCAATAAGAATCTACAATCGTGATTGTTGCCAACTTCAACCATCATTCGTGTATTGCCTTAATAACACACCACATGATTATTATAGAGATACATATGAACTATGTGTACTACATGAACTCGAATTCTATTTTTTGAATACACTTGATGTTGATTCCAAATAATAGTACATTTGATGTACTAACTATATTTCATAATCTAAACCATGTTCCATACGTACACCGTGTTTATCACACAAAGTATAGTGCCCCGCCCCCTACATTATGACAAGTATTTAGACCTGAGCTGCAAAAGCCACACATTAGCCCAAATTACAATCAATGTTCTATGTATTATACGTAGTACTAGCAAGATGCCCATGCGTTCCACAGAACATCAACATGATCAAGGGGCCTAATTTGCAAATATGGAGAGGGGTGTGGGTATATTTTTTCAAAATTTCCATAGTTTCCTTCCTATCCGCCAGATATAAATCGGACGGCCTATATTGCAGGATGGCAGGCACACCATCATCAACAACTCCGTTTTTATAAGAGTAGAGATAAAATATATTATATGTAGTATAACATGTTCATAACCACACCATGTGTATCACCGTTATAAATATTCACACATGCATCGGTTTAAAACACTATGATAAATTCTGCAAATATCCGATTCACTTTTTTATAGTGAAGTATGATCTCTATTCGTCTTTTACACCCACACAATCCTCTTATCTTTGTAGCTAGCGCTAACTTTCTCTCGTGCATGCACACGCCCGCATCCCTATCACCCTCCCTCAGCATTCTCTAGCTCCATCGTGCAAATTCATCTTTTCACTTTAGGTCCTTCACCCACGGTGTGTGTAGGCCCCCCCAGCTCCTTCTTTACAGCACACATCGATCGATATGCCTCTCTAGCCAGGTGTGCCTAGCAAAAACACAAGCTTCCCCTCTTCTCTTATCATCGTCCATGCCTCACTCCCACCCCTCTTTTCATCGATCTCGTACTCGCACACTCCTTCCCCCTCAATATAGTATTCCTCTCGTACCACCTCCTAGATGCATCCCTCTCTCTCTCTATCCTTCTCCTTGTGCCTCATTTTCTTCTAACACACACATGCATGTATACCGATCGATCTCCCAACATATACCTAGATCGACTTTAACTATTCCCCCCCATCGATCGACGTACCTCACAAGTTATATCTCTCCTTTCTCTAATAAAGGGCGATTGATCTTCCTATGTAGTTACGTCTGCTTACCACAGCCATATCGTCCTCCCTCATCATTCATGCATGCCTCCTGACCCGTCTCTCACACGCACGTGCACAGACAAGCAGCCATCTCCTCTCTTATTGATATTTGATGACCCACAAGTGTAGGTGATCGTAACAACTTTCGAGGGTAAAGTATTCAACCCAAATTTATTGATTCGACACAAGGGGAGCCAAAGAATATTATTGAGTATTAGCAGTTGAGTTGTCAATTCAGCCACACCTGGATAACTTAGTATCTGCAGCAAAGTATTTAGTAGCGAAGTAGTATGATAATAAAGGTAACAGTGGCAAAAGTAATATTTTTGGGTTTTGTAGTGATTGTAACAATAGCAACGGAAAAGTAAATAAGCAAAACACAAGATGTGAAAAGCTCGTAGGCATTGGATCAGTGATGGATAATTATGTCGGATGTGATTCCTCTTGTAATAGGTATAACATAGGGTGAAACAGAACTAGCTCCAATTCATCAATGTAATGTAGGCATGTATTCCGTAAATAGTCATAATGCGGCTTATGGAAAAGAACTTGCATGACATCTTTTGTCCTACCCTCCCGTGGTAGCGGGGTCCTAGCGGAAACTAAGGGATATTAAGGCCTCCTTTTAATAGAGTACCGGACCAAAGCATTAACAAATAGTGAATACATGAACTCCTCAAACTACGGTCGTCACCGAGAAGTATCCCGATTATTGTCACTTCGGGGTTGTTGGATCATAACACATAATAGGTGACTATATACTTGCAAGATAGGATCAAGAACACACATATATTCATGAAAACATAATAGGTTCAGATCTGAAATCATGGCACTCGGGCCCTAATGACAAGCATTAAGCATAGCAAAGTCATAGCAACATCAATCTCGAACATAGTGGATACTAGGGATCAAACCCTAACAAAACTAACTTGATTACATGGTAAATCTCATCCAACCCATCACCGTCCAGCAAGCCTACGATGGAATTACTCACGCACGGCGGTGAGCATCATAAAATTGGTGATGGAGGATGGTTGATGATGACGACAGCGACGAATCCCCCTCTCCGGAGCCCCGAACGGACTCCAGACCAGCCCTCCAGAGAGAGATTAGGGCTTGGCGGTGGCTCCGTATCGTAAAACGTGATGAAACTTTCTCTCTGATTTTTTTCTCCGCGAGACGGAATATATGGAGTTGGAGTTGAGGTCGGCGGAGCCTCAGGGGGCCCACGAGAGAAGGGGGCGCCCCCAGGGGGTGGGCGCGCCCCCCACCCTTATGGACAGGGTGTGGGCCCCCTGGTCTTGATTCTTTCACCAGTATTTTTTATATTTTCCAAAAAGTGCCTCCGTGGATTTTCAGGACATTACGAGAACTGCTTTTCTACACATAACACAACATCATGGCAGTTCGGCTGAAAACAGCGTCAGTCCGGGTTAGTTTCATTCAAAACATGCAAGTGAGAGTCCAAAACAAGGGCAAAAGTGTTTGGAAAAGTAGATACGTTGGAGACGTATCAATATTGCGGGCGTGCCCTCCGTTTGTCTAGCAAGCCTATCCCACCATTTGTTAGAAGCAACTCCACTACCACCCCCTCCAACACTCTAGCTCTGTCTCTCTCCCAACCTTATTCCTCTCCTACACATATGCATGGATGCCGATCGATCTCCCTTAATACATGAGGTAGGCCTCTCTCCTCCTCCACACATATACCAGCCATTGTACCTCTATAGTTGATTAGGCCTCCCTCTCCCCCACCACACACCGATAGTCGAGCGTTGTAGGTAGGTATCCATGCCACAGAGACAAACTGCATGTAACAGCCTGGATTTTGGCCCTTTTCTTTTTCTTTTGATTTATTTGGTTTTTGCTCCGTTTTTCTTTTTGGAGTGGTTCTGTGGCCTTGTCACCTAGGAAATCCTCTTCGTTCCCCCTCCCAAGTGGCTCATCATTCTCAAAACCTTGCCAAAGATCATGTCACTTCACTCCTTGACCAAATAATAAACTATTTTTCTAGGGAATATTCCTTTTTCATTAAAGGAATAACCCTATCTGCCCTAGGTTGTGAAGCAACCTATATTTCTGTCCATCCAAAAATTCTCATAATTCCTTGGGGTCATATGTAGCTCAAATATGCCCAAACATTGCCTTGGCCAGTTAAAAAATAATTCTCCAATATTCCTTTGTCTATTCTGCCCTCAATGGCACTTTGTGAAGGAAGTGTCATTTATATTTCTCCTAGTGTCTCCCAACCTTTTTGGGCATGATTATATGTCCAAATAATTGCCTCATGCACAATTTCAAATTTATTTGCCTATCCAATCTTCCTCAGTGAATTTTCAAAGTTTCTGTCAGACAGAAGGCTTTGTGAAGGAACTACTATCTAGGAGTACCCAAATGAGTTGAACTTTTGCACACTCCTTAATGTGCTCATATTAACCTCCTCCACCCATTTGCAGCCCCATCCAATCATCTATGTGAGCACAGGAGTAAATCTTTGATTCTGGCATTATTTTCAGGTTGTGAATTAAGTGTATCTTATATTGCTTAAAAAATCCTTTTAAATTACCAGATCATTATTCTACCCATAAAACATATCTCCACCCAATTTTGCATCATTTCATTAAGCCATTTGATCACCAATATTATTCCAAGTTTCTACACAGAAATGATGTTTGTGAAGCAAGTGATATTTTGGCTTGTCCATTTGGCATGATCTTTTTACAGCATCATCATATGTCCAAATAATCAAGCTTTGCCCAATGTTAGCCCAAGTTAATACTCTATGTGAGAGCATCATCATGATCTTCATTTCTGGACCATTTTGGAAGTTGCAAAGCAACTATATTAAAGCCTGGTCCTAATCTTCTCAAAATTACCAGGATGAAAGTCCTTCTTTACCTAAACCTCGCAGACAACTCCATTGCTCCCAAAATCGTTCCTGTTGATCACCAGTGCTCACCCAAATTTACTGCAGTAAATTTCAGAGGGTGATTACTTTTTAACCAGAGCTATTTTCATCGATCTACCACCGCAGCTACAACCTACCCTGGGAGGACTTACCACAAGACAACATTTGCCAACGCTTGGCGTCTTCTTCTCGCTAGCTCACGCGGTGACCATGGCTCTAGCGAGCATTAATTGCGCTCTGGAGTGACCTCGGCGCTGTGCTCGTCCATGCTCTCCTCGTCTCGACCCCAAACCTTGTCCAGTGGCCTCCCCGTGATCAACCGCATCGCCCTGACCTCACTTCCCCTCCGTCCGTTTCCTCACCGACGCTCACCGACGCTCGCCGCCGAACGCCCACGGGTGCACTGTGCTCCGTTTGGTTCCGAGCTCATTTCGGCCTCTTGCTCTGCTCCCCGGCGTCTTCTACCCCTCCGTGATCCCTGCATCAGTGCTCGTCGCCTTCCTCGTGCCCTCCCATGCTCGCTGGCCGTCGCCAGAGCCTCGGCCGGACATGCCAGGCGGCACCCGAGCCCATCCCTCTCATCCGCCTATATATAGGCCTCCCCCGAGCCGTTCGAGCACACCACCCGCCTCCCCTCACTCCTCTGGTCCCTCCTAGATACTCACCCGAGCTCGAGGAGCTCTCTTTCCCCCCCTCGTCTCCACTGTCATCGCCGGCCGCCGCTCAAATTCGAGCGCTCCAGCCCCTGCCTCTCCACCTATCCACCACAAGTGAGATCCCCTCACTCTGGCAACCATCCCCATGCCCTTTCCCCCTCGCTGGAACCACTATGGCCACGAGACCATCTCCACCCGTAGATCCCCTCCGCCATGGCCCCTGTCGTCATTGACCTCGGGGTCCCCGGCGACAGCACCACCCGCAGGTGGATGCGCCTCTTCGACCAGAGCTCTCCGGTAGCCCGGCCGCAAAAAACGGTGGCCGGAGCAGCCGGGGGTCGTCGCCGGAGCGCGCTGCCTCCTCTGGCGCTCGGGCGACCGCGGGGTGGACGAAGAACAAGCCAGCCAGGCGGGCCCCTCCTCCCGCGCAACCCCACCTGGCAGCCGCAGGCGTTGATCCGCCCTGCCCACGTGGATAAGTGACGGGCCCCACCACGTGGGACCCGCACGCGCCCAGCCCCACCACTGTTCGAGTGGATAGAGTGAAAGCGTATTTCCTTGATTACGCTTTCCGTTTTTCTGTACAGGCCCCTACTTGAAAATATTTTTCTTGCAGATAGGTCCCTCGCAGAAAACACCTCATAACTTGTTATCCGTAGCTCCAAATGAGGTGAATCCAAAGCCCACTTCTTCGTTTCATCGAGCCCGTTCTGTTGGTCACACTTTCACCATGTGTTAACATTCTAAAAATGACCATTATGCCCTTGCCCTTATTCATCCCCCTCCGAGAGAGAACGTTTTCCGGCGATTATTTCCGCAAGCTTCTTGCACTTTCTCCCGGTGATTTCTTCCACCCCAGGCAAGCCACACCCTCCATTTGCATCACCGTAATGCAGTGACATGGTTTCACTTATTTGAACTTGTTTAAAATATTGTTTTAGCTACTTGTGATCTGTGCATGGCTTTTTCTCGGAGTATTATTTTGATCTTGTGGATGCCATGCTATTGTTTGGATTACTAGGAGTTATGTTTGTAGTTGAGGAGTATCATGTTGCCATTGGAGTATTAGTGGTTGGTATTATGATTGTTTCATGATGATATCTGTTAGTATGTTTTGGAGTATTTCTTTGGATATCATGCTACCTTTGGATTATTAGTGGTTAGTATGAATATTTTCATGATGCTAGTTGATGTTCTGTTGCTTGGAGTATTATTTTCGAAGATGATGGTTACATGTGGATCTTAGCTGGATAGCTTTATTCTTGTAATTGAAGTAGTAGGATTATTTGTTGGATATTGCTATGACTTGGATTATAGTTTGATAGTTGATATCGGAGTATCAGTTATCACAGTTATATTTTTGGGGATAAATTCCATCATTAAGTTGGTCAGGTGTCGCCGAACCGAGCTTTTCCAGTGCAACCACATTTATCGGTATGGGACGGCCCTAATGCGGTCTATTGTCGTGCCTCTCGCCGGTGCCTCCAACTAGGGAAGGTTATGGGCGCGCACTACCCTGATCAGGTAGGCGGACAAAAGCCTTGTGTGCCCGGTTTTGATTTTGAGCTCGGGTCCCCGTGTGGGATCGTGGCCACGACGGTGGTCAATGTGTCTTTGGTAGACACGGGGCCACCCAGGACTAGCCAAGTGGAGAGTGAGTCGGAGTGGCCGGGAGAGTGTCATGGCAGTAGATCGGTTTTGTCGGAACGCCGTTGGTCCACCCGAATGGGAGTGCGAGGCCATGGGTTCCGTGGTGTGGGTAAAGTGCGCTACCTCTGCAGAGTGTGTGTGCTTTTAACCTATCGATAGCTGGGTCCTCAGTCATGGGTATGGGTTCGTACTAGGTCACACCGTTCGATCAACATTCACATGACGGAATGACTTCTAGGTGATTTAGATGTGGATATTTTGAGTAGTACAGAGTGGTTGTGATCGCCGTAAGGATCATGGGCCAAATATTGGTCGTGGTTGTGATCACCGTAAGGATCATGGGCCAAATATTGGTCGTGGTTGTGACCGCCGTAAGGATCACGAGCCGAATATTGGTCGTGGTTGTGATCGCCGTAAGGATCACATGCCAATTATTGGTCGTGGTAGTGATCGCCGTAGAGATCACAGTTTGAGACCAAGTGTTGGTCGTGGTAGTGATCGCCGGAAAGATCACAGTTTGGTTCTGATCATGAGGTGATCGAGATGGTATATTGCTTGGCCGGTTAGCCAAGAGAGGTAGGGTTATGGAGATCGGAGATGGTGATTTATCAGTATTGTAGTAGTTTCATATCATGCTTAGTATTTGCTACTGTATCAAGGTAGCTGTTAATTTAATTAACCTACTTAATGCTATGTTGTTGTCTTTCCTTGATGCTTTTGGTTGTTGTGAGCTTGCAAGTACATTCCATATACTGACCTGGCGTGTCATACCAGATTGCAGGTGATGCCGTGATTGCTTGATTTCTTGTCGTGGTTTCCGTTCGTGCGAGCTAGATTGTGTCCCAGCCAGAGTCCCTGCGGAGTGGAGTTCACTACCTTCGTCGTTGTTCCGTTGCTAGAAGATTTCCGCTGCTTCGAGTTGTTCTGCTGCTAGCATAGAGCAAGTGTAGTATCGCAGGCGTAGTGTCGCCATGCTGATGTGAAAATTTGTAACATCAGACCTTTGTATTTATTCTTGTAATAAGAGCTGATTTGTTCTATCTCAAGCAGTGTCGTATTCCAGAAACTTCTCCTTGATCTCTAGGCTGGAATACGGGGCGTTCCGGTTTCTCTGAGCCGGGGTGCCACAGGCTTGGTATCAGAGCAGGTCTGGCTGTAGGACGCCCTAGTCAGCGCGAGCGGTAGAAACCGGTAGTATAGAGTCTGTCTTGTTTGTTGCATTTGGTTGCTGCATTTGTTTGTTGCATAGCATGCATATAGCCTTAGTATTTGTACTAACGGTTTATCTGGTGAGTGTAGCTGGCATCGGTTCGGATCCACTACGGCTCAACCTTTGCATTTCTCCAGTTCCTTTTTTCTTTCGGTGGTTGGTGTCAATTTTGTCCCAGCAGAGTGATGCCAAGTGATCCCGACACTGTTTGCAAAAATGATGCTCAGGCATCGCGCCGATGTCTTTCCTTCAGTCCCGTCTATCGTTTCGGTGATGGACATGCTTCTATCCCGGATCGTTCTTTTATTTTGTCGTGTTGGCAACCCTTAATGATCTTAGTTATCAAGAAAGGACAATGTCAGCAGCCTTAGTTTTCCCCGGCTATCCTATTTCTTGGATGAGTACGGATATTTTTCCGTTCGCTTGATAATAATGTGGTTGCGACCTTCGTGTCCTACTACATGATTACCGAGTATGTCCTCGCCTTCGAGCTAGTCCAGGTTGCTATCTGGCTAAGCTAGCACTTGGTGTAGCGCTGTTTACACCAATTCTTCCACACATTTATTCGTCCTCGTGCACATCATCACACCATGTTAGATCGTAGAACCGGAGATCCCGCGAGATTTGTGTGCTTAAGTAGGCATGCATATTGTGTGACTAGCAGTAATATGTGACATTGATTGTGTGTGAATTGTTTGTTGTTGTGTACTTTTGTTTAGTTGAGTTTTCTGTTGCTTCTTTCTTTTTGGGCCCCGGTGTTACATTATTTTCCCCCTATAAAGAGTTGCTCATCCACCGACACCAGACTCAAAGACGCAATAAGGATTTCAAATATTTGGAAGAAGCTCAGCTAAACATTATTGTCTACCCAGTCAACTGCATTATGGTATTAAAATCTGCTCAGACTACCAATGGTGTATTGGATTTACTATCAACATCGAGTATACTTCAGTGCAAAATCCTCACAGCAGTAATGATCAAGTCAGCAGCAAGAACAGTCAGGTACAAGCCGAACGGTATATTTTGAGACAGAGGTATGGATGATATACAAAGTTTTGGCTCGGTAATGCATGATGCTTGAAATATGTTATCATCCGAAATAAATTCAGAATGTGAGATGCTCAAGGAAGCCAGTCAAACTATTTTTCTCATGCAAATAATCAGCCTCAGAATATTATGGGCGTGTGTATGGATTTCAGTCTGCATATCAGTATGAAGTTTTGGATATAAGAAACCCAGTATTATTCCACACGCTATCGGAAGGAATTTATGAGGCAAGGCTCCTCAATTTTTCCTCAACATGATATGTGAACAATTTCCGGCCCATGATGCCCAGTGTTTCTCAGCAAGACACCTCAGTAAAGGCTTCTGACAGACGGAAATGAAATTTTCTCAACAAGCAAACCCGGGGAGAAGCTTCTCAAGCACGAAACTCAGGCTTCTCCAGCACAATAATCAGACTAAGCTTCGTGTGTAAGCTATAGAGCCTTCTTCTGCACGATACCCAGACAAAAGATTTGAGCAGAAGTTAATAAGTCTTCCTCAGCAAGCTACTCGGATAGCTTCTCTCGTATGCCACCCAGTCTGCGTCAGTACCACAATATTGCACCATCCTCAGAGATTATATGATGAGTTGCAAATGTATGGCAGTAGAGTTCAAGGACCAGATTTGCAATAATTTTGTCAGAGGTACCATTCAGCCAAAACATATGCCTATCGCAAGGATCGAGTGTTCGGTGGCATATCCTTCTTATATATGGTGAGCATGCATCCCCAGTCATATCAGTCACTTATACGAAATACGGCAAGGATCCAACAGATATACCTAAGGAAAGTAAGGATCCCACAACCTCGCAAGCCAGGCAAAGGAAAATAAAGATGAGCAGAAACACATCTCATGAATTACAAGGACCGACAAGATCTGGAGATGACATCAAATAATCCACAGTCTTGACAATGGTCATTGAGGGAGTTCTAGATTAGGGGGTGTCCGGATAGCCGAACTATCACCGTTGGCCGGACTCCTGGACTATGAAGATACAAGATTGAAGACTTCGTCCCGTGTCCGGATGGGACTTTCCTTGGCGTGGAAGGCAAGCTTGGCGTCTGGATATGTAGATCTCCTACCATTGTAACCGACTACGTGTAACCCTAACCCTATCCGGTGTCTATATAAACCGGAGGGTTTTAGTCCGTAGGGCGAACAACAATCATACCATAGGCTAGCTTCTAGGGTTTAGCCTCTACGATCTCGTGGTAGATCCACTCTGGTACTACCCATATCATCAATATTAATCAAGCGGGAGTAGGGTTTTACCTCCATCGAGAGGGCCCGAACACAGGTAAAAACATCGTGTCCCTTGTCCCCTGTTACCATCCGCCTAGGCATACGATTCGGGACCCCTACCCGAGATCCGCGGTTTTGACACCGACATTGGTGCTTTCATTGAGAGTTCCTCTGTGCCATCACCGTCGGAAGGATGCCTCATCCCGTCTTTAAAAGCGGCACCGTTACTAAAGGAGCTTTGGCCACGGCCAAACTCTCCATCTAAGCGGTTTTCTTATGACCGCTTTGTTAAATTGCCAGCGCCGACGATGACTTCTCGGGTCATCGAAAGCAATCTTCACGTTAACTCGGAACTCGCCGAGTAGTTAGATCCGATGGAGCTCTCTTCCTTGAACAAGCTCTTGGATCGCATCGCCACCCTGGGAGTCGCTACAGACTACGATAAGATTGGGCCTAAAACCGATCTTAGAGAGATCAACTCTCCCCAGGCTACCCACCACGTTGTTGTGGTAGAGGAACAATACGGCGACTCTTCTCCTACCTTAAGGACTAGCTATGTCCGGATTCACGACCCCTCCATGCGGATTCCCTCGGAGGGAGGACACCACTCAAGCCACGAACTTAAAGTCGAGGCGGGCTAGATTCATTGGACAACCTCCAAGAACCCAAGCTTCCAAGTTCGGAAACTACTTGGACCCTGAATCTTAGATCGGACGGGGTTCGGAATTTAATTCCACCCGCCCACCCAAACATAAGCGATCTATCCCAAATCCGGCAAGAGCACGGAAAAACAGTACATCATTACTGGGCCAGATTCCTCCTGGTTATGGACAGGATAAAGAATTGCCGCGAGGAGGACACAATCTCATTCTTCTGCAATAATTGCACGGACAAGGGAATCCTAAACGCCATAAGTCGTCGTGAAATTACACGCTTTGCTGACTTGGCATCCATAGTACGAAAGTACTGCGCGATGGAGAGCGCCTGGAAAACCGAAATCAAATTTTGCGATAATCCGGCCCCGAATACGACCCCAATCCGAAATAAAAGGGTGCATCATCACCAGGCACCTGGGTTACATACCAAAAAGCAAAAACCCCCCCAAAGGGCATGGAACCGTACTGGAGGGATGGCTCAATGGACCCTGCAAAATTCATATGTAGGGCGCCACTCCAACTCATAGCCTTAGAGCATGTTGGATACTACGACGGTGGCCAAAAGTGGCGAAGAGCTCTTAGCTCCAGTACCAGCCCAACAATACCAAAGACGATATTAACAGTCTTGAGACTTTCGCATCAAATAATATGCGAAGCGAACACTCCGCAGCCTTGCCGAAGTCTACCAGATAGCAACAATAAATCCATGGAGTGACACGGCTATTACCTTTAACGCCAGTGACAAACCTAAATTCCGAACAGCCCTAGCACCAGCCGCATTGGTCCTCAGTCCAATAGTGGACGGCTTTCGCATTACCAAGGCACTCATGGACGACGACAACGGATTAAACCTCATCTACGAGGAAACCCTTCGAAAAATGGAAATAGACTGGAGCCGCATTGAGCAAAGCAGCACAACCTTTAGAGGAATAATCCCCAGTCCGGAAGCATCTTTGTCTGAGGAAAGGTCACACTAGATGTGGTGTTGACGCACGCCGGGCAATTATAGGTCCGAGGAGGTCACATTCCAAGTGGCCCCGTTCAGCAGCGGATACCATGCTCTATTAGGGCGAGAGGCATTCACAATTTTTCAAGCTATACACCATTACGGGTACATGAAACTCAAAATGCCCGGTCCCAACGGAATTATCACTCTCGCTAGTGACCCGGACATAGCGCTCCGCGCCGAAAATAAAACAGCCGCACTTGCCCTTGAGGCACTATCCGAAGCCCTAGCGGCAGAGGAACTCACTGCGCTGCGCTCCACGGTGAACAGGGACAATGTGATACTCGATAAGAGATCCAAGTCCACCTCTTTTAAACCAGCAGAAAAAATAGTCAAATTCCAAGTCCATCCAACGGACCCTACAAAAACGGCCTCCATCGGGGCACAATTAAACCATGATGCGGACGCCGCACTACGAGAATTCCTACGCGAAAATTGGGACATTTTTGCCTGGCACCCTTCAGACATGCCAGGAATCCTACGCCGGCTGGCAGAGCACAGCCTAAATATCCTAAAAGGATTCAAGCCAGTCAAACAAGCTCTTGGCGTTTCTCCGAACCCAAGAGACAGGCCATGGAGAGGAGCTAGCTAAACTATTGGAGGCCGGATTCATCGAGATATTAAACATCCGGATGGCTAGCAAACCTGGTAATGGTACCAAAGAAGGACAAATCACAGGCGCCTATGTGTCGATTTTAAGGACCTTAACAAGGCTTGCCCAAAGGATCCCTTCCCCCTCCCCCGCATCGATCAAATTATCGACGCTACCGCAGGACACAATTCATTGTGTTTCCTCGACGCATACTCTGGCTACCACCAAATTAAGATGGCAGAGCCAGACCAAGCCGCAACGGCATTCATCACTCCATACGGCCCATTCTGCTTCAACACAATGCCCTTTGGGCTCAAAATGCCGACGCAACATATCAGCGCATGATTCAGACATGTCTGGCAAACCAGATCGGCAAAACAGTGGAGGCATACGTAGACGATGTGGTCGTCAAATCCAAGCATGTCGAAAGCCTAGTCGATGACTTGAGGCTCACATTCGATAATCTCCAAACATATGACATCAAGCTCAACCCGGAAAAATGCGTTTTCGGCGTACCAGCCGGAAAGCTCGTGGGCTTCATTGTATCCGGTAGAGGAATTGAAGCAAACCCAGCCAAGATCCGAGCTCTGTCACAATTGGATATCCCCAAAGACCTCAAACAAATACAAAAATTGATTTGGATGCGTGGCGGCTCTAAGCCGCTTTTATCTCCCGCTTAGGAGAAAAGGCATTACCCTTTATCGCCTCCTCCGGCCAAGACGAACACTTCGAGTGGGCGGATCTTTGCCACGGCCGGACTTCGAAGAAATCAAAGCCATATTGGCAACAAATCCGGTCTGGCGCGCCAAACATGGGCGAACCAATGCTATTATACATCGCAGCAACCCATCAAGTTGTAAGCGCGGTGCTTTCGTTGTCGAGCGAGAAGCGGACGGACACAAGTTCCCTCTCCAAAAACCAGTTTACTACGTGTCCCTTGTCCTAACTCCATGCAAGTCACGGTACCCGCATTATCAAAAGATAGCATACGCGGTGTTCATGGCATCCGGAAGCTGCGACACTACTTCCAAGAGTGTTCGATAACTTGGTAGCCTCCGAAGTACCTCTTAATGACATTATAAACAACCGCGACCTTAACGGGCGGATTGCTAAATGGGCCATTGAGCTCCTCCCGTTCGACATAACCTACAAGCCACGACGAGCTATTAAGTCGCAAGTTTTGGCTGACTTCATCACCGAATGATGAAGCGAACTCCCTAAAGAGTACGGCGCATATTCCAACTGGATCATGCACTTGACGGCTCCAAAATGTTGGCGGCACGAAATTGGCGTTGTTACAACGTCCCCAACCGGAGATACAGTCCAATACGTACTTCAAATAATGTACACGGACTCCAACAATGCAGCGGAATACGAGGCCCTTCTACATGGTCTCCGGATGGCAGTCTCCATGGGCATTCAACGCCTAGAGGTGCGCGGGGATTCGAACCTCGCGATATCCCAAATAAATGGGGACTTTGATGCCAAGGATCTGAAAATGGCAGCTTATCGCAATGCCGTCCTAAAAATGTCAGCTCGGTTTGAGGGGCTCGAATTTCACCATATAGCCCGGGATAACAACCAGGCAGCGGACGTGTTAGCGCATTGGCGCCAAAAGCGCGATGCCGTCCCCCCAACATCTTCCTAGAGAGGCTTTTCAAGCCATCCGTACTATGGGAGGGAGAGTGCGGAAATAACAACCCGGACCCAACCACACCGCCCCACACCGAACATTCCGACATAGTTGGTGGTCCTTGTGAAATAACACCGTCATTACGCAATAATGGCAGTCATCGCCCGTGGGCCAGAATCCATTCCTAGCCTACCTAACTAGGCGGGAACTTCCCGAGACCAAAAGCGAGGCCGCTGCATAGTCTGGCGGTCTAAAGCCTATAAGGTCCATGAGGGAGAGCTTCATAAGAAAAGCACAACCGGAGTCCTTCAAAGGTGTATCTCCGAAGAGGAAGGGCGGAATCTCTGGCTGAAATTCATGCGGACTCGGTGGGCTCCATGCCGCAGCCGGGCCCTTGTAGGCAAGGCCTTCCGTACATGATTTTATTGGCTGACGACGGCAGGCGGATGCTCAGGACTCAGTCCAACGATCGTCGGTTGCCAGCTCTTTGCTAATCAAAGCCACATGCCACCCACCGCCCTCAAAACTATACCCATCACTGTCCCTTCAGTGCAGGGGCTTGACATGGTTGGACCCCTTAAAGGAGGAACCCACAAGAAAAAATACCTATTGGTCATGGTGGATAAATTCACCAAATGGATAGAGGCCAAGCACATAAAGGCGGCGAATCCGGACCGATGATAGACTTCATATCGGGGTAGTACACCGTTCTGGCGTCCCCATAGCATCATTATCGATAACGGCACGAACTTCATGGCCGATGAGGTCAAACTCGGTGCAAAAACATGGGCATCAAGCTCGACTACGCTTGATCTATCACCCCCAAACTAACGGTCAAGTCGGCGAGCAAACGATCTAATCATGAGCGGCATTAAACCCGAGCTAGTCACGGTCCCTCAAGGAATCTAACACACCTTTGGGTAGAGGAGCTCGACTCCGTACTCACGGGGCTGCGGACCACGCGAATCGCACTACCGGATTCACACCACGCGGCGCAGAGGCGGTTTTGCCTGCGACATAATTCATGACTCACCTCGGCGTGCGCATATGCGAAGAAAGAGAAGATGAGCTCGATCGACAGGACAGCTTGGGCGCCTTGGAGGAGGCGTGGCGTGGCAAAAGCTCGTTCCGCATTCTATCAACAGCGAGCTCGAAGATATCAAAGCGGGAAATGCGGGCCAAAGCTTACAATGTTGGCAAACTAGTTCTACGCTCACGGACAAGAAAAAGGACAAACTCAAGCCCAAATGGGAGGGTCCCTTCATCATCGACCAAGTCCTGACCGGCGGAGCGTACCGTCTGCGAAGCACATCGGATAACCGACTCGAGCCGAACCGATGGAACGCAGCCCGTCTCCGAAGATTCTACGCCTAGCGCAGGATTCTGAGTTCGTCTCCTTCCTCCGTCTGTATTTTATACTTTAAGCTATCTTTTCTTTCTCTCCTTCTCCCTCCTTTTTTCCGAAGCCGTTAAAGGCTCGTTTGCGCATTGTTCACACACACTTGACGCGCTATCCGCGCTCATTATATCTGGGGGCTTCTTTAACAGAAGCTTATTTATACGAGATTTATGCCCAACACATGTGTCACACTTCCGCATGTACCTTTTATTCACCATTATATGCATCGATATGACTTAAGTTTTGGCCAAGCTAGGTTGCCTGGCTCCTGTGCTTACCCCTACATTCCCGATTGTTCGGCTAGGTGGTAAAGGGAGCACCTCTGCGATTATTACCGCCCGGGTCGATCGGACGATGTAACTCAGGTAGGTGAAGCCGAAAGCTAAGCGTTCTTAAGGGAATATTCGATTGGTGAACTAAAGGCGATTTTTATTTTTCATTTATCTGCCCCTAGATGCTTTTATGATTTTTTCGCAGTACGGACATGCAATTTAGTGCATGACTCCCACGGAAAGGAACAACTATCGGAACTATTCTCCCTAGAAGATGTTTCTTACTAACCATGTAATATAACATAACTAGTTGGGCACTTGTCTAATAAAGCACTTATGACCCCTACGTCTGGTCTCCACGCATGCCCCGGTTTTTACATAACCGCGAGGGTATTCGGACACACTCCGTACTATTGGGTCCCGAGGTTGAAGCGAAAAGGTCCGCTATGACAAACGATCAACAATCCGGCTAGAAGGCATTTTACATGTCATTTTAAATTACATAGTCAAATTGACTGATTGTATTCCTCTTCAATGCCATCTAATAGGCTGTCTACTTCTGATCCTGCTTTGGGAATACTTTGCGGCCAACTCTACTTGGCCGTACATTAAGCTCACAGGGATCTCCTTCCCGTCGGGCTCCACAGGTCCGACCTCGGCCATGTGGTTTGGGTCCGCCTTCGTGTACCGTGTCTTCACCATGGCCCAGGCCTCCCTGGCGCCTTGATGACAGGCCGATATCTTCCATAGTCGGAAGCGCCGCCGTGCTCCCTGAAGCTTCTCTGCAAGCTCTCCAAGGCCTTGGGCGGGGAGATAGATGGCCACAAGGCACGGGCAATGCCTTTCATCACCTGCCGAACTTCGTTCGTGCAATTGCAATAGCTTCGGGAAGAAGGTCACCCATAGAACCGGGCATTTCCTCTGCAGGGCGACCCGTGAGCATACCCTCTGAGACATAACTCTGTTAATTGACTTCCTCGGGAACTCTTTTTCAAAGTTCGCTCAAGCACTTACTATAAATGCCGCGACGAAGTCGCCGATTCTCCTTCACGAGTCGGGACAATTTGGGCATGAACATCCTTTAGTTCCTCACCCAGCTGGGTGTTGGCATCTTGGAGATTACTTTTCTCTCCCCTCACCCTTGTAAGCACATTCTCGTCGGCCTTCAACCGGCGCAAGAGCTGTTGCTTGTCCGGATCTAGTCCGGCGCCATCTGTAATATTATTGTCAGATTTACACACACGCCGCACTTCACAAACTACCTATCTTTTGAAGCATATATTACCAGAGGGGGTCTCTGTGGCTCCCCACATGGCGGCTAGTGTGGCCTCAAGTTGGGCCTTGCATTCTTCAAGCTCTGGGACGATCGGGTATTCTTTTTGTAAGATCCTGCATAACGAATGATCCTTAAATCAATTATTCTAACCATTTTAAGTCTCGGGAGACTCTTGGCATATATAACTGTCAAATTTCCTCACCCGTATGTCCTTTACATCTTTTGCTCCGTAGCTTTGGCTAGACCATCTTGAGCGGCACGGAGTGCGCATCTCGAATTGAAGGCATTCAATGCCTCTTGGGAGAAACATGTCGTCACGAAGAAGCTGTCGTGGCGCTTTGTGATTCATGGCGCTCTCCACCTTGGAGTTGGCGGCGGACAATCTGTCGGCATCCTCTGTCGGAGGAGCGTCCGACGCACGCCTCGTGCTCGCCTCCGCTTCCGGACCCGGTTTTTGAGCTTGGCTGGCGGAGGCTCGATTGGCAACCTCTCCGGACACAGTCCGGCGAGCACTCTTTTTCCTGAAAAGGGCACCAGTGTTAGTACGCCTTCCAGGAATCAATCCTGGGAATATGGTGACGCGCCATACCATTCTTGGCGGCGTTTGATCTGACCGCACTTCTTTTTAGCTTTCTTGAGGCCGTGCTGCCCGTTGTTGGCTAGCCACGCGCGGGCTCGGCCTCCTGCCTCGAAGGCACCCCCTGCGAAACACCATTGGTACACGGTGATAAAAAATAAGCACGGATGGGTCATTATCAGAGTATTGGGACCTCGGTCCCAGTTACCTGTGAGGTTGGAATTATTCCGGGCTAATCGGCCGTAATGGCAACCAAGGCATTATCGATGCTCAGTTGGTGAAATACCCCATCAATCAGCTCCATCAATATGTCCGAATCCTCTTGGGAGGCCGGATCGAGGAGCCGTTCCGGATCCTCGGGTTGTGGAGGCAGGCTGTTTATGTCTTTTACGGCCTAGCGCAGTTCCTGCGTCAAAATCACAAAATGAGATACCTAACCATGGGAATACGGATCAGATGTGCAAAAAAGAAATGTCCGATTCCCAGCTTCGAGGATTGTTCATAGAAAATCCGTTCGATGGACTGACGCGGAGAAAATCCTCCTCTTCTCCCTTGTACAGCGCGGACAAGATCTTCACCAGATCGGTGACCGATCCCGACCCCTTACGGCCATGGCGGGTGGCATCGTCCTCCCCGTTGATATCCCACATGGGGTGGCCCCTATACTGGAGCGGCTGCACCCCCCGCATAATACATGTGGCCACGACACCGATCATGGTCAGTCCGGAATGAGCTAACAATCTTATTCGGCTCATCAGGTAAAGGACGTCCCTGTCGTCTTCCCTCTGGGAGCTCCACGGGCGCCAATTCAGGCGTTTCTTCAAAGGAGCATTGCCGAACTCCGGAGACCGATCCGAACAGGATCCGGCAGCGGGACATCCTCTATATAAAATCATTAGAAGGCCCGGTCTTGAGCGCCTTCTTGGGGTTCGGATAGATATCCGGTCCCGGCGATGCGCCACAGCTCGGCTCCGCCCACTTGATATATTGACCCCTCATGAGAACGGGATACAAGGCAGAATAATCTCTTCCACAGTGTAAAATGAGCCTCGACGCCAAAGAACAGTTCGCAAAGGGCCACGAAGCCCGCGATGTGCAAAATGGAGGCAGGCGTAAGGTGGTGCAACTGGAGGCCGTATAACTCCAAGAGCCCCCGGAGAAACGGATGAATTGGAAATCCGAGTCCTCTTACTAGATAAGAGACAAAGCATACCCTCTCTCCTTTGGAGGGATCAGGGACATTCTCCGCTTGCTTTCCGCCCTTATAGGTGGCGAGTCCGGCTCAACCGGAACCATGAAGGCCGGGGAAGAAATCCCTTGGTTTGGAGTGTCACTAGCTCGCTATCTGGACTGAGCATCTCTCCCAATTTCAGGCTGAGGGATGGGAGCCGAGAGGAGGAGCAGCGTCGTATCCATGATGGAATGGATTTTTGTCGAGGCGCTCGATGAAAGCTTCATGAGGGAGGATGGTGTGACTCGGATCTAGATCCTCGTCCCTTTTATAGACGGCTCATTTGCGCAGCTAGGGGAATAAGTGTAAAAATACCCTGGCTTTTCGCATTCATTCAAACACGTGGAAGATGGCCATTATTGGGCGTGGAAGCCAAGGAGCACAGCATTTATCAGAAGCCGGACACTATTCGACAAGTATATGGAATTTGGAGAAGAACTCGCCTCGTAATGCCGAAGACAATCTATGCGCCGGACTCATCGCCATTGAAGCCTGGTTAGGGGCTCTTGAGGAGTCCTGGATTAGGGGGTGTCCGGATAGCGAACTATCACCGTTGGCCGGACTCCTGGACTATGAAGATACAAGATTGAAGACTTAGTCCCGTGCCCGGATGGGACTTTCCTTGGCGTGGAAGGCAAGCTTGGTGATACGGATATGTAGATCTCCTACCATTGTAACTGACTCTGTGTAACCCTAACCCTATCTAGTGTCTATATAAACCGGATGGTTTTAGTCTGTAGGACGAACAACAATCATACTATAGGCTAGCTTCTAGGGTTTAGCCTCTCTGATCTCGTGGTAGATCCACTCTTGTACTACCCATATCATCAATATTAATCAAGCAGGAGTAGGGTTTTACCTCCATCGAGAGGGCCCGAACCTGGTAAAAACATCGTGTCCCCTGTCTCCTGTTACCATCCGCCTAGACGCACAGCTCGGGACCCCCTACCCGAGATCTGCCGGTTTTGACACCGACAATCATCAAGGTCATTATTCCCACAACGGACAAAGGAAATATCATAAAACCCATTCACCTACTTGTATGGTTGGCCTAAAAAATGAGCTCCGTACAACTACAAACCCTGGGTATCTGTCATCTGTGTGCGAACACCGGTCAGAAAAACAAGCACAAGGAACAATGTCAAAAATATTAATCATATCCATGGTCATACGAAGAATCAAGGACATATGTGGCCAATTTATTTCAGTAAGGTATCCTAACAAAGAAACTCATGACTGTAAAAAGGATGAGACTGACAACAAAGTATGATGATTTTTGCACGACCATCAGGGTTCAGACCCAGATTAGTTGGAGGCCATAATCCCATATGGATCCACAATGTCATACTCTCAGCGGCCTACTCTATTTACAAGGATTTTTCATATCCCGCTCACCCGCTTGACATAGTTAGTATGGAATATCCAAGTCTGTTCTGTCAGATCCAAGATTCCTTTGCAACCTCGTGATCGACTTCATGGCGGTGTTAAAAGCATATGACAGCCTATTACCACAGATGGGTATACCAACAAAATGAGAAAAATCAAAAGAAGAACAATCAGCTCAGACCCGGTATACTCACCGACGGAATCAAGTACATGGTCAGTCTGTCAGGAAAAGCAATTGTCTGTCAGCCCCCTGTCGGGCCAGTCTCAAGATGTAAATATTTGAAGTATGGCACATCTATAAATCCATACACCATTATATCGCTCACGACAGAAGGCAGTCAAATCTTGGGTACATATGTCATGCTCGAGCCAAAGAAATAAATCAAGATAAATTAGTGCCACCTGTGAGCAGTCAGATCTCGTCAGAGGATGGCCATGATTCTCATCATTTACGGAACCCAGAAGATATGCATTTATTTGAAGCAACCCCATGGCAGAAGTAAAAAGGTTTTCATGACCAAAGGAAAAATTTATGCTCAAGTCCATTGGATACCACCGCAGATATAAGAAAATTCACGGCAGTAAAAGGATTTGGTATGTGAGCAAAAACCCATCAGAATTTGGGGAAAGGTGAAGCAAGACCACCCCAGAGCAAGGTAAGTTGATCATCTGAAATTGTTGGGGGAACAATAAATAAAGGAAAAGGGATACCCGAGTTGGAAACGGTGTCCTCAAGTCATACTTGTTCCCTGAGCAATCGAATCTCTAGGACGAGATTTCTTTATGGGGGTAAGAGTTGTAACAGCCTGGATTTTGGCCCTTTCCTTTTTCTTTTGATTTATTTGGTTTTTGCTCTGTTTTTCTTTTTGGAGTGGTTCTGTGGCCTTGTCACCTGTGACATCCTCTACATTCCCCCTCCGAAGTGGCTCATCATTCTCAAAACCTTGCCAAAGATCATGTCACTTCACTCCTTGACCAAACCATAAACTCTTTTTCTAGGGAATATTCCTTTTTCATTAAAGGAATAATTGTGGGAGTAAATGACCACGGGTAGCCTAGCCGGCTCCCTCTGGCTCTTCAGAAAAATTATAGGCCGATCGAGCCTTCAAGCGTCCAAGGCGTGGGGCCGCCTTCCCCTGGCCGGCTGTCTCTCATGCCGACTACCGGGAGGCGGCCCGACCGCAAACCCTCATGAAGAAGCCGGCCACGAGAAGGCCGACTCCACGAACCCGGCCCCCAGCAGGCGGCCAAGGACGTGCCCTCAAACTCTGCACCCACATAACGGCGATGAGACGGGGCGTGGCTACAATAAAGCCCGCCACCCCCCGAATCCCGGAGTACGCATGGCCACAGTGCGTCGTATGGGGCAGCCCCACCCGTCCGGCGCGGCACTGTTGCCATGTTGACCATGACGTCACCCACGATAGGCTACGATACGGTCCAGCGGCGGGCCCCTTTAGTCGAGAGAGGCGCCGGCGGCAGGCCTCCCAGTCGGCCTGGGATGTGGCCGGCTCCCAGCAGCCAGCTTGCTCCTTCCCTCGAAGGAGGCGCCCCATTAAGGAGACAAGACGAGGTAAGGCTACAGTGAGCGCCCACCAGGCGGCGGCACTGTAGCCATGCTTACCTCGACAAAGCCCTCGTCATCAAGAGTGAGGCAATAGTAACCAGCCCTCGACAAGACCCCCAAGCGGTGGGACCTGCCTTTTGACCAAGAAGCCGGCAGCCGGCAGGACCCAACAGTCGGCGGGCCCCAGTGGCCGGCGGAGAAGCCGGCGAAGATAGGCACTGATGGCTAGGGCCCACGCCCGACCAGATTACCATTGTACCCCTGGGGGGTAGGCCTATATAAACCCCCCAGGGCACCCATGCAAAGGGTTGATCTCTTAGAGTTTTAGACACCACATTGAGGGGAGAAGAGAGCTAGTCTTGCCCTTCTTCTTCTTCTTGCCGAACAGCTCAAGGAGCCTCTTGTAGTTACTTGTTGATCTAGTGATCATGCGGAGACCCCGCAGAGCAGCAGTAGGGGTGTTATCTCCCCGGAGAGCCCTGAAGCTGGGTAAGATCCGCCGGCGTGCATGTCTTCGCCTCATCCCGTTTCCGTGCACCGCACGCGTCTTATTGGCTCCCACAATGATAAGCCACCCGTTGGCATATGTCGCACCTACCACCCGACATTTGGCGCCCACCATGGGGCCAGGTGCACCGTCGTCCGGAGACACTGCTGCGGGCGGGAACCCTTTTCCTTCGGCGGCGTAGCCAGCCCGGCACGCCCGATGGCGCTTGCCCCGACGCGCTGCGAGGCGTCACCGACGCCTGCGCGGCGAGCTGCCTCGCCGATCTTCTTGGCGAGGCTCGCATCTCTAACGAGCCCGCATCCGACGCGGGCACAGGCTTCCCTGAGAGCCACCTCGTCAGCCTCCTCGACCAACTCCACGTCTCCAGCGAGCCTGCTGCGGACTTGGAGTCAGTTGGCTCCACCGACCCGATGCTTGTCGACTCTGACACGGCATCGCTTGATGCTTTCCGCACCAACGTAGTGATCTTCAACGACCCTCTCCCTCGAGCCGACAGCTGTGGCAGCGCCATCACCGAGGTGCTGGTCATCAGCCACGGCGTCGCCTCTGGCGAGAACGCCCACGCCGCCCTGCAAGTGGCGCTACACAACTTGTCCGTCCCCCTTCCTGCCGACGCCAACGCCGAGACACTGGAGGCACGCCGCCTCGCCCTCATTGCGGAGGGCCAGAAGATAGCCTCCATGAGACGCCTCACTGAGGCTCACCAGCGCGAAGTCGACCACGCCGCCTTTGGCATGCCGCCTCCCGACAGGCCGACCCGAGTCGGCATCGTCAAGAAAGCGGCAGCGACCGCCGCCGACATCTTTGGGAAGCGAACCGCCCGATCTATGCCGCCCCTCGAGAACCTACGCGCCGCCCGATCGGCCGTGGGCGAACTGAATGGACTGGGGCGGCAGGCTCCCCTACATGACCAGACGCATCCAGCAGATGATCGACGCGGCCGCAGAGCGGCATGAAGCCGGCGTCCGTGCTGAAAGTCTTTCCCCCACGCCGAGAGCACGGTGCGACGTCACGGACGCCGACTGCGGGAACACCCGCGCAAGGCAATAAAAGGAGTCGGCTGCTAGCCGCAACCGGACTCGAGTCTCCATCGAGGGCGACGCAGAAGGCCGCCCTCGAGCCGTGGAACGACGACGCAACCCACCTCCTCCTCCGCCTCGTGGGGAGAGATATCCCACCCCACCGCCTGTCACACATCCGACTCTCAGCGGCCGACTAGGCCGCCGCGAAGGTGTCGGCGAGAATGACGCCCGCCATCGGATCGACCGCCTAGCGCGATCCCTGGCGCTAGAAGAAGAAGACGATGTCGGCCCGCCTTGCTTTGGCCCCCGCATCTGTGACGAGCCTTTCCCCAAAGGGTTCTCGCTCCCAAGAGACACACCCAAGTACAACGGCTCCATGAAGCCGGAAGATTGGTTGATTGATTACTCCACCGCGGTCCGCATAGCAAACGGCAACAGGCGTGTTGCCGTGAAGTACGTCCCCCTCATGCTCCAAGGCATGGCGCGCCCCTGGCTCAACAACCTCAAGCCTTACAGCGTCAACAGCTGGCTAGACTTCACAGAAGCCTTCATCCGCAACTTTACCAGCACCTACAAACGGGCTCCCATGCCCCGACAGCTCTCCTTGTGCGTTCAAGGGCCCAATGAATCAACTCGCGACTACCTCACGCGTTGGCTGAGCTCTGCAACTCCTGCGAAGGGGTGCACAAGGTTCAAGCCATAGAGTACTTCACTGCCGGATGACGAGAAGTCACCCTCCTCAAGCACCGACTCCTCTGCGACGAGCTGACTACCCTCGACGAGCTGCTGGTCATAGCAGACAAGTACGCCACTGCCGACTCTTCGATGAAGACCGAGCTCCGAGTAGACGCCTCTGAAAAGGTGCTCGCTCCGGCTCCCAAGGCACCGGCTGGAGACTCAAGCCGACGCCCGTACCAGAACGACAACAAGCGCAAGGCCCCTGTGCCGCCTTCCACCAGTCGGCAGGTGGCCACAGCCGAAGACGAACAACCCGAAGGGCGGCCCGCGCCCAAGAAGCAGAAGGGCGGCAGGCCGGCTTGGCAGCCGGCTTTCTCCTACGATCAAGCCCTCGATGCCCCTTGCAAGTTCCACAGCGGTGCTAAGCCGTCCAACCACATGACTCGGAAATGCCATTGGCTCACACGAATCTCCAAAGGCGAAGGGCTAGTGCCGCCTCCGCCTACTGGTCAGCCGCCTCCGGCCCCTCAGCAGTCGGTTGCTCAACCAGCAGTCGGGGCTATTCAAGACGAGTTCCCCGACAAGCATGCCGCCTACGTTGTCTTTACAAGCCAGCCCGAAGACCGGTGTAGCCGGCGCTGACAGCACCAGGAAGTCAACGCGGTCGCCTCCAACAACCCCGAGTTCATGCCTTTGGTCGGAAAGGCTTATCGGTGGGCCGGGCCGATCACCCGAAGTGATGCCGTCTCCGGCTCTTACGCACCGGTTACGGGCGCCACCCTCGTGATGAAAAGGCGAAGCTGCCCGTTTCTCAGCGTCTTGATAGATGGCGGGAGCAGCATCAACATACTATACCGTGACACCATGGAGAAGCTGAACATCAAGACGAAGCAGCTCATGCCTAGTCGGACTGTGTTCCATGGCATCGTACCCGGCCTGTCCTGCTCACCAGTCGGCAAGATCAAGATAGATGCTCTCTTTGGGGACAAGGATCATTTCCGCCGAGAAGCAATATGGTTTGAGGTAGTGGACCTGGAGAGCCCTTACCACGCGTTGCTTGGCCGACCCGCTCTGGCCAAATTCATGGTTGTGCCCCACTACGCCTACCTCAAGATGAAGATGCCGAGTTCCAAGGGCATCATCACGATGAGCGGAGACTACAAGAAATCCTCCGAGTGTGCAGCAGCTAGCAGCCGGCTGGCCGAGTCCCTCGTGATCGCTGAGGAAAAGAAGATGCTGGATCAAGTCATGGCCATGGCCTGCAAGCAGTCGGCCCTGTCCCCTGACCCCAAGGATTATGATGCCAAAGGTTGTTTTCAGCCTGCCAAAGAAACAAAGAAGATACCTCTGGACCCAGAGAACCCAGAAAGGTTTGTCGTCATTTGGGCGAACCTGGACGGCAAATAGGAAGGCGAGCTCGTCAATTTCCTCGGTGAGAATCGGGACATCTTCGCATGGTCCCCCAAGGACATGCCGGGTGTTTCGAAGGAATTCACCGAGCACAAGTTACACGTCCGAGCAGATGCAAAACCAGTCAAGCAGCCCCTCCGCCGACTGTCGGAGGAAAAGAGAAGGATTGTAGGAGAAGAGATAGCCCGGCTTACGGCAGTAGGCTTCATTACGGAGGTGTTCTTCCCAGAGTGGCTTGCCAACCCGGTCCTCGTGTTGAAGAAGAATAACAAGTGGCGCATGTGCATAGATTACACCAGCCTCAACAAAGCCTGCCCCAAAGATCCCTTCGCTCTGCCAAGGATTGATCAAGTGATAGACTCCACAGCCGGATGCGGGCTGTTGAGCTTCTTGGATGCTTATTCAGGCTACCACCAGATAAAGTTGGATCCAGCTGACCGCCTGAAGACTGCCTTCATCACACCATTCGGAGCTATCTGCTACCTGACTATGACATTCGGCTTGAGAAATGCTGGTGCCACTTTTCAGCATTGCATGCAGAAATGCCTCCTCAAGCAGCTCAGCAGAAATGCCCACGTCTATGTAGACGATATTGTGGTGAAGACGGAGAAGCACGGCACCTTGCTGGAAGACCTCAGAGAGACATTTGAGAACTTGTGCCGGTTTCAGATCAAGCTCAACCCGAGAAATGCGTGTTCGAGTACCGGCCGGCCAGCTTCTAGGCTTCTGGTCTCCGCAGCGGCATCGAATGCAACCCGGTGAAGATCAAGGCCATAGAGAGAATGGAGATTCCTACCAAGCTACGAGGCGTCCAAAAGTTTACGGATGCACGGCCTCCACTGAACCGCTTCATCGGCCCGGCTTGGAGAAAAGCTCTCCCCTCTACCGACTCATGAAGAAGTCCACTCACTTGAGTGGAGCGACCAAGCAGACCAAGCCTTCCACGAGCTAAAGAAGATCTTGGCCACGCCCTTTGTCTTGGCGGCACCGACCGAGAAAGAGCCCATGCTCCTTTACATTTCCGCTACTAGCCGGGTGGTCAGCACCGTTATCGTGGTTCAGCCCGAGAAGAAAGGCCGAGCTCGGCTAGTCGAGGCTGGTGTATTATTTGAGTAATCTTGCCCACCTCGAAGCAGACTACCAGCACTACCAGAAGATGTGCTATTGTGTGTACTTCGCCGCCAAGAAGCTCAAGCCCTACTTTCAAGAGCACCCCATCACGGTCGTATGTACTGCCCCACTCGCCGAGATCATAGGCAGCCGGGATGCATCCGGCCGGGTGGCAAAATGGGCCATTGCACTGGCTCCTTACACAATCTTCTACCAATCTCGCACCGCCATCAAGTCCCAGGCTTTGGCCGACTTCCTTGTCGACTGGGCCGAGACCCAGTACCTTCCGCCGGCTCCCGACTCCACTCATTGGCGGATGCACTTCGATGGGTCCAAAATGCGCACCGGCTTGGGAGCCGGCACCGTCCTCACCTCTCCCAAGGGCGACAAGCTCAGATACACATTGCAAATTCATTTTGCCGCCTCCAACAACGTGGCCAGTCTGCAGGCGCTCATACACGGGCTCCGGCTAGCCAAAGAACTTCGGCATCCGCCGGATCACATGCTATGGTGACTCGGACTTGGTAGTCCAACAATCATCTGGCGGCGGGATGCCAAGGGCGCAAACATGGCAAGCTACCGCTTCGCGTTCGCAAATCAGCGGATATTTTGAAGGTGCGAAGTTCCTCCACGTGCCACGGGCGACAACGAAACAGCAGATGCCACAACGCGAATAGGCTCCACCCGACAAGATATACCAACCAGCGTCGCTCTCCAACGCCTCCTCAAGCCGTCTGTCAAGCCGTCTCCAGAATCTGATTCCATCTTTGTACCGCCTAACCTCGACGCAGTCGGATCCGACTTGGGGAACCGAGCAGGCAGCTCGGGGACTTCAACAGGCGGCTCGGGGACTGCCATAGTCGCACCCGGCCCGGGGACTTCAGAACCCGGCCCGGGGACTATGGCAGTCGGCCCGGGGACTGCATCGACACAGCAGGCGGTGGCCGACTCCAACTCTTCACCACCCAGCCCACCCACCCTGGTCGCAGTAGCCGTATTGGCAATAGAAGAAGTCACAGCTCCATCATGGGCCCAGCCCATCCTCAACTTCCTGGTAAATAGAGAGATGCCGACTGACGAGAACTCGGCAAGGCAAGTCCAACACCGAGACGGAGCATACACGATAGTAAACCGAGAGCTCGTTAGGAGCAGCGTCACTGGAGTCTTCCAGCGCCGCGTCGAGTCATAGAAGGGCATAGCAATCCTCAAGGACATTCACCAAGGCAAATGCGGCCACCACGCGGCCTCAAGATCACTCGTTGCCAAAGCTTTCCGCCATGGTTTCTTCTGGCCGGCTGCTTTGGATGACGCCAAGGAATTAGTCAAACACCGCAAAGGGTGCCAAGTCTTCAGCTCCAAGCAACACCTGCCGGCTTGTGCACTCAAGACCATCCCCCTCACCTGGCCTTTTGCCATCCGGGGGCTGGACATGGTGGGCCCATTCAAGACGGCACGCGGCGGCATGACACATCTGCTCGTCGCTGTGGACAAATTTACCAAGTGGGTTGAAGCGAAGCCGGTCAAGAAACTGAATGGGCTGACTGCCGTGACATTCATCGCAGATATCACAACCCAGTACGGCGTACCACACAGCATCATCACTGACAACGGCATGAATTTTGCCAAAGGAGCACTGGCACATTTCTGCGCGACAAAGGACATCCGACTGGACCTAGCATCTGTTGCCCACCCGTAGTCAAACTGCCAGGTTGAGCGAGAAAACAGCCTCATCCTCTCCGACATTAAGCCCCGACTGGTCGTGCCACTGGAGCGTTCGGCCGGCTGTTGGCTCGACGAGCTGCCGGCCGTCCTCTGGAGTCTGCGCACCACCCCGTACAAGTCAACCGGCTTCACCCCTTTCTTCCTTGTATATGGTGTCGAGGCTGTCGTCCCAACTGACATTGAGTTCGACTCACCTCGGGTCACCATGTACACGGAGGCGGAGGCCAAGGAAGCACGAGAAGACGGCGTCGACCTCTTTGGAAGAAAGCCGGCTGTTAGCCCTCAACCCGATCCGCCATCTACCGGCGGCGGGGTTTATGGCGCTACCACAGCGGAAGGTCAAGCCAAGATCCTTCAAGAGGGTGATCTTGTGCTCGGTGATCCAACAACCCGGCCAGCACAAGCTCTCGGCCCCTTAGGAAGGCCCCTTCGTCATCAATGAGCCTTAGGCAATGACTCCTACTACACGATCGAGCGAAGCGAAGGCACGCAAGAGAGATGATTCCAACAAGGAGTCGGAATGACCATGGAGCGCCAACCTCCTCAGAAGATTTCTGATTAAAATGTAGTATGTACCACACTACCTTTTGTATTAAGTACGAGACAACGGGCTCCCCGAGGAGCACTCGGGGACTACCCTCTTTTATCTATGAATGATGAGTATCATGCCTATGATTATGTCATTACATTTGTTTTCTCGTCCGGCACCGGGTTCGACTAGTCGGCCCGGGGACTTGCCGCCTTGAGTTATAAACAAGTTCTACCTGCAGTCAGACAAGTAGTGTGCCGGCACCCAAGCCCTCTCTTGTCGAAAGTCGCAGCTCGAAAAATCGACTGTCCGGCTGGCAAGAGCCAAAGGCAGGAAAGGATGCCCACATGAAAAACGGCGAAGGACTAACAAACTTATATAACACAAGCCAGCTTCCTACCCCACCGACCGGCTGCCAGAGCAGCCGGCTGGCTGGCTTCCCATTGACCTTGCTGCAATCTAAGAAGGCTCGAGTACTTGCCTTCCAAAAATGGCCAAGCTCTTCCCCAGCCACAGACTGCAGAGCAGCTGCCCGGCTGGGAAGGCGGCGACCAAGGGAAGGCGGCAAAGGAAACAGCCAAAGGATGAAAAGCAAACGTGAACGGAAGCACAACACATGCATGATTATATTTACACAAAAGGCCTCCGAAAGGCCAGCATTCAACATAGTTTGAATACACCCCCAGTGGGTGGAACTGCGCAAATTTAATAAAAAGTTGTTCAAAGAGTAACAAGAAGGAAAGCAAAAATGGCGGATCAGGCCAAGGCGCCTTGATGAGTCGGGCAGGTTGGTGGAGGCAGCGGTCTGCAGTGGAGGAGTGGCCGGCTGGCGAGTCTCGGCATGATCATCACCTCTTGCAGGCGGCACGCTTGCACGCGCCTCGTTGCTGGAGGCACAATCAAGCTGAGGCTGGCTGGTCGCTTCGCCGTCCGGCACGGTGTCTTCACCATCCTCCCCCTCTTCCTCCTCGCCCTCGTCGCTGGAAGCGATCTCCTCCGCCGAGTCTTCACCTTCTGCCGGGTTCAGCCCGAACCACTCCTCCGGCTGAGCGACACCGTCATCATTCACCTCAGGGGCAAAGGCACTGGTGTCGGTGTAATCGGCGATCACCGAGGCGCGCTGGATGATAGTCGGCTGCACCGCCTCCAGCTCCTCGTCGGCCTCTTGCCGCCAGGTGCTCAGCTGGGCCAAGTTCAGCCCAGGATACCATGCTCGGACGAACTCCAGCGCCCGCCTAGCGCCGGACCGAGCTGCAGAAGCCTTCCACGCCTTGAAGCGGCCGATTGCAACCTCCAGCCAGTCGATAGTCCGACTAGCAGAGCAGGGAACCGCCTCGCCGGGCCAGAGGGCGGCCAGCACCTGCGCCCCGGCACGCTGAAGACGGCGGAGCATGCGGTGTGCAGGATGCAGACGGGCTTGGATCGCCAGAAGCTGCTCCTCAAGTGACCGGCTGGCATCCGGTGCGATCTCAGCCCCAACCTGCCGTCGTGCATCGCGGTGGGCCTCGATGGCTTGTCTTGCGGCAACGGAGTAACCGGGAAAGTAATCTGCACAAAGAAGAAAGAAGTACCACAAAGTCAGAAGACAAACCAAATGGCAGAGGCAAGCAAAGAGATAAAGAAGAAGGCGGCTTACCGTCAATCAAATCTTCCATTCGGCCGTGACCTTCACTCAGCGCTTGCTTCGCCTCGGCCCAGCCCACCACCTTGGTCTCATATTCGGCTTTGAGGGCGGCCTCGCTGTCCTGCGCCATCTTCAGGTCCGCCTTGTGGCTCTCCTCCTGGTCGGCCAGTTTTTTGGCCAGGCGGTCACGTTCCTGGGCCAAGGCGTTGCACTCGGCTTCCTTGGCGCGAAGGGCGGTCTGGACCCCACCCAGCTGCTCCCTCAAGTCGGCATTGGCCCCTGCAAATATGAACAGGAAAAAAGCAATAAGAAAGAAGTCGTCAGGAAAGATCCGACCCGACTGCTCAGCAGTCAGCCCGAATCTCGGGGACTACACCCAGTGGGTGCACTGACGCGCTCCCACGTGAGATAAAAAATGAAGCACTTACGCCGGCTCCCAGTCAGATCAGCAGTCTTCTGGTTCATCTCCTGGGCCTGGGAGTTGAATGCAGCCGCGCAGAGATTGTGATATTCCTGCAAATAGGACGGAGGTGCGAATAAGAACAAGACAACAATCGAACCTAAGAAGTTCCAAGCCGCCTGCTCAGCAGCCGAGTCGGAACTCGGGGACTACACCCAGTGGGTGCGCTGACGCGCCCCCACGGAAGAAATCAAGAGCAATCGACGAAAAGAAGGAGGACTCACCCCGAATGATCGTCCGTGTCGTGAGAACTCTTGTGTATACTGCTTCAGCGCGGCGGCCTGGGCCTGAAGACGGCTCCAGACTTCCTGCGCTGCCACGTTCAGCTCGACCGTCCCACCGCTGGGTGTCCACCCAGACGAGCTGGCTGCTCAGGCGGCACGTCAGGCCGGCCGCCTTGGCCCGTTCCAGTCGGCAGTGATAGTGCCGCCTCCCCCTCTAGGACGACTACGTCGCCCTCCTCCCTTTCCATCGCCGGCCAGTTGCGACCGGTTTCCTTTGGCGGGGGCACCAGGATGTCGGGGGCCGCGGTGCGAAGAGGGATGATGAGCTGCGGAGGCTGGTTACGCATGGCCTTCGCCGCTTTCTCCGCGGCCGCTGCCTCCGCTTGGGCCTTGCCGATGCGTCGGCTTGCGCCTCCGCCGACTTCACCGTCGTCTCCTGAGCCGCCCTCCGCTCCTCCGCCTCCCGCTCCTCCCGCGCCTCCCGCGTGTTATGCTTCGTTGCCTCTAGGAGATCGGCGCGGGGATCCACACGGCGGGAGCTCGCAGACCATCCCGCCGCTCCAACTATGGAGGCGGCAGGGGCCCGCTCGAGAGAAAGCGGCGCCCTGTTTGATAAGTCAAGGAAAAGGCTTAAGAGAATATCAACCGAAGAGAAAAAAGAACGGCGTGAGAAAATCAACACTTACGCCGAAACCGCCTGCAGCTGCTTCACCACCTTGCGAAAGTGGGCTGCCTTCACGGCCGCCTCGTCCCGCTTGGTTGCCGCCGCAGAACCCCTGTGCTTCTTCATCCGACTGCCAAAGAGAGCCGGCGCGGCCCGGCGCTTCTGCGCGACACCACGAGCAGCCGGTGCGGCAGATGGGCCCGCGCCTTGATGATCGGACGCCGGCTGACGGCGCGGAACAACTTCGGCCTCGTCGTCATCCGGCCAGTCCCCGAAGCCGGCTCCGAGCTCGGGGCCGCCTGCCTCACCGCCTCCCCGCCTGGCGTCGTCGTCAAGGCGGCCGCCCGAGTTTGGATCGTCGAAGTAAATCGTCGTCCAGCGATCGAGACGAACTGGCGTTCCACCCCCGCGGCTCCGGCCGCCGGACGAAGGAAGGGGCTCTGCTAAAAACAAGCCGACTGATCAAGAGTCAGCCATTATGAACTCGGCAACAAGAGAAGAGAAAAAGAAGGGAAGCTTACCGAAGGCGGAGGATTGGCGCGAGAGTACGGCTCCTTGCCGTACCGCCACTCCTCAGTGAGCTTGCAGTTCGCAATGTAATTCACCATGTAAGATACCTCGTCATGAGGCATCTCCTTGGTGCTTAGCCGACTTGGGTCGAAGCGGCCGCTCATCTGGCTGATCATGTGAGGTCGGCCTTGGAGTGGGAGCACCTGGCGCTCCACGAAGGTGGCTACCAGTTCGGCCCCGATCAGGCCTTCCGACTGGACCATCACCCGGAGCCGTGCGACGGCGGTAGCTCCCGCCGGAGATAGCGTCCTGGCTCGATAGGACCATGAAGGCTGCCTCCCAGCCAGCAGGCCGGCTACGTTAGCTGGCAGATTGACGAAGTCGCCTTGCGGTGCGATGTTCTTCACATTGAAGTAAGACTTCTTCCAGAGCTTCATCGACTAGATCAGCGCGATGGGCGGAAATGGGTTGTCGCCCGTTCTCCGCATGGCGATGAAGGCACCGCATGGGGCGGGCACACCCGCGACGACGGTGCCAAGCTTGCACTGGAAGAATTCCCCCCAGAGCTCGAGGGTGGGGAGGACACCAATAAAGCCTTCACACAGAGTGACGAAGGCCGACAGCAGCATCACTGTGTATGGAGTGAGGTGATGCGGCTGGAGATGATAGAATTCGAGGAAGTCGCGGAAGAATCCGCTCGCCGGCAGGCCGACGCCGCGCAGGCAGTGCGAGCGGAAGATTACCCGCTCGTCCTTCTCCGGCACCGGCGAGATCTCCTTCTCCGGCGCGAGGCGGACCCGCACGTAATCCGTGCCCGGCAACCGCCGCGTCTTGCGGAGGAAATCGATGTGGTCCTCACGGATGTTGGAGCCGTCCCAGGAGCTGGACAGCGCCATAAGGATGGAGAGGCGACGAGAAAGGCGTGGCGGCGGAGGGCGCGCAACCCAACTGCGGTAGAGCTACGGCGCGCCAATGAGACTAACGAAAGGGCAGCGCGGCGGCTGGGAGCTACGGCGATGGAGAGGAGAGAAGAAGAAGGAAGTGGCGGAGCGAGAGCGAGCGTGCGAGCGTCTGTCGCTCCCCCTCCCCCTACTTATAGCCTCGTGCGGCGAAGCCAAGGAGGCGAGGCGTGGGTGGACGTGGGATTAACTGCGCCCACTCCCCGACGTGCCGTGATTATTGCGCCTTAACAACATGCGGAAACTGCCGTCAGAAGGCGAGCGGCCCGCTTGGGCCGCAGAAGATCCGCACTTGGCCCGAGGCTGGGAGTGGCGGGCCCCGGACTGCGGCGACGTCTCGTCACGCGCGTGGGCTGGCAGGCCCTTCCAGCCGAAGGGTGCTAAGTGGCGCGTGGGTGGTAGGCGGTCAGCCCGCGGCCTGGCTTGCGCGCTAGCTGGCTCCCGCCTTCGGATTTCGAGGCCTCCCAAAGGCGGCACACCTAATCAAAGCCGGCTTCTAGCTGCCAGCTCCTCAAGATAGGAAGCTGATCGAGCTTCTCGTCTTCCCTTCAACCTCGAATCCCCACCAGCTTCGGGGACTACTGTCGGAGTAAATGACCACGGGTAGCCTAGCCGGCTCCCCCTGGCTCTTCAGAAAAATTACAGGCCGATCGAGCCTTCAAGCGTCCAAGGTGTGGGGCCGCCTTCCCCTGGCCGACTACCGGGAGGCGGCCCGGCCCCAAACCCTCATGAAGAAGCCGGCCACGAGAAGGCGGACTCCACGAACCTGGCCCCCAGCAGGCGGCCAAGGACGTACCCTCAAACTCTGCACCCACATAACGGCGATGAGACGGGGCGTGGCTATAGTAAAGCCTGCCACCCCCGAATCTCGGAGTACGCATGGCCATAGTGCGTTGTATGGGGCAGCCCCCACCCGTCCGGCGCGGCACTGTTGCCATGTTGACCATGACGTCACCTATGACAAGCTGTCGGTCACGGCCCTTGCAGCGGGCCCCCCTTTAGTCGAGATAGGCGCCCGGCGGCAGACCTCCCAGTCGGCTGGGATGTGGCCGGCTCGGCGAGCCGGCTTGCTCCTTCCCTCGAAGGAGGCACCCCATTAAGGAGACAAGACGAGGTAAGGCAACAGTGAGCGCCCGCCAGGCGGCGGCACTTTAGCCATGCTTACCTCGACAAAGCCCTCGTCCTCAAGAGTGAGGCAACAGTAACCAGCCCCTGACAAGACCCCCAAGCGGTGGGACTTGCCTGTCGACCAAGAAGCCGGCAGCCGACGGGACCCACCAGTCGGCTGGCCCCAGCGGCCAGCGGAGAAGCCGGCGAACATAGACACTGATGGCTAGGGCCCACGCCCGATCGAATTACCATTGTACCCCTGGGGGGTAGGCCTATATAAACCCCCCAGGGCACCCATGCAAAGGATTGATCTCTTGGAGTTTTAGACACCACATTGAGGGGAGAAGAGAGCTAGCCTTGCCCTTCTTCTTCTTCTCTCTGAACAACTCAAGGAGCCTCTTGTAGTTACTTGTTGATCTAGTGATCATGCGGAGACCCCGCAGAGCAGCAGTAGGGGTGTTATCTCCCCGGAGAGCCCCGAAGCTGGATAAGATCCGCCGGCGTGCATGTCTTCACCTCATCCCATTTCCAGGCACCGGCGGAGTCTTATTGGCTCCCACAATGATAAGCCACCCGTTGGCATATGTCACACCTACCACCCGACAATAACCCTATCTGCCCTAGGTTGTGAAGCAACCTATATTTCTGTCCATCCAAAAATTCTCAAATAATTCTCATAATTCCTTTGGGTCATATATAGCCCAAATATGCCCAAACATTGCCTTGGCCAGTTCAAAAATAATTCTCCAATATTCCTTTTTCTATTCTGCCCTGAATCGCACTTTGTGAAGGAAGTGTCATTTATATTTCTCCTAGTGGCTCCCAACCTTTTTGGGCATGATTATATGTCCAAATAATTGCCTCATGAACAAGTTCAAATTTATTTTCCTAGCCAATCTCCCTCAGTGAATTTTCAAAGTTTCTGTCAGACAGAACGTTTTGTGAAGGAAGTACTAGCTAGGAGTACCCAAATGAGTTGAACTTTTGCACACTCCTTAATGTGCTCATATTAACCCCCCCACCCATTTGCAGCCACATCAAATCATCTATGTGAGCACAGGAGCAAATCTTTGATTCTGGCATTATTATCAGGTTGTGAAGCAAGTGTATCTTATATTGGTTAAAAAATCCTGATAAATTACCAGATCATTCTTCTACCCATAAAACATCTCTCCACCCAATTTGGAATCATTTCATTGAGACATTTGATCAAACATATTATTCCAAGTTTCTGGACAGAAATGATGTTTGTGAAGCAAGTGCTATTTTGGCTTGTCCATTTGCCATGAGCTTTTTACAGCATCATCATATGTCCAAATAATCAAGCTTTGCCCAATCTTAGCCCAAGTTGATACTCTATGTGAGAGCATCATCATGATCTTCATTTCTGGACCATTTTCGAAGTTGCCAAGCAACTATATTAAAGCCTGGTCCAAATCTTCTCAAAATTACCAGGATGAAAGTCCTTCTTTACCTCAACCTCGCAGACAACTCCATTGCTCCCAAAATCCTTCCTGTTGATCACCAGTGCTCACCCAAGTTTACTGCAGTAAACTTCAGAGGGTGATTACTTTTTAACTAGAGCTGTTTTCATCGATCTACCACCGCAACTACAACCTACCCAGGGAGGACTCACCACTAGACAACATTTGCCAACGCTTGGCGTCTACTTCTCGCCAGCTCACGTGGTGACCATGGCTCTGGCGAGCATTAAACGCGCTCTGGAGCGACCTCGGCGATGTGCTCGTCCATGCTCTCCTTGTCTCGACCCCCAACCTTGTCCAGCGGCCTCCCCGTGATCAACCGCGTCTCCCTGACCTCACTCCCCCTCCGTCCGTTTCCTCAGCGACGCTCACCGACGCTCACCGCCGAACGCCCACGGGTGCACTGTGCTCCGTTTGGCTCCGAGCTCGTTTCGGCCTCTTCCTCTGCTCCCCGGCGTCTTCTACCTCTCCGTGATCCCTGCATCAGTGCTCGTCGCCTTCCCCGTGCCCTCCCATGCTCGCTGGCCGTCGCCAGAGCCTCGGCCTGACATGCCCGGCGGCACCCGAGCCCATCCATCTCGTCCGCCTATATATAGGCCTCCCCCGAGCCGTTCGAGCACACCACCCGCCTCCCCTCACTCCTCTGGTCCCTCCTAGCTACTCTCCCGAGCTCGAGGAGCTCTCTTTCCCTCCCCTCGTCGCCACGGTCATCGCCGGCCGCCGCTCAAATTCGAGCGCTCCAGCCCCTGCCTCTCCACCTATCCACCACCAATGAGATCCTCTCACTCTAGCGACCATCCTCATGCCCTTTCCCCATCGCCGGAACCACTGTAGCCACGAGCCCATCTCCACCCGTAGCTCCCCTCCGCCATGGCCCCTGTCCTCATCAACCTCGGGGTCCCCGGCGACAGCGCCACCCATAGGTGGATGCGCCTCTTCGACCCGAGCTCTCTGGTAGCCCGGGCGCCAAAAACAGTGGCCGGAGCAGCCGGGGGTCGTCGTCGGTGTGCGCTGCCTCCTCTGGCGCTCGGGCGACCGTGGGGTGGCCGAAAAAGGAGCCAGCCAGGCAGGCCCCTCCTCGCATGACCCACACGGCAGCGCAGTGCATTGACCCCACCTTGCGTGGATAAGTGACGGGTCCCACCCCGTGGGACCCGCACGCGCCCGGCCCTGCCACTGTTTGAGTGGATAGAGTGAAAGCGTATTTCCCTGATTACGCTTTCAGTTTTTCTGTCCAGGCCCCTGCTTGAATTTTTTTTTCTTGCAGATAGGTCCCTCACAGAAAACACCTCATAACTTGTTATCCGTAGCTCCAAATGAGGTGAATCCAAAGCCCACTTCTTCGTTTCGTCGAGCCTGTTCTGTTGGTCACACTTTCACCATGTGTTAACATTCTGAAAATGACCATTATGCCCTTGCCCTTATTCAGCCCCCTCCGAGGGAGAACGTTTTCCGACGATTATTTCCGCAAGCTTCTTGCACTTTCTCCCAGTGATTTCTTCCACCCCGGGCAAGCCACACCCTCCATTTGCATCACTGTAATACAATGACATGGTTTCACTTATTTTAACTTGTTTAAAATATTGTTTTAGCTACTTGTGATCTGTGCATGGATTTTTCTCGGAGTATTATTTTGATCTTGTGGATGCCATGCTATTGTTTGGATCACTAGGAGTTATGTTTGTAGTTGAGGAGTATCATGTTGCCATTGGAGTATTAGTGGTTGGTATTATGATTGTTTCATGATGATATCTATTAGTATGTTTTGGAGTATTACTTTGGATATCATGCTACCTTTGGATTATTAGTGGTTAGTATGAATATTTTCATGATCCTAGTTGATGTTCTGTTGCTTGGAGTATTATTTTCAAAGATGATGATTACATGTGGATTTTAGCTGGATAGCTTTATTCTTGTTATTGGAGTAGTAGGATTATGGTTTCGGATTCATCATGATAGTAGTGTTATGCTATCCTCGTAGTATTTTGGTATGATGATATTATGCTTGGATTATTTGTTGGATATTGCTATGACTTGGATTATAGTTTGATAGTTGATATCGGAGTATCAGTTATCACAGTTATATTTTTGGGGATAAATCCCGTCATTAAGTTGGTCAGGTGCCGCCGAACCGGGCTTTTTCTAGTGCAACCACATTTGCCGGTATGGGACAGCCCTAATACGGTCTATTGTCATGCCTATCGCCGGTGCCTCCAACTAGGGAAGGTTATGGGCGTGCGCTACCCTGATCAGGTAGGCGGACATAAGCCTTGTGTGCCCGGTTTTGATTTTGAGCTCGGGTCCCCATGTGGGATCGTGGCCACGACGGTGGTCGTTGTGTCTTTGGTAGACACGAGGCCACCCAGGACTAGCTCAGTGGGGAGTGAGTTGGAGTGGCCGGGAGAGTGTCATGTCAGTATATAGGTTTTGTCGGAACGTCGTTGGTCCACCCGAATGGGAGTGCGAGGCCATGGGTTCCGTGGTGTGGGTAATGTGCGCTACCTCTGCAGAGTGTGTGTGTTTAATCTATCGATAGCTGCGTCCTCGGTCATGGGCATGGGTTCATACTAGGTCACACCATTCGATCAACACTCACATGACGGAATGACTTCTAGGTGATTTAGATGTGGATATTTTGAGTAGTACAGAGTGGTTGTGATCACCGTAAGGATTACGGGCCAAATATTGGTCGTGGTTGTGATCGCCTTAAGGATCACGGGCCAAATATTGGTCGTGGTTGTGTGACACCCCAAAATTTTAACCATTTTTTGTTTATTAAAATTTTGCGAGGAAATTTAAAATTTTATTTTCTGGATTTCCTGTTGATTTAGGAACCATTCTTTTCTTTATTTTTATGAGGTTTTTACCCCAAGTGAAAACTTTTCAATCATTATTGGACTTATTTACCCTCTCAAATAAAAAATTTCTTTTATCAGTAGGAATATTTATATAATTATTTTTTTCTGAGCTTTATTTCTCTACAATGGTTTTTCTTTAGTTTTAGGGTCCCATTTGCACTGCAACCCTTTGATAAATTCATTTAAAAATCCCACCAAAATTTGGGGATGTCCTGTGATGTTTTTAAATCACTTTTATGCAAAAATATATTTCATTCATTGGATATTTTGAGTTCTACACCAAGTTTTCAAATCTGGTCCAGTGGGCAATTTTGCACTACAACCTAATTAAATATTCCTTTAAAAATTCCACCAAAATTATGGGATGTCAGTAGGAGTATATTATTCAACTTTTTGAAAAAACCCAGTGTTGTTCTTTGAAAAAAATTGAGTGAATCATCCTCATTTGCATTCTGGTTCAACTTGGTGATTTGTACTGCAACCATATTTTTGCTTGCTCTTTTTCCCTTTATCCTTTCTCCTGATTGTAGACCACCCTACAAAACCCTTAAGTCCAGGGGAGTGGACCCATTGGAGGGTTTTTAGTGCAAGCAATGATGCCATATACCTCCTGTCCAGAACAGAAGATTTGCAAAACTTGCACTAGCAAGTTTCTGGGTTTGCCCAAATGGCCTTGCCACCATCACCTACACCTAATGAGGCACTGATCTGGAGATTTTGGCCACCCAAGAGTTGCCTAGATGCCATTGGCATTTTGTCAAACACCTTGAGTGCATGGGCCGTTTGGACATGGTTTTTGCCTTTGCACTGTGACCCTGCACCTCTGGACAAACCAGTTTGTCCACTAACCTTCTTGCAGGCTCTAACATAGTCCTGTTATTTGCCAGCCTCGCTCAAGCACTCTAGGTCACCCTGGCATTTTGTCGAGCACGTCGCGTGCGTGCTCTGGGCGCGGCCAGAGCGCGTGTTTTGCACGTGCGAGCGCCCGAGTCGCCGCGTCGCATTGCCGCCTCCCCCGTGCCCGTTATGATCCTCCTCCGCTCGCAGCCAACGCGCCCCAACTCCTCCCTCGCCGTAGAGCCGTCCTGGCCCCTCCTGGCGCCCTACAGCGCCACCGACGCAAGCCGCCATCGGCGCTCCGACAACCCCTGCCCTGTACGACGCCGCCCGAGCCACCCGCTGGCCACAAGACTGAGCGATGCTCGCTCGTCCTCTAGTCCCTGCCACCACCCCCGGCCATCGCCACACGCCCCCTAGCTACAGAAGGGCGGTCGTCGATGATCTTATCCCCGGCCGCTGCGGAACCGCTATTGCTCGCTTATAAAAGGAGATCCCCGAACTCATCCGAGAACTCAGGCAACCTCATACCACCCCCCTAGAGCCCCCCCGTAGCCAGTAATCGGCGAATGACGGCCGTCTTCCTTGTCCGTGATAGGATCGGCCGCCGCCACACTCTGGTGAAATCCGGCCAAGACCGAGGCCCCCAAACCCCTCCCATGCTTCCATCATTCTCCCCTCAAACCGTGCGGAGCCGCCCACCCTCTCAGCGTCGATCGGGAAGCACCATAGCCCAAACCGCCAAACCTCCCGAAGCTGCCGTCCGCCGCAAGGCTCGCCGCCGGCGACTCCCTTCGTCCCCGCCACCCTCTCGACCACCGGGAGGACTGCCCTGGAGTGGCGGATCCATCCCCGCCCTCAGAGCCTCGCGAGGAGCCGCCGTTCGCCGGCGTCGATCGCCAGAGCCCCCGCCTCGGCTCGGACAGAGGAGGAAGAAGGCGGGGGACTAGTCAAACTTGACCAGTGGGCCCGCTGGACCCATTTTCAGTGACCCAGCCTCGCCACCACGTGTTTTAAGTGGAGGCGTATTTCCCAGAGTACGTCTTCGACGTGTACCCTTTCAAAGCGTTTTTCTTTTTTCAGTTTTATTTTAAAAACAGATTTGACCAAAACTTTGACTAGCTCTAACTTTTTAAATATAACTCCAAATGAGTTGATTCTTTTTCCTACCTCTCTCAAATATTGTCTAGTTTATTTTCAGATTTATTTGAAAAAATTTCAGGCAACTTTTTTGTACCATTTTGAAACTATGTGTTAATTTGACTAATTTCAAAAATAGGTTTTTGGAGAAGAAGTCAACTTTCAAAGGGCACACCCCACTTGCATACTCTTGAAGGCAAGCATTCTGAAACCTGGCATAATATTTTTGTGTGTTGGTTGACACGATTATAACACCACCTTAATACGGAGAACTCGTTATTTTATGTGGTGACGCGATCATTTGCATGAATGCATACTGGAGATTTCCTTGCTGTTGGAAGTGGATATACTTGTCACAGTAACGGTCCTCGTATGCCTTGCATGCATGCCGAAAAGGAATCCGGGAAAGCCTCTGCCTTGGGTAGGCGTGAGCTTGTCTCCGGTCTTCGTCGGGACGGTTATGTCCGGTATGGCATAGTAAGGTATAATGAGTGGTGATTCTGTTGGTTGAAATATATTCGTCATGCTAATCATGTAGGAAATTTTTAAACCTCCTGAGTCGATCGTAGATCGAGTCTTGTTCTAGTAACCCCCATACTTGTTTCGTACTGCCACTTGTCCCTGCAGCAGGTAGGGTACGGTTCAGTAAGTTGTCAACCCCTTTCTAGCACACACCATACAGAGAGGCCATGGTGGAAGATACCGAGTGCAACCGGTAGGCAGGCCACCTGGTCCGGGGGCATGGGTGTTTCCGGTTGGGACCGAGAGGGGGGCACCCCTTAGAGCGCGCGATATAAATTTGATACCATGCTACGCGAGGTTGTAGCCTCCCCACTTAGAGTTTTGCTTGATAGGTGTTGTGGGTGATTCCAGGCACCGGTAAGTTAAGCTGGTGTGTGTGCAAGCCAGGTGTGTTTTCAATTAAAAGACCGTAGATGGAATTAGTCCCGATGGACTAAAGGAATCCGTTACTCGTGGGTAAAGAGTACACCCTCTGCAGAGGTTAAACCTATTCGAATAGCCGCGTCCATGGTTAAGGACTACAGTCTGGGATGGGTCAAGTGTCGGTCATTGTGTCGGTCTTCGGAGGAGAAACTGTTAAACCAGAACTTGGATCATGACTTGTGACTTGTGATGATCATGATTATTATTTGTTATGGACTAACCCGTTATATTATTTGAATTATCGAGTATCCCTGGGATGGTTCTACCTCCTGGATATTCACTGTGACTATTTATAAGCCCTTTATGTGGTGTCGCTGAGACGCCCGACTATGGCATGCTTATTATTTATTTACTGTACAAGCCCTTTATGTGGTGTCGCTCAGACGCCCGACTGTGGCATTCTTGTTGTTTACTTTATAAGCCCTTTATGTGGTGTCGCTTTCGGGCCTTGGTATTAGCATGCTTATTGTTTACAATATAAGCCCTTTATGTGGTGTCGCTCGGGGCCCCGACTAAGGCATGCTTTCGTTATTTACTATCCTTTCGAGCGCCGCTTGCATACCCGATCGGTGCATTTTATCACTACCCTGTTATTGCATATTCATGTTGTATATAAATAACCTGCTTGCATGCATCAGGGATATTGTTTTATTACTGATGTTGTGAGCATAGAATATTTTAGAGCATGATTATCGGTTGTTATATTATACCCGTGTTCATAATGTTTGCGAGTACATTCAAAGTACTCACTGGCTTGTCCCTGGCTATTGTCTTGGCCAGATTTCTTGCTTGGAGAGGAGCGTTGCGATGACGGCCCCGGAACCTAAGCAATGGTGATAGCAGCCTCGCGAAGATAGGAGTTAACCTGGTCAGCTGTTCCTGTGGGAAATGGAGTCCCATAGACACTGATGACCCACAAACCGCTTCCGCCATCAACCACTACAAACCATTTGTTGTACTCATAGGCCAGACTGGTCTTGTACTACATATTTTGTATTTTTCTTGGAATTTCTGTATCAAGTTGGTGCCTCATCAGCTAACAATAATCCTGGGGCTAGTGAGCACATGGGCCATTTTCTGGAAATTAATATCCCGAAAATCCGGTCCTGACAAACTTGGTATCAGAGCCAGACTGACCATTGGCTAATCCTATCTTAGCCAGGTCGAAAAACCTAGGAAAAACCAACCCACGAGACCTTAACCTAATCCCAGCCAAGCTTCTTGTGCAAGATAGCCACACAGTGACCCCGACACTTTTGGCAGTCGGTGCCCAACCTATCAGCCTAGCCTGTCGATCACGCGCTAGTGACCGACACCTATTTTGTCCCATTCGCAAGCATGCGAAGGAAGACTCCGTCCCCTTTTTCTATAAAAAGGGCACGCTAGCCTCAACACAGCACATCACAAACTCCTTCCCCAAACCGAGCTATAATGCCTGGCCCCGTCATGCACAATGAAACCACGACAAACAATCTTGGAGGCTTTGTGACCGTGCTAGCAAACCTCACCCGTCGTGCCTTTGCGTTAGAAGAACCTCCAGAATATGTTGTGTACCAAGGGTCCATGAGCGGTGAGAGCCGTCAATTCTGGGCCACTGTGCACATCTATGGTAGGGGTCTATCTCCAGAACGCCCCTCTGAGTTCACCGGAAGGACAACTTCCTTTGAGCCACAAGCCATCCAACTAGCTGCTCGAGAGGCTATAGTTCAACTCCGGCAATTGTCGCCCAGAGTTAAATGTCGCTCATTCTACTACCACCCCAGCCGCGACGGGTATGGTAGACCACCCCAAGTTGCCAACGGAGATCACGAGACGGATCCTGCATTATTGCATCTGGTGCACTATGTAAGTGCACTAGAGGATATGTTCGATTAAATCACCCTTGATCTAATCGCAGCTCGTGGAGAGCTGATCCGCCGAGCCCCAGCAAGAAGAGAAGATGAGCCCGACGCCGACAACCCAGTCATGCTGTTCGGACAACCGATCAAGACCTTGAGGTCAGCCCCAGCCATCAACCAAGGTGCTTTGATGATCCCAGAAGTGCTTCGTCGCCTTTGGGAGCACACTCCAACGGGATTGTGGCCAACAATCCCCGAGATGGCCATCATCGCTACCCCATCCCTGCAGTCCCTCACCCCCCTCCCGCTAATCCCGATGGTGAAAACCGTGGACAAGCCTCGACGTCCACAAGGCAAGCCCGCTTATATATTAACGAGGTAGACTAGAGTCGCTCAAGCAGTACCAAGTCTTAGCAAGTCCTCGCCTTGTAACCGTGTGATCCTGTATCACCGTAATTAAATGATGTTTGCTAGTGCGCCCCTATTTTAAATAGTAGCCATGCATAAATATGTTGGTGTACCGTTGCATTTTTAATTCTGGGCGTAGTTACCAAAAACCAACCCCGATGACGCAAGGTTTGTGCTATGAGTAAACTTTTTGGTTTCAACTAACAGGAAAGGTATTTTCAAAGACAACTCTTAACAAATCTCGAGGACGAGATTTTTTTAAGGGGGGTAGTGTTGTGACACCTCAAAAAATTTACCATGTTTTGTTTATTAAAATTTTGCCAGGAAATTTAAACTTTTATTTTCTGGATTTCCTGTTAATTTAAGAACCATTCTTTTCTTTATTTTTATGAGGTTTTTACCCCAAGTGAAAACTTTTCAATCATTATTGGACTTATTTACCCTCTCAAATAAAACAATTCTTTTATCAGTAGGAATATTTATATAATTATTTTTTTCTGAGCTTTGTTTCTCTAAAATGGTTTTTCTTTAGTTTTAGGGTCCCATTTGCACTGCAACCCTTTGATAAATTCATTTAAAAATCCCACCAAAATTTGGGGATGTCCTATGATGTTTTTAATTCACTTTTATGCAAAAATATATTTCATTCATTGGATATTTTGAGTTATACACCAAGTTTTCAAATCTGGTCCAGTGGGCAATTTTGCACTACAACCTAATTAAATATTCCTTTAAAACTTCCACCAAAATTATGGGATGTCAGTAGGAGTATATTATTCAACTTTTTGCAAAACCCAGTGTTTTTATTTGAAAAAAATTGAGTGAATCATCCTCATTTGCATTCTGGTTCAACTTGGTGATTTGTACTGCAACCATATTTTTGCTTGCTCTTTTTCCCTTGATCCTTTCTCCTGATTGTAGACCACCCTACAAAACCCTTAAGTCCAGGGGAGTGGACCCATTGGAGGGTTTTTAGTGCAAGCAATGATGCCTTATACCTCCTGCCCAGAACAGAAGATTTGCAAAACTTGCACTAGCAAGTTTCTGGGTTTGCCCAAATGACCTTGCCACCATCACCTACACCTAATGAGGCACTGATCTGGAGATTTTGGCCACCCCAAGAGTTGCCTAGATGCCATTGGCATTTTGTCAAACACCTTGAGTGCATGGGCAGTTTTGACATGGTTTTTGCCTTTGCAGTGTGACCCTGCACCTCTGGACAAACTAGTTTGTCCACTAACCTTCTTGCAAGCTCTAACGTAGTCTTGTTATTTGCCAGCCTCGCTCAAGCACTCTAGGTCACCCTGGCATTTTGTCGAGCACGTTGCGTGCGTGCTCTGGGCGCGGCCAGAGCGCGCGTTTTGCACGTGCGAGCGCCCGAGTCGCCGCGTCGCGTTGCCGCCTCCCTCGCGCCCGTTCTGATCCTCCTCCGCTCACAGCCAACGCGCCCCGACTCCTCCCTCGCCGCAGAGCCGTCCTGGCCCCTCCTGGCGCCCTACAGCGCCACCGACACAAGCCGCCACCGCCGCTCCGACAGCCCCTGCCCTGGACGGCGCCGCCCGAGCCACCCGCGCTCGCCAGCTTGCACCTGGAGCAGTGCCCGCTCGTCCTCTAGTCCCTGCCGCCACGCCCAGCCATCGCCACGCGCCCCTAGCTACAGAACGGCGGTCGCCAATGATCTTGTCCCCGGCCGCCGTGGAACCGCCATTGCTCGCCTATAAAAGGAGACCCCCGAACTCATCCGAGCACTCATGCAACCTCATACCACCCCCTAGAGCCCCCCCGTAGCCAGCAATCGGCGAATGACGGCCGTCTTCCTCGTCCCCGACAGGATCGGCCGCCGCCACACTCCGGTGAAATCCGGCCAAGACCGAGGCCCCCAAACCCCTCCCGTGCTTCCATCCTTCTCCCCTTAAACCGTGCGGAGCCGCCCACCATCTCAGCGTCGATCGGGAAGCACCATAGCCCAAACCCCCAAACCTCCCGAAGCTGCCGTCCGCTGCAAGGCTCGCCGCCGGCGACTCCCTTCGTCCCCGCCACCCTCTCGACCACCGGGAGGACCGCCCGAGAGTGGCGGATCCATCCCTGCCCTCAGAGCCCCGCGAGGAGCCGCTGTTCGCCGGCGTCGATCGCCGGAGCCCCCGCCTCGGCTCGGACAGAGGAGGAAGAAGGCGGGGGACTAGTCAAACCTGACCAGTGGGCTCGCTGGACCCACTGTCAGTGACCCAGCACCCCCACCACGTGTTTTAACTGGAGGCGTATTTCCCAGAGTACGTCTTCGACGTGTACCTTTCAAAGCGTTTTTCTTTTTTCAGTTTTATTTAAAAAAAAGATTTGACCAAAACTTTGACTAGCTCTAACTTTTTAAATATAACTCCAAATGAGTTGATTCTTTTTCCTACCTCTCTCAAATATTGTCTAGTTTATTTTCAGGTTTATTTGAAAAAAATTCAGACAACGTTTTTGTACCATTTTGAAACTATGTGTTAATTTGACTAATTTCAAAAATAGGTTTTTGGAGAAGAAGTCAACTTTCAAAGGGCACCCCACTTGCATACTCTTGAAGGCAAGCATCAACACTGGCATAATATTTTTGTGTGTTGGTTGACACGATTATAACACCACCTTAATACGGAGAACTCGTTATTTTATGTGGTGACGCGATCATTTGCATGAATGCATATTGGAGATTTCCTTGCTGTTGGAAGTGGATATACTTGTGACGGTAACCGTCCTTGTATGCCTTGCATGCATGCCGGAAAGGAATCCGGGAAAGCCTCTGCCTTGGGTAGGCGTGAGCTTGTCTCCGGTCTTCGTCGGGACGGTTATGTCCGGTATGGCATAGTAAGGTATAATGAGTGGTGATTACATTGGTTGAAATATATTCGTCATGCTAATCATGCAGGAAATTTTTAAACCTCCTGAGTCGACCGTAGATCGAGTCTTGTTCTAGTAACCCCCATACTTGTTTCGTACTGCCACTTGTCCCTGCAGCAGGTAGGGTACGGTTTAGTAAGTTGTCAACCCCTTTCTAGCACACACCGTACAGAGAGGACATGGTGGAAGATACCGACTTCAGCCGGTAGGCATGCCACCTGGTCCGAGAGCATGGGTGTTTCTGGTTGGGACCAAGAGGGGTCACCCCTTAGAGCACGCGATATAAATTTGATCCCATGCTACGCGAGGTTGTAGCCTCCCCACTTAGATTTTTGCTTGACAGGTGTTGTGGGTGATTCCAGGCACCGGTAAGTTAAGCTGGTGTGTGTGCAAGTCAGCTCTGTTTTCAATTAAAAGACCGTAGACGGAATTAGTCACGATGGACAAAAGGAATCAGTTACTCGTGGTTAAAGAGTACACCCTCTGCAGAGGTTAAATCTATTCGAATAGCCGTGCCCATGGTTATGGACTACAGTCTGGGATGGGTCAAGTGTCGGTCATAGTGTCGGTCTTCGAAGGAGAAACTGTTAAACAAGAACTTGGATCATGACTTGTGACTTGTGATGATCATGATTATTATTGGTTATGGACTAACCCGTTATATTATTTGAATTATCGAGTATCCCTGGGATGGTTCTACCTCCTAGATATTCATTGTGACTATTTATAAGCCCTTTATGTGGTGTTGCTAAGATGCCTGAGTGTGGCATGCTTATTATTTATTTACTTTATAATCCCTTTATGTGGTGTCGCTCAAACGCCCGACTGTGGCATTCTTGTTGTTTATTTTATAAGCCCTTTATGTGGTGTCGATCAGACGCCCGAGTGTGGCATGCTTATTGTTTACATTATAAGCCCTTTATGTGGTGTCGCTCAAACGCCCGACTGAGGCATGCTCGTTATTTACTATCCTTTCGAGGTGTCACTTCAGACACCCGATCGGTGCATTTTATTACTACCCTGTTATTGCGTATTCATGTTGTATATAAATAAACTGCTTGCATGCATCAGGGATATTGTTTTATGACTGACATTGTGAGCATAGAATATTTTAGAGCATGATTATCGGTTGTTATATTATACCCGTGTTCATAATGTTTGCGAGTACATTCAAAGTACTCACTAGCTTGTCCCTAGCTATTGTCTTGGCCAGATTTCTTGCTTGGAGAGGAGCGTTGCGATGGCGGCCCCGGAACCTAAGCAATGGTGATAGCAGCCTCGTGAAGATAGGAGTTAACCTGGTCAGCTGTTCTTGTGGGAAATGGAGTCCCATAGACACTGATGACCCGCAAACCGCTTCCGCCATCAACCACTAGAAACCATTTGTTGTACTCACAGGCCAGAATGGTCTTGTACTACATATTTTGTATTTTTCTTGGAATTTCTGTATCAAGTTGGTGCCTCATCAGCTAACAGTAATCCTGGGGCTGGTGAGCACAAGGGCCATTTTCTAGAAATTAATATCCCAAAAATCCGATCCTGACAGGTTGTGATCACCTAAGGATCACGGGCCAAATATTGGTCATGGTTGTGATCGCCGTAAGGATCACATGCCAATTATTGGTCATGGTAGTGATCGCCGTCAAGATCACAGTTTGATACCAAGTGTTGGTCGTGGTAGTGATCGCCGGAAAGATCACAGTTTGGTTCTGATCACGAGGTGATCGAGATGGTATGTTGCTTGGCCGGTTAGCCAAGAGAGGTAGGGTTATGGAGATCGGAGATGGTGATTTATCAGTATTGTAGTAGTTTCATATCATGTTTTGTAGTTGCTGCTGTATCAAGGTAGCTGTTAATTTAATTAACCTGCTTAATGCTATGTTGTTGTCTTGACTTAATGCTTTTGGTTGTTGTGAGCTTGCAAGTACATTCAATGTACTGACCTGGCGTGTCATGCCAGATTGCAGGTGATGCCGTGATTGCTTGATTTCTTGTCGTAGTTTCCGTTCGTGCGAGCTAGATCATGTCCCAGCCAGAGTCCCTGCAGAGTGGAGTTCACTACCTTCGTCGTTGTTCCGCTGCTAGAAGATTTCCGCTGCTTCGAGTTGTTCCGCTCCTAGCAAAGAGCAAGTGTAGTATCGCAGGCGTAGTGTCGCCGTGTTGATGTGAAACTCTGTAACATCAGACCTTTGTATTTGTTCTTGTAATAACAGCTGATTTGTTCTATGTCAAGCAGTGTCGTATTCCAGAGACTTCTCCCCGATCTCTGGGCTGGAATACAGGGCATTCCGGTTTCTCTGAGCCGGGGTGCCACACTGCACATGTCCCCTCTGACCTTCTAGTAGGCCAGCCACTCTATATCTTTGACGTGGGCACACACAAATTCGATGGCACTCTTTATCGATTCTTGTGGCACACACACACACACACATCATCCCTCTCTTGATTCTATGGACACCTCAAGCCGATGATACCTCCACTCTCTTCGTGGATTGCCCCTCTATATATATGATATATCCAGGACTCTATTTCACACACATTGCATATGTTACATTTTTATTGACCCCCCAAAAAACTCTCACGAACCCACACACTATACCTCTCTAGGTTTGTATCTCTCTCACACAACCACACGTAGGTGGTGTATGTATACAAGAAGAGAATAGGTGCACCATGCACGTACTCATGCTTCGTGCCCAGCCACACCCGCGCAGGTACACGCTGGAGCTCATTTCTTTACGAAATGGCAGCCCACATGCTAATTTGAACGCGTGTAGCGGTTGTTTACCTAGGGAGGTCGTGGTACCACGCGTGCACGAAACAAAGTTCGACTTGACGCGTTGGCGCGTTATTTTTAAATAAAGTTATAATGCTCAATGGCACGTACACAGAATATAAAACTATTTTTATGGAGAAAACGGTAGTCAGCTCCACTATATACAATGGAGCCTGCCTGCCTGGTTTGTCTCTCTTCAGAGTATCTCACACAAGGCTGCGGTGGCCTCTCTCTCTCACCGTTGGTCCGTGATCCCGCCGCATCCGTCCGCCGAGGGAAAGGGAGGAAGTGAATCGTTTCTCTGTTCGACGGCGCCGAGGCAGCACGTCTCGATCTGCGGTACACGCCGTTCTCTCTGACCAAGCTCCGGCGTGGTAGGGTCTACGCCACCTGCTCGCTGCCGCACTATGGGCAGATTACGCCCGCCGCCGCTCACCTAGTTACATCCCGATGACCTCCAGGTATCCCCTCCGGCCTTGCTCCACTGCCTGTCTTCCCACGTCGCTGCATGTGGATCTTCCATAGTTCTTTGCCCAAAACGTAGCTCGTCCGGTGTACTTTCCATATTGCAATCTCGTCCTCACACCATTTTAGATAAACACAACCGTGTTGTTATCTTCCCTTAGGACAAGGAATATGCTTATTTTTTTCATCGCATGTGTCATCAACTGTTATTGGCCAGTAATTGTTTCCTACCTCTTTTTTGCAAACAGGGCTATCCATTTCACCTCGTTGCTATTGCGACCTTTTGGTGAACTACACAAATCACTTTTTTCTTAAGAGTGTTTTGTGCAGCTGTACTAAAATGTCACACGGATAACATCTCTACATTTCAGTGCGACTGCACAAAGGGAGATTTGTTTTGCTCTATCCTCCTCATCCAACTCCGAGCCTAATGTTCTCCAACTAGTTAGTCTTAAGAGAGACTTCAAAGGTGAACGACTTCTATTTGTGTGTTTATTGTTTCATCAACAGTCCTCTATTATCTTAATCACACTTAATATCTTTGGAACAGGGACGCTCAGCTCTATTTTAGTAGAACTGCACAAAATGATCGGAATGTTGCATGCTCCAGACAGCTACTTTTTTCCCAACATGCCTTGTTGATTTAGATAGAGCTGGGTGGACGTTGCTGCCAATGAAACCATGGATCAATTTTAATTTAACACCTTCTCACAACTTTGTCTTCAGTTGTGATGTAAATATTAGCTCTGATCTGCTAATAATTGAGATGCATTAGCAAGGAAGTTAGGTTTTTATTGTTTCTAAAAGAGCATCGATGGCAAGACACACGAAACAAAAGCTGAAAGCTCACACCATTGTACAATTTCATGTCGCTGGAAAATTATTTGTATACTACGTCAATTATGTAAACAAATGCTGGAAGCTTGATAGCATTGCCAGAAGCCTCTTCAGCATCCAGGTCCATGTGCCATGCACAAAATTATACTCCTTCGTTCCTAAATATTTGTCTTTTTACAAATTTCAAATGCGCATATTTTAGAGTGTAGATTCACTCATTTTGCTTCATATGTGTACTCCCTCCGTTCCTAAATACTCTATTTTTCTTTCTAGAGATTACAACAAGTGACTACATACGGAGCAAAATGAGTGAATCTACACTCTAAAATATGTCTATATACATCCGTATGTAGTAGTCCATCTGAATCTCTAAAAATACAAATATTTGAGTAGTCACTCGTTGAAATCTCTAGAAAGAAAAATACTCCGGAGTGTATTTAAGAATCGAGAGGGTAGTGCACAACCGCATGGGAGACTCAGCCCGGTCATTGCGCCGCATTAATAGTGAGTAATGAGCAGTCAAATCATAAGCCCCACCTTACCCACTATAAGTTGCTCAGAAGAAGCAACCATCACTCATACTAGTCCATCCGTCACTGTTTATAGAGCGCGCTTCAGAAAAAAGAAAAAAATCTGTGGGACCAAGGCGACTAGCGATCGGCCTGAAAAATAGCATTGGTAGTTATAGCATGGCGTCTATTACTAGAGGAACGTACACACATGCATGCAGTGCTTCCACCCTGGGTACACATATGCATGCACTTACTCCACTCAGTAGTAGTACATCGAGAGAAAATTGTGGACTTGATTGTGGTTACCACGCCCTAATTAATTGAGCATTAAACCAAACGCATCTAAAGTCTCTCTGGTGGTAGAAATGCATTGAGAGAAATGCATCATAATGAAGCACGCCCTGTAAACTGTGACGGAGGGAGGAGTAGTATATGAAGGTGCAAAACCAAGTACGCGTATGGCCAGTCGGTCAACGCACCTCGTCTTGGCATATCACTGACATGTGGGATAGGAGTGTGAGCAAACCGATCTCAATTGACAGCAAAATGGCCAACCCGTTGTTCCTTGAGAGAGGCGAGGAGCAAGAACACATAGACGGGCTCGCACGGAGGCCAAGATATATTCGAGCATGGTTGGTTGATCGATATCATTATTATATGTTGGGCTGCCATTTTCCGCCCTTCTCCGGAATAAACGTGTACTTTATCAAAGATTAAAAAAAGAGTATAGACGCTCCACCATGCGGTTCTAGTAGTAGTACTACTTGTACTACTAAACCTTGCGCTTGGCTCTTCGCCTCTTCGTGAAGTCGAACAATGATGGTACTCCGCATGTTGGGTACTACAGTGTATGCCTCTGACAATTTGACACCGAATGGACTGATGCATGTCCACCGAGGGTAGGTTGCATTAGTCAAAAGGCGTAAACGAGCTTCACCTTGTCCTGCAAGCTTCTCCTCGTTCTGCGAGTTGACGAGACACACCGAAAAGTAGTGCTAGTCCATACTCCTTCCTTTCCGGTTAATATGGCTTAATCTTTTTTGCGGGTAAACGAGAGAGCTTTATTCATATATAAGCATTCTTAGGATGATCAGCCAAGACACTGGTCACTAGGAAGTGAGGTACCCCGCAAAAAAAGAAGTAGGAAGCGAGGTGTTTCATCAAGCCAGCTCTCGGCCACATTCAAAGTGCAGCAAGCACAGTTCGCACAAAGATCTTGTTGCAAGGTTTGCTGACCTATTTACATGTTGAATAACAAAAAAGAGGAAATATTACCGAGCGCTCCTATTTGTAACAGGATATGAGCCAGAATTAAGCGAGAATTCTGGCGAGTGTTCCATGCAATCAACTTCCATTATCACATGCGAGAACCCTCGAAGAGAACCAAATGTGTTGAAGATTACTTTATCACATTTTAAAATTATAATAAGAGTGCAGACGCTCCTCCATCGGGTTCCTAGTACTAGTATAGTACATACCTCTATAGACTATAGTAGTAGTACTAGTACTACTAGTAAACTTTGCGCTTGGCTGTTCGCCTATTCGGGAAGTCGAACAATAATAGTACTAGTATAGTGTATGCTTCTGGCAATCTGACACCGAATTAACTGTTGCACGTCCACCGCCTGAGCGAGGGAGAGCTTGCATTAGTCAAAAGTTTCTCCTTGTCCTGCAACCTTCTCCTCATTCGGCAAGTTGACGGGACACAGCAAAGTAATGCTAGTCCATACTGCCTCCTCTCCGGTTAATATGGCTTAATTTCAAACGAGATAAATATACTGTCTGTCACTGTATATTTGTAAAAATACGGTCAGTGGACTTCATAATATGCTCAATATATATATTTTCCAGTGTTTATACGGTCACTAGCTTACCCTGACTGAGTATGTGTATGCATGCACGTGTAGGTTGAGCACTTGAGCGTGACCATGTGTGTTCTGTCATGTGCTCGGTCATGCATGCATTAGGGCGTCGCGCACATTTTTGCGTCCATGTGTACGTGTGACTGTTGCATACACGTAGGGGGAGTATGTGTAGGGGCCACTAAGGAGCAGTCAAATCACACAGTAAGTTAGTCAGAAGAAGCAGCCATCATTTCACTCTTTAATGACACGTACGCAATATAAAATGGTTGGTATGGAGAGAAAAAGAAAACCACTATATATACACTAGAAGGAGCCTAAGCTACAAGCCTGCTTGCTTAGTTTGCTCTCTTCACAAGCATAGAACGACGGTGGCCACACCGCTGGTCACATATCCGGCCTGATCCCGCAGCTGGGGGAAGGGAACAATGTTCTGCGTAGACGCGGTCGACATCGGCGAGGGAGAAAACCCACAGTCGGTGCGTCCCAATCGGGGGTCACCGCGGTATGGGCCGATGTCGCGTCCCAACTGCCCTTCTAGCTACAGCCCGACGTCCCAGGTAGTCCATCTTCCTTTTGGAGCCGGCTTGCTCCACTGTAACACTCCAAAATTTTGATTTGGTTTTTATTAAAATCTTTATTTTAATTAAAAGAGGGTATTTGAATTTTTTTAGAGGGACTCTTCTTCTCAAAACTTTTCTTTTTATGACAATTTTTTTCTAAGAAAGGTCCTTCTCAACCCTGATCTTTAGTATTAAGGGTTTTTCAAAATTGTGTTGGCTCAACACAAATAATATTGGAGGGTTTTGCAATTATTTCTATTAAAAAGAAATCCTATGGATTTTTGGTTTTTATTCTTTTACCTTTTAAAGAGTGCTCTTTTACCATGTCACATGTTGATAATTTCTTCCAAAACCCACCCCCCACTTTGGGTCAAGTCCAATATCCAATTCCAGTAGGTTTCAACCCAATTTTGATTTTTATTCTATTTATTTTATCCTCAAAACAAATTTTGTCATTTATTTTGGACCTAGGTCACTTACAAAGGAACTACAAGTTTCCTTTTGAGTTTTGGTCCCAAACAAACCCCTCTGACTAGTCCTTAGTACCCTCATCCTAGGTCCATCAAGATCCACTTGTCCATAGTTCAAAATTTTCAAATTTTGCTTGCTGCAAGTTTGAACCAGTTTTGCCATTTTTGATGAAATTCATTATTTTTCTTCTCCAAAAATTCTGAGATAAATCAGGCAGCCCCCAGATGCATTGAGAGGTCACCTCACCAAAGATCAGCTCCAGGAAAATTTTCCACATGCCAAAAACATTTCAACGAACACCTGGCACGCACTGTTTCTGTCAAAATTCAGAAAAATTCAGAGTTTCAGTGATGCAGTTCTATCGTCAGTGTCGTTTCTTCAGAACCACGGCGTCAATCTCACTAGTGTGCACGTTGGCGCCTTGCTCCCTCCTCCTTCTTCTTATCCCGTGCGCCGCACGATCGTTTGGATGGGCGCAAGTGTCGGTGGCGACGTGGCACCTCATCGCCGGCGTCTTCCGTAGTGGCAGAATCACCCGTGGCGGCCAGCAGGGGCCAGCCCTGCCTTTCAGCGCCGACCAGCACCGCCCAAGCCACTGGGAGCCTCCGCGTGGCCACCTCCCCTGCACGCAGCACACGATCTGCATGACGAGGCGCAGAGGCCTTGTCTGCCGCCGAGCCCGTGAGCCGTTCCGTCGAGGGCTTGGAGTGTCGCCCAAGTTTGGCCACGTTTAGCTATGGAATGAAGACAGTGATCCAATCCGCAGCTGCCCCGGCCCCTAAACCCTCTGTTCGACCACCGCCTCGCCGTAATCACCGCCGAAGTAATCCCAATCACGGCAACCTCCTCGGGCCGGCTATAAAAGGGGGCCTCGAGCTCGATCTCGACCCAGCACCACCCCTCCACCTCTTCAGAACCGCGCCGAGCCACCAGGAGGGCCTCGAGGAGGTCTTCTTCTCCGACTTCAGCCACCCCGATCCGCCTCGGGCTCCGGCAAGATCCGCTCCGGTGAGAGCAACCCCACCTCCCATACCTTGTCAGCAACCTCCTAGTGCACCCACACTTCTAACCCAAGCTCCAATTTGAAGGTTGCAGCCCTCCTCGACGAGACCCATCACCACCCGAACCACCGTCCGCCGGAGTAGAGGCCACCGTCGATGTGGTGCTTGCCGACGACCAACTCCACCACCCACAGGTGTGGAAGGACTCAGTGAACCCGTAGGTACCCTCCTTTTCCCCTACCTCGCCGTGGATCGCCGCCGGCGACCACCGCAGCCCTCAGGCGCCGGTGGGCTCTGTTTTGGTTTTTAAACCTGACGGGTGGGACCCCCTCATCAGCTAACCGTTTTCTGAAAACGCCTTCGGGCAAAATATGCTTTCTAACTGAAACGTTTTTCTGTCTTTGTATAAACTACCCCCTGGAAACTTTCTGTTTTATTACAGATGAGTCCCTGGACTAAAACCTTAATAACTTTTAAATAGAAGATGATTTTGGATTGATTCTTTTTCTGTCATCTTTATTTTTCTGTCTAGGTTTTTATCATATTTATTTAAAAATATTTGGAACACTTTTTGTGCACGCACGGTATTTACGTTAGTATACAATTTCTTTATACCATAGATACCGGAGGAGGTGACGGAACCACAAACTTCGCCGAGCTAGACTCCGACTACTCCGAACCAGGCAAGCATGTTTGAACCTTTGATATGATGAGTGTTTTGCATGTTTGCTTGAGTAGTTATTTCATGGCATGTTCATATAAGCAACTGTGAGTGTTATATTGCATGCAAGGCAACTACGTGTGAGCTTTGAAACTTGGTGTGTTCATTTGATGGAAGACAACATGATCATGTGGTGACATGAAGGTGGTAAGCTGGTATTGTTGTGGCATGTCAGTCTTATGCCAATCGTA